>CM063502.1:155597628-155880128 GCA_032207245.1 Pardosa pseudoannulata
TTCTACTTGTTATTTCGGTTTCTCCGTGCCGTGTATCAGTCATTCACTCTTTTCTATGCTTCCATTATAATACTCAGTTTTCTTTGCGTCATTTTTAAAATCTATCAGTAAGATATAATTTCTATATTTTACTTAAACTTAGTAAATAATTACAACATGAAATTAACCCAAATATTCTCAGGAAAAATATTGATTAAAATCAGTAGTCTAACTATTTCCCTCGAAAGTATGACAAAACAAAATTGGTAACGAAATCAGGAGGTAATAGACAAAAAGAACGATTTATGGAAGAAAATAAAAATTGTTATTTATATAGCTATTGGATGAGATTCAAGATTAATTTCTAGAATAATGATTCTTTCTAGATAATATTTTTAACACTGGCACCAACGAATTCCTAATTTAAGTAAAACACAGTTAGAATAAAAGAATATGAAATATAAAATAAACAATAAATACCAAAATTACATTGCTTAAAGGGTAAAATCTGTTTTCTGAAAACTGTTATGGAAAAAATATGGTTAAGACCCTCTTGGCGCATTTTTAACGTTGGCCACAAAAATTCCTTCATCTGATAGAAATGAATTAAAAATTAACCGCTGAAGGAATATTGTGCCAAAGTCGTACCAAACAATAGCAGATCACAAGCAAGGGAAGTTTGGAACACCAAGCCAAAATATCACCAAAATAGTAATAATGCATCAATATGGAGCCAAAAGAGGGTTATTTTAAATCTGTAAACTCATATGATAAAGTCATGAAGTTAGCTGCTGTTAACACCATTTGATTAATTTTGCATGCGTTACATTATAAAAGTGTTATTAGGTGAAAAGCTCAAGAAAATAATATTAAAAAAATTTAAAGCCATATTAAAAAACAGTTTGATTATATAGAAAAAAGGTTTTGAAGACTTTTTGCTAACTCCGAAAATAATTAAGATGTTGCTCGGAGGGATCAAATGTTATATGAATGAAGAAATTTCGAATTTTCACCATGGTAAATATCTTTTTTGCTCTTCACTTCTCAATATGAAAAAGATGTATTACACACTTCCAATGATGTTGACTGCGACTAATTTTTTGTTTGAGAATTTTAAGCTATCGGGTTGATTAATAACAAGAATGATTCTACAACGGAAGTAAGTATAACAATGATTGGGATTTTCGGAAGGTAGCTTGATCATATGAAATTAAAACATTTTATACCTTACTTTACAGTTATAATAATCCTATTGTGAAATTTCTAGATTTGAACACACCATTTACGACAGATAATATTCCAGTTTATAATTAAAACTAAATATGTCAAATCTGTAAAAATAACTGCTCCTTTTATATGAGTCACTTTGAATATGTCACTTCTTATCCCTTAGAAACATTACTCTTATTTTGAGGTGAAGAGAATACTTGGAGTAAAGGCCAAATCAAATAAGATAACTAAAAGATTTAATAACTAAAGATTTATACTAAGATAACTAAAAGATTCTTACAGTATTTTATAAGAATTGAGATACAAGAAAATCTTAGAAAAATTTTAGAAACGCTATGGAAAATCTTATATAAAAAACGATAATAAAACTATTTTTGAGATTTATTTATATGTTTTATGTTTTTACAAGTAACTATTATATTCATAAAAAGAATATATTGCATGTAAACCAGTTTTATATCAAAATGCAAATCTGTTTGACTTAACTTTGAAGAAAAATATTTTCACACATTAATATTTTTTAAAATATCGGTTTCCACCTTAGGTTTAACTTACATAAAATCCCATTTCCTCAGTAGCTGCCTTATAAATATTTATCTAACAAACACATCTAAAAATATTGTCAGATTTAAAATGTTTTAAAGTAATGCTTATTTGCTATGGAAGAGTTTCAGTGTAAAACTTTTTTTGGTGCTATATAGAGTAGTAATAGGATAAAAAATGCAAAAGTACATTTTACTAATTTATATCATTTTAAATTAAATTTTACATATGAAGAAGCAATTTAAATTTGTTTTACTTAAAACACAAACACATTTGAGTGTTTGAGTCAAATGCTCAAAAACACAGATACAGTCACAAACATTGTGTCTATTTTTTGGCAAAGAGTTGAAATATGTACTAGCATAGTAAAATATCTTACATATATTAAAAGATGTTTGCGTCTCTCTGCATGTAATCTCAATTCCTCAAAAACGTCTGGGAATTTGTCATCGAAATGGGTATCCAAGGATTTGGAAAATTCTGAGAAACTCATTTCGACAAGTTTTGTAAGCCCATATAAAGAAGATATTAATTAAAAACCACCCAAAATACTAAGCCCAACTTTGTGTTAGGAGCAAATAAAATTTGCCGTTTATGACTTCATAAATAAGTTATTTGCAAAGGGATTTTTTTTATATATTCTGTTATCCGGATGGGAACTGAGTGTCAAATCAGGTATCTCCAGATTTGCAACATTCTTGGGAATTTCGTCTTTGTAGAACCGTAATTGAGATAAAAATTCAAAATTATCCTAAATGTTAATTCGTTTGGACAAAATTAATTTAGTTTTCTGTGTAAATGATAGAATTTGATGATCTAAAGGAAAAAAAAATGTCGTGGACAGAAGTCATAAACTGTAAAATTGTTTGCGAGAATTTCATCTTTTAATTCTTTCGTGTGGCTTTGGTTTAACATCGCAACCTCGATGCATTTTCTTTAATTTTGGTATTTATTTGTCACCCATTTTATCGTGTGGTAACCAAAATTTTGAAATAAAAATACATTTTTTTTTGCCCAGATAATAAATGTTGTTCTCTATATATGATTTATGGGATGCTGTTTCTTTTTTATGTATGGTTATCTTTTGTTATGTGTACTTTGAACTAAGGTATAACTGTTTTATTATTATTAAATGATGTAAACAGGAAGATCAAACTCGAAAATTCATAACTCTTGTAAAAATACTTTAGTATCATGGACACAATCTTGACTTTTTCAATGAACTACGTATGTAATTAAAGACGGTCAGGGAAAATAATTGGATCAAAACAATCAGTAGAATAAAAGACATTGCGGACGGATGACTGTTGCATTGATTTCAGGGAATAAATCGGAGAACATCTGGAGTATGGAAATTTGCAAACTTGGCTCTCAGGATAAACCTCAATTTAAGAAAGGATGAAAACGAACGGGTAAATCATGGGGCTTGAGAGACACCGAAGACGGCTACTGGTACACGGGAAAATTATTTTCTACCTTTGTAAGTCCACAAAAATTGTCTAAAAACAAACCCATTTGGGAACATCTTTTTATAGGTAGATCCTGCCCAACTTTCTGTAACGTTTCTACGTTAGGGTATCGCATCAAAGATTCTTTTACAGTCGTCTATGAAGCGAAAAATGTGGAGACGTATGAAGACAAATTATAGGTTTTTTTCGCCAGACTATCATTAGTATTCTAACCTTAGACCTTCCATTACACTTATGATTCTTTTGCCTATTTAGAAGGATTAAACGATAAGAAGTGATAATTATGGTCACTAGGGCACGTCCTCACAGGTGTAAAAGAGTTATGTAAGGATTATAAAATATAATTGACTCCTACACAAATTAGCTTGAGAAATGAAACTCATTTCAGGTTAAAAGAAAATAAAAGAAATTTCACTCACCGAATAACAGACAGGAGTGTATTCTAGGTATAGGATTATTCTAAACAATTTGCCCGTTGCTGCGTCAACGCTGATTATAAGATAGCAACTCTTTGTATTGTTTGAAACTAAGTAACTGCAGGTTCTTTTAAGGTTTGTTCAGTTCTTTTTTTAAGATTCGTTTAGGGCATGTATGGTCCCGATGCTAAGGCTTTGATTATGGAGAAGTTTGTTTTCTTATTCCTCCCTGATTTTTGCCGAACGTGGCCGAAAGGTAGATCACTGCTCTTCGGTGCCGGAGTTCGTGGGTTCAAATCCCGCTGCTAGCATGAATGATCGTAGTCGTTCGGAATCGGCTTTAAGCAGGTCAACCGGACTTTTAACCTGGGTAGGACTCCTGCGGAGTATCCCCCGCACTTTCATAAACTGCTTTAATTGTACTTATTAGTCTAGATTTTCTAAATTTCTTTTTGGTTATTTTAAATTTTATGGGCAGAATGCTGACTTGGCCCCTGCGTAACGCATTGTTGTCGGACGGTCAGACCAAACCAGCAATTCAACACCCTACACCCGACTTTGGATGGGTGGCTGGTTACAGGTAGTACACGGTTTTAAGCAGTAGGTCCCGGTCTCATTAGCCCTCGTGTAGCAAAACAGTAGACCTCAGTGCTCCAAACCAAATCTGTATGATTTTCCTTAGTCAAAAATCTTGCGTGGTTGGCAGAGGGTATAACCCTGTTTCCTATATAGACTCACGAATTATTAAAGAATATAATTAGAAATTAAAACAACTTAATTGTATTAAATTATGTTTAAATAAATAAATTTATATATATATATATATATATATATATATATATATATATATATATATATATATATATATATATATATATATAAATTCGACCGAGACTGCTGTCAACAGACACGAAAATATTTGAATTGGTTTTGTTTCAAGCGCTACTACTTTCTTACAAGAGGCACGAAAAAGGTTAATAGGTGGAAATATTCAAATTTGAAATATTGAGAAAATCCCAAGAAACATGGAGCTTATTGTAATAACTTTCAAAACTGTGCTACTTGTGCTGTAAAATCTTTTAATTACTTCTTTAAATGTGAATTTAAGTTATTTAAAATAAAAAAATAAATATATTTCTGCCTAAAACATCAATTATTACGTAAGTGTATTAAATAATGTTTAAAATTGTTAAAATAAGAAAATTAATGCGCCAATTTCTTATCCTTTTATTTATGTACTATAGACTTGATGCTGCATAAAAATGATAATGGTGTTTTAATATCATACAATATCAAATATTTCTCTTTTGTAAAGTAAAATGTTATACATTTAATAAATTTTGTGAATATTTTACATGTAATTTAAATCTTTGTTTAAAATTTGGTAACATTATTGGACCAAAATTCATTAGTTTTATTTAATTATTTTGTTTCCCTCAAAATTTCTCAGTAATATAAAATCCTCCAATTGTACTCCAAACATCCCCGAATTCTTGATATCACTTAACATTAAATTCGTAATGGGATGTTACTCTAATTGATCATCATGTCTGATTAATGTACAACACGTAATTTGGGAAACGACCATGTACGTCATCTATTACGCAAATTATAATACTCAGAAGGAGGGAATATCGTAACCGAACACTACTTTTCACTTAATATCTGCCTTCCGGTATTGACTAATGCATCTCTTTGATGGTTTATGATATGTGAATATGTGTTTTCAGTGCAATTTCTCAAACTTTAACAGGCTTTGCGCAAGTAGATGTAACTGATAGCAACAGTAAGGTCAGATGCACATGAAACTTATTGATATACCTCTAAATGTGAATTTATGCTTTAAATTTTGATAAAATATCTGAGAAGCAATCTGAAAATTATTAAAGAACAGGTAAAATTATTTGTACTAACAGGGAACTCACTTGTTCAGTTTTATATGTGTTTAAAAATGCTTTAATATTCCGCTGCTAAATGTTAATTTTAATTAGTTTTCTTAAAATATTTCATTACTAATGAGAATGTTCTTTACTGTCCTTATAAACTAATTACTTTATAAGTAAAGCCTTTTAGCTACTAAAACTAGTCATAGATATCATAAAACCATCTAATAAGAAACAAATTTCAAAAGAGCAAATTGTATTTAATACGCTTGTCTTTCAAAGTCTGTTTTATGACTCTAGCATTCTTTATTGTTATTTATTAACTTTTTTTAAATGTTGTAAAATATCCTATTTTTAAAATTATACTAACACGTAAAAAGAACTGAAAACTTTTTAAATGAACTGAAAGGATTAAAAAAACTAATAAAAGTTAAAAATAAAAAAATCTAATTTAAATTTTTAATGTGATTTTTTAATTTACTGTAATTTATATGATATACAAGTTTTCTCAACTGTAGGTTAATTATTTATATAAACACTTTGTAACATCCATCGCATCCTTAAATTATTGTTATGATGATTCTCATAATTTTGGTGGATTTGATATAATATTTTCCCGAGTTTTCCAAAAATTTTTATAGATAAAACTTCTAAACTCTTATATGATGAAAATGGACTTTGAATTTTAATAGAATAAAATGTGATATTTTATATTTTCGAAGTCATTCCGATAATAAATGTATAGCTCCTACAAAGCACGGACGCCAAATATTGATGCGAATTACATTACTCGATACGTTTAGAAGGGTAGTAAGTTCAATCTTTGTGGCACGGTGTCATTAAAAGTGCCCCACCTTTTTGATGGGAAAATATGAATGGCGTGTTATTTTTGATTCACCTCTAAATAATGTAATTATTACATGTGCATAGCTCCATTTTTAGTCTTAGGTAAAATACATGTTTGTACCAATATGCAAATGATATAAACGATTTCTCTTGTATTAGAAAGCCGTTCCTCACAGGATTAAGTTGAAGTGTCATTTTGTTCAAAACAATATAGATTCTAGAAAGTAACGAAACATGGCGTGCCTACTATCATTTTATGTAAAGTTTGAGGAAGGTGCAATTATCAGATATTTGCAATCCAAAGTTGTTAATTAGAACGAAATACTTCGTAGATTGCAGGGAGTTTATGAACCGATTGTTTTATGCCGAAAAGGAGGTCAACGTTTGGTGCCAAATATTTAAAGTTATACCTTTTACGTCACATCAAACCAAAATGAGGTCTGTGCAACGAAAATGGGATAGCCCTTAAAGACCTTATTACACGTCAGCCTAAGCACGTTGAAAAATCAACTGATTCAATTTACGATTCCTTTTCTTGATGAAGAGTGCGTGCATTTCTTGAGAGAGAGCGAAAATATTTTCACCGATTATATGCCTTATCATACTTAAACCTGAACCAAAATGATTCGGTGGAAAACCTCTTTCTATCACACGAAAAATCCACGAATTTTTCGTTGGGAAATGAAATCGTAAACTGAATTAGTTGCTTTTTCAACTCCTAGAGAATGATGTGTAATAAAGACTTAACTATCAACTAATAGTCCGTATTTATTCCCTTCGGATTTTTATTTATTTGAGAATTTAAAGAAATATTTAGAGTGAAAACGGTTTACAGATCTGGAGGAATTGAAAAATTTTTTTTAATATTTTAAACAGCTTCACCAACAACAGTACAGTTAAAACTAGCGCTAGACAGGAATAAATATGTAAACATTTACAGTTTATAAGAAGAAATAAACACAAATGTGTAGGTTTGTAAAATGCATTTTTTTCTAAATTAAACCTGTCAATGTAATTTTGCCTTTACCTTTATTAACGGAGAACACTCGTACAAATGTATCTGTTTTATAAAAAAACAAAATACTATCTAAAATAGTGTAATACAAAAGAAATAACTTCCCATTTAAAATATTTTTAAGATTTAAAATTTATCATACAAATTTTGTATATCATTAAAAATCGCATATAAAATTACTTCCTGTTTTAATGATGTTGCTTGTTTACAGATGAATACATTTCTATTGAAGAGAATTAATTTTTGGACTTCTTCTACAGAAATTCATCGATTCTTAATTGCGTTTTGCGTTAAAGATAATGTGCCTTCATTCCTGTTACCTTGACAACTTATTGAATTTTTGAGTACACTTTGGAAAATATTTAATTTTCGCGGGATGCTGAAACAAAATAGCGGCTCTGTCGAGCAGACTTATTACTTTCTCAAGGGAATACTTTATTGCTTTCACTTTAGCAACTTTATTATATATTTTAAATAATCAGTCAAGCAACTTAGACAAATAAAAAGACCCTATCTTTTGATAGGATAATGCAATAATGTTTTAGCGTATAATTTGCTTATTATAGTAAACTCATAAAACCGTGAAATTACACAAATTTTAAAACTTTCATATTTATGACGAATATATTTTTTTGGTCTGCATTCAGTATATTCAAGAATTAAGTAACACAATTGCTCTACAGATGAAAACAATTTTGTTCTTCAGTAATATACATATATACATATATATATAAATATATATAAACAAACATATATGTACAGATAAAAATGAATGTCTTAAGCTAACTTGTATTCAGAAAGTTGTGAAAATTTGTAACGGAAGTGAGTACACTTTCCTTGGATTGAATAGTAAGGATATCGCCAAAATGTCATCAATTTACCAAATTTGGCGAAACAATTTAGTCTCCGAATTTGGCTTTCTGTCAATGAAATAAGTATAAAGTAAAAGAAATAAAAATAATTTGTATACGGATGTTTATATTTTATTTCTCTTTGTTTGAAATGACCATTTCTTTACTCTTTTTCTATACTTAAAACTTTCTGTTAAAGTGAAATATCGAAAGATATTTTGGTTTGGTATTTGTATTGAAAAAATAAGCCAGAATACAGAGAGTTTAGATCTTGCCAATAGTTTTATTTCCTCAGTTTGTGCCAGTAAGGAAAAAGTCACACTATGATTGACAGCAACCTTAAATTTCAACGATATTTTGTCCAAAGTACTTTCAGGACACTTTCAAAAATACGTGTCCCAAGTGAATAGAAAAAGACTGAGTGATAAAAGATAACATTCAAAAAGTGAATCGGAAATTGATTTGAAATTCAGCAAGAAATTATTTTAAAACTAGATGTAGATATAATAGGACTACAGTTACTTCAGAAATTTATTACAACTGAATTTAACTCTAGAATATTTATGTATACCTAGAAAGAATAGCAGTGATCATTTTCAAAATGCCAAAATCCACACTTTACTAAATTTTATTTTCTAAAACAACTTTTAAATATATTTAGTTATTTCTCCTTATAATTTTTACAAATTTTCATAATGAAAAAATATATGTTACACGCAATCTAGTATTTTAAAATGAATTTGACAAGCGTCATACTACATGTTTTACAGTAATCATTCTAGTATTATAAAATAAATCTGCAAGCGTGATACTGCATATTCTCCAGGGATATCATTATTGGGTTTATTTTCATTTCCCCCTAAATATGAACAACACTCATATTTTAGTTTAATGTTAACTGTTTGGGGTTATAATAGCAAAAAAAAAAAAAAAAAACTAATATAAAGCAGAGAACTAAAAAGAAAATACAAAGCACAACATGTGCAGATATATTTGTTCACTATCAAAATGACCGCAATTAGCCTTCCTATCTGTACATATTTGGAATTTCACTAAGAATGACTACAAACAATGAAGCTTTACTATTTATTCTATGTGAAGGATAAAAATAGTCACTGAACAAATAAGGGTAATATGAGAGTTTGAAATCCATTTGCGGTCAAAGAAGACTGCTTCCATTTTTCTAGCGTTAAAGGTTAAAATAGCTTAAAAAAAGTAAAAATCTTGGAGAAAAACAAAAATTAAAGCTAAAACAGTCTTTGTTATTTACCGGTATCACAAAAGACTGGTTCGTTATGTAGAACAAAAGATACCTAAGTTATGGGTAAGTTTTCTTGTTCCTAAATATATTATAACATTATTTTTATAGGATATAGAAACTTAGTTTCGATTTCCTTTAGAAATAATGCTCGGCCATTCCATGTCAACAGTTACTCTATCACCAAATTTGAAAACTAGTTCCAGACACATGTCTCGTATATCAAAGTGTTGCTAAGAGTTCACTGGTTACAAATATGCAATTATTTGTATTTTCTAACGAGTAATACAACTAAAAATATACACTAAATTCGATTGAATTTTTATAGAATAATTCACACCTCCAGATGATGACTTTACAATACTAATTAAAGCCACATTTGTATTTGCACATTTTTATTGATTGTCGTTTCAGATTCATACAAATCCTAGCCTTTGAGGCGTTGAAGAAAATATACACCAAGGTAAGATTATTATTTTCTGTTAAATGGTTTTAGTTCATCAATTTGATGTCACACCCGTAACATAAAAGATAAATAAGTTTATTTTTAGAAAAAGCTATTGGGCCTAGCAACTTGATCTTTTGGATTCACTTTATAAAACACGATCTCAAGTATGTCTAATAGCTATATTTCATAAATGGATATTTTTTAATATGTTAATTAGCATTACGGGTGTGACACTGCATATGCCTATGTGATAACAATTTTATTAATCCTTTATAAGAACTTGTTGTTTTGTATTTCCTGGTTAAAACTTGTTCTCAGACGTATGGTTCGATGGTTAAATTTAATAAATAAATATTTTATAGTGTGTTAATTAATGTAAAAAGTGGGACACTGCATACATAAACCTCTTTTTTAGTTCTCAGCATATCTAATAATTAATTTTATTTTCAACTACTATTGAAACGTAGTTTTGTTACTAAATGCATAATTTTCTTATTCAGGTCATGGAAATACCTAAAACTAGAGTAGTGACACTTAGGAAAAGCCAGAGGAGTGATTCTAGCAAAGTACATGAATATCTTTAAAAAGAAAGATGTGATAGAAAGCGAAGAAAAATAAAAAAAAATAGAGAATGCATATGCTAGTAATAGAAGGAAGTTATTGAGGGAAAAAATGAAGTGTTATGTTGAAAAAAAGAAAAAATATTGGAAGAGAAGAAAACAGAAAATTAAGAATTCTAGTCGATAAAATCAGTAAAACAAATCAAATCAATAAAACAGCCTATTTGGTTTTTATAGTTATAAATGGACATATAACAAAGCATTAAGAAAAATTAAAGCAGAATGTGAACATAAATTCCAACATCTCAGGAATACCGTATAAGAATCAGGGATTTTCAAATGCTGCTTCTGATTTCGTACAATGATCTTCTTTTGCAACTGGCAGATTAAAAAATATATATATGACCTCTTTTTCTTAGGTATATGAAGTTTTTCAAGGAAAGTCAGAAGTAACATTGAGTTACATGAAAAATTTGAAAGATACTAGATCTAGTTAGAAGAAAAACAAATGTCATGTGAAAGCATAGAAACCATCTTGAAGTAAAGCCTCAAAATTCTCATAGACAACCGAAGCCAAATTTAATTTTATTGATAAAAGTTAGAACAAATAAATTAATTTAACTCTTACAAACATCTATGGCTTGGTTTATTCATTTATTGTTGAAACCCGTACTTTTATAAACCCGTATAATTTTATAAACTTCATATTGGTTAACGCAGAATATGGATTATATTTATAATAAAGAATTAAAATTAATATTACTTGCATAAATTAAGGTAAAAAATGAACATATATTACATAAATATATAGAGGGTTCGAGGCTAATTGTTGCACACATTTTCAGTAATTCTTAAAAAAAAAACTATTAGGAGTTTATTTTGTCAAAATATTCCATAACATTCCATCCATAGGGAGTCATAAAATTTACTTCACATTTATTGAGTGGGAAGTAAATGTTACATCTAGCCCCGGTCTCCCCTATGTGTTTATATGTTGGGAAATGACAAGTAAACTAAACAATACTTTTAGTTGAAATTCGTAAAAGTGAATTACATCGAAAACAAGACTAATTTCCTTTATTGTGGATGCTTTTCTAAGAATTTATTAAATTAATATTTGATTTTTTTACATTACTGATTTATTTATAAAAATGTGAATATTGCGTCACATATTTCCTACTAAATTAAAAAAAGTGTGAACTTTTTTTAAAAATAAATGACAATAAAATTTTTCCATTTCCTAAGTGAACAGTTTAAACAACATAAAATGCATAAAAATCAACCATTTTTATATATCTAATACCTAAACTGTAGGAAAAACTTTAAAATTACATATATCAACATTAATATAAAAAAGTACATGCTTATTTTCCCCAAAACTTTATAACAAAAATTAGTTTTAAGTATTGGAAGTTTAACATATGAAGATTTAAGAGATTTAAGCGTTACTTAAGAGAATATATATATATATTATAATTCTACATTTAGTTGTTTATTAATATATAAAAAACGAAAGAAAGGGTTATAAAATAACTATATAAATTTTTATTCATACTATTGAATTGATGGCTGGAATTTTTTGCCTCTGATTTCTTTTGTGTTTAACAAAGAAAAATGAAAGAAATCGATAAAATGCAGGAGTCAATTTAGAATTCTCAAAAAGAAAAAAATTCTACAGAGATTGTGTGCATTCACTGATTTCCTTCTATTTTCCAAGAAGCTTTCGAATTTTTTAATACTTATAGCTTTCTTCGAATAAATTTTCATGATTGACTTTCCTGACTTCAGACAGAGGTAAAGATTTTTGAATAGACTTTTGATGACCTTGATTATATTAGTACCACATCAGTACCTAACTTCTACCGATTCTATATACGTGACAAAACAAAATATAAAGAGTCACCGCTAAGATGTATTCTAATTGTAAGAAATTTAATTTGAATAAGCTTTAAAAATATGTTTCTATTATTTGAATCTAATAACGTTAAATAATTTCGTGATTTCTAGAAAAAAATTGGACAAAATATTTTTCTGTGTCTAAATACATTATCTATGCTTGGATCAAAATTAAAAAAAAAAAATCCCCCCAATTTGCAAATTTAATTTTCTTATTGATATTTTTCATCTAATAATTTTTGAGGTTTTATAGTATTTCTATGTTTAATTTTTTTTGGGTTAAAAGTTACCGTTATTTATTATCGGTACATAGAATTTGTCGGATCTTATGTTAATATTTCCTCTTAAAAAATTAAAACTTCCTGAATCTGTAAAGTATTTTCTACATAAGGAGACAGAATACCTTTCGACTTGAAAAATCTTCATTAAAACGGTTTATATTTGATTTAATATCAAGTTGAAAGTTCTACTCTGTTTGGAATAAAATGTTTCCTAGAATATTAATAGTATCTATCTTTATAAAATGTTTTTAGTTTTGTTAAACGAAGTAAATTATTTTTAAAGAACATAAAATATATACACTAATATAAATAACTTAGACTAAAAATAGAACTGCATTTTCTCCCAAAATAACTCGTGATTTTTGTAAGCTACAAAATAATGTTTTATACCAAATAGAAGGTAATTGTCATTGTTATTCTGTAAACCTCAATTATATTAAGGCGAGTAATATATTATGGTTAATGACCGGCGCCAATAAGGGGAAAATGTGGATTTACACTGAGCAATAAATTTGATTTTTTTAAAATGATAACTGCTAAAATAAACAAGCAAATAATCATGTTTCAGTAAAAATATTTTTGTTAATAGCTAGAAGGACTCTAAAAAAGTATTTGCTAAGAGCAGTAGTTTCGTTTTCTAGTGCAAAAATCTTTTATTCAATAGATAAATATCCATATGACATTATGACATTACTTATTTTACATTTTGTTTGTTCATCTAATGTGGTGCTTTATTTTAATTTCAAAGAACTGTCTTGTTTGTCAAAAATATAGTTATTGTCTCTTTTCAATTAAAAATTAAATGCAAAAAAACCCATCATAATTAATTCAGGCAAATCGTAAAGCATGATTGGTCGCTTTAAGGTTTCGTCTTTCTAACATTGAAATTGCATCTCTTTCATAGCTGTAAAATAGATGTATGAATTTAATTTTCCTTCATTTGTGCCTTATTTAAGTTAGCTTTGCATTTGTTGCTATGTCATGGCACAAAGAGTATATTATCTTAGATGGTTTGTCAATATTGGGTTGCAAATTCATTTTATCCCAGATCATAAAACCTGGATATATTCCAGAAAAACTAAAATATGCATAAGCCAGAACAAGTTTTTTTCACCCTATGAAGGAGAGGCACAATACATTCAAATAAGACGAAAAGTCTAAACACACACAATCCTTGAAAAATTTTAAAGATGGAATTAAATGTTCTTGTTTGTGGTTTATTTTTACCCTTCCCCCAACTTTGTTTTTTTACTCGTTTTCTTAAAATCTTGAATTTATATATATATATATATATATATATATATATATATATATATATATATATATATATATATATATATATATATATATATTGTTTCTTGGCATGATCGTTTGTATATATATGGTTTGATATGTGGTTTAATGATTGTTATCACACGAAAATATTTTGAGCTCTGGATACCTTTATACGTTATTCTGCTTTTTCCACTCCTTAAATTACTTCAAGAAACAGGATGTAAAGAGAGAGTTCCTCTTATTATGTCTACTGCTGCTGTCTGCTTATTTCAGTTGTAGGAACAATGGGGATTTTTTTCTTTTTGATCTACTAGTAATCGCAACTAGTTTGCAAACAATTTTATCTCGAAAGATTCTTGATGAAGGAAAATCATTTTTAAAAGTATTTTTAAAATATATCTTAAGAGTTTGCTTTAATTTTTATTACCGGTAGATTCTTGATGAAGGAAATCATTTTTAAAAGTATTCTTAAAATATATCTTAAGAGTTTGCTTTAATTTTTATTACCGGTAGTATTTTTTTTATAAAATCGTGCATAGCAATGTCTCTTAAAATAAAATATTCTGTTGTAATATCATTGATCCTTCAAAAATATGAAACTAACGTTAAGGAATATTTACACATTGTATTTCTTATGATTTTATACTAAAAAAAATTTAGAAAGTAGGTTTAATAATATTATTTTGTTGTAAAATTAAAAATCAAAATATTTTCTCTTATAAATGGGATTTAAAATTTGGAGGAAATATTTACTAGGTTTACAAATTTTCCTGTGTTACAATTATTATGGAATATTGAACAAAAATTTGAAAATAACATCAGTATTACTTACAAATTATTAGCTGTTAGGATAAAAAAGAATGTATATTTTTCTTCACATCTACACATGGTAGAAATACGATTTGTGGATATGCGTGGAAGCTTCAAAGAAAAGAAAAAATGTTTCCCGAATTATCAAGAAGAAACTTTCTTCACTTAAAAAAATTGTACTTAATCACTTTCTAATTAATTTACTCTTTTAAATATCTGACTTCCACGATTTCAGAGAGAAATGGTGTATGAGCTTCTTTTTTAATCACTCTAAATACATTTTTCCTGTGATATAATGAGTGTAAGATATTGAAATCCAAACATAACTATGTATGACTGTTGCAATTCAGAATTACATTTTACAAGCAATAGACTCATACATTTATCAATAAGAGAGACATTCAGTATATATAAACGGGTTTGACAGTCAGAGGGTTAATTATTGCAGTGAATAAGGTCAGATTTTTACTTTCACTCACGAAATTCATATATTTCCTCGTCCCGTAAGCTCTATATAATTTGAGCAAACGAAATAACTTCCTGTAGGAAGTCTCAATTCAAAAAGTTTAAAATATCATTATCAAAGTTTTTAAAATATCATTTTTTTTTCTAGTCAAGTTTCTCTGGAAAAACTGAATGAGGCGAAATTTGACCGGCAGCTTTATTCAAATTTTTGCAACACGACTGATAATTAGACCAATTACTGTTTAAATCGAAAACCGAACGGCATGCAGGCTATCAGATAGTTTGGAATTTATGAACTCCAGCACCAGAAAACAGTGCTTTACCCATTCGGATAATATTCGTGTAAACGTGGTGAAGAAAAACTGGTTTGCTATAATTTCGGTTTCTAAAAAGTAAGTAGAAATGTTTCAAAGATTGGCTTGGTATAGTGTATTTAATCAGAAACGATTTTACTGGTGCCTGTATATAAGGAAGACATTCCTTTTACCCATTCCTTATTTATTTTTTTTTAAATGTGTATATCTAAATTTTGAATTTAAAGTTTGATACATTTTTAATAGCACTTGATTAGGTGATTAGCTGTCTACTTCCTTTAAATTTCAATGTAAAATTAAAAGTAGGATATTTATGCATTCATTTATTGTAAATTTTTATTACCGTTTCCGTTACAAAAGAAAGAGGTCTTCTGATATTTTGTGTATAATTTAAACAATAATGAGTCGAATCTAATAGAAACCTTATCTTTCTTCTCGTCTTGTTAATTTACATTCCTAGAATTTCGTTTCTGGTTCAACAGGAATGAAAAAAGATGAACCCATTAAGTTGTTTCTTTGTTTGCATAAGAATTCAATCTTGTTTCCTCTAACTATCAGGAACATGAGATAGTGGGAAATCTGCAATAATATACAATTAGACTTAATGTTATAGATCATTATTCATAGTTGAAAACGGGGACTGACCAGATTCTTTACTCTCACAAATAATTACACAAGAGTTTTGCTTCCAATCAATACATATTTTTTCAGCTTCTATTAGTAAGAGACTACATTTCCTTGCATATTATGTGCATTTTAACTCTAAGAAAAACGCCTTATCTAACTTGAGTTTTGTAAAGTCCCTGAACCAATTTTCACTACTAAAATGCTTTTGATAAAACAGTAGCTTAATGAAACTCAGATCCGAATCGTAGTCTATAGATATAAATATTTTTGTTCAGATCAAAAAAGTAATTTTCTCAAATTTAAACTGAACCTATATCTCAGATCAATATTAACTTCTACTTGATGAAAACAAAATATAATATAATTTGTTAAAGTATTTATATTTTGAACAATAAATATTGCATTTAGTTTATATTTTCAAAGCTAATTTAGTTGAATGCTAGTATATTCACATGCTGAAAGTATCGCATCAATCTATTAGAACAACGTGGAAGTGCTATGCTATAATTATAGTTTGATTGTTATATCTATCTCTCCTAGAATACCCTTTTATTTATAAATAAATACACTATCCTTTGATATATTTTCTTCGAAGCAAAAAATATAGCGTATATCGTTGCTGATTGCCTTTAAAAATGTATGAGCATCATTCAATCTAAACATAAATAACCGTATGGTATATACACGCAAAACAAACATTAAATAGTTATCACCTAAACAGAAAAAGTGCAGAAGAAAAATTTTGCGTGTATATATTTCTTAGGTGTTAAATCGTATCTTTAGAGAAAATGGAGTGTATTACGATATTCTCGCTGACAGAAAAACCATGAATGAAATCCTAGAGAATGCAGTCATTAATGAACCACGAAAGAGGTAAAGGAATATTCTCATAGTTTTTTTCTTAGGGATAAAAATATATTGGTAGAGCAGAGGGGATTGTCTATCCTTATAATTTATAGTGGCTTTCCCTATCACGGTTTCATATTAAATAAAAAATACTTCTGCTTGTTTTGTGAGAATAGGTTCTTAAAACCAAAAAAAAACAATAATTTATATTGTTCAAAGCATTAATTTACCAAATTATAAAAAAAATTGACTTTTTGTGAAAGTGTAGACTATTTTAATTAAAAATAATTATTAGGAATTCATATTTTAAAAAAAATGTAAACTTTTAGTTGCATGAAATTATTTCATAACATGGGAAATCTTTTGTAGAAAGATTTCATTGAGCTTTTTATAAATTATACATTTGGTTTGGAATTTTACATACAACCTTTTGTTACAATAGACGTAATTAACAAAACAGCCCTATCAGGATTGGATTCGAAACTATAGTCCGGACTATATCTGCTTAACTATCTTCGTATACTACATTTATTATACAAATATTTATAAAAATTCTTTTGTAATATTATTGAGAGAAAGAAAAATTAATGGTTATTTTTTACTTTTGGATAATATGTAAGGCAATTGTTCATTTAAGATAATTTTTATTCAATATTTAACAAAAGTATAAAATTATCCTAGTAAGTATGCTATCTTATGTTTATTTCTAGACTACAATACTAAACAGAACGGTTTGAAATTAAAATGAGAGATTGAAATTAGTGTTGTATAAGAAAGAATAACACTTCACACAGACTAAGAAGCTTGAATACAAAAGGTATTGCTTAAAAATTCAAAGTAATATGAAGTGTGCGATTTGGAAATCAATTTGTATCTCTTTATTTCACATGCTTTTTTATTCATTTTATAAATGCATGTTTCTATGTTATGATTTAACATCATTGCTTTCAGATATATTCATTTAAACTATTGATATTAGCTATCCCATTAGAACAAAAATAATTTCTGGACAGCGTGAAGAGTAAATTGCTGAGGACTCGATTTGGAGCACTACGAACTTTTGCTACTATAAACGTATTTTATAATGTTTAATGAGTGGGGAGCTAATTCCTAGAGCGAATACAAAAAAATTCAAACAACTAAGTAGGTAAAAGAGTTTGAATCCACATACTGTAGCACTGAAAAACTGTGTCCTACCTGTTTGATCACTGTTCTCTAAAGTGTTGAGAAAATTACAGATTTCACTCATATTATTTTACTTACAGTTCAGAACTCAGCGAGAGTGCAACATGTTAATTCCGATGCCACAGCACCAGCAAGAAAAAAGCATAAGGTACTGAAGGATGTCCCATGTTCAGGTTCTACCCTTCGACTTTGGGATATTATCTGAAGATCTTGGAAATTCAGTATGTCCCATCGTAAAAGATCTGCAGATTTCAGTTGTAACGAATCCCAAAATTGTTATGCAAGATATCAGACATTGATTGTATGAACTATTCTATGATAAGCCAGTTTATTATTTTACAAAAGTTTTTCCAATTTATCTTGTGCAATCTTTATATTGACTGAACCAACAACAAATAAACTGTTTGATTACTTTATTGTTGTTATAAGTTATCGAGAATTTTATAAATAAAAACATCTGTGAAAAAATATTCCTTCAGATAATGTTAAAATAAAACTATGACAATACACTATTTGTCTCACTGAAATATTCATTCTTTGCTTTCCACGGACAAAGAGATTGATTAATGAATATTTCAATAAACGCTTGTGCCATTAATCAGAAGTTTTGTGTGTTAGAAGCTATTGTATTTCTTTTATTCCTAATAAAATAATACTTTTAGTTTAGTAGTTTCTATCGTTTTAAAGTAGAATCTGTGTAAAGGATATGAAGAGAAGAACATATTGCTGTAATTATTAAACCACCATAATTTGTCATATAATTATTTTTCGTTTAACATACAAAGTCTTCTTGAAAATTTCGGCAAAGGATATAAGATTGAAATTTTATTTTTTCAAAAGTTCTTTATCAGAAAAGAAGCATTTTCAGGCTTTTATTATGCCGCATTTTTATTTCAGACTTTCCCATTATTACATCATGCTGTCCCATTTAAATGGATGTTCCTCTTTTATGAGAAATTTAATGGTGTGTTTCATGATTTATGAGCTTTCTATAAGCACATTAGCAATTTAAAGCTTTATTTTTATAGGTGCTTTATTTTATAAAAATATATTTTCGAACGTTTACTTTTATATGAAATAACTTAAAAAATGTATGCAAAATTTAATCTTTTGAATGTTAAGAATAGATTTTACTTTTATTTTCTGTTTATAAAATAAAGTATTTCTTTCTATAATTGTGTGCTCAAAAGAAGAATAATTATTTGGATTTAAAGATTTTTCAAGAAGACAACAAAATGTTTTTAGATGCTTAGAGAGTTTATAATAAGCAATAACAACAAACATAAGAATGACAGTATATTTTAAATGTGCTAATAGTTTTTATATAATGTAGGATGGAAGAAGTATACTATATAAATATTGCTTATTGAATATTTACTATATAGCTAAATTCAAACTCCAGATGAGAGATTAAAACTTATAGCTATAGATGTGTAATCCTATAATTCTGATATCTGCAAATAATATTTTAAAAATTAATATTATGAGTAGAATGTAGGATTTATGTGATTCTTATTAAATACATAAAAACATTAACTGGAACTCGAGGGCATAATTATATATAAACCCTTTGAATGTGCCCATTTCGTAATGTGTGGTGACTAGCTTTCCGATATTATCGGTATTGTATAAAATGAAGAGAAAAATTACTTTTTTATGTGACTTATATTCCAGTATAGTTAAAAATTAATATGAACTTACTTCTAAAGTGCTGAATCTAAGATTTACACTTGACAGAGAAAGCGTAGCATGACAGTTTTACACAAGGCTTCTGTATAAAAAGACTATGAAATTCTCAATAGCATATCATTTATATTTAGAGGGATAATATTAATGCATTATGCCTATTTCAATTATAATATAAATTGAAGCAGTAATATATTTTCTAATCATGAAACATAAAAGATAATAAGAACTTAACAAAGTCGGCAAAGGTAACGGTCTCGTAATTGGAGAGTTGCGGGTTCGGAGCCCACACCGGCCTAAGATTCGCCATGTTCGTTAACCCTTTAACGGACAGTGGTTTCGTAGCAAAACCACCTATTAAACATTTTTTTTTAAAACTTTACTTTTTGGATTACTTTACTTTATCTTTTTATAATTATTTACGGCTCCAATCTCATACATCTGTGATATATGGAAGCCAATGATGTAGAATCAAGAGCTTTTGCAATTAAAAAAAAAAAAAACTTTTTGGAGACATGGATGAGTTGCCGATTATATATATATATATATATATATAATATGTACGTCTATATACATATATTTATATATTTATATATACATATATATATGTATATATATGTATATATATGTATATATATATATATATGTGTATATATATATATATATGTATATATATGTATATATATGTATATATATATATATATATATATATATATATATATATATATATATATATATATGTGTGTATATATATATATATATATATATATTTATATATACATATTATATTTTTGATATTTTAAATATATAACAGATGATAGTTCTACGTTTAACTTATTTCTTTTTCTATTGAAATATATGTATTTACATATATTTCAATAGCACATATATAGCACATTCTGTACTTGAGAAGTCAGATTCAATTTATCTTACGTATGACCTCAAATAAAAGTATCTGTACAAACAACACTTTTAAGTTGTTAAGCTATTTATTTATTATACCAGTTTAAGGATTATCATTTATTGTTCTTCCAGTATAGCTAAACTTTTAAAAAGGCATAATGTTCAAGCTGTACAAGGGTAGGGGTTAGTCAGTTAAACCACTTCTCAAACCCTAATTTGGTATCCTCTAAGGCAAACCCTTTTAAGGAATGTAAAAAAAAAATTATATATTTTACATATACAAGGCTTATAGATAACATTTATAAACAAATTACATTAAATTCCCATGAATTTATTTTGGTGACCTTTAAAGGGTTAAAGGGGACAGGGGCAAGTAAAGTATGTTCGTGGTCACAATGTCCTCCAAGTTCGCAATCAATACCTCTGTGGATGGCAGGCCAAGCCTATGGATCTTCTGCTTAATTCTTGCTTCAAAATTACGAGGACCCCCTTGAGCACGAGTCGCACTTTCACCCTTGTGTGCTCGATAAAAACCAAAGGCGCACTCTTTGCCTTAATACGAATAGCCTCCAGATCAATCCTGCTTGGTTTCTGTCTTTAAAACCATGACAATGATCTTCTTTTAACTAACAGTAACAGGTCGCAACCTTTAAAACATTACAAACAAGAAAGAAAAAACGATTGATGGCAAATGTTCTGCTTGTTCTGCTTTAGAAAAGTATTGCCCTTTGTTTTTGTAAGGAGTATTTGAATTAGAAATTAAAAAGTTTTAAAATCATGCATATATTTTTGAATTGATTCAAGGAAGATAAATATTGATTATATTTTTTATCCCCAGATTCATTATTTTATCAATAAATAAAACCATAACCAGTCGATAAGGTTTGGCAAACAGTTGTAAATATTGTAATTATTTTATGATATTTCATAAGTGTAAGCGAAATTCTCCCCCTTTTTAGCACAACACTGGAGTTATGTTAAATAATTCAAATCCTCTTTACCAGAAAATGTTAGTAAAAACTTACTTAGAACATTGTTAGTAACTTTTTGGAGTTAACTATTTAAAAATTATTTAATAAAACATGACATAGGAACTTACATAAACGTGTTTAATTTTTTTGTAATTAAACTTCCTTTGCCAATGAGGTAATGTAATTTTTTTCCTATTCAGGATATATCTTGGATCATTTTGTTCAGATTCCTATCGGAAATATTCTGTTTTTTAAAAGGAGAACGCAATCAAGTTGACTTAGTTATTAAAAGAAGATAGGGTAAAAAAATAAAATGACAATGAATTAAAGCTATTGGGAAACGCCTTCTTTCTGAATGGGTAATGACTTCTGTTAATTGTAACAAATGCGTAATGAAATGAAAAACGGTCAGGTAATTACAGAAGTAGGGGAAGGAATTGTCAAACTGTTGTCTGTTATGTTCGCAGAATGAAAGTCATAATGATTACATACTTTTAAGAGAAAATATTTTTACTTGTTATGTGTAACATAGTTATTGAAAACAATAATAAATTGTGAAAAGGTATCAGAAAAATTAACTAATTACAGGAAGTTTCCTGTACATTTAGGAAAATAATTTAACGACATGTTTCATTTTAACTATCGCTGTTAAGATATTCGTATAAAAGAATATATTTTTTCCATACTGCACAAAATGAAATAATGCATTATTAATTAATCAATTTCAAAAGAGTTATGTCTTTAAAAGAGAATCTTTTCCTAAGCTATATGATCTGAAGACACAATCCTAATTCGAGCTGAAACAAGGAAATTTCTTAGTTAATCTGTGTTTTGGATAAAACGACGCAGATCAGTTTATAACGGAAACTTAGAGTAACGATGCATAAAGGGATTTTCCATGGAATTACCAATATAAATACTATTTATTGTGTTTGTTTCCTCAATATAGACTCTTTTCTATAGCCATAAGGAAGAAGAATGTCGCAAACCATTTAAATACTAAATATCAATATCCGTGAATTGTAGAGAAATAATAATATGCAAAATAATTTGTGAAAATTGACTCTCTCTTTTTATCTTCGCCCCTCTTTCTCTTTCACACACATTGTGACGTACTGGAGTAAGGGTAAGCGAGGTTGTCAAGGATACAGGCTAAAAATCTATTTTATCTTGATTTATTCATGGGAATAATTTATATACATCTATATACAGGATTCAGTAAATTCAATTACTTCTGAAATCTCGTGCTGAGATAAGAGTTAAAAAGATAAAACACTTGGGTACAGTGAAGGTGGGAACTCTCTAACACAGAAACAGTTCACTAATTAGTGCCGGTATGGGACTGTGACACTCTAATCTACCGGTCTGATGATCCGAACAGTTGACTCCTACACTAAGGCTCGAAATGCTCAGGGTACGTATCTAACTGGAGTTCATTGAGGATCAAAGGATGTAAGACGATCCAAAATGAGAGTAAGTGTCACTCTCAGCGACCTACTTCAAAGCACGAAGTAAAATATTTTAAAAATATAACGGGAATGAGATTTCGAAGTCGGAGGTCAACTTCCTAAGGTCTCTGAAGGTCTCTGAAGAAAAGCAAGCTCCGGCAATTCGGAGAGACAAGTAGACTCTTCTCGAGTTCCACAAAAACAAACAACGCCGCTGCTCCTCTCAGCCAATCTTCTTATATAGCGGTCCTGGTTGCCCCTTGCCTGACTCTTTCCGGAACCTTCCAGATCCAGGGTGGTGCAAATCCAAACGACCAGCCTGGCTCAGCTGACTCGTTTCCTGATGTGGCCGAAGTTCTTTAAGTTCTGCGACCAACTATCTTAAATACATTAGCGGCACCGTTAACTTGGTCCATATGTGGGGAATAGTGGACCACACTGTCACTCGATTTATAATTATTATCAGAGTTTCTTTACGGCAATAGATATCATAAAGACGTAGACACACTGGCTCCGGCGTACTGACAGTTTTTAATTTACTTTCTCTTAAGCTATTACATCTGTTTTGTTGACGGTAACCCGGTACACAAGTGGTTTGTTCAGACCACGCGTTTCTACCTACCGGTAACAATAATTGTCCTATGCGAAGGTGCTTTAAGTACACCTTCCGTTCGTCTTTGGTTCGGATCATGTAACTGATCGTTACAACATGTAAACATATATATATATATATATATATATATATATATATATATATATATATATATATATATATATATATATATATATATATATATATATATATATATATATATATATATATATATATATATATATATATATATATATATATATATATATATATATATATATATATATATATATATATATATATATATATATATATATATATATATATATATATATATATATATATATATATATATATATATATATATATATATATATATATATATATATATATATATATATATATATATATATATATATATATATATATATATATATATATATATATATATATATATATATATATAACCCTACGAGGCTTGAGAATTTTAATCTCCTTATTTGAATAACATGATAGAAAATACTATTTGATAATTTTAATGCTGTTGATAGCAATGCATTTTATTAATGTAGCTATGTACTTATTAAAGATTTTCATTTATTTGAAACTGATATAAAAATAAAACTTTAGATTTATACTTGGATCAAAATACCAATGCAATGCATCATAGGATTAACTTACATTCCTATGTAAATTATTTTATTCGTTGTCATTGTAAAATAGCTGAAAAGGTTTGCGTCCACGTGTAAATAATTTGGTTTCGGACAATGCGGTCAATCTTTTTGCCATTCGAGGGCAAGTTAGACCCATGTTTATTCCGTAAATAACGAATGTCTATGGCAAACGTTATATAATGAAAATCCAAATTCCAGGATTAACTCCACTTTTTGGGTATGGTGAAAATATGGGTCTCCTTTTTTTGTATTTGAATGTAAAAGGTATCACTATTCTATTTACATGTTAATAGATATTTCAACCAATAAAAGCCTCTTTCTTCCTGTTTATAAAATATATTGACGTGAGGAACAAATAACTTTTCTTCTACCTAGAACATGGAATAAATTGAATTATGCTTCTGTTTATTTCATTAGGTTTGCTTAAGTAATTTACAGAGAATTTATTTACCAAATAATGTTTAAATATTTACTAATATAAATTTATCATTATAACAAAAGTAACAGTTTTTAAATAGAATAACATACTTTTACTGATAATGCAGTTTTATAAGAAGCAGCATAAGTGTAATTCACGCAAATGAAAGCGAAGCTTTCAAAGTACAAGGCTTTCAAAAGCTGTTTCTAAATAATAAAAAGAGAGAAAAGAAAGGAAGGGAGAAAATGCATTAAACGAAACTTGGTAGGGAGTTGTCTCTTGTGCAAGTTCAAGCAATCGATTGATTACAGACATCTCCAATTTCTATGAAGAGTACAGAAAAATCAATGAAAAACTGAAGATTGGGAATACTATCATTAAAGTCATTGTTCTACTTTTTCTTAGAAAGAAAGAACGTTTTTTTAAAAGTTTATGTACAAGAATGAAAACTCATTTTTAAGTATCATTTTAAAAGAAGTGTACATTTATTTTTTCTTTGGTTAATAAGTTTCCAATTCTCAGAAATACTGTCCACAATATACGATTTTTATATATACCGAGTAATTCAAAAGTCAATAAAAACTTTAAACATTGACTATTCTACAAAGAATAAGCATAAAATGATGTGGTTTGCACCAAACGGATGGAAATGAAACCATTTGTTTTGTGGCATAAGCAAAACAAATATTTAGTTTTGTCCAATAGATATTGCCTTTTTTCTATCATCCATTTATAGAAAACAGTTGACTTCTCAAGAACCATCTGCATGAGATATGGTGGTAATATCTGTAACTGACATCTAAAAATGATGTTTTTAAAGAAAAACGAAAAAGAGATATCATGCCTCCTATTTGTCCTCAGCAGAGCTAATCTAGCATTTTTGTTTTCACAAAAAAGCCAGTTTCCTGTTCATCCGAATTCTGTGAACTGCATATTTATTCTCTGGTAGTTGTCGAATTATCCATGTTTAAAGTCTACTCAACTTTTGAATCTGGTATTTAAATCAGTAAGAAAAAAGCTGGTTCGCATAATAGTACCAATTCATTAATAACAGCTGTAAATACTTTCTATTAACATTTGGATTGTCAACGCTTGTGTAAAGTTAAATTTAATCAACACATTTGAAGATTTTAAATATTTCACACTAAGTATATTACATATGTTTGAATAAACAAAAATATATGTTATTGAAACACTGATTTAGATTATTTTTTGGATCGTATAATGTTTGAATTTTTGGCCTTAGGAGTATTTTCTGAAATGTCATTGTTCTTTTGCTAAATATAGAAATAAATATTATTCAAAACTGAATCCTTACATTTTTTCATTTAACAAAAGTAAAGGCAAAAAGGATTTTTGAATGTTCAATTTTCTGAAAATTTTAGCAGCTAGATTTCTTTGTTATTTATTGTGCATTTACACCAAAAGCTTTAAGTGTATAATCCATCTATACAAAAAATGTTTTTTTAATTATTATATAGTTTTATTATTGTAATTACTGAGTAATATTATTTAATTTTGATAGGAAAAAAATTCTATGCCTGATAAAAAATAAATTTTATTTATATTTTTTCTACAATTTCAAATGTAACTACGGTATAATTGAAGTTAAAGATTTATTTACTTTCTATACCACAAAATACAATTTAATGCTATCTTTTTACAAGAATTAATTTATAAATTGGATATAGACCTTATATAAAACCTAATATTATCGTGGCAAAGGATGCGGTACCATCCTTAATAAAACTCATAAACCTTCCAAATATATAAGTATTTATGAACGATCTCATGTTTTTCATACATATTACATTCAATTCTATCTAGGAAAAGGAAAATCAATCGAGAGAAGGTATAACACAGAGAAAAAATAAATATATATATCTGTAACTATTTGAAATAAACGGTAACCAAATATCCACCAGGATACATCTAATGGAAGAAATATTGCACAGGAAACGTTTTTCGGGCTTTTATATAAAAAATTTTTAGATACTTTGTATGCACATCGCTTACCAATTCAAACTTTCCCAGATATCAATATATTTCCATATAAATTGTAAAAAATATTTGATTATTATTATTAAGTTTATGAGTTCAAATTAACATTTACTTATTTTGAAAAGTTTTTTTTAATAAAAAAAAAGTTAAAATAGAATTATAATACTGAGATATTCTTATAATAAATCATGTTTTGGGATTATTGTTTTAGAGAATATATCATACATATTTTTTGTATAGTATTGTAACTGTGAAATTCTAAAATGTGGATTTTAATAAAGATAGTAATTGGATAGTTCAAGTTTTTCCGTTCTACTACTTCAAAAGTTATTACGTTTAGCTATTATTTAGTATTCCTTAATATAAAACTTTCTTTTCAGAATGTAAATATTTTTAGCGAAGTCTACGTGAATAATGGTACAAATTAGGTAAACATTAAAAACAAACCACATTCGAGCTACATGTTCAGCTTTGAGACAAAGCAATCTTAATGGCAAATTCAGATTAGTATTTTATATTTGTACTTAAATTTTAATCTTTATTTAAGTTGGAACTACTTATATAACTCTTCTTATACTTAATAATTAAAGTAGTGTACTTAGATAAGTCATTTTACTATCGTCATTCACTTACCAGTGTTCCATACAAAGGAGTATAATTAAAAATGTATATTTGTAATTATGGATGATTATAAGTATGCATGAGTACTTTTAAAATTATTAAATATGTGTAGAAAAGAAATTTTTTTGAAATTATATATATGTTAAATTAAATGAATTATATATATTTTTAAGTAACAGAAAAAGAAATTTGCTTCTAGTCGGAATGCCACATGTTTTGTTCTTATGATTCATTTTAACATCTATGACATTGTACTATATTAGCCAATTACTGGAAAACAAATATTATAAAAGGATAAAAAAACACAAATTGAATATTTTGAAATCTGTGTTTTTGTTTTGACGTAGCATATAAAAATGTTTCTGCGTTGTAGTTTTACGGCGCCATTCAGACGCGTCGTCACTGAAAAAATTCCCTGAATTTATTTGCTTTGCTGAAGCATTGATGGCAGTTCGAGATTTTATCTAGATGAAGTTCAACATAAATTTCATGAAGTTAGGAAACGAAAGTTGTAGTATCCCTCTAACATTTGAAACGCTCTTTATTTATTCTTCCTATACTCTCTTAAAAATATATATAGTCTTCATTAATTGTCCGACAGTCTTTTAAGTACTTAATAAATTATTTGACCTATCAGCTTTTAACGTAAGAAGTGGATAAATGCCAGCAAATTAACAATTTATTTTGTCTCCGTTTAATCTTAATGACTATTCAAAGAATAAAATGCAATTTTTCCAAACTGTTTCGCAAATTAACTATAAAATTGGAAAATTCAATCTATATTGGATATTAGTTCTTTCTTAAAAAATATATTTGTAATTCATAAAATATTTGTCTGATATTTTTAATTTATAGTATGCTTGAATTCAAATTTATAATTGATAACTTTGATTTTATACATTACTCTGTGATTTTATCGACTGCTGTAAAAGTAAAGGGTGGGATTTTTTTTCAAGTTATGTTCAACTCTAAAAAGATAGAGTTAAAAGCATTTTATACTACTCTAAAATATCTGTAGAAATCTCATTACCTAACTTGCTATTGTGTAATGACAGATAGAATTATAAAAAAAATAAAATAAAGCTAAGGAAAAGAAGCAAATAAAATCAAATTATTTTTTGATTGTCTGTCAAAACTTTACTGCGACTTGTAAAGAACCTTCTATATCTAATTATCATCTTTAAATATTTCTGACTAATAAGGTCAGATGGCTAGATAAGATTGCTATAATTTAATTACTCCGAGTTGTCTTGAAATAAAGGAAAGTACATGTATTATATAGAACTTGGGTTGGTTGGTTTTGAGTGATATTGCTACACAAAGGCTAATCAGACCGGGACTTACTGCTGAAAGTTAATTCTGAAAGGCTATGAACATCCATGCTAGCAATAGGATTCAAATACATGAACTACGATATCAGGGGTCCGTGGTAGCCTGGTTGGTAGAGCGTCAGTCTCGTAACCGAAAGGTGGCGAGTTCTGTCCTCGTCTCGGACAAAAACCGCCGTGTTGCTAATGGCAGTTGGGGTACGTTAAATATGTCGTGACTGCAAAGTCCTCCAAGTTCCCATAACAAATTATACCTCTGGGGGTACTAAACCAGGGTCTCTGGTTTGGATTTAAATTCTTGCGGATGGATGAATGAGTGTATGAAAGAGCTCGACTGGTCCCTAAAAAGGTTGTGTCGTGTGTGTTCAAGCAAAGTAATACTTTCACCTTAACGGTGCTCGTTAATAACGAAACATTCACACTTCTGCCTTAATTCGAAAGAGAAGCTCTCATTCAAGCTTGGTATGACCAAGTGGTATTAGACCCACCCACCCACGATATTAAAGCAGTGTCCTATCCATTCGGCTGAATCAACACTTTTTTCAAGTGCTTTGGAAGCCTATTCCACTCTGCTATATTTAAAAAATTTATTCTTATAAAATCGAAACTATGAGTGGTTAAACAAGGAAGTCAATTCATGAGGAATGGCTCGCATATTTTTTTCAGTGAAGGAGAATATAACGTAAGCTTTGAAAGAGTTTGTTATATTTATTAGGGTTTATTATTTTAATTTATGTTATAATATACTTTATTAATTATGTTTTAAGCAAGTTATTGTAATATTTGTACAATACTTACTAACGGATGTTTTAGAAGTATTGTAAGCAATAGAAAAGTACAAATGTTTGAAAATTTTGGATTTTTTTATTTCAGTTTTTCCTATTAAATATTGACATATTTTATATAATTTTACTTTTCAAAAGTTATGTATGGCAGAAAAGAACTGAAATTTTACCGGTCATTTTTAATAAAACTAAAAAGACAATCTGTTTATATGAATTTATTTTATATTTTATCTCAAAATAGATTTAAAACTTTTTAAAATCGCAGATGTCGTTCATAAATTTCAAATACATGGACGTGTAAGTTGTTGTAAGTTATAAATTTATATAAAATTACAGTTTTCGACAAATAACTAGTCATAATGCTAAAATATGTCCATAAACATCTTTGCATCTTTGCTGAACCTTATTTCATTTCAGGTATGTAGATTTTATAATTAAAGAAGCAATCTTTATTACTTATAAGTAATCCCTTTACAATTACAGCATGTAATTGTAATACCTCATAAATAATTTTAAACAGGCTTCTAAACAGGGATAGGATGTTCATTATGTAGAAAACAATCGCCTCGAAATAAGAATACGTTTTTATTGGTAATTAGTAAAGGTTATAAGTCGAGAAACTTATAAATTCATCATTGTATAATTACGTGAGTTAAGCAGGTTGAAATCTGAAAATTAAGCCTTCTTATAGGATTCATTATTTTAACAAGTTCTATGGCTAAAAAAAAAGTTTAATTTACATGAGATTTTTTTTCCTCTGTTTAATGGGACAAGGAACCTCCAAAATAAAAGAATACGACTAAAAATACTCATTTTTTGTCTAGACAAATTCAAACTAAGTCTTAAAAGATACAATTTTTTTGCAGTAGAATGATTATTTTATTTCATTAAAATTTGTCATCTGCCTAGTATTTTAATTTTAAAACTGAAGAAAATGTTTTCACACTTTAACTTCCTGTACCTTAGGGGTGATTTTCTTCCTTGTCATCAAGATTTTTATCGAAATTTAACACGCCTAGACGAAATAACATTAGTGTTTACTTGAAAATATTCCAAGTGTATTACTCTTTTTTTATTTCAATGAAATCTTTTGCTATTCTAATGTGTGTCATAAAACTGGTTATGCATTTTTTAAATGAAAAATATTTTTCAGATTTATAAAGAATGCAATAACATAAAACAATAAAAATTATAAAATGTTGTCCCAGCTTAAATCATTGGTTTCTAGAAATTGAATTTAAAATAAGTAAAACCAATAACTAGATTCGTTTATATATGAATACTAAATATATAGTAATAAAAAAACCTGAAACCAATTTACTACTATGCACTGCAGTAAAAATATTTTTAATGATTGTCACTGGACAACTCAAAATTTAGGAAAACGTTTTTTATTTCATTAAAAATATTTTTCATATATATTTTATTGTCAAATATTGTTTATATAACATTGTCATTTATGCTCGTATTATGAATACAATGAAAAAACTTGTAAAACTGCCACAAAATAAACCTTATATTCAACTTTTTTTAGCTTAAAAGTATAAATATAAACGATATTTTAACTGACTGTGAGATACATTGGATTATATAGTTAGGAAAGTGGAAATGTAGTTAGAAAAATAACAGTTAAAATATCCATTTCCGGTAGAAAATATGTAAAAGAATTATTTTAATTTAAAAAAGGGTACTTTTTTTCAGTTCAAAATATATTAATTTTAACTAAATTTTATTGTATATTGTATATGTTAAATTGTTGATAAACTTTGAGGGCTTATTTAATTTGTTTTAAAATTTTTGGAGAATTTATTAATAATATCAAAATTATCTCTTGTAAATTATTTTAATATAGCTATTTAAATATCATAAGGTAATGAATAATAATATATTCTCATTGATTTATTTGTTATAATTTATATTCAGTGAGATAGAAATTTCAAGTTATCAGGAAAATTTTGCCCAGAAAACAGTCTACTGCAGCCTTAATCTAGATTTCTTTTTGAATTATTTTAGATAAAATATTTCATACATTTAATATCTTTTTGTAGATAAAAAATTCAATAACTGTTAGTAATTAAAGTTATCTGGTTGAGCACGAAACTGTAAATTTATTATTAAACAAAATTCTTATATACAATTTATTCAGTCGGTATCAAAATTATATAATGTATTTTTTAATTGATAAATAACCGTCGTATTATTATAGGACAAACTGTAATTATTAAATTTTTGTGTTATATTTTTGAACTTTTGAAAAAGATTTTAGAAAGATTTTCTGTGGAAAAGTATTAGTTTCATAATTCGTCGTTAATAATACATATTGTATTTAAAAAAATTAACTAAAAATTTGCAGATATTATTATAAATAGATTTAAAAAGTTAGTGCGCAATGAGATAACTGTAAAAAAGTAACAATCATTGAAATTTAAACTTATCAGAAATTACTTATCAGACCTAGAATATTTCTAATATATCGTCAAATAAGACAGGTAGTTTAACATTCAGTATAATATTCATTATACTAAAAAATACCAGTTTATTAAGCTGTAAAAGATTGAAGGCTAGGTCCACTTTTTCATTGTTTAAAAGTTCAAAAATGTTTTAAAAGTTAAATGTTTTAAAAATTTTGATTTAAGGATTTAAATTTCCCTATTTAAGCTATTTTTTACACATCCTGATGATTTCAAATATTCTTCAGCCAAAACCAATCGATTTTTCACCCTTCAACTAGGCACACACTTTGCTTTCGACACTCATCCATTACTCACCCTTTTGCTCTTTTTACTTTACCGTATAGAAAATTTGCAAGCATACATGAAGAAAGTATTATAATTTCCAAGGGATTTGAATTCGATATTTTGAAGAAATTCGATTTTTAGACATAAGGTAACATGGTACATAAAATTTCATTTAAGAATTAAAAATAAACATTACAATGATTTTGCATTTTAGAATACATTTTAAAGCATATTAAGGAAAGACTGTTTGAATATTTCATTTAATTAAAAAAAATTAAGAAAAATTAATTTTTTTATATCCTCATATGTTAGGAGAGAATTTCTTGATGTATGAGGGCTTATGGTACTGTTTAAATTCGATTTCAAATGAGTCAGAACATTCATACTTTTAATAGCATTATAATCTGAGAATTCTGGTTCCGAAAGAACAACATTCTACTCATTCGGCTATCGTTTAGGTGTCGTGTTTAAGACTTTTCTTCAATATTCCAAAAACTATTATTGCATAAAATAAGAGGAAAAATTTAGTGAGAAATTTGTATGATGCTTTTTGTGACAACTAATTAGCCCAAACTCTTTATGCTCAAGAAGAGAAAGACACGATTTATTATTTTTTATCAGTCTACAGATTTGTTATAATGAAATACCTGTTTGATTAGATTTATAGATTTATGTACTTTCATAAATTGTATAAGAACATGATATTAAAATGGTTTTTATATTGTAACTCACTGAGCGTTTAAAAAAAAGTTAATTTGATTGTGAGAAAAAACTTTTACTGTTATGTATGCTTCAAGCTAAAGGATCACATGTTGAGAATACAACTTCAGCACTAAACTATTTTTTTTTCTTTCAAAAATTTCAGAGACATAAAACTTGACGTCTGTTAAACATCGGATAATAAAATCAGGCTCGATGTTTTTTAAGTCAAAAAGCACAAAACAGAAAAAAGGTTAAATTTTTTAAAAAGTCAAAATTAATAATCTCCCCAAAATTAGTATGTTAGTTGCGTGTATAGTATTTTCTATAGTGGAAAAACCTATTACGCTAGGAAACAATGAACCCTATATTATTTAAAAAAATTTAAATGTTATTTTTTTTGGGGAAATATGAGGATTTATGCGAAAGTCAAAAGTAATTTTCTGGGGATTATTTTCTTAAACAAAAGGCTTATTTTGTTCTTTTAAAAACCACTCACCTGACATTTGTTTAATATAACTATGCACAATTGCCTACAAACATATTACTGTTGTTGTAATTAGCCAGTTTCGCCTGAAAATTCTAAATAATATTTTTACTCTTGTAGATTATTTATAGTTCATATATATACCCTTAAGTTAATTGCTCTTCCGTTATTGCATTAAAACTCTAATATTTTAATAGAAAAATCAGTTAATATTCTTTTAAAGTTGCAGACCATTCAATTTTCAAAGGTTTAAACAAAAGAGATAATTGTCTGCTTAGAAATTATTTTTCAATATATATTTGTTTATCCTCCTTCAAATATTTTGTTTTTAAATTGCAATTTAAATATTTCTAAAGTAACTATATTTATAATGACAACAGCTTATTGAATGGTAAACAAAATTTTGATATTACAAATAAGGTAAAATTAGATCACTGTATTATTTTATACTGATCGTCGATTTTGTTTTAAACATAATGTTAAAAATTTCAGTGGTGTATGCATTAATCAAAATGTGTGCAATCGTCACATTTTTAATCATTATAAGTTAAAACAATATTTTTCATTAGCATTGTGGCATGTTTCATAGAATATTTACATAAGAAAAGATGATAGAATTTTGTTTCTTCATATTACTATGTTAATTAGAAACAAATTCATTCTTTTCTAATTAATTTAGTGTCGAAAAACGAAATCTATTGAAAAATAATTATTGGCAATTTAAAAATAAAATTTGCACAATTTTCACACATGATAAAAAGTGAAACTGCTAGAAAATTCACGTTTTTTTCAATATTTATATTACAGTTTTTAAAATTATATTGATATCGCATAACAGATCCTTTTGCTTTTTAATTAAGGTTTTGTTTGAACGTGGTAGTAAAAGTTATTAGGATTTAACTAATAGGAGTGTAAAATAGTGCTTCATATATTATAGATTTTTTTTATTAAAAAACAGATTTCTGAAGACTATTATAGCTTCATATTATTCTTTAAAGTTATATAGAATTTTGTATAATTAACTATTTAATTTTTCGCTTAAAAGACTTTGAAATAGATACACTTCTCTTTTATACTAAAAGAGATTTAGAGTACATAAAGTTTAATTAATAAAATACAAAGAAAATGCTCTTTCTTCAATGTTAAAAAATTCGAAAATATTTTTCTCCATTCATTCATAAAACTTTTAATGTTTCAGTACCTTGTTTACGTTATGAACAAAAGAATATCTATATCGAAAAGTCTTATAATTGTAATGTATTGTCAACAAAAAGATTATTTTTATACCAATGTCATTTGTACGGAAAAGGAAACATCTAAATATTAGCAAAACAAGAACTCGACGAAAGTAATTTATTGCAAAGTAGCAGAATTTAACGATATATTTCAAAATATACGTCAATTAATGGTAAATTATATTGCCTGATACTGCTTTGCAAAAGAAAAGATGTCTGGGGAAAAGAGGAAAATAATTCAAGCATTTTGTTCATAGTTTATTTTTACTGGTGATACAAATGATCAATGTGTATATAACGAGGGAGACAGACAGGGAAAAGAATAGACATACATATAGATATATAAATATATTCATATATATAAACACACACACACACACACAAACATACACACAAATACACAAATACACCCCCCATATATATATATATATGTATGTGTGTATGCATATATATATATATATATATATATATATATATATATATATATATATATATATATATATATATATATATATATATACACATATATATGATAATATTTCAATGCTATATTTTAATATATTATAAAATAATTCTTTCAATTTTGATTGTTTCATAACAATGATACTAGTAATTTATTATGTTGCATACTTTTCACGTGATTCTGACAATTTTCAAAAGTGGATATTTAAAAAGTCTAAGGGATGGTGTATTATTATATTTCCTTTAATTAATTTTTGGTTTTCATTATGTTCTAACGGTAATGATTAATAAAACTGGCTACTGCGCTGTATTTATTACTGTACACATCAATCTATATTCATTCTGTGGTAAAATGTTCTCTATCAGAGTTGAAATTGTCATTCTTTCTATGTCATTTCTATTTTTTTCAATGAATATGAAGAGTTTTAAGGACATCAGATTTACTTCTTGTGTCAATACTGTTAAAATTTATATACAATAAAAAACAAAAAAAAGGAACTTATTTTCTAAGGTTTGCAGGTTTCCATTTGAAAGTTTATGCACATTTCTGATTATGCCATTCTTTATTTCGATTGAATGGCAGTAACAGGAATGAGTTTGGATGGTCATGTTTGCCTTACTTGTAGTCTTTTCTTTAAAATGACGGTACGTAGCTACCAAAACGTAACCTTTCTCATTTACGGAATTTTTCATAGCAATAAGATTATTTTTTGCATGTAAAATAATTTTTTTGAGTTGTACGGAATAAGTTTAAGGAGGCAAAGGATTCGTAGAGTACAAGGAAGGGAAAATAAAATACATAAAATTTAACAATTTATAACTGTTGATTTAATTTCCGTTCCCGTAAATATTTTCTTTTTTCTTTATTTAATAGATCTTTGTTTTAATCAAATCCTAATATCTTTGTAGATATACCATAAAAAATATTTTTTTGTTACAAGTCAAACTAGAGCAAGTTTAGCAATAAAAAAATTGTTAATCTCATTTTGCATATAATATTATTAGCAAAATAATTTATAAAACAAATGATGTAAAAAACGAATCATAAGCGCGTTTATATCCACTATTAAAATTAATTTGATTTTGAAAGATTTTCTATTTTTATAGTTTTGAAAATATTGTTCACAAAACAAAAGAAATTGAACAAAAAATTCAATTTGTTTACTTTATCATATATTAAAAGCATTTTAGGAAATTTGTTTTATAAATTCTGAAACAAATTAATGTATTTTCTTTTTTTAATTCATAAAAGTGAAAATAATATTTTAAAATAGCATTTCCTTCATGAGTTATATCAAAACTGAAATGTATTAATTTATAAATATTAAAATGATGGTTTAAAAATTCAAAAATTTCCATAATTCAATAATTTTATATATATAGTGAATTTTATGTAACCCCCCCACACATATATATATATATATATATAACAATATATATATATATATATATATATATATATATATATATATATATATATATATATATATATAACAATATATATATATATATATATATATATATATATATGTAATTTTTTTCTCTACAAAGCTATTATTATTTTTGAAATAGAATTTTCTATTCTGAACACCTTAATCGTTTCTTTATTCTTTACATTAACCTATAATATTCTTATTAATTTCTAACCGTTTTAAATATTATTTTTCTATAAAATTAGTTTTTGGTATGCATTTTCGTGTGTTTAGTATGAATGTATTGTATTGTAATAGAAAAATAATGGCCTTAGTTTTTTCCAGTTTCAGGTTTTCCTACTGTTTTTTAATGTTCAATGACAGAAGCAGAGTAACACAGTATATTTTTCAAAAGTACTATCTATTTCGGAAGTTCGTGGGTTTGAATCTTTGTGCTGGCATAGAAGTTAGTGGCTATTTAAAATCGAATTTCAGTGGTAAGTTTTGGTTACATTGCCCCATGTATAGCAAAATGTATTCCATAGATCATTTAGCATGGATTTCAGATTTTTTACAACACAGATTTATTAGGTTAATTTTACAAAATTCTCTAACACTTCATCTTACCCAAGATGCTCCCTAGTGTAACGTTCCGTTACATGACCCGAAAGAAAGAAGAATGGAAGGTGACCTTTCGCAACGGATAATTATTGTTAGCGGTACTTAGATACGTGTGGTCTGGAGAAAGCCATTTGTGTACCAGGTTTCCGACACAAAGCCGAGGTAATTGCTTAAGTGGAGGTAAATTAAAAACTGTCAGTAGGCCGGAGCCAGTGTGTCTACATCTTTATGATGTCTATTACCTTCAAAAGACTCGGATAATAATTATAAATCGAGTAGAGGTGGGTCCATAAGTTAACGGTGCCGCTAATGGATTTAGGATGGTTGGTCGGTTAACTTAAAGAATACCTTCGACCACATCTGGAAACGAGTCAGCTGATCCAGGTTGACCACAAGATCGCGTCACCCCGGGTTCTGGACGGTTACAGAAGAATCCCACGAGGGACAACCCGGACTCCTATATAAAGAGATTGGCTGAGCCAAGAGAGAGGAGTTTTTTGTTTTGGTGGAGCTCGAGAAGTGTTTTTTGTCTCTCCGAATTGTAGGAGCTTTCTTTCCTTCAGAGACCGCCAGCGTCTCTGCTTTCTGCTAAGAAGTCTACCTTCGACTTCGGGATCTCATTCCCGCTACCTGTAATAATTTTTTACTTCGTGCTTTAAAGTATGTCGCTGAGAGTGACACTTGTTCTCATTTTGGATCATCCTGCATCCTTTGATTTTCAACGAACTCCAGCGAGATACGGACTCTGAGCCTCAGTGTAAAAGTCAACTGTTCGGATTATTTGTAGATTATAGTGTCAGAGTCCCGTACCGGCACTTATTAGAGAACTGTTCCTCTGTTACTAACTTCACTGTACCCTAGTATTGTATATTTTTAACGTTTATCTCAGCACGAGATCCCAGAAATAACTGAGTTTACTGAATCCTGTACACAAATATATATAATTATTCCCATGAATAAAGAATTTACTCAAGAGTAAATAGATGTTCAGCCTGTATCTTTGACGGCCTCGCTATCCTTTATTCAATATGTGAGACAAGGGAACAGTTCTCAGTCCAACTGTTTTTTCCCTATATCTGACTGGCATCGATAAGACTATCTCTCCCAGAACCCACATTGGAATATTTTTAGGCGACACAATTCTCTGGAGCTCCGGAAATACTGTTCCAGAAATGGAGTCTCGGCTTAACGTCTTGTATTTGCGGAGGACGCCAGGCTGATTTTTAATCCAAACAAATCATTTACTACCTTCTTTGCAATCAATAAGCACCTATATAGCTACCAACCTTCTTTGATGCTTAATCATTAGAAACATTTTTAAGAGAAACATCCAAAATATCTGGTACTAGTATTCTATACCAAGTAGCAAATATATAGAACATATTGTCTTGAAGGCTAAGAAACGCTTACACATCCTCAAGTATATTGTTAGAGACTGGGTTGCAGCTTCGACCACTTTTCGAACTATTTACCTGGCACAAATTAGGCCCATTCCAAATTACGGTTTTCCAATCTATTGTACTTCCAAATATAACCTGGAAAAACTGAGAAAAGTCCAGTAAAATGATGCTCGCATCATTACTGGATTGAAGCTCAGTTGTCCTTCAGACATAGTACTATTTGAAGCATATTTACAACCTCTTTGTTTGAAAAGTCAGTCCAGCCTAGTCAAAATATTACAATAAAGCTACCATTTTTTCCAGGGTAATAAAACTTCTAAATATCTAAACAATTGGTATCCTTTTAAATTATTGAAGAAAAACAGTTCATTCAGTCTTGTTAACTCGCATCACTTAATCACGAACAATGTAGAACTACAATACCTTCATTGTGGTTTGAACCCTATTGAAGGCCTTTTTAGAGTTCATTTAAATTACAACCTATTATTGTGAACAAAAACCTATGTTGTGAACAAAAACAATTTCTTGACTGAACTTCTTAAACAACTAACCTTGGAAATTAGTAATAAAATCACTCCAATTAACATCAAAAACTATACCCATGGCTGCTAAATAGATAATAAAAATAGCAGAGGAATATCCATTAAACTTACTAATAACAATTACTCCATGTGTCAATGTAACCCGACCTCTGTTTAATTTTTCGAAGAGAACTTCTGACCATCGGTATTGATATGGAGTCCATTATGAACGAAACTAATTTTGGAGAATCCTGTATACTAACTGTCAGCCACAGCTCGATTCAATATCTTCACAATTGAACCTGCATACGGGATCAAATAAGCCTATTTCCTCTACTGAGGCTAAAAGTAATTTCCCTTCAGCAAGACATCCATTTTCAATGGATCTCATCCCATGTTGAAATTAGGGGTAATAAATTAGTAGACAATCTCCCAAAGAAGGGTTCAAGTCACTCTATTCCGAGTTCTTCCGGGCTTACCTATCTCGAAATATTTTTCTGGGAAAAAGCCAGGACTATCTCTGGCCCTTATACGTCTTGCCACCAGTGACAGGAAATGTCTCAGTTTTTCTGCGGGCAACAAAACCTTCTTTTCTTGATCTAAATACTACCAACATCAAGCATCTTCTGAACATATTCTGGACTGTATGAGTATTCATTTGGACGACACCTATTCTTTCCCCCTCCTTGTCATTGATTTTCTTTCTGTCGACGGTTTTCTTGATCTGGTCTGACTCCATCAGACATTTTTGGATATAAGCAACAGCAACAGAGGGTTATTAGAGGAATTTTGTTGTGCCCTTTTACATAGTTTTATGCCTCGGTATTTCCACGGAAATGTAAGAAAAACCCAGAAAAATATTTTCTAAATTCTACTTTTTTAGCATTTGTCTACCAGTATAGTTGTGTGAGATATAAATAGTTAAAGTATATTTTATTGTGTAAAAAGTTTAGAAAAAAAGATCGCCATATTGTGATTGATGTCTGGATAAACAATTGGAATTTATCAATTTATACATCGTTCATGTGGTCTTGTATTATTACATTTATATGTGTACATTTCTATTTATACACAAGTTAGGATTCAGTCACATATAATTTAATTAAATATTTTTCATATTCATGGCAATGATGTTTTGTTATTTGTAATTTATAGGCTAAGGAAGGGCATCAACATGGTTTAAATTTTAATGATCTTAACTTTTTAATATCACTTCATTTTAACTACCATGCTCAATGGAAGTCTTTCTGTGAGTATGATTCATCCTGTGGGTTGATGTATTAAATTCGCTTTTAGTAAAACAGACAAAAAATTGATCCAAGTTGCGGTTTTAGAGTAAAAGTACATTTTTTTCTACAGATTTAGTTGTACAATAACATTTTTTATGAATGTTTTCCTTGCAATCCATAATATTTCAATGTCTTCAGGTTTTAATATATGCTTACTGCTTATACAAAAACATAATATCTGTTTTCGTAAACAAAATTTATTCAAATTCATTATTTAAGTTTATACAATAATTTAGGAAAATTTTAGGTCTTTTGTGTTTATTGCACAATTAGTTATTCGACAAAATACTGTACTTTTCAATAACATATACTGTTTTATGGAAAGCATTTTACACACGAGCTCTAGAAATTTGAAAAATAATTCATAGTGAAATAAATAGACCTCGAAAATTTTGAAGTGCTAAATATAATGAATACACATCCAACTTGAAAAAAGTATTTTGGGTGCACAAATCTAGGTTTTAATAAAATAACATAAAAATTTGGTTGAAAAACTAGCTTTATAAAAACTCCTACTCTTCGCTTGATTATTTTGAGATAAAAGAAACTTTTTGTATCTTCAAATAAAATCTATCATTTTAAAAGGTGCTTATCACCTTAAAAAACGTAACATGATTGCAAAGTAATTTGACACTATCCTACTCATGCCTGAATAAATTCTAAGGAATAATATATTGATGAATACTTTATGCTATTATGGACTCTTGACATTAATTAATGATATTAATTTATTAAAATTAATTAATGAAATACAAACAATTATCTTCTTTAGTTTAAAACAGCAGCCCATCCTCACTTGTAGACATAGTGTATGTTTAAACCTCATAGAATACTATTCCCAAGATGAAAATTTCCAAAATAACTGATTCAGTTGCTATCATATATACAAAGTACACTAAAAGGACGCTTAAAAATAAATATAGTTAAAGCATCTCTTTATATGAAATTTTTCATAATAGATATATTAGATAAAATTTCGTTGATGTAACTATGGAAAAAATAAGTTTTAGTGAGAATCTTGTAAAATAGATTTTCTTAGGTACAGAATGTAAAGTAACTGCAGATACTATAAATCTGTGGTATTGTTTACAGAATTATCATCTATCTTTGAAAAAAAGAAAAATATCAATCTTTCCAAGAAAAAGAAAAACTATACACACTACTTTGTAAAATGTCTTCAATAAATGTCTTTAAAAGTATTAATGGATTCATTCTGTAAAGAATGTTTTCCGCAGTTGTATTACCGTACAATAAGAATTTAGAAATAGTAGAAATAATATTAAGATATTAACCAAAATAAATAAGGATTTATATATATTATTAAACAATTATATTATAAAAATATAAATACAAATATCTTTTGTTTTGCCGAGGAGAAATTTGTAAGAAGCATAAAATCCAATAAAAAATAATACTATAAAAAACAAAGTTGCTTACCCATTTTACGCATAATTAAACAGTAACAAAATCTTCTACATGTATTTAGGAAACAACTGCACGCAAAATTGCACTTTCGTGCTTTAACATTGTTTGAACCTTCAGACATAATGCCACGCCCATGTGTTCACATCATTTTAATTTTAGATTATATCGACTTATTTGTGAAGATAATATCATAGATGCTAATCTGTAAACTCATATTAGTAGCCTCTAAGCTAATGAAGAATTTAGGCAGTTTTAAATATATTTCTTTTAGAAGGAGAATATACGAATATATCAAACAATTTTTGCACTGCTATTTTAAATGTTTTAATGTCTCGTAGATTTTATTATTAAAGAAAATAACTCAACAGACGCTTAAAATATCTGTACGACAACATATAGAAAAGAATTTAACAAAGACTTTGTAACTCTAACTCCATAATCACATCTGCAACGAAAATGTTTTGTAGAGTTTCTGGGCGAAAGTTTTCAATCGTTTATGAAACCAAACGATAACCAAACAGGTAAGATGGTGCCTTTCAATACCGGAGTCTGTAGTTTTGAATTTTACTTCTGGCATGGATGTTCAAAGCTATTAGTAGAAAATTGACTATTTTACAGCCCTGACAGTATACAGAGGGGTTTTGGGGAAGGGGGTATTCCTAACATCTCCTTTGACTATTCAGGCAAATTATTTAAATACACTTATATATTCACTTTTTAAATTTTTCAATCTTCTTCTTTATAAGTGTTTTAAGAATGTGATAGTTTAATAATGACTAGATTGTAAAAAGTGTATTCAGTTTTGTAAGGCAGTTAATAATTTTTCTTTTGCGTGAGAAAAAAAAAGATTTATTTTCCCTTGTTTTGCGTTTCAAGCATTGCAAAGGCTAATTCATGCGTTTTTAAACACTATATGTTCTTAGATTTGAAAAAAATTTCATGGTCTTTTCTAACGTCTATTTTTCTAAAATACTTTTCTAGAAACTGTAAACTAAACTGTAAAACGTGCTTTTCAGGTAAGAAGGTATTTTGGGAACAAAGCCTACTTTAAGTAAAAATGCTATTTTCTTTAGGTTGTAAATAAAAATTAGCAAGATTTAATTAATTGAATACTTGTGAGATTTTTGACTCTTTATTTGAATACGTGTGATCAATTTAAAGATAAAATTGTTTATAAATAATCTGTTTATATTTAGATACAATACGGCAGAGAAAAAGGAACTGAAAAGGTTAAAAATATGTGTCTGTCTAATTAGTCCTCTAGTAGCGAAAAAAGGGATTCCAGAGATCCAAATTAAGTAAAACCTGACATTTACAAAGAATAAACTTGGTTAAAGATATATAATTTTGAATTACAATTGCCTAAAGAGCATATACAGTTTGAGCTCATGAAGAAGCTAAGCTTTTTAAATTAAAATCGATGTAATCAATTTGCGAATTTTTTGAAATGTGCAGTTTAAGAATATTTAAATGAATACCCCGAAAGATTGAAATGATATAAATTTTAATAAGCATATAAATATACTGGCATAGTAAAAAATAACACAAAAGTAATCATTATCTGTGTGTAATAAATATTTAGCTGTAAATCAATTCTTCTGTTTCCACTGCATTTCAAATTAGCTAATTGTCTTCATTTCTTAATTGTATATTTAGCTTTCTCGTAAAAATATAATCGTATGTTGAATTTTACTTGCATTAACCATAATTTAAGTAAATTTAATTCTGTACAATGTATTAGCAATTTATTTTGTTGTTTTCCAGCAATATAGCCTATAGTCATCATCGTAATGGTATGTGGGTTTTTTTTAAATATACAATTTTGCGACACAGAATTTTCTAGATAATACTTAAATTTAAAAATTGGGAAGAATTTTTTCTTATTGTAAAATGCAGTAAAAGCTTAGATTAAAAAATTCATTTTAGAGCCCGAAACCTGTCTTATATCTTGTTCTTTATTCATACTATTATTGTCTAAATCTAAAAATGGACTGCTGTTGTAAATTTTTAGAATTTGAAGTTTTCTAAATATTAAAAATACCACATTTTGTTCAAGACAGTTATTTCACTGTACTGTATTAAATAGTGTATTAAAGTTCCAAAATATTTTTAGACATAAATTCTGAAGTTTTTAAAATATTCTACTTATCTGTAACAGTATCGAAGACTTTATCCTTTGTTCACATTTTAAAGTTTTTACTTCATATATATTTTTATTTTACCGAAGAAATTATCGATATGTAAGACAATATAAAAAGTATGTTTTATAATAGTATATACAGTCCCCCACCAAAAAAAAAAAAAAAAAACTGGCGTAAGCATGCGTATGCAAATAAAGAGATAAGGAACCAATCACAATACGCCGCTGCGGTCGGCAACGCCTATATAAGTCAACAAGTGTCTGGCACAGCTGTTATATCGGTTACTGCAGCTACAATGGCAGATTATCAAGATTTAAGTTAGTTTGAACGCGGTGTTATATTCGGCGCACGAGAAGTGGGACATAAAATGTAGGCGGTAGCGATAAAATTTGGTTTTTCCCGTATGACCATTTTACAAGTGTACCATGAATATCAGGAATCCGGTAAAACATCAAATCTCCGACATTTCTGTGACTGAAAAAGGTAGGGCAAGAAGAGGACCAACGACGACTTGGTAGAGTCTTTAAACGTGACAGAAGTACAACCCTTTCACAAATTGCTGCAGAATTCAATGCTGGGCCATTAACATAGGTCAGCGTGCGAACCATTTAACGAAACATCTTCGATATGGGTTTTCCGAGCCGAACTCCCACTCGTGTACCCTTGATGACTGTACGCAAAGCTTTATGCCTCGCCTGGACTTGTCATCACATACATGGAACTGTGGATGAATGGAAATACGTTGCCTAGTCTAACGAGTCTCGTTTCAAATTGTGTTGAGAGGATGGACAAGTACGGATATGGAGACAACCTCATGAAACCATGGGCCCTGCATATCAACAGGGGATAGTTAGAGATGGTGGAGGCTCTATGATGGTATGGAATGAGTACAGTTGGAATGATATGGGACCACTGTTATGCCTAGATACAACTCTGACAAGTGATACATACGTAAGCATCCTATCTGATAACTTGCACACATTCATGTCCTTTGTGCATTCCAGTGGATTTAGGAGATTCCATCAGGACAATTCGACACCCCATGCCTCCAGAATTATTACAGAGTGGCTCTTATGACTTTACACACTTCCGTTGGCCACCAAAATCTCTAGACAGGAACTTATCTGGGATGCCTTGCAAAGTGTTGTTTAGAAGAGATCTCCACCACCTTGTACTGTTAGGGATTCATGGACATCCTGTAGAATTTATGATGTCAGTTACCTCCAGCACTACTTTAGACTTTTGTCGTATCCATTCCGCGGTATGTTTGCGACACGTCTGCGTGCTCTTGGGGGCCCGACATGATATTAATAAGGTGTACCCATTTTTTTGGCTCTTCAGTATATTACATTCTTCAATATTGAAGATTTATATGTACAATATTTTATATAACTTTAATTATCAGTTCTAGAAAAAGTATCAAGTATTTTTCTAGTTCTATATATTTTTCATTGTGAAATAGACCCATAAACTCTGAAAATGAAGAGCCTATTTTAGCACCTTTTCCTTTTTTTATCGTATTATGTCCAAACATAATCATATTCTGATATACAGTTTTATACTGAAATCAATTATATCTATGTAAACCAACAGTCGATGTTTTGTACAAATAGAGAGAAATCACCATATAAGGCAACTCCACTCTTCCCATTACTAAATTTCTCATATACGGAAGATGATCTGCTCTGCCTGGAATCTTCTAAATAATCCCCTATGAGTTATAACGTAAGATGTGCTTTGACCTTTAACAACAATGGACGTATTTTGTGAGATAAAACTATTTACAGTTCTTTGTTCATTTTATTTTATTTTTAACATGCTTTCCACTTAGCAATTGATCTTAAAGGAAATATGAAGATAAATACTGAGAAAGTCAATTATGATTCAGAGGTGTAAAAGTGTGTAGGGATAAAATCTGAGACAGAACATCAGCAGTTAAAGGCCAATGTTATTCTTTCGTATTATTACAGCCTACTCATTATAATAACCACCAGGTAGGATAATAAACCAAATTGAATTGTAAGATTCAAAAGTTTTTGATCTTACATTCAGATGTATGTAGTTTTTTTTACATATATAATGGTAATTAGGATAATTACTTTAAATGATTATAATACACTTAAATGTGCACAAAAAGAGTCATCATCAATTAAGAAAGGAAATATTCTAAAGGATATTTCAGTTTTGGTCTCAAAATTGAATATAAATGAGAAAGACATTTTGCATTTTTATTTCTTTAATTTTTATGGTAACAGACATTATAAAATTTAAATAGCTTTAAAAACAATTTAAACAATTCGCAGTGACTATATTAATACACAAGTATATTTACTAAGAAACTGAAATCATATAAAGAACTACACTTTCTATTTAAACTAATGGTTTCTGTAACTTATTCACTGGCATTTTTTAATCTTTAAAAGAGAAAAATTCAGTTGCATATAGTCGTATCAAATTATATACCATTTATGGACCAATTTAAACGAGGATGTCAACTACATTCTAAGAGAATAACCAATCACTGTATAGGATATGAACTCACTTTAATAAGATAAAGAAACACATAACCATGAAGCACGCTTACCGCACTCTTCTCTGTTTTCTTAAAATAACCTTCTTTAGTTCTTAGAGCTTGTACTTTTATTTAAAATCCATGTGAATTCAAAAGAAGTAGTCACTGTTTTTGTTCAAAATTTTGATATTAACACAAATTATAGAGTGAACGGTCAATGCCATATTTTCAAATAAACAAGTTCGGGCTATTTTAGGACTTTAAAATATTATTGAAAGCTTAGAAGTTTTAAAAAAGAAGTAAATAAATTAGATATTTTAGTTTTATAGCTTTCATACATTGAAGAAAAAAGTTAAATATTCCATCAATTCTGATCATGCTTATATTTTTCTTACACAAAAGAGTAAGTAAGAACAAAAAAAGAAGCAATTAACTTGGTTATAATCTGGTTCTTACATTTATTAATTAACGATTTCTGAAAGGAAAAAAAAATCTTTAAATACTTCGATTTCTTAATATATTATGCAATATGTGTTTAAATAGATGATATTAGACACTCGTTAATGCTTAATTACTTGAGAGACAATTTCTGTGCAACATGTTAATTGCTAACGATACATGGAATAAACTGGGTAGGTGAATGTGAGATACAAAAGAGCCTTAACAATTTAAAGCAATTGACTCTGAAGTTAATGCCTTAGAGATTTTTACCTAAGTCCACGGCGGAAATTTTTTGACTCTGAAGTTAATGCCTTAGAGATTTTTACCTAAGTCCACGGCGGAAATTTTTAATTTGCTTGGCTTGATGAATTTTATAAAAGTAGAAGTTACCGAAACTGAAATCTTAATTAAATGCCTATAAATTTCTTTTTTTTTCTCTTGAGAGGACGATAAAAACTTTGTATTTGAATCATCCCTGTTTTTATTTTTTTTACTTGACCTAATTGATATTTAAGTGATATTCAAGGTTATAGTTAAAAAATTCACAGAAAAATGTTAAGATTTGAAAAACACCTTTTCCCTTTTGTATAAAGATGAAGTAAACGATTTTCTTTCCATAAACCAAAGAATTAGCCCACTATATGTTATTTCTTTAACTGAATTTATTTCTCTTTGTCATACGCAATCCTCTCATTGCCTTACTAAGTGTCAGAAAGATTTGGAACTAAAGAAAAAAAAGTATAATTTATCTAATACGTCACATGAATCTTAAATATACTTACACGTAATCCTTAATATTTGAGTACCTTAAATCCTATCAAATTCGGTATACTTTATTTTCTAGTCTTATTCTCCCATACTTCGTATATTATAGACAGGAAAGGCCTATTATTTTCTTTATTGATGGAAGGGGCTAGCATGAATTCGTATTGTTGTTCAGGTTTTTAAGACACGTATAAAATTTATTATCCTTTGAGAGGATATAGTGTCTTTCAAGACATTAAATCTTCTTTATAACATCCTTTTTATATTCATAATAAAATACAAATTTTATTCCTTTTATAAAGAGTTTTTCACAAGTTCATTAATAACGATTTTACTTTAAGCAATTATTTAGTTTTATCATTTCAAGTAGTATATTTCTTAAAATAACATAAAAATATACACAAATAAAAAAAACCTTTTGAGCAAAATAACTTTTGAAAGATGAATATTAGCAGCAAAAGTTTTATACCAAACTGAATTAGAATGTCTGCAAACCAAAAATTGAAAGGTATCTGACATTTCAAATTAAATATATATTAAAAACTGTTATGAAATTTGAAATAAAAATAGGCTTTAACATGATAAAAAAAAATAAAACATATTGTTCCCGTTAATATAGTTGAGATTCACAGATTGTAAAGATAATTACCTTGTATTTGGTATAACTAATTAGTTTCTAATTGTCAAATTTCAAACACTATTTAGCTGGTATGGGGATTTCTAATTTTTTCTAATTGGTATTCATCTCTACTTTGTGTTTTAAATGTTATTGCTTCATATAACAGAAATAAATAATTTTATAAAGTAAGACCCTTATTAATAATCTGGGAATAATTTTATTCTGAACAGAGTAGACATTTCTATTTTATATTTAATCACAAGTAAGCGGTTATAATGAAGACTTTTCGGCTCGAAAGCAAATATATCTGTCTCCTTAAAAGTGCTTTAAGGAAAATTGCATAATTCAGTTTTAGAACAACCACAGCCACAACAAAACTACTTTCCTAAATTAAACTCCTGTAGGTTACATACTCTGAAGTAGCTGAGTGTTGATTAGAAGGATCATAACTCTACGTCAACATTTTTGTTACAAGAAGGTTCGTTGGCCCAAAACTTACAACTTAAAGTCAATTCCGAATGTCTACAACAATCATGTCTAATGACTTACTTCGATGCATTCTATAAATAAATACTTTTTATATTTATCTGGACATGAAGTACTTTTCTTATGATTCCTTTTAAGTTCAATTTTTATGTCATTTATTTGGTAATAACTTCGAAGTAGGCGTATGTATTTTTATTGAAGTGTAACTATGTACTGTAATTTTTGAACCATAATACAGAGGAAAATCTTATATAAAAATAAAATAAGGTAGATTTAGAGGATCGTGTATATTGCAAAGTATAGCAGGATACAACGAGTATTAGGTTTTGTATGGAGGACTATAGCCATTTTTTTTGTACGCTAGATCGAGATTAATTGTTTGAAGTAGATTTTAAATAATTACAAATTCATGCCATTTTGTTGAATTAGAACCGACGAATTCCTATACAGAACTGTAATACCATACTTGTTCGGTTTACGGAGAATCACAGAAATGGCATTAATGTAAAATGTGAAAAGTATTTTTCATTGTTTAAGAAATATTGTAAATTAATATTGTTTTATTTCATGTTCCGATTATTTTAGTAAAATTTTAAGTAGTTTAAAATGTTTATTGCTTGGAAAATTTAAAGTATTACGTCTTTTGAAACAATGAAATTACCAACTAATTGTACTATAAGTAAAACAATGTAAATTTACTTTCCCTATTAATTCATTATTTCTCTATTATTCATTTTGCGGTAACAATAGTATACCGATTAAATATATGTAAAATAAATATATGCGCAAAACATTGTTTACCTTTCATTATATAATCGAAGTAGTCGTACAGAATGTAATATTCTGAGAGCTCAAAGTTTGACATTCTTAAAGAATTAGCGTGTAAAACATTAAAAACAGTAAACTTTATAGGCAGTAAAGACTTAACTTTTCAACAGAGGAAATAATTAACGAACTATAACTTAACTTAAAAACTTTAAAAATTTAGTTTTAATTTCTTTTAAATATGTTGTGTAATCTGTCCTATTTTTTGTTAAAAATAATCTAATTATTGTTTAATGACTCTAACATTTTTAAAGACTACAAATTTTTTTTTAATCAGGATGCAGGGAGGGGGGGGGGTTATTTACGAATAGTGAATTACACGAATAAGAAAGTTTTATACCTTATCAGTCATCAGTTGACTAAACTAAAAATTTTTTAATCAAAGATCTCACTCCTGTATTATTTGAAAATAAAATAATTCTGAATTAATATACTTAAAATAGTAATTTACATAATGAGGAAATTGTTTTTCCACCAGCCTGATTATATTAAATATAAAATTATACGATACTTATGAAAGGCTTGAATAACTTGAACAGGAAGGGGTGCAAAAACATGTATATTTTAGAAGAAATAAAATAAAATAGAAAGTGCATTTAGATGATAAATTTTATATTACATTTTTACATTGTTATAAATAGTATTTTAAAAAATAATCAATGGAGAAGATACAAAAATCAAACAGAAACAAATTGTTTTGTTTCCATAATATTTTTTAACAAACTTTCAATATTGTGCTACCATTTGTTATCAAGAACTAAATCAAATTTGAAACCCCACATGAGACCTAGAAGTGAAATAGATAGACTGTAGATAAAGTCCTATTAAAATTATCTTAAACTATGTTTTATTATCTTAAATAAGAGTCTCATATAATGTTTCAATGAGTGAAATGGTTATTTGATAATTGTCATACTTTTCTTATTTAAGATGTGGGATGATGACCAAATAGTCAATGTGTTGTCGTTCATATACACTGTCGGTTAGATCAAATTCAACTATTGGCTATTTGATGCCTTACAAAAATTGGATTTAAGCAATAGATTTCAGTTCCGTATGACATTGATTAACAAAAGTTTGATCAAATCACTTCAAACCAAGCTCTTAAATATTAAGATATGACATAAAATGTTAAGGCGCTCAATAAAAGAAATCATTTTAAAAGTTATTAAAAGAAAATTTAAATCAATAAATTCTCTCGGCAATCAACATAGTTCAGATCGATATATTTCTCTTTTCAAATATCTAAGTTTGTTTTCAACTTATTTGTAATTTATTAAATACCTTCCATTTGCAATATGTGTAGCTTGATTTATTTAAAACATTTTGAGAAGATCCCTTTTAAAAGGTAGTTCCTTCATTCCTCATTTATAAGCATGCAACACGATTTCGTTTAAGTTTGAAATTAAAGTTCTGATTTATCGATTATGCCTTCATTAAGTACAGATACTTCAAAGATACATGATTGCTTATAAAAATGACTCAGATATTGAGATAAAGATTTGATCATAAATCACAGTGTACTTTCTCCGAAGTCCAAATTAAAGGAACACTTAAGTTAGGCTGATACCCAAAACTAGTCAGAATCTAGAAACAGAACCAATTTTACTTTTATTAAACTGTAAATACGCGAAGAAAGAAAAAAATTTAAGACTAATAAACAAATTAATCTTTTTTTTTTGAAGAATAATAAAGATACCTTTCTAACTAAAGACAAATGCTGTATAATTTCTTTTACATTTTGGAAAATTAATTGAATAAGTAGTGAATAGGATTGAATAAACCTTTAAAATAATTTTGTGATAAAAAATGTTTCAAATCATCAAAAAAAAAGTAACATAAAGCTAATTTTTTAAAAAATGTATAAAGGTAATATATAAGTAATTTTGGAAAAAACTAGGAAAGAAAGTTTTTATTATTGAAATCAATGTAATAATGTTGAATTATTTTTTATTTCACACTCATGAAAAGTATAAAATAGAAATTTCCTTTAATTAAATTTTATCATTTTCTTCCGAAAGTAGTTCCCTTTTTTAATTTTTAATGTTTGAGTAGCAATATTATTGATGAAGAACACACACACACACACACATACACACACACACACACACACACACACACACACACACATATATATATATATATATATATATAATATATATATATATATATATATAAATTATTTGGTTTTTGATTTCATTATATGAAATTTACGAGTACAAGAGTTCTTTAAACAAAATAAAAAATGTTAGTGATGTCAAAAAATGAAAAAATGAGTGATTCATATAAACGTTTTACTCCAGTATTAAGCTTCATTACTGTATTTGAATGAACTCAGTTCTTTTATTTTTCATTTATTGTTCATACTTGTTAAAATTTTCTGTTATACAATTGGAAACGCTGATCCGATGCTATATTAATTGATTTATAAAACTGTCACGAGACTGTTTGTCAATTGGTATAATATAAATCAATCTAAATTCAGACAAATCAGTCCAGTAGACATCTAATATGCATCCAGATTGTCACATAAATGCCAACGAAACATTATGGATGTTTCTTTGTCTTCTTTGTTATTGGACGAAGGTATCCTTTAAAATGCATTTTTGATAATCATGTAATTCAAAGCAATAACATTATATTATGAAAATTTTTACAACTGTTAGTCATTTAGAACAATAAACGCTTGAAGGTTTTTCTTATTTTACAGAACATATGTGTCTAAATTTCATATGAAATGTAAAAAAAAAATAGGAAATAAGAATAATATTTTACTTTCTTATGTTGTTATCATGTCACTGGGAGTTGTAAAAAAAGGTTATGGTAGAACAGCAATAATTGTGTGCCAGAAAATACCATGTACATGGTCTTTTCTAGAATAAAGATATTTAATTTGAGCAGTAAAATACTCAGCCGGTAAATCAAAGATAATTTCACATTTATTCCTTTGTTTGCAATTTAACTTATATTCGCCACAAATAAATATCAGTAAGAAATGTGTGGACATTTATGAATGTTAAACAAACGTGTATATTTTTTCAAAAATTTGCATATGTAACGATATATTTAAATGTGTTAATAAGAGTATGCATAGATATAATTATTTATGTTGTTTCAGAACGTGAATGCAGATTTCGAAGGAGCAGCAAAAAATTATCAACAATGTAAAGTCATCAATGTTAGTAAAGCATTTTATTACATATTAACGAATAATATATGCTACAGATACGACTAAAATTATCTATAATAATTTTTTAAATGTAATACCCGTTTCTAAGATTAATTTTCTGATCAATACGATAAAATTAATTAGACTATAATAAAAAGAAGCTACTGCAAGTAGGCCTCATCTTACATCCATATGCAATACAAACTTACATCTCATTAGATATGTAAGTTTGTATGTCAATTTTCAGGTCTTACATAAGTGTTTTAATAAAGAACGTAAGATTCTCAAAATTATTTATTTTTAAAAGTTGTCCCAAAACGGTTAATTTTAAGTTTTTTGAGAGAAATTTAATAAAGAATATCTTTTGCATTTTTTGTCATACTCGCATTTTTGTACTATGATTTCAAAAGTATAAACCCTGAATAAAATGTTTTAATAACTTTAAAAAATGTTCTTTTTTGCACAGTTCCACATTTTTGTTAAAATCTAAAGCTATAGCTGTGAAGGATTAAGGTATTTGAGAATCGAAATCCTATGTGAAATGCTGCATCAAAGTCTGATATCAGTAAGAACTGAAATTTTATTTTTGGGACAATGAAGCATTTACTTTATCTATGAAAATTATATTAGTGTATAAAAAGAGGAAGAATTCAAGTATATTATAGCACTTTAAAAAAAAAATAATTTGAAATTTCAAGCATTAAATAGGAACTACGTTTCTCTACTGGTGCATCTTGCAGAGTTAAATGTTTTTTCCGAAATAAATTACAGAAATTAAATGCTATGAAAAATCAAAAAAGTGTACCCTTGGATTAAAATCTAGATTAGAAGAGCACTTTGCTACTTAAAAAAGGCAATGCGATTATATTGAAAATATGTAATAAAATATATCATATAACAATATTTACTATTAAGATGCAAAATAAAAATATGTATAATCTAGTTTTTCTAAAACTCATATTTGCAATTCCAATCAATTTTTCATTATGTAAGATAGAAAATAAATACACTTTCATTAAATTTCTATTTTCTACCCAATAAAATTAACTTTTGAAGCGGCTTTCATTTTGTAAAGTGTGAAGATTCCCAAATAAATATTTTTGTAAAATTTTATCAATTTTTCAGTTAACAAAGTTAAAAATTCAAACTTAAATATGGTATTTTTGCTTTTCTTCAAAATTTTATCGTGTGAAAGCAGGATTAAGTAGTACTCTAATTTATTTTGTAATTTTTAGATTTGTAATATAAAATTTTCATTAGATAGCACACAGATTCACACATATTGACACATGAAAACTAGCGTTGAAATGACATTACAATTTTAAAGGAGGTTTTTAACTATATTTGTGAAGTTATTTAAAATTTTTCTAAATGTAATTTTAATTAGATTTTTTTCCAGTCTAAATGCAGTACTATGAAACAATGCAATATTTAAACACTACATACCTTATAAATGCAGTTAAAAACATATTTTGACATTTAATTGAGGTAGCAGACTTTAATTAAAAAAAAACTAGTGGTAAGCTTTAGTTTAAAAGAAAGAACATTTCTATGACAATGCAATATCTTTTACCGATTATTACGTTTTCGAGTCTGTTTGATATTTTTCAAAATTTATTTGGGTGCTAGGAAATAGCATGGTTTAATTTCTCTTATTCTCCATTGAAAGTATTATTTTTAATTTCTTGTACGGTGTTAAGAAAATATTGAAATCGCGAAATAGTTCTATGCACAGATGTAAACGAAAATAACAAACGTAAATAGAGACTGTACGTACATGACCTGTGGGTCCCACGTACGTACAGTCTACTTGTTGAATCATGGAGTAAATTTTAAAAACTTGACATATGTCAAGCATTCTAAAGCATATGTTTTCCACGTAGTCATACAGAAGTATACAATTTACCAAAAATACTTATCGAAACCTCGAGTAAACTTTTCAGGTATCAAAATTTATTTCTGGATGAGAAAGTAATATAGTTATCCAAATTTAAATAACAAGTAATGACTGATAACTTTTAGGACTATCATTTTCTCTTAAAATAATTTTTTCTATAAAATTACACATGTATTTTTATTTTGTTGCAGAATAAAAATCATAATAACATTTCCTACATATCATTAAAATGTTTCCTGTATTAATTTAAAAAAAAAAACTTCTCGGATTTATTAATTTTTCTTCGAGTATTCAATTAGTTTTACGGTAAACAGTAGGAAGAAACTAATTTTAACCATCCCCTAATGCATGTTGACTAGTTTCCCAGTGACGTCTGCACGTGTGTATGCATGTATATGCTTTACAGTAGAGTTAAACTAATAAATTTAAGCATATGCAGATTCATATCTGAAACAAAGAGCAGTATATGTGAACCTGTAATAATTTGAGTAAATACATGTGTGAACAAATAGAACTCTATTTTGATATCATTATTTTGATAAATATTTTACGCATACTATAAACCAAATTAGTTTATTTTGGAATAGCGGTATATTAACATTTATACACAGTAACTTTTAAATCAGATTAACAAACTATGATGTTTGAATATTCCCAAATTGCAATATCACTGCTACTGAATTCTAGGGATTCAAACTTCATTCAAATGCATTCTTGATTATTTTTTAAGTCAAGATTCTTAATTGGGATCTAAAGACGGAGAGAGCAAACGTTAAGCAGTTTATATACTTAAACACTGTGTACTAAACTTTATACACTCAAACTTGGCTCCGCTAAAATCTTTCAATAAACAAAATTTAAAAAATGGTGCAACAACCAAACTTTAGGAGTAGTAATACTTGAAACCAATCGAAAAGTGTCCGATTCCTCAGAATGTACTGAAAGGTACTTTTAGAGGGTTGCTTGTGCTTGCTTGAATTCAAGTCCAGATTTTTGCACTTGCTGGAAGACAAACAACATGTCGATCCTAGGATAAATGGACAAGGAATACAAATTTAATAAATTTAAATGAATTAAAAAACTAAATTAAATGAAAAGGTTCATGAGTTCAGGGATTAAGTTCAAATAACTATGCAAAATATAACAGTTATTACACTAAATTCAACATAATGTTGAGTTAGCTACGATAATTTTCTGAAACTTAAAAAGGCTTAAATAGTAACTAATCACAAAAATATTCTCATGTAATCATTTTTCAAATTTTTATTTTGTAGACGTGTCTACAACAGTACAGGAACAAATGTGAGTTGTACTCAGTTGTTTGGGATCCAAAGTCAACGTTTGTACTTAAGTCAATTGGAAGGCAGAAAAGGAAACGGTGAGTAAACACTTGTGCTGTGGCAAAAGAGAGGGGAATTAGGGAGAGAGTGGAAGGATAATTCAGTTTCATGAGAAGGAAAAGTTTCAGAACCTTATTTTTTTTTATTTTAATCGAACTATTGGGAATACAATCAAAAATGCCTAATGGTCCTCTTCCTATTAGGAGGTTTAATGAAATTATAGTTACCAAGATTTTCAATCAGATCATTTCTTAAGTTTTAAAGGAAATACGTAGCTAAATTTTGAAAGAGCATCTCCTTCTTACCATCTTTATATCTTCTCTCGAATGGCAACTATCCAGAAATACATAATTTTTGTTTGAAAAAAATTGAAAGTGTCTCTTTTGCTCTAATACCTAATGATGTGCAATTTTGGAAACTTGGAAGTGTGTCGATGCGAATGCCCTAGATCACAAAATAGCGGATTTTGAACAACAGGGGTCTACAGTATGTTTGTTGTAACTCTGTCCCAGCCGAAGATATCCAGATCAAGGTTCCACAGTAATAGATAAAGACTAGCAGTAGTAAAATTTTAGATTAGTAAATTTTTTATTTTCCAGAATTGTAAAATACCCTATGAGGTAAGTAAAAAAATGGTTTGTTTTTTGGCTGAGAATTATCTGGTACATGCTCAACAATTTGTTTATCTTCATATTGCTCTAAAGGCTCCCGATACTGTGAATGCTGTTTAGAATCTAATTGAATTCATTTAGAAAGATAATTCAAAATTTTCTTAGCTATGTCGAAATTATCGTTAAGTTCTTCCCAATTTTTTTTGCCCCAGTAATTATTGGAAGTAAACGAATGAAACTATCATTTCCATTATACCCTGGAGGTAGACAGAATTTGTTGCTAATGCCGGTAATAAAATTTTCATTTCATCAAAAAATAATCGATGTTTAAATTTAAATTTATCACATATGTACCTAATCTATTATTTAAGCCAAATATAAAAGAAAATTATTTACGTAATATCTAAGTTCAGTAATAAAAAATATGAAAATAATGGAGGCAATATTTAAATAATTTAAAATAAGAAATGATTAAATGAGGTGGTTAAAGGAATGACGTCATAATGCTAGAAAAAATGTTATTTTTACCTATTTATAGTGGGATAAATTCATAAATTTAATCTCCTGCTTTTAACCGGGGAAATTAGGGCTTGAAATAATGGCATTAAACACCCGAACAGAGGAGAAGGGGGGATTCTGTGATATGAAGCATATTTCTATCAATTTATTTTAGAATCGGATCGATTGTTCAGGAGAAGATAAAATTTACTCGCTTTGAATTTTGTTAACCCTAACTCATGAAGAATCCAATATAGATGTTTCATCAATTTCAGGTCCAACCGCTTCATAAATTCGAGAACAGATGGACAGATAACTTAGGCTATTATTATATAGGGGATTACTATACAAAAAATTTCTGTGTAACATCTTTAAGATATTATACATCCAGCGAAATAAGGATGATTGGTTTGTAGTAAAATATAAGCGAAACAAAGATTTTAGGATATTATATTTTTGTAATATGTTACTTTAACACTAGGACAGCGGCAGTTTCGGTATACCTAAAATCGCGGGCTGGGTCAAATTAACCAAAAAAACCATTTAATATAAAAATGTGTTGTTATACAAAAAGTACTCTGTATTTATACAGAAATAATATTTATTCAGTTTTAGACATTAAATTGTTATAATAAAGGAAAAAATAACTATTAAAATATAAAAATTTTAAATAGTTTGAAAAATATATAGACAACATTAATTGAAATATTTATTTTCTTACGAGTCAAGATTTCTCACTCATTTCATGCGCAGTTCAGGAAACTTCTTTTTATATGTTTTGTATACTTTAAGAATAGTAGTATTTTGGGGGCAGAACAAATACCTATAGTTTTATCTTCACTTGTAGAAGCTTGGTAACAAAATATTTTTCGCACATTTTCTTCAGTACAATCAGCTTTTGTCATTGTATATGACTGGTATTTTTGTTTTAGAATATTATACGTAATCTCTTCCAACTCTTCTATACGTACTATAAGCTACTATACGTACCAACTCTTCAACGAATTGTTGAAGCTATTCTATACTAAATTTTGTTCCAGTTACTTTTTTGTATAAAACCATTGGTTATTCTCAGAAAGATAAATAATATTGTAAAATACACAAACTAACCACCTCTTTGATCCTGCATTCACAAAATATTTCTGAGACTTTTGGGGGCAAGGCCAACACCAAAATTTGTTGATTTTTAAAATGTATCGTTTCAAGAACTTTTTTGGGTGATTATTGTCAATATTGACTAAAGGATGAAGGGAGCTCAATAAGGCATATTTACTGGGTTTTTTCGTTGATAAACTGTCAATGTTATATTGTCATGCTTGAATAACAATGTATTATATAACAGCATCTTTACTTTTTTGTCAAATACAAGTAATTTTTTCAGATTCTATTTCATTTGCTCCAGTTAGACCAATGTTTTTCTTTATTATCTTGAACAGTCCAGTGTTGTGAAAAAATCATCTATAGGGATATTTATTCTTTTATTTTCGAAAGTTCTATCAGAGAGAGTAAGGTTTTCAGTTTGATTCTCATCCTTTCCCACATATAGAAAACCATTAAGTATGCATTTTTTTTAAATCGTAGAAATTTAATGTGAATCTATTAGAATTCCAAATTGGCAATGGTAGCGTTGCACCACGAGCAGATCTTAGATTCGCTTCAATAGGCCAAAACTACAGCAACGAAGAGTGCACTTCGAAAATGCTAACTAGAGCCATTTTTTCTCTTACTAAGCCATAACTAGAAGTCTTTCATAGAAGAAAAAATTATATACCTTTCTAACGAACGCATATAATCAAAACGTTGTATAGGGTAATTTTCATTGTCTACTGTCACTACAATAAAATTCTCAGCTGTCCTTCTCTTATCAGTGACACCCCTCTTATTCCCTTCTGTCCTTGTATGTTGACTATTTGGCCTTAAGGTATTGTTCTGATTACAGATGAGCAATGAAAAGAAAACTATAAAAGTATTTTCCACTCCAGGAAACGTTGAATTGCTTGTGATTATAATGGGGTCAAATGGTCCATCCAAAAAGACCATTAACGCATCATATTTTCATAAATTGTTATCGGCATGAAATTAGAAATGTCAAGAAATTTTATTTGATTCCATTAGTAACTTTTTGAGAAAATCGAAAACAAAATTGACTTTTGGGTCAAAATGACCCATCCCGCTGTTCTAGTGTTAATATGTCATTTTTTCAACTAAAGTATATCATTAAGGAATAGAGTTAGAGCTTGTAAATTATACCGTAGAGAGAGAAGAAAACAAGTATGCAAATGAATAATAAAGAATGATTGAGGATTTCTCAACACGTTTATCACAGGTTTGAAAAATCATATCTAAAGTGAGAAATAAATGAAAAATCTACAAAAAATTGTGGAATTAGAGAGGAAAGGAAAGAATCTATTTAAATGTGTCCTAATTAAAAACTGCAAAGACTATCTAGTTATTACTCGGAAGTACAATCGAAAATAAACAGGTTTATTGCTTCCAGTTTATTGTTTTCATTTCATTTCACAGATGGTTTAAGATGCTATAAGCGATTTGTAAGCTATAAAAGTTATTCTTAAGCCAGTTTAACAATTTATATTCCTTCGAAATATAATGTGAAAGAACTTTCAAATGACATTGAAAAAAATCTTATGCCATAATTTATTATCTTGTTAGATCGTAAACTTCATACATATTATACAGACAGCCAAATAATTAAATCATGCTCTTGATACAATGACAAGGCGCTTAAAATAAAGGAAAAAATTGCCGACCTCATCCCATTAAATGAGAAAACCAGCTCTTACTTATCCTTTTGCTACTAAAGATTTACTTTTTATCCTGAAATAATTTAGCAATTTCGATGCTACTTAATCATTTGAATATAACTTTTAGTACTCTTGTAACTTCAAACAAATTTGTTTAGCGATGCCTTTTATACTTTACGAAGGAAAAATATTACAGTTCAAATGTTTAGTAAGTAATATTTTTTATATAACCCCCCTCCCAAAATATCAAATTTGCAATAAATTAATCTTTAATGAGCTTCAAATTAAAATTTGTTTCAAATCAACAGAGTTTAAATCCTTATTTAATTTTTTTATGATATCGTTTGGAAGCTGTTTATATAAAAGAAATGCTATTTATTTAGGAGAATCTTTAAAGTAAATTAAATATCCCGCTTGAGAGTTGAGAGAAAATACTAGAACTCTATTACTTTTTACATTCTTTAGTTATATTTTAAGATTAGTTTAAAATATTCAAAATTACACATATATTCAAAATAAAACAACTTTAAATTAGATATATTTAAAAGGAAAACTTGATTCTTAAAAATTGAGACAACAGAAAGGCAATTTTTATAACCAGAACTATGTTTATTTTAACAATTAACATGCATAAATGGTTAATTTTTAAAACCAGATTAAAATACATAATTTTTGTTTTTATTTTTTGTTTAATACATTCACTTAATTTGAAAGAATATTGATATTAGCTTAAGTCAAAATGTATTATATAAAATTAATAAGCCTAAAATATCTTCGATGAGGTATCCATAAATAAACATTGATTTGAGAACGTAAATATATCAAGATGTCAAAATAGAGAGTATATCACTTAATAATTAAGCCTGAATATAATAATCAGGAAAGTAATTGTCTAATGTCAAAATTTCTGTCTACACACTACCCTATTATATTTATTCGTTAAGCAAACTGCATTTTATCTTAAATTTTATTATTAATTTGTACAGTATTCTAAAGGGAAAATATTTACATATTTAACTTGTACATTATAGTAAAGGGCAAATATTTACATAGTATTTCTATGCTTTATTCTAACAAAATCCCAATATATTGATAATGAACCAAACAGATAAATTTTTCTCAATGTCAGAGCATGTTATAATTATTACTATCTATTTATTTCTTTTGAAATACTTTTATTTTCTTTCGTTTCTATGATATTTTTATTTAATATTAAATTCTTTTTAATCACATTAGATTTGTTTTATGAAGACCGTGCATCTGTAAGTTATTTTAAATATTTCTATAATTATATCGATATTTCAACGTAGAAGATAATAGCTTTGAATCACTTTCTATAAAATGTTTTAAAATTTTAGTTACAATTTATTTATCCAGAATACAACTTTAAGTATGTTTGTTTGTTTCTTTTTTTCCGTGTTTATACAGTGCGTGATTTATTTGATTTGATTTCGGTCTACAATAAATTATTCAAGGGATCTCTGTTAACATTAATTTGGTTTGAATACCCTCCTTTGTTTTGTTTCGGTTACTGTGTAAGGTTTTCCATTTGTTAGAAAAGTCCGATTATATTTCCTTTCAGAATTCCAATTTACCGATTCAGTCTTTAGTTTAAGAAAACAAATCGTATTTGAAAGAATTACTTATATTTTATTCACTGCTTGCTATTATACGAAAATAAAGATTTACATTGTAGTGTTTTTATGTATTTTTTCTACCATAAATATGCAAGTTTGACGATTTACAATGTCCCATGAGTATTATGCTCTTTTCCACTTGGACAATTTTTTTGTATGATATTTCTCATCATCACGTTCCTCTATCTTCCCCGTAAAGAAATTTATTTTTGTCAATATGTATCAGGGAGTTGTTTTCCATTACAAAATTAATGTCTTCATTTCTCTACATAAAGCACAAAGTAACGTAATTGGAAAAAAATTCAATCTGGGAATTTTAAAGAATATCTGCGTTTTACCACCCACTTTTCGTTTATGCAAAACATCATTTCAGGAATTTGGTCCGTCTATCGTCCATCTGTATGGGATGACAATATGTAACATGTATTTTTAACTAGTCTTTTATTCTTGATGAAACGTATTCTTAAGCGAAACTTGTGTAAGTATATCCCATAATACACATATTCTATAGGAAGTAGATTTCAAAATACATTTAAAAATTTATACAATATCTGTAAGAGTGTTTAGACGTAGAAACAAACCCATACATAAAATTAACATAACACAGATATTTGATATAATACTTTTCTACGGCAAACAAGTTATCGGGTTGTAAGGAGGTTAGGACAGCTGCGTGATCTAATTGTATAAATATAAAACTGATGATTAATTAACCAGTTAGTATGAATTAATTGAATTATTTCCTATACATCTCTAAGTTTCGTTGATGTGTGTCTCATGACTATTGGAATTTAATAGAAGAAGAAATGATGAGTCAGCTTGTAGAGAGGTGAAGGGAATAGCTCAACGTTAGTTACAGATGTCGTTAATGCCTAACAAAATGCAATAAAGTGTCATGATTTGAACTGCTTTTTGCTTTGGAATGGAAGGATTGGTACCACGACTGGAGAGGATGGGACTAACGAATAGAGCTATCGAGAGTAATGATAGAGAGAACGTTACAGGGTATTTATATGAGAATCGAAAAAAGTTTTAGTTATTAAAGTAATATATTTAGCATGGACTATCTATTTATAAAATGATACAAATAATGTAATAAACATGATACGTACTAAATTTCAAAGGATCATTCAACTTCTGAAACATAATTACCTATTTTTAAAGAAAGGTAGAAGTATAAAGCGATTAATTACAAGCTTAAATATACCGTAGTTGTTAAAAATGAGATACTAGAATCTCCGTAATATATGTTATATATATGTATCAAGTTTTATATATGTATCAAGTTTTTTAATTTCTATGTTTTCATTTGAGAGAGAACCACTGGGATTAATGGTTTTAACTATTTACTTCTTTGGTACATTATCATCACGCACACACACACATATATATATATATATATATATATATGTATATATATGTATATATATATATATATATATATATATATATATATATATATATATATATATATATATATATATATATATATATATATATATATATATATATATATATATATATATATATATATATATATAGATATATATATATATATATACTTTAATACATAACTATCAAGCTTCACAAAGGAAATTTCTTATTTCACAAATTTCGAGTAACAAAGAATATTTAGATTATCTCTACTATCTCTTATAGCTAAAATCATATTTGATTATTCTTTCAAGAGCACAAAGTTTAATATAATTGGTAACTCACGAATATCTATATTAAGACATTCTATTAAAAGTCTATTCCGAAATCATACAATGGTGTTAGTAGTGTTATTCGAAATTAATTGTCTTGCTTACATGCATGTAGTGCTGATCCAAATTAAGTTTGGATTAATCTGAATTTAATTTAAATTTGTGAGTTTCTAACCGGATTGTACAGTAGTGTGAATATTTATGAATAAGGAAACTAACTGCGTTAAAAGAGGATATTGGCATTTTTTAAAAACTGATTTTTCTTTTCTTTCATGAAGACAGATTTTAGAATTTTAAATATATATTTTTCTATGGTGATTATAATAGAAGTTACAGATAATTTTTAAAATTAAAGCAACTTTGAAAAAATGAAATGGGACTGCCCAAAATAAAAGTTTTCTTGTTTTCTTGCTTATTTGCATTAAAATAAATTTATTTTCTTTTGACACATTTACCAATATGTAGTAACAAATAAGGCTACTTTAGAGGTAATATTTGTTAAACTACGACCTTTATTATAAAATAATTCAGTGCTTTGTTTATAAAGTTTAAGATTTTACTTTAATGCCATTTTGCATTATTTTTATGCCTTACTTATATCAATATAACAGTAACTGGTAGTATATTTTCACTATAGCTCAAAAACACGTTAGAAACGCATAAGCTGGGGGACATAGCTAGAGAAAATATCAGACAGTGTTACACAATTGCTTTGAAAATACATTCATCCTCAAGATAGAATAATATATATTATAAAACCAGCAACCTGTGCTACTTGGTTGTACAAATGATGTTTGAATATATATATATTCAAACATCAATATTCAAACATCAATTGCGTCCGCCCTTTCGCAATTTTCTCTAAAGATGGACATCACGTGACAAGGCACAGAGGATATTTATAATCAACCAGAAAATATCACAATATCGAAAAATTTCTGTAAATCATCTAATAATTCGTCGGCAAACCGTTTGCAATTATGTAAAAATTTCTTACATGCCTACAGCGCCTCAATTTAATATATGTATAGTTTAAAAATAATGCTAAATCAAGTATCTGGTTACAGTCACAGTACTGATTGATCACCCATCAAATGTCCCATGCTTTTAAATCGATAAAACACTGTTATCCTACGACATCAGAAATTTCTCAACTGCAGTGTCGGATTTCTATGTAAAAATTGAAGGAAACGAAATAAATAACCTTATGAAAAGTTTGCTTTATACCTTGATGATCATTATCAGAATATTCCCTAAAAAGACTAAAGTTATTTAATGAACTTCCCTTCATTCAGTGAGTTCTTAGATATCACTTTCTTTTCTCCAAAGGATAATTAATATGGGCAATTATCTATTACAAATTAGCTATTCATGAAATACATTTTTATTATTTTTTAACCACAGTTCATTGACTTTTAAACTAAAGCGTATAATGAAATGTTGCTAAAATTTTGTAAATTTGTTTTATCAGCTAGTTGGACAATTATATACTTCCCAATAAACATGATATTTTAAACTTTAACTTGTCAGGACAGTACTGCCAGATTTAAACAGAACAAAATATTATAAATTTGTTGTTAGTAGTAAAGTCTGCGACACGAAGTCTAATTAAAGAAAGACTTACTCGGAAAGTCGGCGACAAGTTAGATCTTAGTGCAAAATGGAGTTTTGAGTACATCATCCCTTGTTAAGGTCGCCTTGTTTAAAGGATATTTAAGTGTGGTAGCTATTTTTTTAAAGATAATTGTACAGAAAATAATTGTCGAAAATATGTTTCTTTTCTCTCCACTGTTTTATCAGTATCATAAAAAATTTAGTTAGAATTTAATAAATAATTTCCTATGTTTGTGGGGGTAAGATTTCAATGATACTAGAGATGTGACTCATTCTCAATATAAATGAATAGGTATTCATTCAGCTTGTATTCACCATATTCCCTAAGAGCCAAAGGACATATATTTAACACTTCCATGCAACGATAAAAAATCAGACTAAAAAGTGCCATGTTTATTGTTGTGGTGGCACAGTAGCAATTCAATAAAGCATCCATATGCCTAATGGTAAGGTTCTATGTATTTATATAGTCAATGTGTTAAATTTAATTAAACATTAGAAAAATATGCAATGGAGAAACAGTATAGGGTTTAAAATATGTAAAAATTGTCATAAATGTTTATGATTGAGAAAGACAACATTGTAGCAAATTTATTCACTGGAAGGATAAGTTCAATATAATATTTTGTAGTAAACTTACGGAAATGTTTGTCTAACCTTTGAAATACAATAATATTTTGACTTGGAGTTGTAATGTGTATCGTTCTGGACAAAACAATATGCATTAAAAATGAAAAATACACTAAAAAATTAATAATTATGGTTTTGCGCTCCTAAAAGAATATTTGTTAAAAAATAATATATATATATATATATATATATATATATATATATATATATATATATATATATATGTATATATACACAATTTTTGACTAATTTTAAACTATCCTGCTGTGTTCTTCTTGCTTAAGTAAATTAGAAATATTAAAAAAATATACATAATAACAGATAGGTTAATTGATGTTAGGGAATTACAGCATTTTGTTTTGGGAATGGTAACATGTAACATATTACGGATAAATTAATGATAAAATTGTCCCAATGTGTGATCAAATATGTGACCAGCTCTAAAATTTGTAGTGCATTTTTACACATTCCAATTCTGAACTTTCACCATGAATAAAATTTTTTTGGTTTTGTCGGGCTCATATATTTAATTAGTCTAAATTTAAACTAAATGACCCCATTCGGTCCTCATGCTTTCAAATATTGTTAAATCACTATTTCCCTATATACTAAATAGCTTAAATACCCCAAAAATCTGTTGTCAAAATTTTGAGTTTGGAAATAAAATAAAATTTTGAGATAATAAAATTTTCAAATAGACGAGAATTGCGTAATCCCAGATTAAATAGAATTATAGGATATTTTACGTTATAACTTAAAACTCCATTAAAAACTATTTTCATCATAAAATCTTTTCATCCCATAGTTTTCAGAGTATAATCTCAATAAGCCCTGTCTCTGCCTTCGTAATAGATTGTTTAACAATTACAGATGCTATTGTAAACCTACACTTGGCTTCTCTTAGCTCAGTAGGATAGCAGCCAGAAATTTGTATAGAGAGTCCCGAAATAATGGGAGAATATTTTATGCATATTTATTGGGATCTTGGCAGCATTATTCTTGGCAAAAACTATATTTTTAATGTTACATATCAGAGACTGAATTTGGCTTTCATTTGTTTTAGAAGTTTCAACAGTGTAAAATCTGTCAGTCTGTCTGTCTGTCTGTCTCTCTCTCTATCTCTCTCTCTCTCTCTCTCTCTCTATATATATATATATATATATATATATATATATATATATATATATATATATATATATATATATATATATACATATATATATATGTATATATATATGTATATATATAATTATTTCTCTTAAAGTTTTTCAAATTTCTCCCATTTCACTTTTTAAACTTTTATTAGCCAGCCAAATATTAAATCAAGAACGTGATTCATTGAGATTGCATTCCTTCATTGAGTTTGGATTTAACTCTTCAGGTAATATTTTTAAAAGCTGTAAATTCGATACTTGTATTATGACACTAGTATTTATGGGGACAAGAAAGAGAGTTAAATGTTACAAATAAATCAAGCTTTCTGTATTCTACCTTAGATACGTTAAAGTATTTCAAAAGTAATTTTGAGCCTGAGATACCATTAAAGAAGCCTTTCCATGTTAAATCTGGCTTAAAATATTTAAACTTAAAGCTATTGGAATTCTACTTTTGAAATGACACACACTTTAAAACATTGATTATACTACAACCCTGTAACTTTGAATCTAAGATTATATATTTGTATATATATATATATATATATATATATATATATATATATATATATATATATATATGTATGTATGTATGTGTGTGTGTGTAATATCAAAACTTCTTGTTTACATATTTTAATATTAATTTAATAACTTCTGTTCATAAATTACGTTGGAGTTTCCACAGTAATTCTGATTTTTCCCTCCAGACACGCTAAAGGATTAATCCAGCCTCTGTCTGTACTTCTTTGACCAATAGTAAACGCGTTCTTTTAAGGTATGGGTATTTTTTATCAAGTGATCAAATGTTCTTAGGAATTATTCGTAGTCTTTTTACCTGAGAAATCCCCACTTAAAAAGTATGTGTGCACTATGTTTTAAAAGTTTTTTCTTGTTGTATTAATTGGATGTATCGTCACCAGAAATAAAACAAGTCGTGCTTTTTCATGAATATTTCATGTATACTAAAGATAATGTTAGCCTGTGATAAATATAAAGCAATAGCTCAATTTCTGGTGATGTATTTTAAAAAAATAAATCTAAAATGTTTACTAAATTTAGAAAATTCATCATACGTTTCATAAAAAATGTTATTGCGTTAAAACATTCTTTTAAATGTAAATACAGTTTTTAAATATAGTTTAAGAGTTAATGAATGAAATCAGAAATATATATGTACAGTAGTTTTCAAATGTCAAACATCAAATGCATAGGTTGATAGGTAGGTACGTAAAAAGAGAAAAAAAAATGACGTAATTTATATGGCTTTCATTTTAAACTACGAGTATTTTAATAACATTTAAAAATCATGACTTAAAGCTGCTTACGGGATGTCTAATTTCAAGTTACTTTGGATAACATTCGTTGCAATTTTAGCAACATTCGTTAATTTTGCAGTTATTTTAGAATGAGGATAGTAATATGGGAATCCTACCTGAAGATTTTCATATTTGTTTTGTAGGAGACACTTCAGAAAAGTTACGATTTAATAGAAAAGAGTTTTTTCTATTTTTACTTCTTTCACTTCTTTTTATGGTGTTTTAGATTGTTTTAGGTATTCTGTCTTGCAACTTTACAGAACAGCAATATACTAATATTTTATGCTTAGATATTTTCGACAGTATCTCCGACAAAAAGAAAAAAACCCAGAGTATTAGAATAACATTACCAACGAATATGTTTGTTAAAAATATTCCAGAATTATCATGATAGTAATGAATGAAAGTATTGAAATGAAAGAATGATAGTATTAAATGATAGTATGAAATGCTCTGAAAAAGAATTAGTAAATATTTTTTTGCCACTACATACTTTATAAATAAATTGAGGCAAACGTAATGAACTAGTAGAACAAGTGTTCATTAATAAGATAATCCCATATACAAAAATATATTTTAGGCAAGTTTATATACAAACATATGACTGAACTTCCTTTATTCCATCTTTAAGAATAGAAATTGGGGTAACATGTTTCTATAATTTAGTACTTCCCAACCCCAAGAATGGGACAGTTAACTCTATAAATTTTTTAAAAAGTAGATTTCTGATGCAGAGCTGCAGCACACCTAATGTCTTAAGTTTGTTTATTGATTTGCCTGTTCTTGAAGGTCAAATATATTTATTTCCTTACCCCTGCGACATTATGAGATACAACACTCTATGAGTTATTTTAAAATATAAAATTAAACGTTACATTTAAAAACTTATCATATATGCATACATATATACAGAATGCATATATGATTGTGTATGTATATACGCAGATTATTTTGTATATATGGCTGTGTATGTAAATACGCAGAGTATTTTGTATGCAAAGAAGGGGAACGCCAAAATAACCTGAAAAGTGATCTAGCTGAGCCCATGAAGGTTCTGGTTTAGTGTCCTCTATTATTCAAAAGGTGTATCACACTTTCTGGCAACGACTTTGATAGTTTTATGTATAAATACCATATTTTTTGAGACGATTTGCATCTATATGATATTAATGGTTCTTGACAATAAGTCTAGCTCCAAATTTTCCATGAAAGTAAATATTTTATTAGTACTGGCATGACAATTTTGTCAAATTTCTCTTCAAACTATTTTCCAAAGTCCGTTCAGTGTTCTTAGATGCAGTTTTCCTAAGGATCTTTAGAATAAATCAAAAGCTCAAAGTCCATTGGAGAAGCGTCAGGTAATTTTACAGGTATTTCATTAAATGGGATGCACTTTATTTCAGTTTCTAATTATTTCTTTAATAAATAAGTGGCAGTCGATTAAAAGTTTGACCAGAAGCTTTATGCGTATAAAGGCCATATTTACCAATGGCCTTTCCTTATAAGACTAGAATTTCTTCAAAAATTTAGTCTAAATTATCCTGACAGTAAATTTCATGGATAATCATTTTTGGAATTGCTTTACATCAGATTCTTTTGATTTTTTATTTGCCTGTATAGCAATATCCTGCAACTATCATAAATCCTTTCGAGCAATAGAAAATTGATCTTTTTCGATTACAGTTATTTAAATATACCCATGACTATTACCAAAATTTTCAACAGCTAGGGTTTTGTCATACAATTTTTTACAATTAGTTTTTCTGTCGGCAATATTCTTTGGCAAAAGCAGATGAACTTTAAGTTTAAACATTTTTTAAAATTTCAAGTCTTTATGAATTATTTTATTTACAGTACCAGAAATCATTCCTAGTTTCGATGCAAAGGATCTGTCAGTAGGTGGATTTTCATTTAAGAGATGAGACTTCGATGTCTTGATATTTAGCTGTATTTAAGTAGTTTTAGGACGAGGTTTTGCGGTCATGTTTTCATTTTTAATTTCAGATACACGTATTTTCCTTTCAAATTTAATACATTATAAATACTCTTATTTCAAAAGGAATAACAGCAATTTTTACAACGCTTTATAATTTGTTGATACTAGTATATTTCTCCTAAAAAAGTATAGTTACGTAACTTTCAAGTCATCTATCAATTTCAAAAGCCATTTTCAAAATAAATTTTTTATTTTACATTTTAATCCAAAAATAACAGCAGCAGATGATTATTCTAAATCAACCAAATTTTTAACTAAAAATGGAAAAAAAATAAATAAATAAATAAAATAAGACAGTCATTTCCATAAAGCGCTAACGACCTTTTGAACTCTTTTTGATTGTCCCGAGGACGGTAGTGAATCCTGTCTTGATTATTACAACATATGTGACGTAATTTGTTTGTATTTTCAGGCCACATTTGTGCCTCTTTGAGAAGCTGTAATGTTAAGTCGCACAGAATAACGCTGGTAGAAGTTAGCCTTTTGCTGAAAAAAGCTAAAGAGAGCTTACACAATGCATTGTCAAACGTATAATGATATTACATAAGTGAGGTTTATAAAAGTATTATGGTTTTTACAAGAGTGCAAACAATGATCCTCTTTTTTTTGGGGGGGGGGACGGGGAGGGATTGTGGACGAAAATTTTATCCATCTTGGTTTGTCAGTCTATCATTATTATTATCTGCAGTTATTTCTTGAGAAATGTAAAAGAAAAAATAGAACTGAAGAGTTCTCTTGTTTGGATCCTGTACATCGATAATGCTTTCACAAACTGCTTTCTTTCTTTATATGGCTTTCATTCTTAGGTGTTATTTCCCATAATGAAAATGAATAGGAAAGTGAAGGGTTTTCAAAATCTGGAAGAAGCTAGTGAAACTTCGAAAGAAGAGCAAGAGTTCCTCTCATTAGTATAAATTTACTGATGTATTAACAAACGAAAAAAAAATGGAATGGGTAAATGTATCAACTTAATTGGAGGAAGCATCGAAGAAGGCTAATTTATAGCCATATTTCGTAATTTATATAAAATGCTCTTTATTGGGGCAAGCTCCCTTGTATGTGCATGCATACTACGAATATTATAAAAATTATTTATACTAATTTTAAACAAGAGGGTAAATTTAAATATATATAACATTCATATCTTTGATAATTGAATTAAAATAACTTTTCCCTATAAGATGTAAAATTATTCAAAAGAAATTTTTTCATGTAACATTGCTTTCATACGCATTAACATTCAATTCCCTATGTTGTTGAAAGGCCGATTTCTTTTTGAGAAGAGGTATAGTTAACTTTCACCTAATGCTTACCTCTAGCAGATAACTATAGACTATATATTGTTATATAAGTTGAATTGTAGTCTAAATTTCTGCAATACATTAAACTTCTAATAAAATTTTCGAGTTTTTATTATAATAAACCACAAATATTGAACCATTTTAATGAACAACAGTAAAATGCAATAATGACTTTTATATTTTTTTTCGAAAATTTCATGAATATAAAACAAAATCCTCGTATTATTTGGAAATAAACTTTGTTATGTGTATTTCTTAAATTTCATATGTTTTTGAATAAACAAATTAAAAAATATATTCTTAAAATTACAAATTTTAAAATTATAAGCTTTGCTGTTGGAAGAAGAGACTATTAACTTCAATTTATCATAAATTATCTTTGTTGGAAAATTGATATTAAAAAATACTTCCAATTAACTTCCATTAATAATAAAAAGAAAGTAAAAATTATTAAAATATAAATCTTAAGAAATTGAAATCATATATAAATTTTTTAATGATTTTTGCTGTATTTACTGAATTTTTTACTGATTTACTTGATTTAATTTAAAAAAAATTAAAAATTATGTTATTAAAAATTATCTTATCTTATGTTCAATGAGCAAATGGATTTATATTACTAAGTAATCATTTTAACTATTACTTTACTTTCCACACTGCCACTAGTTTGTATATAAGGTGCAGCATTCTATCGAACTGTGTATTCAAATGATCCTTTACAGAAACTGAAAAGTAAACATGTTTTAAAGGACATTCTTAACACTTTATTTATTCTTGAACATAATCGCTTAATGTTTAAATTTTATAGTTATAGTTATCAATGTAAAATTTCAAAGTTTTTCACGACGAAATTCGTATAGGCAATTATTTTTGTAAGAAATGACAATTTTATTTTGAAAGCAAACTTTCAATTCAAAGTACAATAGAATTGTCTAGGAATTCCTCTATTTGCATTTCATTTAAGTGACTTTTGATAAGTTTTAATTTGATCATGAATGGATAAAATGGTGGAAATGCTAGGGAAATCAACAGATTTAAGTTATCTGATGACATACATATGCATAAATCTATATTTGCACACAGCCCGATTGTACCATTTATTTGTTTAATAAGCTTTTATAGAATAATATTAGTGTATAATTTGAAATGAGATTCTAAATAAACCTCTAATATTTTAGGTTATTATAAAATAACACATTTATTACCTTATCAAAATTAAGGGTTGATGCTGAAAATAATTCTACATATAGAATATGCATATTATAAAGCCGTTAAAAGTTTAAAACAAATGTTAAAAGGTAGTTGTAATAAAGAATTTTAGTAAATCATTAATTCCGAGATATGAGATACAAATATGCAATGAAGTAAAGCTAAATTAAATATATTAAAATATTTATAAAGATTTTATAATAAATTTTGAAATTTCTTTATCAATCCTTAAAAAGCTGTGTTTTTCAGATTAATTTTTTCACTATATTTATCAAACTTTTATAGTTATACTTTAAAATAAATCTATGAAACCTTTTAAGCTTCTACTTTATTATTTATTTAGACAATTATGACTTACTTTAACTGTGGAAATATACAAAATTTTCACGAAAATTTAATTAACATAATGACAATATTTTCTATAAATTAATTGGAATCAATCGGCAAAAATGTTAAACATTTATCTTTAGCTACAACAATTATATATATATATATATATATATATATATATATATATATATATATATATATATATATATATATATATATATATATATATATATATATATTGCAAATTAAGTCATAAAGGGAATTTTAAAAATAATCAAAATTTTAAAAATTGAATTGTTAAAGAAATGTTGAAAGGTATACTTGTTAATGTGATTTATTAAGATATACATCAATTTATATATGTACATTGTTTCATAAGTCTAATTTAATCATTTGCAAACAATATTTTGTAATGTTCACCGTTTCGTAACATCTTAGCATATTTTAATTTATCCTGATTCAGTATGTAATTATATTGCTTACAGAATGCAACTTATATTCAAACAACTGTTTATTTTCCTTCATATGAATTTTTATTTTGTATTAATATTTTTTTTTTGTATTTAAAGAAGTTGAAAGTTGTCATTAAGTAGTTACATGTCTAAGTAAGTGAGATCCTCTATTGTCTTGTTATCCTTTATTATAAGATACACATCAATTAATTACAATAATTTAAAACATACTTTTATAACTTTTGAAAAGTATTCATGTTTTAAGGTATACTAGCTGTTTGAAAAAAAATGTAAATAAATGTTTACTGAAATCTTCCTGGCGAAATCATTAATAACACAATAGAAGTATAATGGTATATAAAATAATAAAAAAACAACTATTTTACATTATATAATATATTATTATTAACATTTAAAAACAGTTATTCTGATTAAAATATAAACTTATAGTTGTAATGTGAATAGTCAGTGTAAAGGAAGTTTTAAATTTTTTCAACAAATTTAATGTTTGGTTTGAAATTGGTGAACTTTTTGGTATGCAAGAATTAACTATAAACCAACAGTTTTTCAATATTTAATGGGGAGAGATACACATTTTATCTTATGTTAAGATAGTTTTTCAATAGAATGCGAAACTTACATTTTACACATTATGTATTATTCAAGTATGTGGGGGTATTTATGTGTTCTATATACTTCATTTTACTAAAATGTATTTTATTTTTTAATTAATGTTAATTTAGAGGTGATACAAATATTTCCTTATAACACTTGAAGTGACATCATATTAAATAAAGTAACATAGCAGTAAAAATGTAATCTTTTAGTTCACTTTTGCATACCTAGAGAGTGCATCAGTCGAGACTTCTAAATCTCGTTTGAATTTATCGTAAGTTATATGTAGTAACATGCTTCCAAGAGACAGCAGATTTTACTCATGTGTGAAAGCGCATCATACCCATGGGTTACTGGATTACTGAAATCTTAGAATCAAGCATTTTATTAGATATCAGGGGAATCCCTGAGCACGCATGATATGCAGACTACTTTAACTCAACCCTTTGACCAGGGAGTTCAGTTGCCTAATCTACGCTTCGTAAGATTTATAAGCTTCGTAAGACTTGCGAGTGTTACATCATGCTAACAGTAATTGGGAAATTTAACTTTACATTGAATAATTAGCAAAATAATACGGCATTTTGAGGATAGATTGAAACAACTAAAAATAAAACCTAGTTTGCATTTATCGTTCAAAGAAGGAAGGCGACGTACAATGATACGTGGAGAGTGAAAATACAGAATCCTGTTAAAAAGTTAGTAATTTTTTTGTGCCAAATATGATGGTTTTCTAATATATATCGTTGAATTTGGAATGTAAAGAAATAGTAATCTGATATATGCTATATCTATGCATTTCGACTGTGTTTTGACAGTATAGAAAAAATTATCTTTTATTATTTTCAAACTGATATTAGTCAAGTAAAAAGTTACAAAATATGATAGAGAAGTAGTATAAAAGTCACTTAAAATTATAAGATTTAATGAATATAAATGTGATCCGCAACGTAACAAAAATTGTCATTACTTTATTTTTTGTTACCACACGCTGACAAAGACAGTCAATAAATATTAATTTTATTAAATACAAATAAAAAAAAACAATCCCTTAGGCCTTTAAATCTTAAAAGCTTAAAAATTAAAAAGCTAGATTAGAAAGCCACATGATTTTTAAATGATTGAACAATTTGTCCAAAATGGCTTTTTCAACAGAGGTAGCTACTTTTAAAGCCCATTAAATAGGATAATCCATCTTTAAAATTAAAAATATAAGATACACGTTCTTTAGCTTGTTATGTATGATATATCATAAAATATGTCGTGACTGTAAACTTAAAAATTCTGTTGTGCATTTAAAGACTATTAAACTCTTGCTTGAAATTTAATGATTTCTGTGCGTACTAAATATTAAAACTTAGTTTATTTATTAATTTGAAAGATTTTCTTCAATTTACAAAAAAATTAGACCACAACTGAGATTTAATATGTAAAAAAAGAATAATCATACAAATTAAAATCAGTTTCAACTTTTTAAATTTACCACGATAAGGGCAGTAATAATTAATTTTTTCTTACAGCTTGATCTGTAAAAAATGTAAATTTAAAGCATTGTTTTTTGAAAAATTGCTTACATTTTATAAAGTGACTTAGGTAAGTTTTATTTAAATCAAGATAGGTTTTGTGTATCACCTCTTTATAAAAATAATTTGATGTGGACACCACATGATTGACTTCTTAATTTTTTAAATTATTTAAATTTTTGATGAATTTTATTTAAATTAAATTTATTTGAACGTAAAACACGAACCTCCTATTATTTAAAAATGTGAACAATTACACAAGTGCTATAATATTAGTTTTCAATAACATCAAATATTTCTGCATTAACTAAACAATGGAACAACCCCTTAGGAGGTTTACCTTCTTTAGGTAAATATGTGTGCCGCATTCTCGAGGAACTCCAGTGATTTTCCTACTTCTTTTTCTATTTCCCGTCCTCTAGACTCCTACTTTCATTTTTTCTTCACTGCTGCGGTTTCCTTTTCGGAGGTGAGGGTTTTTCTCGTGATTCTATGTTCTGTATTGAACATAGCCCCCCGCGGATTGTTTACTTCTTAAGTGTTTGTCGTGCGTAGAGATCCGTATCCCCGGAAAGGGGATCCTGCTAATTGAAAGAAAACTACAAATTACTTCCGCCTCTGCTTCGGGTAAATGGGAAGTTCATAATGGCCTGTTTGCATCGATCGGCTGGTTGTCACCCCTTGTGGTCTGGCTTAGTTTCAAGTGCTCTCTGTGTTATCTTGACCCTGATTTAAGGGTGCTTAAGGGGCTTTAGGGATACTTGGTGTGCTTATAGACCCCGGATAGTACTGGTGTAGTTTCTGAATATCCTTGCTGGGCCTTGTTGGGTGGGTGATGTCGTCGGGGTTTGAATTCTATTTCTTCATCATGGTCCATGAAAAAAAAAAAAAAAAAAAAAAAAAAACTCTACGTCCTTTGCTGCCAAAGATTATTCTAAACGGCATTTCTTTATCCCAAAATCTGGTAGGTCATTTGAAACTATTTCTCCGTTCTTGATATGTAAAACACTAGAGACCTCTGTTGGAACTTTAAAGTCCATCAAAAATCTCCGGTCTGGTCGACGTTGGTGGTGAAACAAAAGCCCAAATATTAAATGTACTACTCTTAGTCTCTCCTAGGTTACCGTAAAACCTCAAGGACCACTTAATACAGCTCGAGTTGTCAAACCCGAGCAAGAACTAATTAGAACCTCTGTTGATGAAGTACTGGAGAAACTCAGAGATCAACGGGTGTGTGGCTTTCGCCCTATCACCTTCATAAATATGGAGAAAACATCGACTAGACATTTGGTACTAAAGTTCGACACTCTCGTACTTCCGGATAGTGTTAAATCTTGATATATAAACTACAAGGTTAGAGCCTTTGTTCCTAACCATGTATGGTGGTTTAAATTCTAGTTGTTTGCACATGCGCAGACATACTGTCGGAAAAACCAAGCTTTGTGTGCAATGCTCAGAAGTTGGACATGACAAAAAAGCCTGCGAAAAAGATCCACACTGCGCTATCTGCAAAGGAAATCATCCAGTCTACTCTTGTAAATGCCCGAAGTGGTTATATATGAAATAATTCCAAGTGTTAAAGGTTAATAAAAATATCCCATTTTTAGAGGCTAGGAAAATAGTTGATGCTCAATCCCCGAAAGTCGGAATATCATATACTAGTGCTGCCACAAAATCTGTGAAACATATAAGCATCCAAACCAATATTTCTTTTGGGAATATACTCTGACTGCTAACATCCTCTATTAGAACTCAGCCAAGAAATATTTCTAAAAATAAATAAACTTCCAGACCATCCAAATCAAACTCATCAGAAACTAGTCAAAGTCTTACATCACCTATTTAAAAAATATTTCGTCTCTTCATTGAACTTCTCCCCAAAGATCAGTCTGATAAAAATTACAAAGCAGTGGAAATCTTTGGGAGGGGCTCTCAAAAAGAGAGAGACTCCAAATTAAAATAAAATCCTTAGAAGCTCTGGAAATTTGCTACATCTGAGGTGGAGCGTAGACTTTATGCTTCAGAGAATGACATCGGCATGGAGCCATCACCTTTGCCCCTCTCCGGGCCTGCGTCTTGTTTCTATTATACACCCATAATAGCCTCCTTTATATCATGGAATTTTCAGTGGCCTTCGTCCAAAATGGGACGATGTCAAATCCCTCATCTAGCAATTCAATCCCGTCTGTATGTCGCTTCAGGAGACCTACCTGAAGTCTGCTTATAGTTTTAAAATTCATCGTTATAATTGTGTTTGGAAGGATAATGATACCGATGGTAGAGCGTCAAGTTTCTTTTTTCACCTCAAATGATTATGATGTATACCTCACTGCATAAACGCAGTTTTACAGTTTTATTCTGCTGGGTTCCAGCGCATGTGGGGAATCCCGGTGAACGATCTTGCCATGCGGCGGAGAATGCTGTTACCTTAATATCTATGAAAATTCTCCTTTCAGACTTGAAATGTGCAATTAAACTCCAGTTTTATATTATGTAGAAGAATGAATGAGATATGAATGCCAACAATAAACTTCACAACATTGCTGCGGACATTCGCAGTTTCCCGGATAATGTTACTCGTAAGCATGACCTTTTTCTTACTGCCTTGCGTATAGAACACACTCATACCAATCATACTTACCTTCTTTTAAATGAACAGAAACCCCGATGTCCTTTTTGTCAGTAATCGCTATCTATTTTACATATACTTCTCACTTGTAGCCGATTACTTTCTGCTTACGCCTCATTTTTTGGTTTCGGTACCCCAACTTAAAGGATTTATTGGATGAACCCCCAAATCCATTTTCCGTTTTAGGGCTTTTTTTAGTCAATTTAATTCGTTTATTATATCTTGTTTTACCACTTTTTGTAATCAGTAATTTTACTTTGTGTACTATTGTTTTAGCCTTTACCTTCTAAAGTTTCATCATTTTACATTTTAGTTACCTTTCCTGTGAACTTGAGAGTATTGTGACGTCCTGATGTAGGGGTAGGCGAAGCCGTCAATGATACAGGCTGGACAACTGTTTACTCTGGATTAAATATTTTATTCGAGTGAATAATTTATGTATAGCTATGTGCAGGTTTCAGTAGATTTTAAATCTTTTGAGATCTTGTGCTGATATAACGTAACACATTTACAATGCTTGGGTACAATGAAGCTAGTAATTCTTGAACACTAGAACAGTTCGCTAATTAGTGCCGGTACGAAATGTTGACACTATAACCTCCGGGTTGACGATTAGTACAGTCGGCTTCCACACTAAGGTTCAAACGCTCAGAGTGCTTATCTCGCTGGGGTTCGTTGAGGAAACTCAGGATGCAAGATGATACAAAATGAGAGTAAGGGTCACTCTCAGCGAGCTACTTCTATGCACGAAGTAGAAAAAAATTATTAAGATAAAGGGAATGAGATCCTAAAGTCGGAAGTCGACTTCTTAGCAAAGCAGAGACGCTGGATGTCTCTAAAGCAAGCAAGCTCCGGAAATCGGAGAGACGAGTGGACTCCTCTCGAGCTCCACAAAACAGTTCCAAATCAACTCTCAAGAAAAAGCCCTCTTTTTGGCTCTGCTAATCTTCTTTTATAGGGGTCCCGGTTCTTTTCTCGTGATTCTTCCGGAACCTTCCAGACCCAGAGTGACGCAATCTTACGGTCACTCCCCACCTGGATCAGTTGATCCGTTTCCAGATGTGGCCGAAAGGTCATTTTTAAGTCAACCGACCCAAACAACTTAAATTCCTTTTTGCGGTACTGGTAACGGGGAAGAGATGTGAACCATATCATCGCTCGATTAAGAATTATTACCCGAGTCTTTACACTCAAATAGCCCTCACAAAGGCTCAGACGCGCTGGTTCCAGCGTACCGACAGTTTTCAATTACGTCCATTTAAGTGTAAGTCATGGGTTTGTCGACGGAACCTAGTACACAAACGGCTGTGGTTAGGATTACACTCTTCTACCTGCTGCTAACCGTAATTGTCCGCTGCGAAAGGTCACCTTCCGCTCTTCTTTCGCTTGGGTCATGTAACGGATCGTTACAGAATATACAGAATATGTCTATAAAGTTTAAAAAAATATTATCTGTTTTTACCTTTGGCTGTTTTTAGCCCTTTCTGTGCCATTTTTAAGCACTTTTATCTGTTCAGTCTTGTCGTATTTACTTAAAAAAACGTGGATTATGGAACTTAGTGCTTGGCGAATATGTCCTAAAAACGATCTTAAACTTAAACCAACCAACCAACCAACCAACCTACCATCTAACGGCAATTACAGCTTTAACTTATTTAGTTTCTTCCTAATATAGAATAGATTGAAATCGAAAAGGATGTTGTACAACTAGATGACACAAAAGTTCTAAATACAAAGTTTTAATACTATACGGTTATTCTTTTTGAGTTAGGTGAAATACATAGTACATGTGTACGTACAAAAGTCAAGTAGAGAATAGTTAAAATGTGTTATGGAATGGTCTAATTGGATATTTCCACTGATATCTTAAACACGATTGAAAACAAGATTTTTTGCAAATACAATATTTCCGTTATTTTGCCTAAAAAAACATATTTATTATAAGTAGTTAGTTCTTCATTACATTTAGACAATACTCTTTACGAAGATGTATCGAAATAAGAAACTGGAAATGAAAATGTCTGAAAACTTCAATTTCATGATGCTGCAAGCAATTCGTTAAAGAGAGAAAAAGAAAAGCCCTTTATTATAAACTGCACCGACACATCTTAGTGAAAAGGATAGCACGATATTACTTCCGAGAATTAAAGCAGTCGTGTAACTTATTTCTGCCTTTTATGTAATGTGACAAAGAGGAACTTGCGGGTATTGACAATTATTTAGGATATAGTGTTTCTGTAGATTAAAAGAAAATATCATTTTCGAGTGCATTTTGAGTACAATCATATTTTTTTTTGAAAAAAAGAAGATGTAATCCCATAAAAATGTGATATATAATGACAAAATATTACCGAAATACAATATTGAATTTTTAAAGCTCATTTCTTGCTCCTAATTCGGTGTAAAAAAATTATTCAGAGGCAAGGACAGATAACGCAGGAAGTACTAAACATGGTCTGTGAGTTTACACGTTAATAAGTATAGATGTGCAAACGTGAATCATAAGTCAACATATTTAAGAAGTCTATGTTAGTCTATGGTAGAAAACTCGCTTTAAGTTTTTACATGATACCACTTTAAACATGACACGCTTATCGTATCTGGAAATTTAAAAAAGAATAATTTTATGTTCCGAAAATGAAAATTGATTTGGCTACGACTGTCTGAGTTTATTTACTATTGTGACAAGCGAATTTATTTTACGTTTAACTATTTATTTTTTATGGATAAGATAAATATATCTTCTAGCACTTTCTCTATTAAATGGCATAATTTTGGCCCAGTTACAAAACACACACACACACACACACACACTGAGCGTAACTTCAGATGTGATCCTAAAATCATGCCCATCTAAATTTTTAGTCCTTATGTCAAATCCCTTGAAAAGAAATTAAAAATTAATAGAAATATGAATTAATATGTTGATCAACATTTTTAATTTATTTGTGCGTATAATATGCTAGTACACATTAGAAATGACAATCTAAATAATTATTTGTTTGGAAATGTACAGTAATCTCATGCTGAAATAATCTTAAAACATATAAAAAAAAGTTTTTTGAGTTTCTAGACATGAAGATTTTTAGTTACTTTAATTACTAATATTATATTTAACTTTTTCTTTTTAAAAATTCCCTTTCCAAATAAAATGATATCTGATCATAAGTCTTCGTAACATTTTATTTCTTTTGCTCTACTGCACAGATTAAATTTACTCTTTTACGTCGGTACTATGAATATTTATGAACTTAAAGAGGAAGAAATACTCTCAAAAACAAACATCGTTAATAATTCATTTATTATTAATCTAGCCTCTTTATAAACCTAAAATTTGATTAACATAAGAATGTTTGAATCGATAATTTCAATATATTTTCATTCTTTAAAAGAACCGGTTTGATTTTGTAACATATGTTCATAAATTAATAGACCCCATGCGTTTCTTAAAGGTGTATATGTATTTCGAAATTTATTATTTTTCGATTGCATAGATTTTGTTCTGATCATTTTCCTTCAGTGACAAAATGAAATACTTTCCGAATGAAATTCTCAATGAGTTCCGGTGAAAAGAGCTGTAGGATATTCAATTTATATCAAAGTGAGACTAGGAATTTGCTGTATGGTAGCGGAAAGGGATAAATAAATTCAAAAACGTCAGTTTGAAAGTCAAAACGGAATTTGTTTTCTAGATGAAAGTGTGTGTTTCAGTAGTTCATTTACTTTGTTTAGCTGAGAAACGTAATTAGGGATCAGATTATTTTATAGATTGTGAAACAGAAACCCGAAAGGAGTTGACCTAATGGTAGAGCGCTGTTCTTCGGTAACGGAGTTCATGGGCTCGAATTCCGCTGCTGGCGTGGGTGCTCGGAATCGGCTTTAAGCAGTAGGTCCCGGTCTCATTATCCCTCGTGAGTAAAACTGTACAACATAGAGCTCGAAACCAAATCATAATCTATCAGAGATCTATTTTTGAAGGCTTTAGATGTGTTTTATATTTTTTAGAAATATTATACCGAAAATTCTTTCTTCAGTATTCTTATATTCGGCATTGTTTACCAAATTTGCTGAGTTTGTAAAGGTAAACTCTCATTGTAGTACAACGGGACATTAATATTCAAGAAACATATTAAAATACACGAAAAGATATTATATAATATATATATATATATATATATATATATATATATATATATGTATGTATATATATATATATATATATATATATATATATATATATATATATATATATATATATATATATATATATTAATATGTATTTTAATTTATTTCTTTATAGTTTATATATATATCGCCATTTTAGACTCGATTTTTAGAGAAAAGAAGAAAAGAAGTGACGAAAATATGTAACGTAATTTTACATGTATTATATTAAGAAGAGACAAGAATAGATGCAATTGTTAAAGCGTTGAGAACATACAAAAAGCCCAGGTAGTTGTAGTATAAATGACTATGTTATTGTAGATTTACCTATAAATTGTGCCAAAAAGGAGTAACACTACAAAATTAGATAATAAAATTTTACCATTACTTTTTGTAAAAAAGTAATAGTAAAATTTTGTTACGTTTAATACAAGATTGTCGATCAAGAACCTCATTTTCTACTCAGAGTTAAAAAAAAAATATCAGGATGATGGAGGGGGATTACTCCTCGACAAGCTTATTTTTTAGCATATATATGTAAATATATATATTTATGCAAGTGGAAATTATAATCGTTCATATTGTTTTGAATTTAGCATGAAAATACCTGAATTAGAAGCTCCTGTAGGCCTACTATTTATACTGAGTTTCTATGGTAACTCGACAAATTTGTGATATATTGGAGATGCTCTTGAAGTCTAATTTTATCACTATATATTTTGCTAAAGCTATCAAGTTGGTGATATTATGTCAACATTCGGGTCTGGTATCCTCTAGGAGGTTTCGTACTTAGAGAGATATTCGGCCCTATAAAAGCAAGGTTCAAGTTTGTTAGTCTGTCTAGATATATTAAGAGACTCGTTCATCTCTGTGTTAAGGAACTCTTTAATTAGAGGTGATAGTCCATTGTAGTATATTGCGTATTTTGACCGAGGATTGTTTTCCAATTTATAATGCTGATATGTAACCGGTTATTTAAAAAATTAAATCAACTTTTCTTGTGTCTTGTTTTTGAAATTCAGTTTAAGCCGTGAATCCCCTAACTCCCAAAAATATAAATAAATAAAGTGTTATCCAAAGTTTAATAACATTCATAACATTTTATGTTTTCAATTTAAATTGTATTTTTAATATTTAATAATATTTTCTTAAAGAAGGTATTTTTTCTTGTGTTTCTTTCACATTTCACTGTTATGACTTACTTTGTTTCTACCCTTGATATTATTATGCCCACATATCATTTTACTTCTGCTTGTGATTAAAGTTTAATGGAATTTAAATACTTCATGAATAGTTTAACTATATCATTTTTCTCCAGCTAACGACCACTAGTATTTTTCTTACAACATGGTTAAATTAATATAGTAATATCTACTTCTATAAAGTATTTATTGTAATTATGAATACTTAATTTATGGTTTGGTGATTCGTTGAGAAAAATGAGATTTCAGCAGAGTTGACTGTGGAATGAAAAGCGAAATAATTAACTTGGCAATTAGAACTATTTAATTATTTTTTAAATTTTTCTGCTTAATTAATATCCCATGAATATAAAAGTCTTTAAATTATTAACTTTATAAATACATAGGCTTTAAGCAGTAGGCCCCAGTCTCATTAGCACTAGTGTAACAAAAAGTAGATATTAGCGCTCCAATCCAATCCGTAAATATACCCTTAAATATTCTTGGTTCTAAATTGCTTCTGAGTAAATTTTCCTAAAGAAAAAAAGCATGAATACAAATTAATAATTACGGGAAGTCGACTTACTTCATATTTGATTAGACATGTGCTTGTGCAAAAATAACTCCCTTGATAAGTATATTTTATAATTTTATGGTTTGTTTGTTTAGTGAAAAATAATAGGAAATGTTTCGAATTTAAATAGAGGTATAAGGTTTCTTTATAAAGGATATTACATCCTCTCTAAATCCTATATAAAAATCTTTTTTCAATAAATATGTAAATAAGGTTGTAAACAAAATTGCGCTTTTGTCCGATTGGTTCTTTAAGTTTTACAACTTTGTCTTTAAATTCAAGGTCTCTCTTAAATTTGAGAGAAATTAATTGCATGTATCGAATGTGCGTCAAACATGATAATCAAAAGAAGACTAAGTATTGTGAAAAAACTTAAATAATAAGAGGTATTACAATTTAATTGTAAAGTCACTTTAAATTTCATTACTGAATTAAGAGGAGCAGAATATTTTGCAACTAATACGTATCAAATAGAAAAAATAATTTGTATTTCTTTGACTATAATATATACTTTATTTAGAAATGTAAATGCGTTGTAGGTCATATTTTACTTTCTTTGATGGAAAACAAAAGCAACATTTAGTTTTCTACTTAATCATATCATAGAACATATAATACTATTATAACCGAATTAATATTCGAGTAGTTAAAGTGCTGTTGTTCAGTATTATTGTCGATAAGATTGATCACAGAAGTTCAGAATTGGCTCTGAGTAGGAAGTTTAGGTCTAATTTCCCAAAGGATTTTTAGGAAAGTAATAAAAAATAAACATGGTGCTTGAAACGAAAGGAGGTATATAAAGGAAAGCATTAATTCCCAATGAAGGCAAAATGTATGAATAAGTAACACTGTGAAACATGTCACGTAACATGAATTAGTTCTCCATATACTCATTAAATACAAATTTAATGTTTAAGAAAAATGTATATTACTTAATGTAATGTTTAAAAATTTCAATTTGGCATTTAAGAAAACAAAATATTACATAAACCAACTTTATTTTGTACTGACAAGGCAAATTATAAATTCAGGGTACCTAGGGAGAATTTCTATCAATTTAAGTACCTCTATTGTTACTAACAAACTATTAAATCATTTAAACTCTTATCACTAACAGAAATAAAAAAGTTTTGAAAAAAGGAAAAAAGGATACTTATATCAAATGTTGATAAAATAATTTAATTTCACTACAAAAATAAAAATTTATTTCATTGATATTTAAATCTGAACGGAAATAATGATTTGCCTTTAGCGATACGTGTTTGGCAATTGAGGAAATTAACCACACTACAAAACTTTTCTCAAGAAGGAATATATACTAAATTTGAAAATAAAATCTTTAGATATTACCTTGTCAAGTCTCACATGAGGACACATATATCCCAGGGCAGATTTCTTTAAATTAATAATCGCTTTATTCCTCATATTTTTATTAATAAAGTATCAAGTATTATACAACTGAAATTTTGTTTTCACTGATATTTATCACCCAGAAGGAAATCTACATGTTTTGATAAGAATATATTATCTCAATTCTAACATAATGACAGGAGTATAGAATAAAAATATTATGTTTTACCTGTAACTATTTTAACTGAATTAAACTATTTTCAAATTATCAACCTGGATATGTTTAATACATATTGATTAAAAGATTTCCCCAAGCTCAAAACAAAGTAAGGAATAATAAGAAACCATATTAATTCAAAATTTATGTCAATTATTTGTTATAGTTATTTGAAGATACAGCTTATGAATGCAATTTTATAATAGATTATTGAGAAAATATGAGAACAAATGCTATTTAATTTAAATAATATCAAATTTCGATATTATTTAGTTATATTATGAAGAGTAAATATAATTGCAAAATATTTTACTGAAACTAACGTTATACTTATTTAACACCCATTCTGTTTTTCCTGTAATATTACGTATTCTAGAATTAATTTGAAGCAGTTTTAAGTAGCACAAAATTATATCCATTATTTTTGGTGTAATGAGACACGTCATCGGAAACTATGCCTTCTGCTCATTAAGCAACATTGAGTTTTCTATTTAATCTCTGAATTGTGTTTCCCATATTTATATAAGGATATTCTTGTAAAACAAGTAAAGCACCATGTTTTAAGATTTATCACGGAGAAAAATATTATCTTCTGAGTACTATAATTACAGTATAAAATGAGGCATTTCAATAAAAATTTCTTTTACAGGTTTTCTTAAGTGATGAATAGCTTTAATGATAAATTATGCTAAACTATAGAGAGAAAATCTTCTGAAAAACAATAGAAATAAATATGGTTATTTGAAAATTTAATGTGTAATTCAATTCTCAAAAAATATTTATCTTCTGAAAAGCACTATCTGCTACATCGACCTACAACTTCAAAAGCCATTTTCACTTAAAAGAATATCAGTCTTTTAGAGTTATCTGATTTTCTACTGAATACATATATTCACGTCCTATGTAAAGGAAAATTAGTGCAAGGTAAAAACTTTTCTTTTTTTATGGATACCAATCTTATGGAATATAACATTAACTATTGGAAGAAGAAAATAATGTTATATTCCAGGAGACATAACATTATTTTAAGAAATATACTTTCATATTTTCTAAAAATTTAATCTGAAAATGAAGTGTTAAAATGTACGCTTTTGAATGCATTTACCCGATTTGGATTTCAAAGATTGGAGTTTTAAGGAAATATAATATTTCTTTCCAAAAATATTACGCAGTTTGAAAGGAACTTTAAAAACCAATTGTTCGCATTTCATATAATATAAGCATTAATTTATATTAAAACGGTATCATCTTACATAAGCAAAACTATTTAAATTTTAAATACAAGCTATAATTCAAAATTAGAAATCAAACTTTATAAAGAAGTTTTTTAACTTTCCAATTTCATCATAAAGAATAAAATAGAGTTGATATAAAAGTAAGCTTCAGTGGAGAAACAGTAAGCTTTTAGCTTACTTTTTCTCCAACGAAGAAATCTTGTTAAACACCAGAAACATTAATTTTGTAACATCATTTAAGCTATATATTGATGAAGAATTGAAATTTTTAATAATTTTATACAGAAAATAATGAAATTGTGTATGGAGTATAGAATTTTGAAATGATTTACGTAATTACAAATATGTGACAGCACTGATATGAATTCATATTTCTTTAATGACAGTAAATATTGAAGTAAATGTGTTATAAAATTCTAGGTAATATAATAGAGTAAATTCATAATTTCTTATATCTAAATACGTGCCCCTCCAAAAAAATTATCTGTTATCACTCTAATATATACGTTATGCATTAACGCAAATTAAGTCCCATGAAATCCATATTGTGATAAACTAAAATATTAAAATACAGTGTAAAACATTTTTGACAAATATAGGTATTATTTCTAATTGTAAACTATTCTTCTTTATAGAATTTACTAAAGTAGTCTGAATCATAAAATTTTAAAATATGCAGTTATCCATTTTAAATATAGGACTTAACATATATGAAAGAAATTCAAAATTAACATGAATCATGTTGGATACATTGCCATACAAAGAATATATCTAACATTTTAATAGAAATTAAACAGTTTATGTGAGCAGAAAGGTATTTATATTCTTCAAATTAAAATATTGATTTAAAATAAACTTAAAAATGTAATACCAATATAGGAACTTGCATGGATAAGCATGAAAGATTTTCTCTTGATTAATTAACTGATATAATATATTACTACTTTAAAAGTAGGATATTACACATTTGAGCTTCAATATATTTTTGAGATTTCAAATAATATTAAGAAACAGTATCATGGACTAATTTAGGGATTTATGTTGTATTGCACAATTTTTCATGTCTAGGTTATTTTTAAAGCAAAGAAATAAAGCAGTTCTAAGAATTAAAAATGCATATTAACCTTTCCAGGAAATATTCTAAAATCAACTTAATATAATTTTTTATCTTGGAATTAACTAAAAAGAGTATTCAGTTATAACTTTCCAGAAATGCTTCTAACGAGAAATTGCTTTCAAACCATAATTTTATATTTAATTAAGTATTGAAATGATATAACTTTTCAATAATTGTAGGATAAATACAGAAAATTAAAATTATTTCAATGAAAATGCCATGTTTAAAATGATACAGTAAGTAAAAGTAATAAGAATAACATATTAACGTATGAAACTCCACGCGTTTTGATAGGTAGCAATGTTAATGGTTATTTTATTACTATTTTTGCATATAATTATTTTATAATAAAGCAATAATTGAAATCGTTTTAACAATCTACGTTAATTTATGAGCACACAAAAAAAGAAAATATTAATCAATTTTTTAAATGGAATTTCATTTGATCTGAAGAATTTTCTTAAAAAAAATCCTATAACCCATTGAAAAATAAAACTTGAAACTTCGTTATTTATATAAAGTAGTTAATTGAAAACTTTCAATACATGATAAATTAATTACTTTAAAACCGAATGGTGACTAAAATGTTAGGATGTATTCTAACGTTGGTTTGTATTATCAGGTCCTGAATTACTATTTTGAAATAAGATGTCTTTATTGATGTTATGTTTTGGCTCAATGAAAAGCATGTAAAAAAATCTATAATAAAAAAAACATTAATTTATTCAACAATTAAGGGATAGCAAGTGATGCTAACTTGTTTACTTGAAGTTTCAAACTAAATAAAACATCTTTCATGTAAGGATATATAAGGCAGCCTAAAGTATTAAACGCTGAAACCAGGAAAAGAAAGCAAAGAAGAAATCCGTCTTGCTTGAGTTGGGTCTGTAATTGCCCTGTTAAATTTCTTGCTTTCGTGCATCCATTAAGAATTCTAAAGCTTCAGAACAGCTGTCTTGCTTTTATTTTCTCTATGAAATTAATAAGTTGGACTATAACTACGATAGATTCATCAGAACCTTCTGTTTTGTTTTTAACAATAAGCATGATGAGATATTTTATACATAAATGAACGAAAAATGTGTAAGTCTTTTTGTTTAATGGAAAAATATATCCCAAATAAAATCTCAGAAACAAATTCAATAATCATTCTAATCTTGTTCACGAAAAAAATTGAAGCTCACAATTGTGTTTCAGAAATTCTAAGTTGATAGGCAATTTAATTTTATACCTATTTATGTACATTTCCTGACAATTCAGTAATATTTTTGACAATTCAATAATATTTTATCTCTGAACTATACGTTCACAACTTAAAAATAATAGCGCAATGATTCTGAAAGAGACACGATACAGATAGATCTTTAAATTTTAAAGATAGAGTAAATGAAGATTAATTTTACATTAGTGAAATTCTTTTGAAACATATACAGAATGCTATAAATACCAAAAGCTTTAGAACTATACGGAATTTCGTTTGAAATGGTTTTGTAGGATTTTCTTTGGAGGATTTTAAAAAGCTTTTAGCAGAGAGATATATGTAGGATATTTGTCGGACGTTCAAAGTGTTTGCAGAGCAACCTTGCATTAATTTTATATCGCAAAAACCTTTAACTAAAATATCTGAATAATACAGCACAGCAAAAATTAAAGAATGCAGTCCTTGTATTTGTCTTTTGTTTTTTATTTATATTTTTATAAAATAAAATAAAATAACTATTGCATATTGCACTGAATCTCAAAAGTCATTAAAATAAAAGAATAGAGAAATGAGCAAAAAAAGTAACACAAATAACATTTTAGGTAAAAAAAAATAATTTCTTAAGAAGAATTTAGACACAGCTGTTGACTTAAAGTTTAAATGCGGAACCCTGTAGAGGATTTATAGCTATTGGAGTGGCACAAGTGTAACGGTCAAGCCCAGGCAGGGATGCAGCCATGAGATATAGGTGCGGGGGCTAAGCAATAATGTCAAATTTCACCAAAGAGGCCATTTTAATGAGCCCACCTGCACACCCGAAGGTGCTGCAGATTTGGGAAAATTTCACCAATAAGTGATTGGGAAAGAGAAAAAAAAAGGGCGTTGAACCGAGGTGTAAAGTTATGGAAGAAAAGTGGGAAAAGGAGTCGAGGTCGGGATTCATATAGAAATCTTGCTTAGGTACACCTATAGCAATCTTGCCTAGCCTTGAAAAAAAAAATACCGATATTTAGCATTCTACTTTCTACATTTTTTACACCATCTTCACTGAGGCCTCGTGTTAAATTTTATATCTGACGTATATCGATATCTTAAACTGTTAAAATTAATAATATAATATTGATGCAAACTGACTAAGCAGCGATAATATAGACCAAGTGAAACAATCTCTCTTTATAATTTAGTTAGATTTGGAAACTCATAGTCAATCGTTTGGATTACAAAAGATAATCAGACCGAAACCGACCGCTTACAACCGATTACGTATGACTGAGGACACCTATGTTTTTATTAGGGTTCATACAAATAACTTGAAGTATCAAAAGGCCATGTCCTATCAATTTCGACCGTCATTCGGCCAATCTCCCATATTGAAAAATAGCACATTAAACTCATGGGCTACATTTTCTTGAATTTTAACGCTATATAAATGTCAATGAAAACTGTGTTTGATTGGATTTGACAGAGTGGCATTCCTGAAAATTATTTTTATAGTTATGTAGATTCATATCTTCTTATTTATATAATTTTTTTCTTTCATTATATGAAAACTAAATTTAAGGATAATAATAATAAAACTTTAATAAAAGGTAACACCAGTCCCTTTTTAACCCTATGTGTAGCCACCGTGATCCCCAAATTTCAATCTATGCAAATTTTGGCTTTGGGAGCATTTCAAACATTCTAATCAATCTTGATAATCCAAGAACTATAACTGAACATAAAAACAGTATTTTGCTACATGTTCTCAGCATTCACATTGTGGGCAACTGTAGAACATATTATTTTACGATTTCAAATAACAAGCTGAAAATGATGGCCGTCATGTTGACATTGTCTTATAATATTATTTTAAACTATTATTTGAACTATTACAAAACAATTCCCATTAATTCATTATGTCCTATACAACATTTCTTAAATTTCTGAACAATAGTGTTGACTATAGACAACATTAAAGTAGGGAAATTTAATTATGGACATCCTGTACATAAATGAAGCAATTAAATTTTTATAGATATTTAATTTAATGAGAAAGCTTAGGAACTCTTGGGAAATCCATTGAAACTATTATCTATCAAGTGTTTTACTCTACCCTTCAATAAATTCATTCACAGCAAACACTCTATTAAGTTTTCCTGATTATAATAAACTCTAATGTGGCTCGCCGCTAATATTTTATGTTTCTAGCTACGTTTTATAGCTTCTATTAAATATGTTTGATATCATCGACAATTAAGCTTTGACTATTGGTATAAAAGAAAATTATATTAGTAAAGGTATATAAATAATACTTACGGCATTTAATAAAATGATTAATATCCACATTTGGCGATACCACAGTTCAATGGTCATAAAAATCTACGTTTTTCTTCTTTTTTTTTAATATTGTAAATTGAGTAAATATGTTATGTTGTAAAAGAATGCCACTTAGTATGTACTTAGTGTTTAACAAATTGAAAGGTATTTTATAACTCACTTTAACAACAGAGGATTAGTATTTTAAGTAATTTGCACAAAACTCATTAAAGATACTTTAAAAAATTAAGTAATTCTGTTCATTAAAATTATCGACATCTTTTGGAATCTTTAGAATATTCGATTGAATGTGTATATATGTTTTTTATTGCTAGGAACAAAACACTAAAAAAATATTTATTGTCGTTTAAGCATGCTTACATCTCTTTTTACTTTCCCTGTCTTAATTTCATATTGCAGTATAGTGAAGGTATTAAATTTTATCATATGTCCTGTAATTTTCGTGAAACTATTTTAAAACTCCTGATATTATACGCAAAACAAGTGTGCAAAAATTGTTTTTTATTAACGCTATAATTACGGAAGCGGTCATTTTGACTGGAAATCAAATTTAAAAGTTGATCTTAGTATACTAATTATACTATAAATACATACTTGGTGTCGCATTTATTTATCACTTCTGGATTTCCGAGTGGTCCAGTTGTTGTCCATTCACTTTTCCACACTGGCATCATTGTACAACTGTTAGCTGTTCACGAGCTGCTACTGCACGATAGAAAAATCCTCAAAAATTCTTTTTGAGTTTTGAAAAATTTTCAAAATTCAAAAATTTGCAAAAAGTTTTTAGTTTTGAAAATTTGATGATTTTCTCTACCACTAAAACCCTGTAAGTTGTTAAAATGTCTCCTTATTTCATCGATGTGGTATAGTTACCTAATGTTAAGATAATAATAGAATATTTCCCGCTACAGCTCTCTAATTACAAGGTTTCAAAAGAAGTGCAGAGAGAGTTGATGACACTGAAATGTTAGTCATTTGCATAACACAACACACTATATTTGCTGAAATTTTCAGCTAATCCCGTCAACCCTTCTTCGTGTTTCATTACTTTAGAAACATACATTTTTATATAAATATATAGTGTGAGAATTTTATCCTATCTGCTACAGAGTGATAAAAGTCCTTATTATTTTTAATTGCTCGGGCTTATTGGGCGATGAGGCAAAATTTCAGACTTATTTGAAGTCGTGGTTCTATTCCATTAAAAAGGAATAAGTCCAACGTGGAGCAAAGCATCGAATGATTAACAAAAACACACTTCTCTTGTAAATTTCGCTCCACAGCGAGGCGATCACGCGAAGATATTTCCATAAGACCAGCAGATCAGTCAATTTGGTTTGGTTTGGAAGCGCTACGGTTTACTGTTTTGCCCACGGGGGCCAATAAGACCGGGGCCTACAGCTTACAGCCGATTCCGAAAGGCTACGAACATCCATACCATAGCTGGATTCGAACCCACGAACTCCGATACCGACGATCAGCACCCTAACCAATCGGCCAGCGTTCGGCAGCAGATCACTTAGACAATGAGAAAGTGAGCCATTTCTCTTAGGACAGCTAGAAGATGTGACACGGGAACATAAATTCAGCTTTTATTTCAGAGTTAGCTTTGGGAGACTGGTGAAAAGAATTTTCAGTCAGCGAATACTATTTTGAGGCTGGGAAATTAGGTATGGAAGAAGAAGGGGAAAAGGAGAATTTTACATAGATATTTTAGGTGTAATAATTTTAATATATATATATATATATATATATATATATATATATATATATATATATATATATATATATATATCACGATCCAGTGTTAAAGCGAATGGAAAACAGTCTTTGTTGATAATAATAAGTTTTTTAAATCATAGTTCTATTTGAAAGCAACTTGCGCCATTTTCATTTTTTGCGACGGAGGTAAGCGTGGAAAAGATGTTGACCGCTCGATGTCCACGCGCTAACTGATCTTATCTGTTTACAAACTCATCAAATTGTACTAAAATGCTTCCGCCTGACTGGATTATCCTAAAAGCTTACGCGAGCGTGGGCCTTTTTCATTTATTTTATTATTATAAAAGAGTTCCCTTTTTAAAATCACTTTTAACTCACGTAATTTCCAACTACTCCTTTTTTAGACCTGACACACACACACACACACACACACACACACACACACATATATATATATATATATATATATATATATATATATATATATAATATGTGTAAGTATATATAAATGAATCCATTTCTTGAAGCAATAAATATGCAAACTACAGCGTAGAGAAAGGAACTTTATTTCACTTCTCAAGTGTGACAGAGTAAAATTATATAAGATATTTTGAGGCAAATTGAATTTAGAAGCACACCTCTGAAATTTTAAGAATACAGGAAGCTTATTTATAGTAAAATTTCGATAAAGTTGATCGATACGAAAGATGACAGATTCAAATTGGATGGAGAATAGCCTGTCTCAGGACTAAAGAAAATGGGAGAAGTCTCCATTGGTTAGTATTATTCTAGTAAAACTCCTAGTAATTTTATTTACTTATGAATCTTCAAAACCTATTAGAGAAACGAATGTAATTTTTGATTATTTGGTTTGTAGTTAAGGGGAAAATATTCAAAAAATTTTAATATATTAATTTTGTGAAAGCTGATTTATTTCATCTCACGAGTTTAGGAATTTATTTAGCGAAATAGGCTTAAAGGAATTCACTTAATCATTTTGTTTTAAAATGGCACTATATATATATATATATATATATATATATATATATATATATATATATATATATATATATATAAACATGATATATACGAGGTTGTATAGTAAAGTGTTAATCATTACTAAATATAATAAAGTTGAAATTTTATTTAATTTATGTTTCCAATATAGGACATCAATCTGCTTTTTAAAACCAACATACATTACGTTATCGGTATTTCAACGAACAACTCAATACCGGTACTTTAGCAGAGCAAGGTTCTGGTAGTAATTAAAAAAAATGACGAACTATTTAAAAACAAAAATGTAGATTTATTTTAAATCTAAAAATAAAAAAAACATTATACGATGTCCGCCTACGTGCCGGGAAAAATGTACAAGTACTAAAAAAACATCCAACAATCTTCTTATATATCCAGCAGCAGACATTGCATAAAATTAACATATACATGCAACTTCCTCTTCCACTCAGCCAATCACAAAATTACAGTTCGTAGCTGCCGAGTGAGAGTTGAAGTCACAATCAAACATACAGCGAGAGTCAGGTTTACAAATTGCGATTAAGAAGCCTCGGTTAACTTTAAACAAAACAAAAACAAATTGCCGGGATTCACCGGAGGTTGAGAAGGTGCCGATTTGGCTGCAACTTCTAACACATTACTATTAATTAACAAATATGCAAATCAAACTTTTTTAAATATAGATTTTTCACTTTGCTATAACTATAAAACAACTGTTGAAATATTGTCAAAGCTAAAACGTAATTGTCTATTAAAATTTAGAGATATAATTGCAGTTCTTGCTTACAGCGATCAAATATATCAAAACTGAAGGGTAAACAAATAATAGGTATAAACAATGGATAGCTGATCACAGAAGGATATATATTAATACACACACAAACACACACACACATATATATATATATATACATACATATATATATATATATATATATATATATATATATATATATACACACATTATCATCTCTACCTTTTAATTGATTGTTCATTCTACTAAATTTGTTTTTAACTTACCCTTCTAAAATCCAGCTCCTACCAGTTTTTATTCTTTAGAAACGTTCAGACATTTTTAAAAATATTCTGTTGAGCAATCTATAGATACTCTCTAATAAATCATGATTTGTTTGAGAAAAAGCTAATGGGATATAATTTTTTAGTATGCAAATTATGACGATATTTTAATATTAATTCCGAAAAGAATATCTGCGGTTTATCAGTTTTGAGGGATATTGAAAACTCAATAGGGTATTCTATGCTTTTAGACATACACACGTGCATATAGTTATAATATAGAAAAAGGAAATATAATGTAAAAGCTAACGTTGATTAGATTATTAAAGCCAATTACTCTCATTTATGTTTGTGTTGTTTCCATGGAAGAGTCTCTTACTGTAATCAAACTACTTAATGCATTTGGAGAATAATAAAATTTGACTTGCCTTGCAGAGAATAAAAGATATCTTGAAGCTCATCTTAATGTGTATTTTAAAAGCGTAAAGCTTTAAAAATGATTTGTTTGGATGATTTCTATGGTAAAAAGAAAAGTGGTATGAAAAGGTGTTTTACCTTAGAACTTCATTATCATATCAGTTTAATTAAATATCTGGTTGACATATTTACGCGAGACTGTACCCTGACAAAATTTTTCATTTCAAATATAGCAAAGTGGATATTTATTTGATCTATTATGGCAATGAATACAGAAACGATTGTATGTTTATTACTTAATAAAGGTTCTATTAATACCTGAGGATATTTACCTCTTATTAGAATACTTGAAATCAGCACAGATCTGTTTAAAATCTGTCTAGAATTTTCAATAAAGATTGAACAAATAATGAACATCTAAGTAAATATATTTTAAAATTCCAATAAGTAGATATATACTTCCTAATGAACTAAATATTTATTGCTAAACAGTCATATACATTTAAAAATTCTTATGCTTTATTTTTAGAAATCTACTTTTATCACAAATTTATTTTCTTCACACGGCTTAACAAACTGAAAACACTCAAATCTTTTTAAGCATGCATATTATTAAATAAGCTAATATAACGAAAATAAATAGAACTAAACGAAAAAATATTAAATATTTCATGTAAATAAATTACTTATGTTTAGCACAGATTAACAAAATATTTTAAAATCCTTATTTTTACTTTATTCTCTAGAGTTCTATTAAATTAATTTTATTAATTGCTTAATCTCGTAGAAATCATCAATAAATAATGTTTGGATTTTTTATTTTCTACTTTTAATTAGTTATATTTCCATTTAAAATTTGGAGACATTTCAGTATGAATTCCGAAAGAAATGTTTGTGAAAGATTTTAACATTTTTTGTATGTATCACTCGGTAACAAATGTTTTAGACCAAACAGTTATTAGCAGAGCCAACATAGGGAGAACCAACAAGGTCTTTCTGAATTTGTTTACTTCAGTATAAGTTCAAATTTAATTAAATTTTAACTTCGAACTTGAAACTAATCCAAACCTAAAAATAACTGTACGCCTTTTATCAAACACAAGGGAGGAAATTTCACAAATCCACATGTTTATTATTAGCTTCATAAAACAGATTTATCGACTCTTAAAAGCCTCAGCAGATAATATAGTTGAATTCTATCTATATATCTGTAACATTGTTCTTTCTTTTCACTCTTATACAATCAATTATGCTTTCTTTGGCTAAATTTCTTTTAAATTTTATCTATTATTAGTAAATAATTGTGCACTCTAAAACTATTAAACTATTCCAAGTATGTCATTTGCTAATCTATCACTAAGGTGGTACGAATAAAAAACTTTTTTGGCACCGTATACTAAGATAAAGACTAAACATTTATAATAACGTATTTTTCTAAAACAATGAACAGTGAATCACGTCCCAATATTGCGGAGGGTTGATGATCTCATGAAAAGATAGATAATAAACACCGGAAGCAATTTATTTTCTTCTTCAAGACTTCTGTTTCATCTCATCTTAGCGAGACTTCCATTAATTTTTGAGTAATTTGCTTTGGCTAATATTCATTCTCAATAATTAAGTTAATTTTATCTTTTATAAATAAGGAACATTATCACTTAAAAATCAGGAGTAATCCCTCTGGCATTTTGTTTATTGCTTTATAGAAGGCTTTATTAAAAGTTATTCGCCCAATTGTCTATAGATGGTTTCTAATTATGGTTTCAAATTTAAGTAATGTTTCTCGTTATCATTATTTCTCTGGGTAAGGATAAAAGGTTTAATTACTAAGATAATAAATGTACTGGCGAAAATAAGAATTAAATTAATAGTTAAACTTATCCTAAACTGTATGTGAACGGTAATTTTCTTTAAACACTACTATAACTTATTCACATAATTTCATTGTGGATCTGCAAAGAGTGGAATACGTGATTTCCATCTCTTAAGATGAATTCATAATCTCATGTCATAAATAGCGCATTTAAATATTAACAGCAGTAGGTATATTAATGTAAATACTTTAGTAATTCTAAATTCACCGCGTGGGATGTTAGAAGTAGTCCATATACATGGCTCAGTTTGCACATATGTTTGTTCTCTGTTGTTGAGATTATAAGAATTAACTGAAATTTATCGTATTAACAATACTTCTCACAAATTTGCATCTTACGTAATTTATTTTTATGGTTATATTTAAACATTTGCTTTGAATGTATCTCGTCGCATGGGAAGTATTTAATAAAGTAAATTTTTTTAATCGAGAGAGATGCTTTTTTTAAATATCTTTGTAATAGTACTGAGATCAATTTAGTTTATCTTTTTTTTCTCGATATTGCAGTTAGTTTATCCAAATTACTATTTATACGATATTTCAACGATATTATTATTAAGATATGTTCCTCTTGCCTTTTTCTCTATGGGGACTAATAAGATAATCATGCGATACTTTTCTGCGTGGAAATTTAAAGATTAGAAAATTCTTCTTTCAGTTTTTTATGTTTTGTATAGTACCAATTTTTTAAAAATGCCTGAACTTTTGTTCTTTTAGGATCAGAGGAAAAAAAATTCATTTTAACACATAATTACAAATAATTAATCAGTCAATATTAATACATTATTTGAAGGAAAATAGCCCACATAAGTGACTTCAAAAGAAGTCGTGACGACAATGTTTATGTACACTGTAACCAAAGGCTGCGCCTTCAGCGGTTAGCACTAATAAAAGATATGTTTTCAAGATAGATTTTACACTTTCTAGGTAAGGTAATTCCTAAGCTGACCCAGGCTTTCTGCCCATACAGCAGCTAATACTGAAAACCAGTAGCCACGACAGCAACTACGACAGCTATAAAGCTGCAGCTGACCTACGCTAGGTCCATCATGGTTCAAGAATTAATATGGTCAACTCCAGTAAGGAACAAGCACTACAGAGGCAAGTTCTGGTCTACCAGAGAAGACACTAGAGAAAGATCACTCTGGTGAACCCCGGGCTCGTGACACCCGTATATACCTATAGAAGGTATACCCCTGAGGTTGTCTCTCATTTAGCACTACCCAGAGGACACGTACAGCTTGAAGCTCGTGGCTGCGTACGCGAGAGACGTTGTCTCCCACACTTTTTAGGTAACGAGTTTAAAAATAACAGTTACTTAATAAGTTATTAAAAATATTATTTATTTATTTTATTTTACAAATGTTGAATAATGGTGCATAAGCCATTAGTTCACTGGCTCTCTAATACTTTTTAACAATGCCCTCACACTGAGTAAGTACAACGCAATTATATAAATATGAATTACAATTTGCATTGCAAAATTTTATTAAATAAATCACTTGCCATCATTAGCTATCGCTTGAAACCTATATACAAGAATAAGTCGAAGATTGTTAAGATTTTATTTGCTTCAATTTATGTCCACAAAGATTTTACTAATTTATGATTAATTTTTCCTTGTTCCTTACTTTTATTTCAGCAATATTTCCAAATTTAAGCATTCTAGACAAGAAAGCGGCTTTTTATTGGTCTCTCCAGTTATTTAATCTCCGCTATTGTTCCATCAAAAATCGACATTGGGCCATATTTAAACATTTCATTCGTCTGATATACTACTACATGATGAAAAGCTCTCGCCATGTAATATGTTAACAGCCTGCAGTTAATTTCAGTCTTTACCAGATCGTCTAAGTGGATAAATCAGTTAAATGTTCTTTTTCTTCCGTGGACAAGCTTACTAGAGGAACGACAACGTATACATTACAACAAAAATGAAACTATAATTGTAAAAATTGCTAATGTCACAAGTGCAGTACCCATTTTAAGCATCTATGCCCCGGTGCAGATTGATCGGTCAATACATATGTTGTATAATTTCAATTTCTTCATATTAATTAATTTTGATACATCTTGAAAGGCCAAAAATAAAATTTATATCAGTATGAAAGAGATATACGGTTTTTTATACTATTCACTATAGTTAAACTTCTTGTAATTATCTTTAAATTGTAGTTGGGAGGCAATTTTGGTCTTTCTTATTTTTATATTAATAAATTTTACTTTCTTTTTATAATACAGCAGCGTAAAATGAGAAACGGATTCATTTCTTATTACGCTAATACTACTCGATAACACGTGGTATTAATAATTTGCTTTATCTTCATATGGTTTGTGATGTCTTTCATTACATATTCCTCAATATTTATTTTTTATTCTTCATCTTCTAAAATCCTTCTAATTTTTAACTTAATATTGAATCTTAAGTAAATGACTTCAGGATTTGTATATATGTCCCTGTATTTCATTTTCATACTTTCATCATCTTACATTTCCCTTTAAGAACTCAGAGATGGATAAACTGCTTCTAAATTTCAGTTCGCAATATCATGAGTAACTTAATAGTGTAAAATATTTTGTAAAATGAAACAATTAAATGATTTAATTTGTAATAAAGTATTACTAATTTATAAGCATAGCTTTTTAAAAAGTTGTTATATACGTAATTAAAAACCTTTTTACATTTTCCTACTTATTTTCTGTCACAAATTATGATAAAAATATCTGATTGAAATAATATAATTAAAGTCAATAGGAAGTAAATTTGATATCCATAAAATAAAATATCAAACTTTTTATTGTTTAGACTTTATATTTTTACTCATTTCACTATTCTTTTTTTTCACAAAACATTTGGAAACAAATACATTAAAATCAGTACTTAAAATTTTACTTACATTGTCCTTTTCGAAATGCTATGTTTCCGAGGTGCGAAGGCATAAAATTATATGTACATTATATTCATGGATATATTTATATATATGTATGCAGACATATATTTAAAATTTATTATCATTATTATTATGCCATCCAATATTTTTTATTATTTTTCAGTTTTTTAAAATACATTGTAGCAGTAATATATCATATAAAAAGAACTACACACACTATATGAATACAAAAACAACTATAAACTACAACATAAATACACATACATAAAATATTTAGAGACACACATCCCACAGGTACGCGTAGGCGCATATGCATATATATGCTGTATATATGTTTGTATATTTAGGCATAAACGCATGTATCTATAAATATTGCAACCACTGACCTTGAATAGTTTGTATCGTGAGTGAAATTTTTAAGTACACTATTATGCAATTATCCAGATTGGACATCTTAATTACATGTTCTTACCAGACTTTTAATTTATCTTTGACTTACACAAAAATTCAGTTAATTGTGAAAATTAACTATCCAAAAGCACGCAAATATCCGTCATGCAATCTTGAATAATAGGTTTATAGGTCGGAAGGACATTGAAGATTTATTGCCGAAATTTGAACTCCCTCGATTTTTCCTTTGCATTATGTGTAAAAAAAATAACGTAAAACAGATAATACCTTAATCAATATGGCACCTCGTATGATAGTGAAACTATTTTATTTTGGCAGAACTTCAGACGCCTTCAGACAATGTAACGTGTGTAAGGAGAATAAAAATCAACAGTTGGTATCAAGTTTCGAAGGACGTTAATAAATATAATAAATATAAAATAAGCAAAATAGTCATATTAAAAAAATAGCTCGTGTGATTTATATTCTAATACTATGTTGTATTATATTTTGAATGCTAAATAATAGTTTTTGATACAAACAACATTGAATGCCTCATATATACATGCAGGGCTATAAATTGACTGCATGCAAGATACTATTTGATCACCCCCTTTCAATATTTGGATGCCCCTATAAATACAGTTACCCAATAGATTCATAACTTAGGCTTACTATTATGTGTATTTGATTGATCCATATATTTGAGTAGAAATTTTAAAAGTTAAAATATTATATATATATATATATATATATATATATATATATATATATATATATATATATATATATATATATATATATATATATATAGGTATATATATATATATATATATATATATATATATATATATATATATATATATATATATATATATATATATATATATATATATTATATTTATTTTAAATTTATTTAAACACATATCCCATAAAAAAGCAATAAAATGCACTCTTCTTGTTTGCTTATTTCAGAGTTCATTAATATGTAAGAATTCTAAATTTTAACATATTTTCTACTTAATTATAAATAATCCTATCTAAAAAAATAGACAGTACAATTTGGTATAAAATCATGCTTTATAACTTGCATTTTAACTGTTATTTTAATTTTTTTAGTTGGTGTTTCTAAAATTTTAATAATATCAGAATTCTTCAAAAACGTAATGTTAAAGATTTAGGGGTTTAAAAGCGAAAAACACTTCGCACTCTTTAATGCAGACGCATGATAATCCATATATAAAGCACTTGCCGCCTAAGAATTGGGAGAGAACTTCTTGAGGTAGGGTCGCTGATGAACCCACGATGAAAAAGGATCTTTCGTTTGCCTTTGTCCGCCAAATAACAGACGTCCTGTTCGATGGTTGGATCTGAAACTGTACTATAGTCATGAATAAGTATTATCAAGACATCATCGGCTCTTTGACGTGTCCTATGCTTGTCACATATGTGTGTGTATGTGTTCCATAACAGGTGTACTAAAACATTATAAAATATAAAAGTTGTGGCGTAGTAAGTCTTTTCTCGTAATGAATAAATACAAGTCCTATATAATATATGATGGAATCTTATACCATCCCTCCTGTAAAACAGTATTAAGTTCAGGAAAGAAAGATGAAGGTCTATAGCCATCACGCACCTTTCTCTCCAAAGTAGACCACAAATGATCAATAACATTTACATTGCAATATACTAACTATGGTAACCAGGAAGAATGCGATTTATCATATTTACGCGCACAAAAACTGTCTTGGATAATGCAATCAGTGTGAGCATGGCTCTTTCTTCTTGGAATACATCATCGCCAATGGGATACAAACATTGTACTATAGGATAGACCTGATAGACCAAAGTGGTTATATGATTGCTAGTAATGTGTCCTTTTAGGAATTCCACGGTATGGTTGGCTAGACCATGACCGAATCACCATCTTTTTCTCTTTGCAGTAAGTAGTGTGCATCGTTGGTTTCGGATGGTGTTTACCAGACATAAACATGGTAAGAAGTTTGAAATAGTGTAAAACAAAACTCATGTCTTCCATTTCTCCATAGTCCAGATTTTATGGCTTTGGCACCATGTTTATCTGTTACAGACATTTACATGATGGATGAATAGTTTTGGAAATGCAGCTCACTCTAAAATTCCCTGATTAAGGAACCTTCTACTCATTCGTTTTGGTGTTGACAATATTTGTGAGCCTGATATTTAGTTCAACAGTGACTTTTGTAGCTGTCATAATCTTATTTTTCTTCATATCCCTCTTCAATAACTGTCTATCACTATTCTTTAATACACAATATCATCCGCTTTGTGACCTATCTAATGATATTTTCCACTTTTTCTGCATGTGGTATAAATTTTCGATAATGTTCCTTGTGAAGCACAAACACTTCAACTATATTACGGAAGTACCCACTATACAAGAACCAACAGTTTGTCCCTATTCGAATTAACTTAGTTCACCCATAATGAATTCACAACTACACAGAACACTGTTATTTCAATTACTGATACTTACAATGAAGACATTGTAAAGGTGGCGTTATGGGGATACAACAGAGCAATCTACAGGCTTGACTAGTATCAACATTTCACTTCAAGCATATATTTGACGCGTTTTATTAATATTTTTGTTCAACTCTTGTATACATATTTAAGAATTATTTTTAAAAAGTTGGATATCAGTATGAATAATGCATTTCATGAAACAGCAGTGGAACCATAGAAAATAGTTACTTAACCAACTTCACTTGGGGGTATTTTATAGAAATTCAACATTAGATATTTATTCATTATTTTGTAGTATTTTCATCTATTGTATCTTTTAGAATATAAAAATAAATTTATAAAAATCAATAAATGAGTCATTTAAAAAGCCTTCGTGATATTCAGTGTCTGACCCACGGGTCATAGTCTCATCACTACTGATGTAGGAGATCTACACCAAGATAATCTGAATTATGTACACAGTGGGTACAAGAATGCAACAATAGTAGTAAATATAAAAAATTTAAAAATAAAAGTTTAATTTTAGATTTAAAATTGAAGTAAACATTTAAAAAAGTGATGTATCTGAAACATAGGATCACCGTATAGTTTCTAGCACCAAAGTCAAAAACAAATTTCGATCTACCCTATCGATTTCTACCCTACTACCGTAGTGCATGTCCCCGTATTTAAATTTAACCTGATTTGATTATAAGGTCTTATTCCCATTTTGCACAGCCAATCATAAAATAATATAAAATAAATTGAAGTAGTAATATCTGAGGGAAAAAGAAGTTATGTTTTTAACTGTCATGATGATATGATACTGGAATAGTTATCATGATTTAAAGCAGTTAGTAGGGTAGTAAGGCCATAAAGTTGTACCAAAACGACATCTTCTCACAGGATTCATTAAAATGTATCTGGAAGTCTTTATACATTACATATTATACTAGAATACATTCAAATAGTTAGTCGGAATTAAAAAATCATCCATTAATTTTCTTTAAAAATTAATTAATACACTTGGTATCAGTACGGTAGCTTGCTATTCCTATTTTATCTCTTATGCAAAATAGTTGCTGTTAACACTTTAACACGGCCGCATAAGATAGAAATATATCTTGAGGTCTTACATTTTATAGTATCTGTATACCGGGGCTATTCAACACCATTGTCTGCTTCCGCAATACTATTTCTACATAGGTGTAGCCACAGAGCTCCCCCATTATATATTAAATGAAGTATGATTGAAAGTGATTTGATAAATAATGTTTTAGTCATGACAAGAAGAAAATATTTTTAACATGTATTTATAGTGTAATTTGAATATCAGAATAGCTGTTTTTAGTATTCTATTAAGATACATTGTTTGTTTCTAAATATGACAAGAATAGGTATTTTATCTTAACTGAATTAAGAATAGTAGTTTATTTAAAAAATAATTTACTTATAAAAGGAGCATGCAAAAGTTAAGCAAAATGGATGCAATACTTTAGGTCATTACCTACTCCTTTTTAATAAAATATTAAATTTGCTTTACTCTAAGGGAGTGTATAATTTGAAAATGACTGACTTTCATTAAACCTGCTTTTCCTTGAAAATGTTAAAAAGATGAAGAAGGAAGAATTTTTCAAAGAAATACTAAACGCAAATAATAATACTACATCTCAATACAAAGAAAAAAACTTAAAAATTAATTTAAACTCCAGTCATATCACATATGTAGGAAATAATTTCGAAAAATTTTCAAGAATTTAAATAATTACGTTTAGAATTTTTTTAAAACAATAATTGCAGGTTAAGGCTACTGTTTGTTTTGCTGACAACTAAATATTCTAAATTACATTTAAAATCATTTAAGTAAATATAGCTAGTGTAAAATAGTTTAAAACCATCCCATAGCTTAAGATTTCTATAAAACAGGGGCTTTTACTTATCTGTAAATTCAAAATAAATATCGAAGCCTACTATAGATTAGTTTAAAAGATTATTGAGCAACATGCATTTAGGCCATACTAAGTTAAATAAATATCTTCGAATTTATTATTATTATTATTAAATGTTTAAAATGAAGATATAAAACTATTTCCGATTAATAGAAAAATGGTTTTTCAAAACTGTTTGCACATGTTAGATATATAATAAAGTTTTTAATGACATAAACTCATTAAATGATGTATTGGATATGAAACTAGTTTCACAACTTTATGAGTAGTTAATTATTTAAAAACTATGATATACTTAAAAAGGACTTTGGTTTCTAATAAAAAGCAATGTTACATTTAAAAATGTTAGATTGCGAGTAAATATGCATTCTATTACATTAAAAATTAATTATTAATTCTTCACAAATAAAGGCTTATAGAAACGTTTAACATAACTTTGAAAAATATAAGCAATGATCTTCAGCAGTCTTTTCTTATAAAAAAACTGTTTTTCTACTGATCTATATCGCCCCATTTCCTCTTTGCTAACTGAATTTTTTTTAACTATTCATGTTATATGTGTAGAATTGAAAGTAGCCACAAATCCAGTATCCCTTTTATACTAACAGATACTTTCACGTGTCTTAAATCTCAAAATATTTTTATTACTCAAGTCACGTATGTAATAACCCATTAATCCATTTTTATAAGAATTGGTTTTTTATAATACAAATTTGTTTATTTTTCTATTGAAAATACTAATGAATACTACAGATCTCTATTGTTGCTCCTTTTGTACTAAACTTTACTAAGTTAAATTTATATTCAAATGTATATATTATTTATTTGTATATATTATTCATATTAGAGTAACCATTCAATCTAATGCTTCTCAAAGTTTTTATGGAGCAATTCATAATGTTTTAAACCTTAAATAACACAATTTTCCTCATTTTATATATCTAGCTATTATAATGGTTGAAATATTTCTTATGCCCTATATATATTTTAACTATTAAATTCCATTTTTTATTTAATACTTCACCAGTAATTGAATTCGGCTATTAAATTATAAAAAAGGAAAAGGAATTTCCCAAAGAGTTGCTTAAAGCTGTACGGTTGGGTTAAGACAAAATTAGAATTTTTTTTTGAAGATGATTCAGAAATTTTGATTTTATATTCTAAATGATAATAATATCTTTGGCTTATTTCTAATTATAATCATTATGAAGTTTTAGATGAAAATGGGATTTAAAATAATCTGAAGCCTAAATATCAATGATTATTAAATAGTCAATTTAATTGCAATTTTTATTAAAACTATTAAAATTATTAAAATATTAAAATTCTTATTTTACTCCTTGCTCATTTATTTTTTTAGTAAATAGTTAGCAGTAATTTTGCTAAATATAAAATTATAATGCAGATTTTATACCTAAAATGTATTCTTCATTTGTTAACCTAACTCATTACATTTATGGATTACCTTTTGCTTCATATTTTTCCTTATATGTCGCAGCACATTAAAGTAAACTCTAACGTACATTATCATTAAAACACAAATTAAAAAATGTTATTTATCTCATGAATAAAGTACTTTTCTCAATGGAATATAGTTATTTATTTTCTTAGTGTTAATGGCTGCCTTTAATGACTCTACAGACATTACCGATTTCATTTATTTCCTTGAAAAAGTTTGATAATTCGTTAGGAGATAGACATTTATTTATCCTCATTTTATTCAAATGATGTTTTTATAATATACATTATTATTGGAATTGACGTTTGACATTTTTTTTTTACTTTAGGAAACTGTTTTACCATTCAATTGTTGCAGAATTTTTTTTAGATATTTCACACATTTTATCATTTTGTTAATTATAAAATACATTCTAGTGAGACTTGGCCTCTACACATTGTTAACTTACAGTCATTGACCTTAGAATATTTATTTGCACATGTTTAACTTCTATTTACTTGTTAACTTTAAAAACTATACATTGTATCATAATTTGTAATCCAATTAAAATTGTGGGTTTTTTGTCTTTGAATCCCACAGATGAAAGAGGAATGTGAAAAGCAAAACCTTTTATTTTATCGGGATCTAAATATTCAAAAATTTTAGTATGGGTTAATAAATACTAAGTATTCTATCTGACCCAAAACACGCATTTATTGATACTATCAATAAAAGCAAGAGAGCTGTGGGGTCCCTTGAACTGACTAAACTGATTCAAGAATTTTAATGCAACTACAACACTGTCGCATTTTAATTCATCAGTGATAATTCCAGTATTTTTAAACTGAGGCTCTACATGGAGAAACCAAACACGGGGGTTTTCACCAATGAATGACGAGGCTCTAAAGACTACAAGGCCAATTTCAGTTTCAGCCGTCCTGGAGCATACTGAAAAATCCTGAAATATTTTAAGTAAACAGAAAATATTCAATGATAATTTGAAAAGTAATACTAAAGTTTTTCAAAAAAGTATCAATCATAAATTGACACTGACATATTATAAAGAGGGAGGGAGTAGTTCATCAGCACTCCGCAATTAGAGATAATAGAAGATTAAACATTCGCTTAGCAGTATAAATGTCGCTAGGCAAAGATTTAAAACACTTAAAATTGTACTTAAATACACTGAAATACAATTAAATACACTTAAAATAGTAAAATGCAATCCATCCGTAAAGCAAAGCAAGACAGAGCGTCATAGTATAAAGATCACGCTTAAATGTAAACACAGTCGGAAACAATATTTACAAGATAGAATTACAAAACTAAAAAAGAGATACAAATGATTATAAAATTTACAATGTAGATTTTAATACCGGGTCGCCAATTATGTGGCAGGCGCTCTAATGTGGGAATGAATTTGTACGGTTGAGTGAATTCCATTAGAGTGGTAACAAAAAAAAGGTGCCATCTATCTTGCCAGGCTTACTAAATATTACCCTTTTGTTTGAACGGAATAATACGAACTAGGACTTAGAAAAATAAAAATGAATGGGACTTTGACTTATTTTACTCAATATTTTCATTGTCAGGGAATTACATTATTTTGAAACAGTTGTGGTTTTCAATATAAAATTTCGATCTACTGTGTTTAGATTTTATATTTTTGGTTTCCCTTATTGAGAATCTAACAGACCTTTTGACTTATTATTATATAAGATTTAATAGTAAACTCTATTAAATCTTATATAATAATATGGGGTGTGAATGGGGAGTTCTAATCCAACCATACACACTCCTTCAAGGGCTATTTCTATAAAAGCATTTTATAGCATTCTGTTTGTTGTTTTAAATAAGTCTTAAAAGGAAAGTTGATGAACAGAGGTGATACCATTTCCACTGAGAATTTGATTAGATTGAGATAGAAATCTGTCTCGCACCTTCCCATTGTCACTATTGGAAAGAGTGAAAAGGTTAACCTTTCCTTATCGGATTCTCTCCATCTCTCTTGCCAGGCTTCAGGAGCCGCTATTATCAAATCTCCCCCACAGCGGACAATGAGAAGCCCATAATGGAATTTACTTCCAGTTTCTGAGTACCGGATTTCGTAAGCGAGTTCACTTCCTTATTGCTGGAGATGTCCTGTTAGGGCACACATCCAGCTGATCTCCACTCAAAAACCTTGGACTCAGTAAGTTGACTAGAGAGATATTTAACGATCAAAGCCCACGGGCGATAGCTGGAGACATTAATAATCACCAAGAGGGATGAGAGGCTCTTTGAGAGCAGTCTCGGCTTTCCTCCAGTCGAGATATTGCCCAGAACATGGAGGAGGATTTAAAGTATAGCGTAGAAATCAGCATCAAAGACCGAGTTGCGATCTGCAAGTTGAAAGCTGTCGAAGTGTAAGAGCAAGTCGCTCTCATACACTACAAATGCTGCTGGTTTCATCTCGGGTCGTGCTGTCTTACCCCGATCGAGCTGGCAACCCGAAGGGGGCAATGGCAGGCAACGTACATTTTGGCCTACCACTCGCGTTATCCAAAGATGCATCGATCTAATAGTACTAGAAGTATATGAAGTACGCACCTTAGGGTGAGAGGGGAAAACCCACTCAACCCATGCACATATGTCTCAATTGCTTTGGTTTCACACGAAAGGCACAAAAGCTTAGTAGCACATAGATAAATTTCTTTAGTTTGAAATTCCCAGCACTGGAAAGAAACCACATTGCGTCATTACCAGTCACCCAGTCACTGCAATGATATGTTTTAATTAAACAGTCAAGCCTCCCCAAGTCCTTTCCACTTCTGAGTTGGCCGCTATATGCCCGCCGAAGCTGTTGCCCCGGGCTGTACATCCGGTGCTTCGCAAAGCTGAAGTATTCCACCATACCATACCATACCAAAAACATACAGAAAACAAAGCAATGATTTAGAGATGATTAAGATAAAAATGAAAAATAGGTAGAATATCTTTTTCGTGTTTAACGAATTTCTATAAATGTAGCTACTTTTAGCTACACAGAGGTTTATGAGACCGGAAAGTACTCTTTAAAACTGGTTACAAATTGCTGAGCACATATATGCTAGTATCGAGGTTTGAACGCGTGTACTCATGTACCAAAACAAAAAGTACATTATTTATTTAGTTTTGTGCTTCATACAGATCGCGGCCTAGTATAACAGTATAACACCGCTACTACTACAAAAGTATTCAACCGAATGAGAAAATGAACGCACATTCTTCTCCATCAATCTTAACTTTGAACACCATGTTGTCATCTATGCTGAAGAAATTTCCATTACAAGCGATAAGTTTAATTCTCTTAACTTCTATATGTCCCTTGTATAAGCTTTCTGACAGCTATAATTAAACCGTAGTGTAATAATATAAATGACTCCTTTTAAAGTAAATGAAAATATTTGAATAAAGTAAGAGTTTTAAAAAGAATGATAAAAGTTTTGCTTTCTGATTGATATAGTGGAAAAATTTAAATTTTTTTTCAAATAATATACATATTTTACTCTAACGTGGCAAATCTTTCAATTGAGACAATAAGTCTCTTATAAAATATAAATATATAATGATGTACAAATATGCCCTGTTTGAGAAGATAATGTTGAAAAATGTCTGTTCTGTCATGTGTAGTGGTAATATAAATGCTTGAAAGTTAACTCCTGCGTAACTTACTTCCAATTAGTTCTTTTGAACTGGTACAGTTATTAAAAACTCTACATTCCTTTAAACTGAAAACCTCTGATAATGAACTATCTCGGCACACACCATGCCGAGGTTATTACTTTAAAATACAAGGAAAGTCAATTGGGAAATGCTGAAATTTAAAAGATGTCAAACGCAGATTTTTAGAATTTGTTAAAGCGAAGTTACTATTCTATTTTAGTGATTTTTACTGTGGGTGCAAATGCGTCAAATATCACTGATAATAAAGGAAATTATTACGTTTACCGTGTTTTCAACCGATCGTTTTCTGAGAAGCATGCAAGTGGAGTTAGAAATTTTGAATCTAGACTTTAAATGTAAGGCTCCAAATTCAGTTTAGGATTTCATAAGAAAGATTTTTAATAGAGTACTGATTACCTAAAAATTGTTTTTAAATATATATTTTAAGCTAATGAATATTCACTATATCTTAATAAAAAGAGATTAATTTATGTTCTGTAAACTTAAGACTCTTATGTGATTGTTTAGAGATTTATGCTTAACTTACATGGAGTGAAATCTAATATAATTGTGAAATTGGGGTAATTTTCAAGTTTGAAACTTTCTAGAAATTGAAACCATGCCAAAATCTATATGCATCTATAAAATATTCCTCAAACTAAGCCATTTTTGGCTCTAAGATACATTTCACGGATTCTAAGATACATTTTTCATTTCATATTATTTTCTTAAGAGTTTCTTTACTTATAATAATGTAAATTCTTCCATTTATTTTTTTCTACGTTTTTTGGTCAACGGCGAGTAAGATAGTAGAGAACTAGAAAAGTATATAAACTCAAGTTATCAAAGGCTAAAAAAGAGCCTTTTTTTTTGCTATCTAGACTATTCTAGAAGTATCGTAAAAATGAACTACTTAAGTGCCTATCCTTTTATCTTTTTGTTTTAGATTTATTTCCTTGATAAGTCAATTATGTTAATACATCTGATTTATATGATGGATAAAACGTTTTTTATTTACACTGCATACAAAGCAATATATCTGTATTTTAGATCTGAATTTATAAGTTCTTCAATAATCCTTCCTTTAAAAAAGATTTAACTACTTAAGAAACCTTTTAATTTACTAAAACACTGCAAAACATTTTTTATTGCCCAATTTAACTGCTTATAAATGGGAATTAAATGTTATTTCTTCGAAAAAAAAACAACGAAACAAATGCATCGAAATGATGAAAGCTAAAAATTGCTAAAAAAAATTTCACTTTAAAGTATTTTCTCTTTTTCCGTAATATTACGTTCAACCAATAATGCTCCGTACATAAATCCTTAACAATACGTTTAAATTCCTTAAGTGGTTGAGGTAGATGTTAAGGGTTTCGTAGGGTTCTTCATAAGTTAGTAGTCACTTTGAACTCAGCTATTGGTCTGCGTAATCAAGTTCTTCGAAATTAAGCTGAGGTTAAATCAAAGTTATATCAGTTTCAAGCCTTGAATTAGTTTGTAGGTTATATTACACTAACATTATGAGAAGTTTCGAAAATAAAACAAATCCTTATCATTCAATGAAAAAATCATTCATTCATGCTTAACACTTCTCTTTATTAATATAAATTAACTTCGCGAAATGAAACTTTGTACACACAACGATTATTGTACAATTAAAATATTCGAATAAAAGTATTTTCTTAAAATCATAATATTTTTGAAAAAATTTTTATGAAACATTTTAACTTTTAAAATGCTCCTTAAAAATTAATTTTACACAGATCCTTAATTTTTTTTACTTAACATTCTTAATACACATTAAAGTAAATTTGTGTATTCTGTAAATCTCAATTTCTTTTAAATTATTAATCAGCTTAAGTTTAGAAAAGTCCAAATTTTTCGTAAATTTAAACATACAGATAGAAAAATATTTCTCATTACTAACTTTTGGGTTCTTTATCGATCTAATAACAAAAATCTTTAAAAGATGTTTAAAACAAAAATAGGAGAAAGAAGAGAAAGTTAATTTACAAGTTATATTTTAAAATCCAACAAAATCTGGGAAAAATTTAATTTAACATTATGATTGATAAAATTTAAGTGCAATTTATTTAGTTTCATTTTAGTGTAAATACCAAGTTTCATAATATCCAAAAATGCTTTGTCCTCCTAATCTTTCTACTCTTTTCAAAGATATTGAGAAAATTTATTTGCATTTTAAATGTCTTCTATCTTTACAGATTTAACACATTCATCTCGCCTATAATGCATCTTTATCCTACATCCTCTGTGTTAAGAGGTCCCATCTAGCGCTATAGCTAAAAGAAGACGTAATTTTCTATAAAACATTTTCGGGTGTTACCAATAATTAAGTAAACGTTTTCGTTTACTCATCTTTCTTTTTAGAGGCATAAAAGTATGTACAAAGTGCAAAAGTATGCACAACTTTGTGTTCAGCGTCATCTTGAAAGTTTGGGAAAACACGCTAATGTGGCCTAGAATGCTCTCTAAATATAATAAGTATGTCATTGGACTTATTGAAGCAATATAAAAATTGAATTATCTAGAAGAGGAACAAGCGAGATATTCCGGCCGTCGCGATGAATAGTGTAAAACTCATTTAATTAATTATTACTGTTTTGAAAAAATCATTACCTATTCTTTTGAAAGAGAAATATTTTATCTTCTCACAGCAATGTACCTATACATTGGTATGTTGTAAAATTTTCTTAATTATTCTTCAAGTTCTGAAGAGTACGATTTTTTATTTATAAATGATAAACATTATCATAATTAAGTAAAATATTATCTTACTGTTTTAACTCAGATGAAATAGAATTTCCCTCATATTTTAGGAAAAAAATATTTTTGTTTAAAATATTCAATGAAATACCTCTCAAAATGTCATGAAATCGATTTAATATTAATTAATGTATAATTCTTCAATAATTTCTTTTCTATTGCGAGTCTCGTTCACTTTTAATTAATTATTTATGTTAATTTTCAGGTTTTTCAGTATTATTGATGTGAGGTATTAAACAATTCTTATTCCGAAACATATGTAATGCAACTAAGCGTTGATAATAAGCAATATAAAAATGAAATGTTATAAATAACTTTAATTAATGGTAAAGAAGAAAAGCGCTGTACTCCTCTCTGACAGGAAGAAAGATGTTGCAGCTTAAAGGACTTTTTAGGTATAAAATGCAGTCCTTTAGAGAAACAAGACATTGCACTTAATATACAACGTGGTCAGAGTTGTACCTTTTATTCCAGAGAAATCTATATAAATTTTTACGACCCAATTTCCACGAGATTTTTTGAAGAAGATATACTATATAAAAGGTATTTGGTATAGAAGCAAGCAGTTAAACGAACTCTGATCTTAGCTTTAAGGGAAACCTTTTATAAGAATCATACAGTTTAGAACAATCTTTTTACTATAAAATGATTAATATGACTTATTAGTTGATTACCTTTATTAAATTCATAATTCTTAGCTTGCATTATTATATTCAACATAAAATAAAGTTTATTCTAATGTATAATGATATGCATTAGTATATTCTACGGAAAAATATATGTTCTACAAAAATACATTAATTTGTGCATAAATTTTAGCTTAAAAATCTTTTAGAAGTAAATGGTAATTAAAAGAAATATTTATGTCCACTGTTAAATAATAAAAAGTATGGATATGAAATAATCATTTAATGCTTATTTAGTTGTATTCGTTAAAATATGTAAGCACATTATTCAATGTTATTTAAAGGAGTAGCTTAAAATAATAATTTGTAATTTCCCATCAAATAAACCTACCAAAATTACTTTATAAATCTTTGAAATATTTTTAAATGCTAAACATGGGGCCTTTGGTAAACAGGGATCTCCCTCTCCTCCCACTAATCTTTATATGTGTGTGAGTGCATGAGAAGGTGGGGGGGGGTCTGGTTTGACCCTATTACTTGTGGTGCAAAGGTAACAATTTTTTCTAAAAAGTTAATTATAAAGTAATCGCTACCTTAGTACTTCAAGTGAGTATTTGATTATATACAAAACAGTTTTTAGATTCAAGGTGATACTGTTACTTTATGAAATATATTATGAGTAATATTTTAATTTTAGAGCTACGGTTGCTCAGTCGGCGAAGGGAGTGAACTCCTAACTGAAAGGTTGTGGGCCTGCTTAAGATCCCTCGTGTTCGTTAAAGGTGACTGGGGCACGTAAAAATAGGTTCTTTGTCACATTGTCCTCCAAGTTCTCAAACGATACCTCTGGGGGTCTTCTGCTTGGTTTCTGGTTCTAAATTACAAGGACCCAGCGGGAGTAATGTTACTTAGTATTCCTTAAGCTACACGTCCTCCTCTGGTGGTGCTAACATGGTAATAACTTCGCAGTCATATATTGGAATAAAGATACATGCGCCTGTATTGCCAGCTGCATTAGAAAAATAAATATTTTGAATTTACAACGTAAAATAGAGCTGTAATCTGGCATGTTTTAATTTGAATTTTAAAAAGTTGCATGCTATTTTTATTTTACTTTATTAATTTAATATTGATTTCCTGTACACTAACTATTTTCTGCAATTGTTAAATTCCGAGATAGTTAAAATAAAATAAATTCATTCCATGTATAATTTTGGAAGGTATGACAAAACAAATTACTATTTAAAATTGCTTCTCAATCGAATGTGTTAGGGTGTCGAGACCCGTTAAGAAGTCTACGTATTAGATACTTCAAATTGAATGTTCAAGCTTCTATTTAAAAAAAATTTATAATAGGATAAAAATGATTTTTTTTTACTTCTTGTTAGGCTAATTTACTTCTTAGATTGTATAACTTCAGAATTTTGTGTGGTTTTCTCTATTTGTATGGTTTTCTTTACAGTATTAATTATATATGTATGAAAAGCGAGCTCAGTCCACTCTCAAACTGATATGAAAAAGGTTTAATGTCAAGTATAACATCCAGTCGTCGAGAAAAGGAGACAGAAAAGAGTAAACTAGGCCAAGTGCAAAGTGTGAGTCAAACGAAACAATAAAATGAAATGAAAATTTTAGCAGTAGAGCTCTTATTCGAGTCTCGTACTAATGGTTGCAGTAATAAAACGAAGATTTCATATATTTTCGTCACTTAATAGACAATTTCTAAAGAAAAAAAACATGATTTTTTTATAGTTGTCTTATTGCACGGGAGATTGGACATTTTTCTTAGGATTATAAACTATTTTTTACTTGAAAATAAATCCATAGGAGTATTTAAGAGGATGAACTATTGTGCTTGTTCTGTAATAAAAATTTTACTTACAATCAAATTTGTTAATTAAATTTTGAAATTACTAAACAAAAAAAAAACTTTTTTTTTGTGAAGGAAATATAATTCATTATTTTAAATGCTTGTTGTTATATGTTCAGAAATATAAATTTTCATTTTTGTGTTCATTTTTGTGTTTATGACTATAAAAATTATTCTTGAAAGGCATTTTTATAAAACTAGGTACAACAACATGATGAAAAAATAATTATAGCTCAATAGTTAGTAAAAATTTAATTTTACGATATAAGTTTTTAAGTTATGGAAGAAGGAATGTAAAGTTAGTTTTTACAGCTTTAAAAGTTCCGGATTCCTTAAAACTATTTGGAAAAAAAAAAAAAACAGACCCTTTAATTTGCGATGTACTACAACATCAGAGGTGGGAGGAAAGTTTTAGTCGTTTTCACAATCAATTAGCTGTAATCCAGCTGTCAATTTAGCGGGAAATTGACCGTTTACTTGTTTAAGCATTAAAAGAATGAAACGTCTAAATTTTTATTGAAGATTTATAATTATAACTGTCTCAAACTTTTACTAGTTTAAAAGTGGCTTTTACGGATAAAAAAAATATTTCAAATTTTCTTAAGGTACTTTAAGGTTATTTAAGAGTTATGTCCAAGTATTCGTTTTATTAACTGCAGGATTTTTTAATAAAAAAAAATAATTGTTTGGAAAACTTTATGTGTTTAGTTTCTTTAATAACCATGTCAGAACAAGATCCTCATATAATTGAATTTTAACGGTTATGCTTTTCTTTGTTTATTGCAAGATTTTTTTTTAAACAGCCAATAAAATTGGTTTATTACTGAGCTGCGTTTCTAGAATTTCTAAGCTTCTTATTTTTTACTTTTTCCTTTATTTAAAACTTTATTCTAGTATTAGTTTAAATGGTTTACTTATTTCTTATTAATTTCTTTCACCAAATTATTCCTAAACTATGCTACATTTAGTCATTAGCTGTGTAAATTTAAAATAGCTCTCATACTAATTCCAAAGGAGAGTTACATCACTCTAACAATGATCTATTCAGATGTTCAGATTCTACTTTTTTGCAAGATTTTTCTCAAAAAAAGCCAGTCTAAGCTCTAGGGAATAAACTATGCCTTTCGGTAGTGAAAATAGCATCTAATGTTTATCTTTAGTAAAAGCGTAGTGATGTGAAATAAACTTTAAAATAGTGAGATATTCTTTGTAAAACTTTAATATATTGAAGTCAAATCTTACATGGAATAGCTTTGGTAGCCACAAATCACGAAGATTAGAAAATGCACTTTGTTATAATCCTATTTTAAAAGTGTTTCTTTTAAGTCTTAACTCATATGCTGGTTGAAAATATAAATTTCAAGACTAACATACAATATATAATATAATACCCTTCAGAGATGTTTGCAAATATTAAATAGAAACTATAATTTCATACTTTTGGGTTAAAAAATTAAGTTATAAAGTATTTTGTACAAAATTTCTGTTCATAATGGATAATCATTTCCTTATATTAAATCCACAAGACGAAATATGCAAGTTGCTAATTGGTTACATCTAAAATTTATGAAAAATCTAGAAATCTAGAAATGTTAGGCACTTGTAAAAAGATCTTTAAATGGAAACACATTGTATTTAAATTTAAAAAATGGTTTATCTTTTTAAAAATATAATATTATAACAAATATTTACTCATCCAGATTTAAATTTCTGACTAATATAAAGTTTGCTTTATAAAAAAGTTCCAATTTATATTCAGATTTCTTCAAATTGAAGTGTCACTTTGAGGTAAAAACTGTAATGTGTAACTTATTTACCTATTTATATCTAAGACTACCATCAAAGAAAAGAATATAAAATCCTAGAAATGCCAGAACTTTTAAAGGAATTTTCGATTTCGAAAACAGAAATGGAATGTTTATCAAATGTTACACGAAGAAAAATGCAAAAAAGGATTTTAGAGGGCTTATTGACTGTGCAATGAAATGGATTAAATTACCATATTCATGAAATCGAATTTTAAAGTATATAGAGAATGTTGATTTTACAATTTGATCTTTGCTACTTTTCAACTGACTACATAGAAATTAAAACAGCGGAAGGTCTCCAACTTTTTCCGATATTTTAAATTTGAGGAGATATATTCTTCATTTTAATTCTTATAGAGTTTAAGCCGAGGTTGAACTTAGTTTATAGAATTGGCATCCCGAAAAATGCATTAAAAGCAATTTTAACCCTAGAGAGTTATTCTATATTTATACATTAGACATTCAAAATATGTATACAAATTACTAAAAATGTTATACCACATTAAGGTTAAAAACAAATCTGCATCTTGAATTTATTTGAATATAAGAAAACCAGCATATTAAAAATATAACTTTAAAAATACTGCATTTAGATGTCAATATATAATCAATGTTTTATTTAGAAGTTATTTAAATAAACAGCTTCAAACTCGTTTACCTATAATAACAAGCTGCATTTTGCAATAGATTTCCCATATACACAGCTAATCAATAATCTCTCGGCTGCCTATGTATATCACCTTATTTGCATAGTTAACTATCTCCGCTGCATAGACAATCAGTGTAAACATATAAAAACGTATTGCTTCAATACAATCGATTAGAAATAACCCATATATTCGTTATGAATTCATATTTTGAATGCAAAATTACATCAGGAAGCTATATAAGCGACAAATGTGATATTTATTATTGCTTTAGAAATGACCAAGAGAAAACAGAAGGAATTTAAGTTTATATACAGAATAAAACTTTCTACCAGAAAGAACGCTAAACCATTCGTCAGATTATGGTTCTCAGTTCAGTAGTGGGTAAACGCTGCTTAACCTCAGGAGGATGGAATAATTATACAGTTTTCCTATTTTTCCTTCATCTATATTGTAGGTTTGTAAGTATGGTCATTTAAATAAATTAAATAGCTTATAAACTGACCACGCATGAATTTCTAAAAAAAAATACACCTCACATTTTTATTCAACAAGAAGACGAACACACAAATTGCTAATACATCCAAAACAACAAAATTCTAGAAATGCTGGTTTTTATACTGCGTCGTAACTTTTATAAGCTGATGATAGGAACAACTCATACGCTGAACCTAGGGTACAAATTTGACTAACATGTTATTTTTCTTACTACTCGAACTAATATTGACTCACCAGTTATTTCCACAGAAAGTCATGGATTCGGAAAATGGAGTATTTTATAAATCACATAATATAAAGTTCAGTTTTCTGTTTCTACGAAATTGGTGCACAGAACATCAAAAGGGACCTATCAATAAATGATAAAATGGGTTGAGGTGTGGAAAATCAAGATTTATATATTTCTAATCAAAATTATTATCGCATCCTGTCATGTTAATAAAGTGCTTTTCTATACGGAAAATCGGTTCACTTGATAACGGATTATTTTCGAACTAACCGAGTTGGGAAACATTTTTAATTCTCTCTTGGTTTCCTCTCAAGTGTAACAGGAAAATTTAATCGTTACCTATTGAAGATTACCTACTGTAGATGAAAAGCAACTTTTCACACTAAAGCACGAGGGTGTAGGGAATCATTGATTTTTTCACACCCAAGGTTATTCCAAGTTTGGTGGAATCATACACGATCCTATTTACTACTGAATTAAAGTTCCTAACTCTTAGTGCCCATAAAAAATAGTCTTAATCCTATGGTAGATAATAAATTAACACTACAACAAGTGTAATTAGCCTTTTGATAATGGTACAGACAAAACAAAAAATAAGGGGTTCACATCCAATTTCAAGTAGATTTTTGAGTAAAAAAGAGCACTTTCAGAAGTGAAATTTCACTTCATTTGGTTGAAGGCGAGGTGATGCAAGAATTTACCAATTCAACATTAGATATTACTCGAGGAATACAGAAGTCACACTATCTTCAATCCGGTAATTGGTGGGAAATTTTTAAAAGAGGAAAACTCCCAAGATATCAAATCAGAAGTGGACCGACGTAATATGATCAGAGCCGTTCCTAGGTAATTGGCTGCTTGCGTACATTCTTAGCATTGCCGTCACTCAAATTAAATAAAATGCATAAAAATTTAATAATTTTATTTATTTCATACTCACTGAACTATTACACTGATAATTTTGAAAACAACAAAATAATAAGTTTATGATTTAAAAATAAAAAAAGGAAAAGAGATATAAATAATGAATAAGTTATATTTGTTTTTCATAATATGTATTTATTATCTTCTCAGACGTAACACAAACAAATGTAAAACAACAATTCAACTAAAATAAATTTGAAGTAAATGGTATATGTACATAAATTTTAATGTTTTTTAAGATATAATTATCTAGTATTTTTCTCCGAACACTGCAGTTCCATCTCTGTTCGTAGTCGCTGTTGTGTATAGTTGCCAACGCTACTAACATTTGGCTTTATTAATAGGCAGATGTATTTTAGAGCATGAAGTTAGATAATCTTACCTCCAGTTTTCACGAAATTATAAATTATAATAATTTTGATGAATCTAAAATAAGTATAGATGTGGTATCGCCAGAGTTCGGCCGTTCCTGATTTGGGCCACTCTCGTACTTTGCAGCTTTATTTAATGGCCCTAAGGTATGATACCCTTCTGCATTTTCCGAAATTTCCTTGAAAAATAGCTAACATTTACTAAATGTTCAAATTATGTTGTCTAAATATCGAAAAACAAAACATTAAAGGGAATTAAATCCTTTGTACGTCACCAGTCTTTTAATTTGTAGTCATAAAAAAGCAAATTATTTAGACTTAATTCTAAATAAAATTATATAATACTTCATTCTAATTTAATCTAAAACATCACATAATTGTATGTACTTTCAATTACATTTAAGAATGCTACGTGCTGTTTCCGCAGTGTTATCATACAACTGTAATTACAATTGGTTTTACAATTATGACACAGCACTGTACAAAAATAAACTGTTAATAATATGCAACCGTAAAAAGACTTTGTGTAAAAAATAACGTTTTCAGAAACCTAAAATCAATCAAATTTGTTGCAAAGTAGGATTACAGCTGCATCTAGCAATTCAACAGGAGAGGTCGAGGAATACAGAAAAATTCCAATCGATGAATCCAGTAATTGGCAGAAAGACTTCTTAGAGGGAAGTTCCCCCATAATTCAATCCGAGGTGGATCGAGCCTTTCCTAAAATGAGAAAGATATTTTGGTATTTTCCTCACGTCATTCATAGCACGTACCAATAGAGTTTTTAGCATTGCCTTTTAATCTCAAAATGCCCCATTCACCTTCACATTTCGGCATTTTCTATGAAAAATTATCAAAATAAAGTATGATCAAACAAATATTCTAAGTATTCGATCAAACAAACACTCCACAATGAAGTAATAACCTTTCGTATCCTAACAAACACGATTTAAAAAATATTTTCTCGTATGTTAGAATGTATTTTGTCTAACATGCAAAATGTAATTAAAAATATTAAAAATATAAGTAAAAATTTCAGAGTAAAAAAATGTAATTTCTACAAACACAAAAAATGTATTTTATACAAATATATTAAATACTTTCCACAAAAATGATTATTTCATAATTAATTTGAAGCTACCTTTGTGAGAAATCTTTCTCTGGTGTCTAAAATGCTTTTTTTTTTTAATTCAATAAATTCAAGATTTATTCTAAAATAATCAAGTATGTTTGATCAAATGAAGAGTAAAATTTACATCTGAAAATGTATTGTAGTATCGCCATTTAATAAAACTTTTCTAATAAATTTTGATAATGCCACTGTTTTAGTAAAAATTCATAACAATCGTCTTTCAAATCTTACTGTGTAAATGACACTAAATTTAGAGTAAACTGCAAATCTGAAACAAAGTGATACAAAGTGTGGAATTCAGATAAATATTTTATTTTACTTGTCTTAACATTTGAAGTCATACAGGAAAAATATATTTTGTTTTCTTCAAAATGTAGTTACATGTGTGTAATTTTATATAAATTATTTTCCTCCAATTTCACTTTTTAATTCTCTGTTCATGATATTTGAGTTAAATTTAAATTTTTTTCGTAAAACAGTTTTACTGAAAATAAAAATCCCTCAGATATATCAAATGTGGTTAAAAATGTCGTTTCTAGTAGCATTCGCTTTTATACGTACACGAATTACTCATTTTAAAGAATTTATGTTACATTATACAGGGAATTATTTGTGATTAATGGGTATATTTTATCATTATTTTTTTTCTATTTCATCTCACAGTAGTGATAGATTACAAAATTCAAAGTTGATTTGGGTTTTCTAAAATCTTTTTAAGAAGATAAATTGCTTTATAAACAGTCCTTAAATAAATATTTTCAGGCTAGGGCTATAGAAATTTAAACACTTAAAAATTAGTTATTGAATTACTACTATTAAATTTTTTGCAGTTTTTTAAATTTCAGTTTCATTAATTCAGCTTTATTTCTTAAAAAAATTGTTAAAGTGCCTTTTGAGACTACAATTAATTCATTAAAGTAAAAAATATCGACAGCACTTTTGAAAAAAAATATTATTTGGCAATAAGGAAAAAATATATTCTTCAAAATATTTAATAGATTTAATTATTTAGGATGAGTCTAATTATTAACTTAAACTATAATGATTAATTTTACTGGAGACTAAAAGATTGAAACGTACTGAATATTTAATATATGTACCGTTCTTTATCAAAAAATGGTGTAGAATTTGTAACGTGCAAAAACAATATTAAGAAACAAAAAAAGTAACAAAAGATGCTAATATATAGAAATATAATCTATAGAGAGGAAGTGAAATTACAACTACCATATATTTTATAAGACTCATCATTGTGGCCTATAAATAATAGTAAGGAGGGCATTATGCATGACTGGGCAGACTGCTTAACATGTTTGACGGAGGTATAGTTGTATCATAACTAGCATTGCACTCATTCTTCTAGGTCACATCTATTTTTAAATGTTGAGCAATGAGCTGAAACTTTCTGCTTATCTATAAGAATGTGTACCTCAGAGCGGGAACTACTTTCTTTGACTCTCGTAGAAGACAGACTTGCTCCCGAAGTACTACTAAATAGAGTTTAAAAAAATAATTATAAGTATTATCCCTGTATCATATATTCAGAATGAACTCAACTTGCAGAATAAAAAATGACCAACTTTACCCTTATGTATTACATAAAAAGGAAAAGTATTTATAAAATTATTTTCCTAGTTTTAGCGTCAGCGTAGCTCAAGCTGTTTGTGCTATCTTCTTCAATATACAGTATGGATATATTCCCTAGGCGTTCCTCTACCAACGAGAAGCTTAGATATGATTGTATCAGTTTGAGCATGCTAGAAGAACGTTTACATTAAGTTGTCGTTACAAACAGGTATAGAAAATTTATCAAAGCAAATACTAAATTTGCGTATGTATGTTATCTCTAGTCTTCTAATTCTAGCTAATGATTACTCTAATTCTTTTAATGTGTTCTATTAATATATTTAAAAAAATGTCCAAGGCAGCTTCATATATCAGTTTGGTAGAGTAAATATAGTTATATTCTAGCTTTTTTAAAAAAATTGAAGTAAAAAAAATTCAAAGTACAGTGTTCCTGTCTTCAACACTTAAAAAAGAAATAAAGTCCAAGAAATTTTAAAATCCTACATGGAGAAAAAAGTGGGCGTATGGTGAAGAAAAGGGTTAGGGCTAGGATCAAACTCAGACTTGGAGGTTTAAATATATCAAAATTCGAATGTGTTCGAAAAATCAATGTTAGAAAAAAATTAAAGTCATTTTTTTCGTGTGTTTTAATCTTATTCATTATTTTGATAGTTCTAAATTATTGTCTTTAATATAACAGTTGTAAAGCAAGAAGGAAACGTAAGTTTTTTAGCGAAATTTGAAAGTGAAAAAGAAAAGAAAAAGTTTATGGCACTTATTAAAAAATTCTAAATTTATCCTTATTTTAAGGTTAAATCCCACGATTCCACTTCAAACAGCATGTTGTAAATTTAGGGCCAGTTCGTATAATATATCGTAGGATAAAGCTTTTGCTAAACTTACGGGTTTTATCTGTGTGTGAATTTAATCAATTAACAAGCTTAGCAAGTATACTCATAACAAAAAGCTTACTCTTAATCATCAACAATAATTAACATTGTTGCAGACCGATACTAACTATATATAGTTGTATTGACTATTTCTTTTCGTTCATATGCAAATAAAGATTTGGGTCAATGAACATATATTAATATAACATTAACTATTATATTAACATATAATAGGAACTTTTACTTTATTATATACAGAGTACTCATGGAGAACGTGTAATTGTAAAAATAAAGGATGTTGAGATATTGAAGAACATCAGCGTTTTAGACACCCTTGAATCAAAAAGTTCTAGAATTCACTCATTCATTTATTTTCTCCCGCTATGTGTGTTTTTTTGTGTGGGGGACAATGTGAATTCTCACGCAATCTTTTAGGTTTTTAAAAATTAGCTTATAAATACTTGTGTAAAATTGTACGCTTTCGTTATCTTTTGAGTTACACCAATTGTTACTAACATTGGTAATTTTTAAATATTTTGTAGGATTATAATGATATCAGTATAAAACGTGTTTTCACAATTCAAGCAAATAATATTTCCTATACAACATGAAGGATGGTAGCTATAGATTCAGGAAAACAATCTACTTACTTGCGGAAGAAATCTGCAGTGGACACTGAATGCCCAGTAAACTTATTCGCAATATTACTGCATTACAGAGAGAATTGTATTGTGAGACCAAAGAAAGAATAAAATCCTACACATATAACATGTAATGCCGAAAATAGGTAACTTGGAGAATATCTGCAATCAGTAGATTTGTGTTGATTTTTGGATTAAATTTTCTACAAAGAAAGAAAAAGAAGATCATTAACCATAATTTGACAAGTTTGTTAGTAGCTCGTTATCGTCATAAAACGAAAGAATGAATATATAAAATGAATGTTTTTTAAAAGTGTGTTATCTTTCAAGATTTCTTAAAATATTTCAAGATGAAAATAACCTTAGACGTTAATAATTTTCATCACCATGGAGAAAACAACTTAATATTTCCAGACATTAGTCACTATGTGTATATACGTGACGTATACCATTATGTACATCACCAGAACAGCTATTTTCCATAAGATTTGATTTGGTTTGGAGTATTGCTGTCCACTATCTTGCTCACGAGGGCAAATGAGACCGGGATCCACTGCTAGCCGATTCCAAACGGCTATGAACATCCATGCCAGCAGTTAGAATCGAACTCCGGTACTGAAGAACAGATTTTGCATAAGAAGGTGTGTTCTAGTTTTTTGTTGAAAGGCATATTACTAAAACAGTGTGCGATTATTTTTACTTTAAATATTTCCCTTCCATTTTTCAAGTTGTTTGAGTAAGAATTTTTTGAGAACTAGGCTATTTACATAACTCTACCTCGAAAATATTTAAAATAACTTTATGAACTGAATTTAAGTTGTTCAGTAAAGTGATAAACAAACGGAAGTGACATTTCAAACGTTTCCTTTCAGTTTAAATATCCTTTTATTAAGAACAGAGTTGCTACATATAATATTTAAAAGCTTCTATAAAAATTGTTTATTCGTATTCTTCAGAAATAGAAATCTAGATATCTAGAATTTATTTTCACGAAAATATTCGAAACATTTCATATTCTAACATTTTTTCTTTTTTAGAGATCGATTAAGTTAGTGTGATAGGAAGAGAAACACTCCTGTTATTAAATCTTTGGAAAAGAAATAAAATCCTAGGAAATAAAACAAGTTTTTCAAGTGACGCTATTTGGTATTACAATTTTTTCGTAACTCTATCCTTCTAGTGTATCTTCAAATTATTTAATTTTAAAATTGACCAACACATAAACTCTTAAAGTAAAAATATAATTTATAGGGGATTTGGTTTAACTGCAAATGAGTTTAATACACAGTTTAACCGAATTAAAACTGACTAGTGTAATGAAAACAATGTATATTATCCCTTTTGTGGGCCTTGGGAAGATTACTTCCCACCTACATGATCTTACAAAATACACCTATGGGAAGCGCAAAACCCCTTATAATATAATGCCCTTACTATTGTAACGATGGGAAGACTAATTCCAGCTTCAGTTTTGTGCTACTGTCTATTGTTCAATCGATTGAATAGAATTACCACTTCTGTTTTAAAAGTTTCAAAACGTTGTGTGAGAAATAAATTGCCCACGAAAGGGTGAAAAATATATGACCGTTTAAAAAACTCAACTCAAATTCTTTATAAATGTGTCCCTTTATAGCCAATACGATAAAATGGTTCTTTTAAAGTTTTTTTTTAAATAAATGGAATAAATAATATTATTTTTAGTTACTAAAGATACTATTCTATGCTTTCACGATAATATTGCAAATTATTAAAATATTTGATGTACGAAAATTAAAAAAGACCTCTTTATTAATTCTCTAAATTTTTTCTCTTGGATTAAACACAATGACTTTTGAACGGTAGAAAAATTTCAAAGAGGCATATGCAAAATTGGACCTAATATAATTTTTTCGCTATAACTTGTGCCCCACGCCATTTTTAAAGACATAATTAATATTTTTCAGTTTTTTTTTACTTTATACTATTGAATATTTATAAAATATTGAAGAAGTAAGATTTTAAACTATTTATATACTTTTCTGGTTTTCAGGAAAAAAGTCTCATCTTTAAAGTTTCGAAAAAGTGTCATCGATTAAAATTAAAACTAACAAAACTAATTTTAAATGAGTTGGAACTTAAATTCAAAAAGCATTTTAAAGATGAAAGATTGAATTTTAATAAACCTTAAAAACAGAAAAGTTATCCAAAATACTTTTAAGTTAAAGTAGCGAAGGGGTAAATGTATTGAAATTATATAGCATGGATTTTAGATACACAGGGGAGAATTTGTAAAGACCCAACAATGCTGAGGAGCAATAATGATGTTATAATACAAGATATTTCTAAACCGATAATTACTTTAATAAAATTTATTATTTTAACATAATTTATCGCTATTAGATATGTCCATAGAGCTAGAACAATCTAAAATACTGTTATTTCGTTTTATTTTTATAATAAGCAGATTCATTTGGTTTCGAGCGCTATGGGATTGAATAGGGATTTTGTTCATTAATCGCTTACTATTTTAAAATACCCCATAATATATTAGTATTTATCTTTTACTGATAATGATATTTCATCTAACATATAGGCCGTCGCTTTAAATAATGATATCTTACTTTACTTCGAATTCATTTAGCGTTACATTTTATCTTTTTTTTAAACTTATTAATAAATACTTCTCCAAGAAATTAACAGTCACAATGTTTAAAAATTATCCTTAAATGAATATTTTCTTATAACTTTCTTTAGTCATTTTAAAAGTAAAGCATTTTGGGTTTTAAACTTTCGCATATGCATTTTAATTTCCCGTGAGAGAAAAATTTAGATTTAGATAAAAAAAATATTGTTTTCACTTTAAACGAGTTCATACCTTTCTACTCTTTAAGCGTTAGTGTGATGAACTCCTTTTGAAAAACAAATCAATTGAATTTCCACAAATAACTTAATAGAATTTTGAATATTAATTTTTTAAAAGTGTTTACTTTTATTTATGTATCTTTGTTGTTGCTAGGAGTGACTGAGATAAAATTTAATAATTTAGTTTTCAAAATTATTATACAACATGTATATCTTAGAAGAAAAATTGATAACAAAGGGTATTTTAATTTTTTGTGCTATAAATATTTACGTTAAGTATTGTAGTTTATTTAAATTGTTTCTTTTAAATAAATATTGTATCCATCCAAATGGATTTTTAGTTTAGTTTGAAATTATATCTGTGTATATCAAGGTGTAATAATTTAGTTTATGTGAATAAGAGAAAATTTTGTTGTATATAACATTAGTAAAAGTAGCAATAATTTTCTCATTACAATAGCTACAAAACAAATAAATCATTCTAAAAATTTATACAAGCGTTTCCTTAAAAAACATCAAAAAGTTTATTATCGTGAAACATGTCTCTTGATAAGTCAATTGGAGATAAGTATTTGAATATTTTACTTCAAATGCTTTTGTAGTGTGCACAAAGAATTTCTAAAATATTAATTATGTGATCAAAATCAATTATTTCTGTAGAACTTTGCATTGTAAAACCCCAAACCTCTGCTTTAACGATCTTTAGAAAGTCTCCTTTTTTGTATGTTATTTGTTATGTAATATATGAATAGAATTATTTATGATTTAAAAAACGTCCTTAATTATCATCGGTAAAACAAAATGTAATGAATAGTTTTGGCGTTAATGATAATCGTTAAAAAAATAAAATATTTTAGCAGAGTACCAAAATTCTTGCTTGAAATAAGACTGTTTCTTAGGAATAAATGTACTATTCTTTTTGCTCTGGAACAGACAGGATTTACGAGTGCAAAGCCAAAACTTTTAAAATAATCTTGATGTGATCAGTCAACAAGTCTTACTTCTCTTAACAGAAATTGTAATGAATGGAGACGTTTCACACAGTGATAAATGAGTTAAATTGCTGAATTGCTCATTGAGGCTAAACTTTTCCCCCGTGAACTAGAAAACAACAAAAGAACGGACATTCATGTAACTATCTTGCAACGGAAATTAAAATTCAGTGATATTTGATTAGAGATCATACAAATTGTTATAAAACTTAAGAACTGGAATTAGATGACATGTAAAACTCTAAATGACATTTTGCAAAGATCAGTAAGTTTACAAAATATAGGCAGTTCATCTCTGATAAGTTCATATAAATTTTTTACTTCATTTAATAACTAATTTCTTTTAATTGCAAATATTGAATGCATAAATATTTAAGAAATGCAGCTGAAGATGATATAATTAAGTAGAATCATGTTAGAAAGACTTTAGATAGAACTACGATTTAGATTAATCATACATTTTCAGATGGAAGTGCATTATAGAATTTTATGAAATGAATAAAACGTGTATCTCATGTTTGAATTTATGAAGATAAATAAATAAAACAGCCAAAACAGTCTTCAAAGCATTTTTAATATGTCTGTTCCTTTAACGATGCAATGAAATTTGACATATAAATAAATAAATAAATATATATATATGTATATATATAAAATTATTTAACTTTAATATTTCTTCAAAAATATATATATATATATTTAATATATCTAGATATTTTTATATATAAATATATATATAATATTATATTAACATATATATTCTGTATAATATATATATATATATACAGCAATTTATATTCTAACATGTGTTCGTGTTTTGCTGATATTAGTCATTCGCTAAAGTTGTTTTGTTGTAAAATTCTTGTTGTACTTCTTTGTACTTGTGTGAGAAGAGTGAACTGTGTGGCTTTTGATTGTAATTTGTCAAGAAGACAGATGAGTTGCTCTCTGAAATAAAGTTTTAACTTAGACTTCTGAGTTTTCTCTAAATATAAATTGCATTTCATTACTTATAGCTGTTGAATTTCTCCTTGTGAAAATTTTTTTATAAAAAAATGATTACATATATATATAAAAATATATAATATATATATATATATACAAAATATATATATAATATATATATATATATATATATATATATATATATATATATATATATATATATACATATATATATGTTATAAATATATATATATATATATATATATATAATATAAATATATATATATATATACATATATATAGATATTTTATATATATAATAGTTATTATATATATATATATATATATATATATATATATATAATATATATATATATATATATATATATAAATATATATATTATATATATATATATATATATTCTATAGCTTTTTCTGGCAAATTATTTATGGCTAACGTGTTTTGTTTGTAAAACTGGGTTACTTATTGTATCTGAACATGATGAAGCCAAAGCTCTATCTTTATATGTACTACTTTATTTTCTAAGAATATAACAGATTGCTCTCAGAAATAATTAAAAAATTGATTTTAGGATGCTAAAGTTTTCCAAATATTACATAAATGTTTTCCCAATAATACACTGCCCAATTAAAAATTTTTTACAAGTTATATTCTAGACAAAATAAAATTGTTTAATCATTTATCTTTATATGATCCAATGCAATTAAACCCGTAACACCGTTAAACCTGGAAATAAATGACACCATAAATTAAAAGATAGTTATTTAAAGCTCAATTAACTCCTCACGACCGAGATGTAACTCATGGCTATACAAGTTATATATTTTTAGTAAAATATAGGTTTAGCTCGTTAGGGTTCATTCCATCGAATTTATTCTCTAAATTAGTTCATTTAATAAATATTGATCACTTACTGTTAGCAATATCGATCTTTGCCAGCTAATATAGGCTGGATAATTTCATTACTATATGTTTATTGATGTATCATTAAAGGTTGATTATTAACATTACCCTCACGCACATGAGAAGATTGAATTTAAATATTAGTATTTATATTTTGAAAGAATTTTTACAAAATTAATGATTTAATACCCTTGACATTTAAGTGTTTTACGTGAATATGTATTACGTGAAATGTGATTTACAATTAGATTTTTAAAATTGCCAAATTATATTTAAAAATTTAGATAAATGTTTATCATTATAAAATATTAATGGGACATTACGTTGTCCATTAAACGGATAACTTTCAACGTATTTCAAAATAGTTTTGTATGCAATTCCTAACTGAAAAGAAAGAAAATCTGACAATTTTAAGCTGAGTGAAAATCATTTTGGGCAAAATGCTTTTGTAAGTTTAAATTTCACTTAAAATGCAGTTTACTGATCAGAACCATGTGTTATCCTTGACAGCTGCGTAATTGAATAAGATAAGACAATTGGCAGTTCTGTGCTCTCTATTTAGAAATAATAAACTTAAATATGCACATATAAATTTGGCATGTTTCTTTCTTTGAAATGATTGTCTTATTGAGAACTAAGTAGCTATTTTAGGTACTTTTAATGAATCTATAAAAGTTTTAACCTCATACATATAATAAGCATAGATTTTTAAACTAACAATTTCTTACATATATTAAACACTCCACACGATAAGCGTTCATAAAAAAAACTATGAATAATTTATTATTTTATCAAAATAATTTATGTAGCTAATTAAAATATGTTAATACAATTAAATGAAAATTTATCCACAAATATAATAATAAAAGCGTGTATAAAAGTATACACAAGCACACACACACATATATAATTTCCATAATTTAGAAAACTACAACGTCAATGCTTTTCTTAACGAAGGTTAATTTAGACCCATATCATGTAATTAATTCCAAACAGCTACAAACATTCATACCGAAATACATTTAAATCTCTGAATGTGGTGGTTAAACAGAGCACCTTACGTCGCACGTTGCTAAGTATAAATGTGCAATATAAAGAACTATATATATATATATATATATATATATATATATATATATATATATATATATATATATATATATATATATATATATATATATATATATATATATGTCTGGTCTAAAAAGGGGGTAGTTGAAAATTACATGAGTTATAAACGATTTTTAAAAGGGAACTCTTTTGTAATAATAAAATAAATGAAAAAGACACACGCTTGAATAACCTTTTGGAGTAATCCTGTCAAGCGGAAAGATATTTGATGAATTTGTTTATTAAGCTATCCGATATGAGTTAGTCAGCGTGTGGACATGGAGCTGTCAACACCTTTCCACGCTTAGCTCCACCACGAGCAAATGAAAATAGCGCAAGTTTTGCTTTTAAATGAAACTATGATTTAATAAACTTATTATTATTAAGAAAGACTGTTTTCCATTCGTCTTAACACTGACCATTCGTCTTATATATATATATATATATATATATATATATATATATATATATATCTGTAATAATATCTAAGCCCTAAAGCCTATTCCAAAATTATCCCTTTTCCTCAACATTATTCTAGATCTTAATTTCTTCTCTTTATATTAACCATGTTTCCCAGCCATCCAATTTAAACGAGGATGTTGTCATTCCTTCAGCCGAACCCGAAATTCTTTCTATGATTCCCAAAACAGAAAATGATATAGCTGGCATTTTTAATTAGGATGTTATAACTCTCCCAGGAAAAATCTGTAATGATCAGCTATAATAGTCATCTGGAACGCCACACTTTTGCAGATGGCTCTAATCAAAGGTTACTTTCTATAAGCAAAACACACACGTTTTTTAGTCGTCTCTCGCAGAAGGTTGGCATTAGAGAGAGAGAGAGCGTTCTGACACCGTCCGGTTCAGACGTCTCTGGATTTTGTGCAATTTTGATCGGATGAAATAAAGATTACGTTCGGCCACGACGACTATGCGTTTCTTTCCAACAGACGATTAGAGGACTCTTGGCAGCCCAGCATTAACGGGCTGAGGAAAATAATAGGGGCAATTTCAAAATGAGTTTTCAAGTGAAGTTCGGGGCTGATTGGTCCCCTGGAAGATTACACACACACACACACATATACATATATATATATATATATATATATATATATATATATATATATATATATATATATATATATATATATATATATATATATATATATATATACATATATATATATATATATATATATATATATATATATATATATATATATATATATATATATATATATATATATATATATATATATATATATATATATATATATATATATATATACACACACCTTTGTTATGATTATGTATTGAATCTTATCTTATATCTAATCATTGCTTTTCAACGCATCATACTTATTATAAACCTTCATAAGTCTTATAAAAAAACTAATCTGCGATATAGAAATATCTATATTTGAAAAACTACGAGGTATTATATCAGCATATTTAAGATATTTTAAATATTTTATGGGAAGGGAAGATAAGCACTATATTTTAAGCGTTTATTTATTAACAGATCTTACTTTTATTCAGTTTTAATGTGGTCAAATTTGTTAGATTTTGTAATTAAAGAAAAGTAAAGTAACACAAAGAAATAATCACAAGTTTAATAAAAATTTATTCCTAAATAAATCATATACATTGAGAAAGCAATTTATTTACCATCCTATTTAATTATGTTTGGTAATTAGCCTTATATTAGCACAATTTGAAAAACTTAAATTATTTTGAAATTTCATGAGAAGTTATTTTAAATTTCCCAAAATTAAATCTTTGGTAATCATAGAATCAATTTAAGTAATTAAGAGTCTTAGAACACAATTTCGCAATAATTGCTGAATAATTTTACCATTTATTTAACTTAATGTTTCATTAATTTATATAATTTGTTTTCCAAGGAACAACATTTATTTTTTGTGTTTATAACTATGTAAATGTACTTGTAAATTCTTCGAATAAGAAAAATTATTTGTCATTTTTCAGTATAAATAGAGAATTTCCAGTATTGCTATCCATTATTGTGAGATAAAAAAAGGAAATGTGTGTAAGAACCTTTTATGTATGCATGGTGTGCTATTAGGTTGTTTTATAAATATATCATGTCAGTCTGTCATATTATTATGATCAATCCCCTATATAATAATAGCCTAAGTTATCTGTCTGCCTGTTCTAGAATTTATGAAGCGGTTGGATCTGGAATAGATGAAGCATCCATATAGGATTCTTGATGAGTTAGGTTTATCAAAATTCAAGGCGAGAAAAGTTTATTTTCTTCTAAACTATCGATCCGACTCTAAAATCAATTGGTATAAATATGCTTCATATCACAACGATAAATATTGTACTCTTTAAAACGATCGAAATCCACCCCTTCCATTCTTTTCGAGCGTTTAATGTCATTATTTCAACCCATATTTTCCCCGGTTAAGAGCAGGCGATTAAATTTTTCCATTTATCACACAATAGGTAAAAATAACATTTTTCCTAGAATTATTACGTCATTCCTTAAACATCTAATTTAATCATTTCTTATTTTAAATTATTTAAATATCATCTGCATTATTCCCATTAATTACTGAGGCAAGAAAATTGGAAAGAAATTAACGACAATTTTGACGTAGATAAGAAAACTTATCTTTCTAAATGAATTCAACGTGATTCTAAACTGCATTCACAGAATAGGGAGCCTTTAGTATGAAGATAAACAAATTATTGAGCTTATACCAGATAATTCTCAGCTTAATAAAGAACCATTTATTTTACCAGCCTCATAGGGTACTTTACTATACTGGATAATTAAAAATTTTACTTATCCCGCTATATGACAAGCTATATGCTAATGCTAGTGTTTTCATAGTAACTTGTATCCTAAAATGCAAGTTGTGATAACAGCTATTAGACAACAAGGGAAGCAGGGATGATGTGGTTTTTAGCTAGGGCATTACAGAAAGATTGTGATTTACAAACTCAGTTGGCTTATATCTATATCTATCTATCTATCTATCTACCTATCTATCTATCTATCAATATATATATATATATATATATACACATACATACATATATATATATATATATATATATATATATATATATGTGTATATATATGTGTGTATATATATATATGTATGTATATATATATATATGAATACATATGTGTGTATATATATATATATATGTATGTATATATATATATGTATATGTATATATATATATATATATATATATATATATATATATATATATATATATATATATATATATATATATATATATATATATATATATATATATATATATATATATATATATATATATATATATATATATATATATATAACTTAGCTTCGGAAGATATTATTAATTTTTTTCTAAGACGAGAAATGAAATCTAATAAATACGCTAAATCTATATATATAAAAATGAATTTGTGTGTGTCTGTCTGTCTGTCTGTCTGTCTGTCTGTATGTATGTACTCAATAGACTCAAAAACTATCCATCCAATCGCCGTGAAAATTTGGGAAATGTTTAGGTATATCCCTGGGAAGGTTTTTGTAAATTTTCAACGTTCGAAATTCATTCATTCCTCCTTTTTCGAGCATTTCATGTCATTATTCCAAGCATTATTTTCCCCGGTTAAACGCAAACGATTAAGTTTTTAATTTATCGCATCATATCTAAGGGAAAGAAGCAATGTTTCTACACAGCCATCTATATAGAAGGCCTGCTCGCTCAAAAAAATGGCGGCGGCCGAAGGCGGTTTCCCTCCTATAATCCTCAAGTAAATTGTGTTATGCCTTTTAGTACTTATCAAAATATTTTTTCAAAAAATAAACTAAGGATATTCAATTATTTCATTAACTTGAATATTTATTAGTAGAAAATTATTTTGCTATAGATTTTATTTGTGTGTCAATTTATATTTAAATTTTAGTTACCAAAATAACTTCATACACTACACGAGAACAGATACGATACATAGATAAAATTTTAAGCAAAGAAATTACATTTGCAAAAAATTACACAATTTTTTACTTACCTTTTATTAAATGGTCCCTTACATTTTATTAAATAATCTTTATTCATAAAATATGATACTTTACGGATCACATTAAAGTTAAAATAAATAAAATCCTTAAGGATTATATTAAAGGTAATGTTAAAAAACACTGCCTTAGTATAAAATCATAGAACAATTTATCATTGACAAATTTCACAAACTCATGCAAAAATATTATGCTGAGGCAAAATTTTTACAGTTTTATTTACGTATAATATCTGATTCTGATTTGTACTACATAAACAATGAAACATAATTCAATAGTATACAGAAAAAAAAGTAAAAATGTTGTTACAAGAAATATTTAAGAATTTTTTTATTTTTCTCTTATTGGATTTTTCCTTAACTTCTTCAATATATTTTTCAGTCACTTTTTTAGGGTAGTTATTCAGAAATATTTTATAAGTAGTTAAAATTATATTTTTGGAGTGAAGTAAACAATCATGCAAACATAATTTAGAAGACCTATTTATATCATCTATTACATTTTTAAGATATGGTTAAGTGACTGTTATTAATAAATTGAGTTGATTATCATTTGCTATAAAATTACTGTTATATTTTAATAAAACATTTGTAAATATTCTGAATACATAAATGTAACTTTAAGTATAAATACAGTTTTTTTTAAGTTCCTCTACCTAAAGCATCTATTAATTAAAATTTATTTATATAATTTTAACAGCTTGCAAATTTTATTTAGATGGGATTTTTCTACTTTTGGCTGTTAGACATAGCTATTCAAAAACTTTAAGCATGTTTATTTAATCACTTTTCTACAGGTTATATGAGAACTTACCTGTTATAAAATAGTACAGCATTGAATAAAGGTTATATTTTTATAATAAAAATGTGTAAAAACATTGCTTCTGTCGATTACTTTAGATTAATTTTTTTTCTTACATTTATAAATTTTCTTTTGGTAGTTTAATTTTTATTACATATATGTCTTCTTTACGCTTCGACATTCAAAATTTTAAATTGTAGAAAGTTAATATGAAAATCTGGAAAAAGAGCTCAGGACGTAAAAAATATAAAGTTTTTAAATCAGAAACAAGTTAAAGTGCAGATAACATTGATTCTACATAGACACTTTCCCAGTTGCTATTGTAGTATGGGAAATAAGTTGTACATCAACTTTTATTAATAAAGCCCCTTAAAAACACATTATAAATCAATGAAGTAAGGATACATTAATCTTTTATTGTGATAATAATAAATAGTTTTCCTTTAGGATAAAACAGAAATTGTAATTTGTGAGTTATCAACAATAGCCAAGTTGCAATACACAGTAAAAACGAAACTTTAACATAACTTAGAATACATTTAACTTACAGATATTAAATGTTGTATTATATAAACTCCTTAATGAGATCTAACAATAAAATGAAACTTATTTTTAAAACGACAGTTATAATATGCAATATGATACAAAGCACTAATAACAAAACATTTGAACCATTCTAAAGTGTCGAACTTAAGAATTACCATCATTTGTATGATATACTTAATTAGAAAACAGCTCATAAAATAATAGAAGAAACAGTAGCAAAATTGCTACTTACCTTACATATAAAGACAAGCACTATTTTATTTCCATAAATTTCTTTCTTTGTTTTTTTCAAAAGAAGTAATAGGCAAGCAATCAACAAGCATCAACAGAATTTAATAGAATGCCGCCTTTTAGAGATCACGTGACCGGTTTTCGGAAAATCAGCGCGCAGGCCTTGTGTTTAGATGGCTGTGGTTTCTAGCAATGTGACGTCATCCCAAGTAATTGTTTTAAACGCAGTTTTCCACGGTTAAAAGCAGGAGATTAAAATGTTCAATTCATCACATAATAAATAGGCGAAAATGATATTTTTCTATCATTATGACGTCATTCATTTAAATATTTCATTTATTCATTTCTTATTTTATATTATTTAAAATCGTCTGCTTAGTATCTATTCGATTTGAACTGAAATTTGAGATATAAAGTGATTCACTTTCATTTCTATGTGACGCAAATTATAGCATTTTTATATGAGAACTAATTTTAAATTTAATTCTTGGTACATTTTTATGTTACAATGAAATGCATATCAACAATATTCTAAGTACAAAAAGTACAAATTTCAGTGACTCTCATGGCCAAATAAAACCTATCATTTTATATAGTTATCTTCATATTCATATGGTTGTCGATATGAATGTGTGTTTCTGTTTCCTACAAAACTATGTGGTTTGTCATAAATTTCCTTAATTTTGGAAAACATTTATTACTACCAACAAAATTAGCACTGTTGCTGTCAAAACCTGTGCTTCCTATTCTATCACGTAATATGACAAGATCTGTTAACTTTGCTAATCAACGTACAGTAGTAATACAGTAATGCAATTTAGGGTTAAGCTTATATTTTACAATAAAAAACGTTTGAGCAAATTTAATATAAGACAAATTCGATTATAAAAACTGAATAATGTTATAATACGCTTATGATAGAAATATATAAACATGCCAATGACTCGAACTGAACTGTGACGAATTTAGAGAGTTATTCACGAAAAATAAATCTTTGTTTAAAAGTAATATATTAAGTTCACCGTAACGAAGCACGGGCAAACTTGCTAGTATTTTATATAATTAATTTATTTTGTGATATATAGTAATGGACAGTGTTAGTAATAGACTCCTGAATTTATTATTTAATTTTTAAAGATACTAATTACAACTGTTATATATTATGTTGAATACTTACTAAACAAATAGCAGGGTTGACAATATTGTTCTAAACAAATTTAACATTTGATGAGTAATTCCATGAATAATAAATTGGTGATATTCAGCAATTTAAAGTTTCTGAATATAACAATGAGTAAGTAAACAATTTTCCAATATCAATAATTGATAATCAACCTACAACTTCCATACCCATTCATTACTGTCTTGAGATCGATCTATTTATGAAAACCCTTTCACCTTAATTAAATAAATAGCTCTTTGGATTTTATAAACGCATTCCTCGATACATTTTTAGGGACAGACTAATTTAATAAAATATTGCATAATGCATTAGATACATAACGCTTTTTTAGTATTTATTATATTTAAGTTAAAGAGATAGTTTTAAAAAAAGACAAATTATGATAAATACTAGATAAAGATATTTTAAAATTTTATAGAGGAGTTTCGTAATTAAATTCCCCGAAATATAGCACAGGTAAAATAAAGGTTTTCGAAAAAATTCTTCTCCTCGTTTCTTTGGCCCCGCTAAAAGCAATTTTATAGCATTATAATAAAAGAATTCCGGAACTTTTCATTGTTAAAAACTAATTTTAGATGTAATCAATTAGAGTGTCACTTTAATTAGAGTCTCATTTTTATTCCATTTTTTTGTGAATAGCAATAAAAATATATGCATTAAAATTTTCGTCATAGTTATTGAACATTTTTTTGATTAATTTGATTTAAAAATACAACTTTAAAAATGGCCTTCAGACAAAAAAGTGAAGAAAATTATCATTAATATATTCCAAAGAAAATTAAGTATGGGTAAAATAAATATTTAATTTTTTTAAGGCAATTTTACTACTTCAGGTTAGATATAACCATTCACATTTAACTATAGCATGTAAAAAACAAATGATTACAATTCTTGAATTAAAATTTTTTAAGCTATTTAAAAAGTCATTAAGAGGTTAAGTTTATTATTAATAATAAATTTATTATTAAATTTATTATTATGTTACTCTGCAATTCTTTAATAAAGTGGACAGTTACACAACTGCTAAAATGTTACATTTAATGATATATTTTTACAATGAGAACGATTGTAATTAACAATGAGCAGTATATAGTTATCCAACTAAGCGTACAGCTCGAGTTTTGATATCTGGTGGCTACCAGTTTTATAGCAATAATATTTTGACGAAAATTTTCGCTATCTAGAATGCAGGTTCCAATAAAAACTGACTTGCAGAACTAAATACTATAACAGGGGGGAGGCTAACCTGCGGCTCTCGATAAATGTACTCGAGTTACTTTTCATTTTTGTGTTATTATATGTTAAAAATTATTACCGTTCCGTATGTGTTTCAAAATGTCTTTTAAATTACTGACAACAAATATGAAGGACTATGTGCAACGTTGTAACACATTTCATTTAAGTCCAAGTTAAGAATGATATGACTCATCGAAAACTGCGCTAACGCACACAAACAGTAGCATAATCGACCGACTCCAGACCCATTTCGAATTTGTAAACTTTCATTGCAACGGACAATTGACATTGTGCTCTGGAGGAAACAATTTGTATCACTCTTGCTACGGCTGTAATTTATAATCTGAAATATTTGGTAAGTTAACTATAATTTGTTTCGTAGTATGCAACAAGTATTGTTATTGTTTTAATAACACGAAACTTGTATTTTCTAAATTTCTCTATTTATTTCCAGTTCTTTTAAAAATATGACGACAGAGAACAAAAATGAAAAAAGAAAATATTAGGAAGAAAATAGAGGATTTAATAATGAGGGGGGGGTTATTTCTTTTTTATTGACAATAACAGGAAAACATTATGTGTTATTTGTAATTCTACGGTGAAAAATTATAAAGCTAGCAACTTAAGTCGACTATATGAAAGCAATGAAAAAAATAGTAAAAGTGGCTGGGTAAAAAAATCGGTCTTATTCGGCTTTTAAGAGATGATTCTCAAATTCCACAATTCGTACCGATTCACTGCATAATTAACATCTCGTTACAAAATATTTAAAATATCCTTATGTTATGTAAATGGTTTTACACATTATAAATTACATCTGCACCAATGCAAAAAATTGACTGTTCAAAAATTTCCTTGAAGAATTAAAGGACGAAAAACTTCCAAATGACATTATTTTCTTTTGCATTTTCAGATGGTTTTCTAGCTACAACGTATTAAATCGATTTATTCGATCCAATAACTGCATTTCTAAAAAAAAGAAAATAACCTACTCAAATTGGACTATGGCGAGTGGTTACAAGACAATGTTTTTGACTGAGGCCATGAAACATTCGCAAACACTGAATTTACAACTGCAGGGAAAGATAAAATAATGTGTGACCTCTCTCAGAGTATATTTAGTTCTCAAACTAAGTTAAAACTTTTTCAAAAAGACATTAAAAATAAAACATTTTGTCATTTTCAACGAATTAAAAAAATTTGTTATAATATCAAACAAGAAAAACTCAGAGAGTATATAAAAAAGCTAGAAGGAATATTGACGGAATTCCAAACAAAATTTCAAGACTTGAAATATTTTAAAACGTCTCTTGATTTTTTTATGAATCCATTTGAAATTAACATGATTCAAGCTGATTTTTCCATTTCCAATATAATTATGACCCAAAAAGCATACGGAGAATTAGAATTAATAGAGGTGCAAGAAGATCAAGCTCTACAATTAAAATATAAGTCGACGCCGATTACTGAATTTTGAAAATTTCAATCAGGATCGAAATATTGCGAATAAAAAAAGCTGCTTGTCGAATTATTTCAATATTCGGAATAACGTACTTATGTGAATCACTTTATTCCACTTTAAAATCGAGAAATCCAGATATCGATCAGTATTAACTATTAAAAATTTCAATGAATAATAACTTAGCTGGTCATCGCGATATAGCAGTATTGAGGTCTATAACAACAACACCGTTTCCTTGATTTTCGAAATTAACCTTGAACCTTTTTGGGAGGGAATGTATACATAATTATAATGTAATTAAATAGGAGTACAAGACAATTATGTTGTGTCTATATCATATTTTGAAGATAAGATAGAACTGCATTTTAAATCATTAGTATAAAAAATTATTCTAAATGTAGAAGAATACTTTATTTTATGATACACAAAAACGTTTCTATAATGAAATTGTTATTCATAAGGTATTACGTCCCCATAAGACAAAATATCTATTAGCAAATGCATTAGGAAATATAAAGTAAATGAAGCATTTTAATATTCATTTTTAAATAGTTTCAATAATGTCAAAATAATATATGTATATATGTATATGTGTGCGTGCATATTACATAAGCATATGAATCTTTTTTACTATCTTTTAGAAATCTTTTAATTTTTATTGAGTACTAATAAAATTCAAGACAATTATTAAAACAGCACACACAGAAAGAAAATTTAGGCAATTAATAAGAAACTATTAGTCATTAGAGTTACCTGCAGTAAATGCGAAAGACAAACATACTGTCAAATATTTACTCTCTTTTTCTCTACCGATTATACATGATTTAATTAATTTTCCACACAAAGGTTTCCTTTACATGTACATTTTTAAATATTATATATGTAGCCAAAATAAAAGAGAGTCAATATTTAACTGAATCATTTCATAATCAAGAAAACAAAAGAGAGTAAAATTAAATCATTTAAATATGATTTAATTTAAGTCTATCTCTGAAATTACAGTGATTCTAGAATTGCTAATATTAAAGATAGGGACAAATTTGAATCCTGTGTCATAAATAGACGCATTTCCTTGTTAAAATCCACTCTTACGGACCAAGTTGGATTCTTTACGACGACTTTTTAAAGAGGTAGAGAAAATGACACCAAAAATATTATGCTTAATTGGTGAACATAAATAATGTATTAAGGAATAACTGATGGGACATTTTGCAATGGTAGATAAAGAACAAAAATATAATATTAAAAACGATATATATCTATATCTATCTATCTATCTATCTATCTATCTATCTATATATATATACATATATATATATATATATATATATATATATATATATATATGTCAGGACTAAAAAAGGGGTAGTGGGAAATTATGTAAGTTAAAAACGATTTTAAAAAGATAACTCTTTTATAATAATAAAATAAATGAAAAAGACCCACGCTCGCTTAAGCTTTCTGGATAATCCGCTCAGGCGGAAGCATTTCTCAGCTATTTGATGAGCTTGCAAACAGATAAGTTGGATTTGGTGCGTAGACATGGAGCGGTCAACACCTTCACGCATAGCTCCTGGTCGATTAATGAAAATGGCCCATGTTGCTTTCCTTAAGAACGATGAGTTAATAAAACTTATTATTATCAAGAAGACTGTTTTCCATTAGCCTTAACTCTGCACCACGACCTGTCATATATATTTTCATACAACTGAAGTTAAATATCAATTACTTTATATAACAATTTTGTATTAATTTTGTACCCATAATAATTTTTTAATGCATCCATTTCTGTCATTAACGAAATTTCTTTTCTTATCTTCAATTTCTATTTACCTTTTGTCAAATGCCAAATCGCCAAGCTAAATTTTGAACTACTTCGCAGTATTTATATAATCCTAATGTAAGTTTTCCACAAGTGTGCTGGACTCCCACCACTTCGAGATCATGAAACTCGCAATTTATTGGTTAAACTCTTTGTCATACAAACGGTTTTCTGCTTGTAATATGATCTTGGCAAAGGTCTAAAGATAATCAGACCCGTAAAATATTGGTTTGATTTTTTCCTTTTTTTCTGATGTGAATATCCAATATTTAAAGTATCAGTAAAATGGCCAAACAGTCACAGTCAGTCAGTCACACTCTCACTCGCTCCTACCTCTTTCACACTCACAAACGCACACATACAAATACCTCACATGAACATTTTCTTTGAGGGAAAATAAATATGGTAAAATGTAAATGGTTTTATCTTGAGATGTCAATTACCTGCATCCTATGCTACTCAGATTTCGGAGTGTTTACAATCCGGTAGCTAGTATTACTTACCTTCAAAATGACATTTGCTGTTACATTGTCTAGTTTGGAGAAGCAATGATCAATCATAACATTTCTTTTAGCATAAGGAAAGAAAGTTGAAGAAATGCGTTTGGAAAAGGTTTGAGCTTATGGAACAAACTCTATTGATGTCACCAATTTTGGGAGGTGATTTAAACTGTTTGAAGTTGTGTAAACGATTTTACCGACAATGTTTTTAGATCTCATAGACCAATTAACCTGTGGAAATATTGACGTAAGTCACAGTATCATAAGATAGAATTATCGAATAATGTTCAGTGAAATAAAGGATCATTTACACATTTCTTATATAAGTAGTAACCTTAAATATGCCCTGCGGCAGTAGCTCGATTTACAAACAGAGTTCTTGTAGAACGTTGAGACAAACGCTTTAAGTGGAGTCGCAATTATTTCAAAAAGTTATGAATTATTAATTCTTTCATTTCCGTTCTATAATGTCCTTAATTCCACCTTTTATTGCATTCAAAATTATGTGAGCTATGTACTTATATCGTTTATAATTATATATATATATATATGTATATATATGTATATATATATACATATATATATATATATATATATAATATGTTTGTGCGTTATACAGTAAAATATTGAGAAGAGATTTGAGCAATCCAAACAGAGTAAATTTAATACAAGATGAAGTAAACCCAAAAGGTATAGTAGCGATCAAACTCGATCAGTCGTGGACCATGAATTATTTTTTTCAAGAAACATAAAAAGAGGTATTCTACTTTCAAGCACACTAAACACTTAAAGTTGCGTCTAGACTGCAACCATGTACATTTAAGAAGAAAATTTTCTCATGGCCTTTGGGCCTAAAATAAATTTTTAGAAATTAGTGATTTGGCAGTTACAGTCGCACACTATTGCACGTAGAAATTCACGAAAGTTAAATTATTCTGTGGTATCTCTTTTCGTCTATGAATAAATTTTCTGTACCTAATGAAGATGGTTGGTTTGGTTTGGAGCGCTACGGTCTACTGTTTTGCACACGAGGGCTAACCCTAATGGAGATGAGAAATGAAGGTTAGAGTTTTATAATTTACCGTATCAATCAACATTACTTCACGGTCAATAATGTTTTAGAAGAACTTACAAAGAAGTGCATTTTGTATTTGAATTTTGTTGATGTTATAAAAATTAAAATGTCTTCAAAAGTAAGAATTATATCAATGTCACCTAACGAGTGTTTCAAACTGAGTCATATTTATACATATACTAACATAACATATTAAGTAATTAAAGCTAAATTGTCACATAAAGTGACTTTACATAACATTTTAGCTCTAAAGCCAATAGTATTTTTTGTGATTGTTAAAGAATCAAGTTCTCTAAATTTATTACTGGTAAAAAGAAATACTTCAGTTAAATTAATCATATAAGTAATTTTTTAAATCTTTTTATCGTTTGGATATAGTATGTATTATTTTGTATTATTTGGTACATCATACAAATGCAATGGAGGAAAAAAAAGTAAATGCAGACTCTCTGTCCCCCAATTTAACTTCGATGTAAGCAAAGATTCTTTCACTAACGAAGTTTGTTCAGCTAAGAACAGAAAAAGCAACAGAGAATTCATCAGTGTAGTTTAGGTCTTTCAAGTTTACAAGGGACTTGGTTTGTTACACACGAAAAACTTTCATTTTCGCTTCTTTCTTTTGTAAAGTTTCAGAAAACACCAAATGGAGCCTTAGAATATTTTAGCTGTAGAAAAATCCTCTTTTCAGAATCTTTTCATGTGCTCTGGGAAATATAAATATCCTTAATCCGCTGAATATTAATATTTTTCTAGGATGATTCTTTTCTTACCAATGTTTGATGGCTAAGCAGTTTTTGAGATAAAACTTATTTTTCCTTTAACCATTTGTGAATATTTCTTACTTTTTGTTTGCTCTTTTTATCATCGTTTCCTACCATTGTACAAAAATATTTTTTCAAGCGGCACTTTGCCATACAAGAAATACAAAACGTTTTATTCTAATAATTAGAAATCCTACATAGTTGGGGACAGTACTTATTCTTTCGTGCTTATTTTCTTAATAAATTGTTTGACAGTTACCTTTTAAAATAGAGAAGTAATGTTCAAGCATATAATAACTCAGTTACCATATGTTTAAAAATTTAGAGAACATTGTATAAACTTACAATTAAAATCTTTATCATAATATTATTTTTATTTATCGTAAAGCAAACAGTATTATTCTTTTTTTATAATAGTTTTTTACATGTTCTATAATGATGCTGAAATTAAAAAATATTTAGTTTTGTCATTCTAAGTAATATATTTTTTAAGATACCAAAAAGTATATAGCAAACAAAAAAAAACTAAATTTATTTACCTGTAAGATAATTTTTGAAATATGTATATTATAATCTATATTTTTATATTAAATTGAACGTATGTATCTTTCTCATTCTTTAAACGTTAGGTTTAAAGGTAAATGATATTTTAAATTTAAAAATATTAAATTACGAAGGAAATTAATAGTTAAAATATTTCCCTTTATCATGGTATAAAATAAAATATAAGCATGTTTGTAAAAATGCAACACCAAAAAGGAATGTCGTGATTGAGTTAAAATTTTATGCAAATGATAAATATTGTGTGTTATGATAGCATTAAAATGTACTATTAACTTTACACACTTTAAAGCTTGCATAACACATTTTAATAAATTTTATTATTAAAGTATGTTAGGACTAATATTTCAGAGTTATCGCGCATGCGTGGACTGAACGCCATTGCTCTGCATTGCTACTGAAACCGCATAGAGTGTGTAATGGGATGTTAAAAATATCCTATTGTTACCTGCTACTGATAAATGTTAGGTGAGTCGTCACTATACCTTGTCAATGAAATGTATTTCAACATCTTACGGACTGGGAGAATCATGTGAAGGAGGTATTTCTCATCATGCAATAGCATTTCGTGTGCAGCTTAATAGCAGAATAGTCTTGCGAGTGTAGAAACAACATACAATGTGGACGTCGAAAAGTGATACTAACTCACGATATCAAGTTCTCATGGGGCTGACAAATTAGCCAGGTTCATTGCGAGAGTTGTCATCACATTGTTCCACTTCTACAGTTGATCTTTCCAGATAGAATCATACAATGTCATACTACATAAACATAAGAAGTTATGGGCTGGGATATTAGTGCGTATCATGGACGATCTCAGCTACCATGAATTGGAGGTAATCTTATCATCAACAAGTACATGAACGAAGTGCTGAAGTTATTTTAACCTTCAAAGCAATTTTGCAGATTTCTTTTAACAACAAAATGCACGCCGACATCTTTAGAATATTGTACAAGACACCCTTTCAACAGAACACTTGCAACTTTCCTTGGACTACTAATTTCTGTAATATGTCGCCTATAGAACGTAAGTGGGATTTCGTTGGTTGGCTTCTTGCTAATCTTCCTCGTCCTGCAGCTTTAATAGATAAACTTGGGTTATTCATAAAACCGATATGGAATGTTGTTGCTCAAACAGACATTCAGAATCTGTTTGACTCCATGACACGTTAATAACAGCATAAAATGAAACGCTGGAAAGCTACACTAAATACTGATTTCGGGCTATTGATGTTTTTTATGCAATTGTTTATTTTTTACCAATATTTGCCATTTGTATATTAAATATAATTTAATTACAATAATTATTTCCTTTTATTCAGATAATACATTTTTATATCCCTCATTTATTCTGTTATAAACAAAAAACTTCTCCAATCCGCACTAGTCTATTTACCTGGATATTTTTTTGCGTAAAATGTTTTTTAGTCAGGTCCCTTAATCTGCAGGATATAAATGATGACATTCTATGTGACGGTATTAAAATGTTTAATTAAAAGAGTATTGATATATGAATTTACTACTAATTTTATGATATTTCTATATACTACAGATATCCAAACCCTGTTTATTAATGGAAAAGACGGAATATCAATGAATATTCAAACTATGTTTTGTACAGTCAATCATATATTAAAATATCTGATCAGAAAATCAGAACTGTCAAATATCAATGAGTCGCTGAGAAGCCAATGCGTTTATAAATATAGATAACAATTGATAATGCTAATGTTTGAAATATAATTTTGAAAATTTTCGGTTTGTTAATTTGATCAGAAAAACATCTGAAACATTTTTCAAAATTATAGGCTACGCAACAGTTTAATAAAAGCATTATTATTTGGGGAATTTAAATTTACAAAAATTAGAAACTATCAAAAAATGAATCCGAACTCAAAAAAATGAATCGTGACTTCTGAGTAACTCAAATATCAACAATAAAAATATGACAAGAGTTTGTAACTTTATAGGAAAAAAAAAACAAAATTATGGCAAATGCCAAAAGCTCGTTACTGTAAGCTTAAATACTCTGTTATATTAACATGTTATAAAAATGAAAGCTTAAATACTCTACTACATTAATATGTCATAAAAATGAAAGCTTTTAGTTATTTATAATTTTATTTGACAAATATATATTATTCGTATTTTTAGAAGGGAAAAAAAGAATTAGTGTTCGCTTTGTTGTTCGCTTAATAACTCTCAGATGTTACGAAACAAATCACTAGAAACACGATTTATGATGTAGAGAGAAGAATGATAAATGAAGCTGTCAGATCTGTTCCTTATTGTAGAACCCGCTTTCGAAGCTACGGTTAGTAGAGGGAAGCTTTTAGGTTTTTTTCAGATTTCCCGCCCATCCCAAAGCGAATCGCATTTATCGTTTTTAACTTGAAGTGTTAACAGTTCACTTTATTTACTATATTACCTAACTATTTCGCGATTATAATTAAAATTGAACTTGAATGAGGTAAAAATATATTGTGCTTATGCATCTAAACTTGCTTATGCATCAGCAATTCTAAAACTGTGATTAACACTCCCTTAGGGAAGGGGAGCACAATACTTAATGGGGGGTTAAGCATATAAAAAGGACAATATCATTAAAAAAATGAAATTTATTAAAAGGAAAGGTAAAAAGTACATTTCAAAAGAATAGAAAAATAAATGCGAATTTTCCTAGATATAATACACGTATTAAAATGATTACATTAGTACAACTAAATGCTTTTAATTGATCAATCCTACATTATAATCACATTTAATAATTATTTATATATTCCATTGTCCCTATAAACCAAGACTACATTTATCAAAAACGAATAAATTTACTCATTATTGTTAATTTTTAAAATTATTATATAAGATCATAGTAAGCGTTAGTGCCGAATGCTCAATATGCATAATTTTTGTATTACAGGAAAAGGGATGATGAAAATTAAGATTGTGAATTGGTTTGTAAATACTGAAAAGGGAGAAACGCTGACAAAAATAAAGCAACGAGATTCTGACTGGTGGAGCAAAATAGTTCAAAATGAACCTATAATTGGTACTGGTATAGTCACAATATGATTGTTCGTATACTAATCATAATGTGTACCATCTGTGCAGGGACATGCTTATTCCTTCAACTGCTTAGACCCATACGCCGAAATGCACGCTGCATAGTGTGTTGAGAAATACGGTGTTGCCACTGTTGTAAAAAATGGTGATTTCGGCTTATGTAGATCTTCGGTCACGGCGGACAAACGTAACAATTTTATCTCTCCTCTGGAATCAATTTTCAGTGGTCGACATACAGCCGATCGGTGACATATCATTTCACCGTTGATGCACCACTTTCCATATGTGCTCACAACAACTACACGTGAACAACCCTCTAAACACGTTGTTTCTTGTATTGATGTTCCCACTCGCCGAGGCATAACGGTTTGATCTTTATCGAAATCTGATAAATTAGCTGATTTTTTCATTATGCAGCTAATCATGCTATGTTTTGAAAGACAATACATAGCTGCATTATATACTCCAACACCAGCCGCCCACGTGAAGTAGTTTTGTTCATGGGCGAGCCCATTGTTAGACATGGAGGGTGATCCTAAAGTAATGGCTCTTCGATGTATATATTAATTGATATGCTATCTAAAAGTCCTCATATCCACATTAAATGTGTGGTAAAAACGAAGTTTCTAGATGAATGTGATGAATGTAATATATGAGAATCCTCTATACTGCGGCCCTTATGTCTTTGTCACTGAAGGATTGAGCATTGCTTATAAAGCTTTCATACATACATAAACGGGAACTGTTCGACTTTTCTGCTTCAGGTAACGTTTTTAATACTTTTTCTTTTGTCATATAAATTTCCATTACTTCACGTGTATTCAAGTTAAATGTTAGGTATGACCAGCGATACTATTTTTACAGAGTTTTGAGAGAGAAACTTTAATTATAATCAACATTTATATTACCGTAAACTATTTTTAAAATGCTTGAGTACGCTACTATATTAACTACAATTTGAAGCATATGCTAACATAAGACACATAAAATCTTTATTATAATTTTTAATCCTTAAGTTTCTGTCCCATTCATTGCATAATTATATCATTAAATTTCTAATTAATGGATAATTACTTAAAGAGTAAAGCTAAAACTTCTAGTAGTATTTCTGTTTTGAAGTCGTCTATCTGAGATTTTGGAGCACGTCAAGGGGTGCAAAACCTCTTCCACTAAAATTCTCTCATTAATTTTACATCCTTCTTTAATCTAGTTCGGTATAAAATGCGTTAAGCTTGTCAATTAAAATACTGCTGTTAAACATTTCAAAACATAATAAATTTCCTTTATTCTTCTGACACAAATTCTTTTATCCAAAGAGTGTTGTGTAAAGTAAATTAATGATACAAATGTGAAAATATATTTAATAGCTGTATAAACTTTCACTATGTAAAGTTCAAAATGAACCCAGAAGATTAATTTTCTTACAGGTAGTGGTGCAAGTATTTAGTTACTTAAAGCTTTCTATAATATGCAGTTAACGACTGTTTCATGATCTGACGTCTTACTACAACGCTATTCATCTTTATTTATCATAAAAATTGTATAAAGACAAATAAAACTATAGCGTTAAAACTCACTGATTAGCTTGCTGAAAATTAATCTATCTGTACATCACTAAAGGATATGTCGACCCTAATCTATTGGTTGCAAGGGATTCTAAATGGAGGTTTTAAAGTATTAGTGTTAAAGCTTGAGAAATCTGTTGCAGGAATGCTCACTAATGCCATCACAATAGTTTATATTAAACGTCAGTCTATGTAGAGATTATCCAATTCGGGGTCGTGTTTCTTTGCTTTTAGCTACTCTACAAGTCTTTATTTATTTGTACACATCAAAGAGACATTTAAAGTTACTCTATTAAACTTATCAACCATAAATTAAAAAATAACCGTGTAATCCCAGAGAGACTAAGATATTTTATAGATAATTTTTTTAATGTTTTATGGATATACCCGCGTTTCAAGAGGACATTTTTAGGTAAAAATTTCAAAATGTTATAAACGTTTCTGAATTTTTGATTATCTGAAGCACTATAGTCTATATTTTGGATAACGGAGTGTTAATAAGACTGGGACATAATTCTTAACCTATTAAAGTCTGAATCAATTATGTCGAATTTCTATTGAAGAATACTTTAAATCTAAGTTATTAAGAACTCCTGTGATTAAATAAAGTATGAAACTTAAGTAACTGTAAATTATACTCGTCTTTATTACTTCTTATTATAAGAATCAAATGGGGAGGGGTTATTTATAAAAAAACATAAACTTGGGTGATAAAACAGTTATTTGCTATAATATGTAAAGACAGTGTTGTAAAGTAAATTTTTAAAATATGGCTATTAGTTCCGATTTCAATTGAAACAGTTATCGGAAATTGAGTACTTGAGCAAGGCTTGAAAAATCATAAAAAGTTTATCGAAGGAAAACAATTATACAGGAGTTTGTATGCAGGATTCACATCTAGTTTCACAGAAAAAAATTTCAAAAAAATTTACAAAGTTTTTAACTGCTCCCACAATAGGACGCTATGCATTAATGAATTAATGCCAATTCCAACGGTTATGAACATTCATGTCAGTAGTTGTATATCATCCCACGCACTACTGTTTTAAAAGTCAGTGTTCTACCATTCGGATATTGTCGAGATTTCATACATGGAAAGTAACGTACAAAAATTGAATTATTATGCAAAGATTCTTACCGTCGAAAAGCGTTTTCTTTTATTGTTATTAAAATTTAAAAACATTATTATTACTATTAATTATTGATAATTTTATTCCGATTTAATAAATAATTATATAACTTTTTAAAATATATTCCTTTAGCTAAGAATCGTTTATCAATTGCTAATTCTTTCGTTTCTGATTCACCTCTGAGTTTCTTCATTTTTAATTTACGTTTTTATTTTTTCACTAATATTATGGAGTTCAATTCGGAATGGTTATGAATGCTCATGCTATTAGTAGGATATCCTCCCACGCACTACGGTTTCAAAAGTCAACGTTACACCACTAGGCGATCGTCCTGACTTTTATAAATGAAAAATAACTTTTACAAAAGTTGAATTAGCATATATGAACCCGTCATCTCGAAGAAAATTTTCTTTCTTGTAATTAAATTTAAAAACATTTACATTATTATTATGAAATATTGATAATTATATTAGGATTCAAGAAATAATTTTACAATTTTTTGGATATATTCTTTCCACCAAGTTTCCGTTTGTGTTCAATATCTATTTCTTTTGTTACACATTCCCTTTTAAATTTCTTCATTTAAAATTTTGGCTATTATTTTTCACTTGTTTCCCTTTAAATTAATCAAGTACTTTTTGTTGTTGAAAATGCATAGGCAACTAAAGCGAATACAACAGGTGATTTCAGAACTACCTTACAAATTTTCTTCCCTCATATATTAAATAACAAGTTATAAAATAAACATGTAGAATTCTATACTATGAAAGTGTACTCTCAGAAAGCTTATATAGGTGACTAAAAATTCTATTTAAAATTGTATTTAAAGATATATAATATGAATACAATAAAATAAAGATCTTTCTTGGATTAAAAATTTTTCTTTGGAATAGATTGGGATTTATTGCTTAATTCTATTATTTGGAATTTTTGCATGCATTTCAAAACTTAGGACAATCCATTAAACCAGAAATATAAGGGTAATGGGCAGTAAGGGAATTACAGACTTTAAATTATAGTTGCAAAGTTATATGAAGAAAAGTAAAAACAATGAGAGAATCAAAATCATTGATTGAGAAAAATCCAAAAAGTATGGATTTAAAAGGCCAAAAAATATTAAAAACAGAATGAAAATATGTCATATTCTGTTGTTGGAAGAATACTTTTGAAAGGGAATATATTATAATGCTTAAAATGGGTTTTCATAAAATATTTTAATAACTGCAGTCTACTCAAAACCAAATTCTTTAAAAAGTTTCAGGGTACATCTAAATTTTCCTAAAATGTTTAGTATATATTCTGGCAAGATTTAAAATGCAAGATAAGTTGTGTGTTTTAAGTTGCCCTACTTGTAGACACGTGTAGAGACAAAATTCACAATTGTATAGACAAATTATTTTAATTTTCCTCATTATTTGAGTTTTTCAGTGAATTTTCAGAATCTTGTAAGACTTTTAGTTCATTGTACACAAATGTATTTATATGTAAATAACGGTAACCGAAATAAATTAAACATAGTAGATTGTCAAGAATAAATATTAAATTTTATTAAATGTTTTCATACCTTCTAATACTTAACAAATATTTATTGTCATTTATTAAAATATTTAATTTTTGTCAGAGTGAAAAAGTGAGCAGCTATTTTTCTAATTATTCGTAAAAAAAAGCACTGTTGTTGTAGGCATGTCTTAAAAATATTTCAGAGAAATATTAGTATTTTTAAATTAATTTGTGAAATTTGAGCACAATAGCAAAAATGGGAGAAAATAGGAGGAGCTATGGGAGAAAATAAGAAAAATAAAAAGACATTTCAGTATCCAGGATTCCGGAAATAAATGTAATGGACAGTGAAAAGTCACTAAAGAAATTTTTATTGCTTTTGACGTGTTATGATTGTAGCAAGTTTTACAGCAGTTTTCGATGACAGTTATAAGAATGTGTGGACTACAATAATTAGTTTCATCGCTATTTTTATTAACTAGGGGCTGCTTTTTTCAACTCTTAATACTTCGATAAATAAGAAGTAGAAACAGTTTTAAAAAACATAGCCTACTTTTCTGTTGGAAAGTATATGAAGAGATATTTGAATTATATTTATCTTCTAAGAAATTTATTAACCATGTTTATACATTGGCTTTTAAAAAATGTCAATAGAAAGTTAGCTTAAAAATAAATATTTTATGTCAAAATCTCCTATTTTTTAAAAATTTATAGATATATATACATAAAACTGTTTTTTATATTTTTTATAGAAAAGTACATGGTCTGACAAAAAATCATTAAATTTGTTCAGCTGTTATTTGATCAAATCAATACTGCAGATATTAAATAACTTTTCTACAATATGTCACATGATATTAACCTTTTAAAGATATTATCCCGTACGGCATTATAAATATAAATTTCAAAACTTATCCTATGCAAATATACAGTAGTTCATTGACAATTTATCAAAAAATATTAACTAAAATGAAGACAATGCATAACATGTTTCTTATATATTTTGTGTTATAGTACAAAAACTTACAAAAAAATGGTATTTTATTGTTATCTTATTGTGAGTGAAGTAATATGAAGTGAGGTGTAAAATTTATGTGTTATGTGTGTATTATTAAACAATGGTGAGTGCCTCAGCTTGTAATCTAGGTTACATAAATTTGAAATTTTTTATACGCTTCACTCTTGTCAAATGACTTGGTTGTATTATTACATTATAAAACTGTATACTTAATTTAGTAAAATAAAAATTAATAAATTAATGTATCTTTTTAATTTAGCTCTCATCAAAATATTCAAAGAATGTTAAAAGAAGAATACATTTCACAATGCTATTAGTCCATTTTCTAGAATGATTGCAATGAATGAAGCATATAAGTAATGCTTCTGCAGTCAATTTTAGTCATATCAATATATTACAAAATTATGAATTTCAATATCGTTCGGTAACGCATGACTTATCTATGCATGTCGTATCAGTCTTTCAATGTAAAATAAATGAAAATTTACTTTCATATTTGAGAATTGAGGTAGCCTATATTATTCATGCTCTAAAGTTCATTTTAATATTGATTTCAGTATTGCATTTGATTAAATTTCTTTACGAGCAGATTATATTTAAGAAGACAAATGATTTTCAATGGATGCCATTTTCAATAAAATTTTCTCTTGAAATTATTAATAAAAATATGCTCCATAAAAAAAGGCTTTCTTAAAAAGCTGAAAATATCTTTTGAATAGAAAACAAAGATGACCAAGATGTTTTTTATGTTTACCAAACATGATTAAATACTAATCAAACTTCTTCAAAAATAATTATTGCTTTAAAATATATTAAGATTCTTTAGAAATTCGTGTTCATATTGATTTCTATGCCGTGCGTGATTAAATTATCAGTAAAAGAAGGTTATTTTTTTTAAACTTTATAAATGAGCATATTCCCCTTCAAATCAGAATTTATTAACTATTGTGTTCATCTTGCATGATATGTCACTTGTGGATATTATATTTTCTTATTAAAAAAGGATTTCATTTCTAAGAACAAAATACTTCCAAATTCTTTTCTAAAGATACAGTGTATGAGTTTTAGCCTGAAATGTACATGTAACAGTATAAATTTTTTCACCAATTTACTTTATCCACATTAACAAATTATTATTCTTTGGAAATATGTTATTAATTCAAACAATTTCTGTATTTTGAATATTTATTGCTCGTTATAATAGTTTAAAAATCTACACTTTTGATATAGTATTATCTTAAGGTCATAGATAACATTATAGTAAAGAAAATAGGGTGATTTAGAGGATATGTTTATGAGCTTATAGTTTATTTAGCAAAGAGTTTGGTTTGGTTTTGGAGTGCTACGGTCTACTTTTTTGCAACACGAGGGCTAATGAGACCGGGACCTACTGTTTAAAGCCGATTCCGAACGGCTACGAACATCCATGCCATAGTGGGATTCGAACCCACGAACTCCGGTTCCGAAGGCCAGCACCCTAACCATTCGGCCATCGTTCGGCTATATTTAGCAAAGAGATGGCACCAAAATATTTATATATCATTCAATACACACATTATACTTTGCATTTATAGTGAAATTCAAAATTGAAGCAAAACGTATAATTGATTGTAGTATTTTATTTTATAAACGTTTGATACTGTAGTTCAGTTAGTTACACTTTTCTAAATAACTATTTTTCTTATGCAAATTTGGTTTAGTTGTAGACATTAGGTCATCAGGAAATAATAAAACTGATTTTGGATCTTGGTTCGATAAACGTGTACTACAGAAGAAAGTGTGCCCCAAACATTCGTTCATTTCTCTAAAATATTTTTTTTTTATTTTATAAGATAAAGCATTTGCTTTTAATTTGTAAAATGCACCTAAGATTACAATAGGTTTATCTCATTAAAAACTGTAAAATGAGACGCAAAAAGTTTTATTAATCCATAATTATATACACTAGTTATAATTATTATCAAAACATTCAATACAATATTGAATAATAATAATTTTAAAGTGACGTGGATACCAATAAAATGACAGAATTTGAAATAAAATGGGATTCATTTTCCCGTAAAAGACAATCTAGGTTTTAGCTTCTTAGCGAAATGAAATGTTTGTAATTGGTTATTTTACTTCACTGAAATATATTTTTGACCAATATCCTTATTTGAAAATTTAAAAATAATATTTCCAGTACCAAAATACTAACTTCTAGCTGTATTTATGTTTCCCCAGTCTCTCTCAAATTTTTAGATATTGTTTATTAATGCATTTTTAACAAAACCGGGCATACTTTTTTAACACGAAAGTATTAAGTTAAAGAGGGTTTTAAATAATTAAATAATTAAACGATGAAATAAATAGCTGAAACATTGTATAATTTGCACTCATTGTTTTACATAAATTGTATTTAATGAAATTTAAAATTGATACACCTTTTGTTTCGATTTAAATTAAAATCCTGAAACAAATAAAATAAATTGCTAATATGTATGAGTATTGTTGAATGAATCAGAGTTTATAAAAATATTATTTAATCAAAAATTATTTTCTGACAGTGTGCTATATGTTTTATGCAAGGGAATTATATAAGCTCATTTCTAGAATTTAATTAAAAGTAAAATAGTTTAAAAACCGAGATTTAAGGTTCTTTGACCTCTTGAATTGTTTTTAAATTTTGTATTTTAGAAATAATTTTAAGACTCCTTTTGCATAAACAACTGACCTATCCCTTTGAGATTTATGAAGTATTTACCTTACAGCATATAAAGTAAAAGTTAATTTATTAAAAGCACAAAGTCCCCTTTTCCAACTACTAATATTAATTTTAATGTAATTATAAGTTTGCTTTAACATTTTAATCTCTTTTACATAGGTATACAGTACCATATTTTCAAGCAGTTTGATTAAAAACGAAACAAATTGGTTTTGAAAGTCCACTGTTGTTTTATGATCTTTATTATAGTTCCAATTAATTATCATAAATGTAAATTAAACAAGTGAACTGCAGATTATTTGCAGATCATTAATTATTATATGTTAATTGTTACATGATATTCGAGCAGAGTGTGTGTATCCATCATTAAGATTCAAACTTATTGCACTCACGTACTTGTTAAAAAATATTATGGACGTCACGATTTTACAATTTATAATATTAATTCAAATGCAGGAATATATTTCAGCCTGCGCTAAAATTTATGCCTCTATTTTTTCATGATTGTGGCAATGATATTTCACAAATTTATGAATTTTAGATTAGGGTAGATCTTATTAAATTTTATTATACCAGAGATTCTAAAAGACTAATTTGAAATTTTATGGAACTTTACGGAAAAGTCTGTAATGAACACAACATATGCCCAATAAATTATACACTTTTTATTTTGACATTAGCGTGATACGACTTTAGAATTATTACATTAAAGATTCAAAATTATTATCATTTCTCAAAATAATGGTGTTCTCTGAGTAAACCTCAAGTATTACCATCTAACAGCGACCAGCAGCATTGAGAACTATTGCTCTGAGATTTTTTTTTTCTTTATAGAGGTATTTCGTTCTGAACCGAAGTTAGTCGCGATTATAACACTTTATTTACTCCTTACCATGAATTAAAAAACAACTATAAATTATTCTCTGCAAGCAATAAATTATTTTTATTAATTTATTTTTTTAAATTGACTTAAAATGAATCATTCGAACTGCTTAAAAAGCATTCTTTCATCATCAGTGACAGCTAAAAATTATACTATAGGAGACGTATCTTTATGCTACAGAAAAAGAAGTGGTGATTAAAATGCTAATTTCTTTTTAATGGCTCTTTACCAAAATATCATGTAATTAAATGCTCAAAATAAAATATTTTCGTGTTAGAAATAATATAAATAAATACATAATCTATAATAATTTCATGAAACATCAGGAAAATTTCATGATGGCATCATGAAACTAGTCAATTTTTTTATGGTTAACCAAAATGGAAATTTAAACTTTCAAACTTAAAAAAGTTTTCTTGTACGTACGTACAGACATAACTCTTACAGAGGCCAAAATGTATTCCTGCATGGTCAAAAGAGTGAAACTTAAATAGCAATCCTGGACAAAGAATGAAAGCGATTCTTAGCAGAAAAAATTGCTAAATAGTATTAAAATTCATTAAGTGGAAGTTAGAAGTTTGGTTTCATATTAAACACTCTATAATTTCACAATTATGTTAAAATCTATATTATTTAGAAAAATGTACTAAATTTACATTCCCTATACAAAAAATCATCTGTATTTTTTTCAATATTTAAATAAAAAATGTTAAGTAATTATTACTACTTTGATGAAGTAAATTTGATAAAAGTTATATTATTTCAAATGGTGTCATTCATTATTTGTCAGGCAAATATGTCCATAAAGACTATACTATTGCAGAAAATTCCAAAATTTTCAAAACATTATATATGCTAACTTATAAATTATTAAATATTAAGGACAGAAATGGATAAAATATATTGATTCTTAACTTTAGTTTGTTCTGAGCTATCAATACATTTCTCTTTCTAAACACGTAGCCTACTTATTAATACAGCTTTATTTTTTTAACTCTTTTAGAGCTAATTTTGGCTGCAAACCAGGTATGACATGGTCAAACGATTTTAAAGAGAGCTTTATTTTTTCTCAACATAATATTACTTTATGTAATGTATAGAGATATACGATACATTATGTGTCGTCGGGATCTATATTGAAATCATTGTATAGTTTTCATTTTTGCGTCCTTCTGGTGACTACTTCTTGAGAACTTACTGCTTAAAGATGATGTTTAATGGCTGCAAACATTCACTCCAAAACTGAAAACTGTAACCCAAATTGCAGTTTTGCAGTTCCGTCGTCGGAAAACTACAAGAATGAGTAATATCCTGTTTAACATTTATAAGTAGCATTTATAAGTTTTGGTTTTATGGATTTTGAGTATTACACCATCTATGATTACTTTTTTCAAAAATTTCGTTAACCAATAGTACTTAAATAGCTTATAACCAAAAATGATTTTACTAACAGATTTATAAGAATACAGATACATGTATTTCTTGCCCCGTCCATAAATTTGTGCTCTCGATAGTTCACGTTTTTACCTAGAAAACGTAATTAACTTTTCTAAATAAATAATTCGTGAGTGTTAATACTTCGCTTATTTGTGTAACGTTTTTTCTTATGCATACTTAGAGCAAATCAAATGAGGTAAATATTCATGCATAAAAATTATTTATCATTATTAAGGCTTTGTCAGGATTACCTATCTGTTATTTTTAAGAAACTCAATACCATTTTTCCCCTATTTATTCATAAATCTCGTACTTAACAAAATATTATTAAAACTTTCATGAGATATTTTTTTAAGACTGATGTTATTTCTCTTAAAATTTTAAATTGCAGTTTTGGGAGGCTTAATGTCACTTTCTACTGTTTTAAATAAAAATGGGTTCCAAATTAAAGTTTGCAATTTCTCAATAAAGACCTTCAATGGAATTCTTCAAAATCCTCTCTTCCCAATCCTGAGAAAAAGTGTCTACATACCCTGTTCCCAGACTCCATATGATAGGTTCAGGATTGCGACTGCGCACTCACAGGGTAGCTTAAATAATGAACACACGCTGCTGACTCCCAAACAGCTCAGATGCCGATCAGGTTTTCTACCGAGCGCCCGCAAGTTTTCTTCCCTGCAGAAACCTTTGTTGAAAACTTTTTACAGGCATTACACAGGACTAATGCAGAATAGGCAAAGGTCATTCAAATATTAATCCCATAATTAAGTTGACAGTCTGAAGATCTTATTACGTCTCAAATTTGGTAAGTTATTTAACACTTTTAAAGTTTAATTTAATAAACAAAAGTTCTCTTTTACGCTGCTACTCTATTTTAATATTACTCTACAACTGAATAATCTGAAATTGTCTTAGACAGATGAATACTTACTAAAAATTTACCTTATCGTTTTATGAGAAATTTGGGAACTTTTTTGTAAATAGTTTAAAAAAATTATGACAGATAGTAAATTAGCATTTAGGATTTATGGGTAATTATTTCAGTTCAGTTATTATCCCAAATTTTAAGGTTCTGAAAGAGTATTTTTGTTTACTCTTAAGAAATGTTTACATATTATTAAATTTTAGTTAAGTTTCCTTATAAAACTATATAAATATTGTGGCTAAAAACATAATGTGGCATACTTCAAAATTATTTGATCAGTATAACTCATTGTTAAAAATTTATTTTATTTTCACTTTAGATTTATATAAGCCATTACAAGAAACTGACAATCTATTCGCATTTTATTTGTTGTTATAATGAAACTTAAAATTTTTACATTAGCCACATAAATACTGTTTATATATACCATAGAATAAAAGTCCATTAAATATATACAAACTTTTATAGATAGTTTTTATATTTAATTTTATAAAAAAAATATCTATTAATGAGAGCAAAATATAGAAATTAATTTTTATTATAACAGAATTAAAAGAACTTGCGTTTGTTTGCTAATAATAAATCTGAGATAGAAAAATTTGTGAAAACTTTAATGCAACAATTAAAACCTAAAATTTTTAATATTCAATTTATTAAGATTTAACTTTTCTTTATAGCCCAATTTTGAGCAAATAATTCACACCTGTTGTCATTCTGAAAAATAAATAGTTTAATAGGGCAATATGTTTTTATTTACCTTGAATGGAAGAAAGTTATCGTTATAATTAAAAGCTATCAAAGTAACATAAGATGTTAAATATTTTATAAAACTTATAAATCTTTGTACTGTGGTATAAGACTTCAAACATTTTTTTAAGAATTTTATATTTTGCATTTATATAATTATGGACCAAAATTACTGCGCATTTAAAATACTGTGACTGACAAACACACAATTCCTTATGTTGCATCTTTTTATTTTATTGGTAGAACAAAAATGTAATTTTTTCAAATGAAAGCCAAAAGTAGATACTTAAAAGTGAAACTGATAAACCGAAGAGAATATACTTTAATTCCGACATTTAATTAAATATGAAATTGATGTTTTTAAGTAACCTTAAAAACAATAAACTTTAATATCTGAAATACTTATAATTAATATGTATATATATGCATATATTAAATACAAATATGTTAAAATATGCATCTATAGATATGTATATAGCAAATTTCACACAAGAAATAATTTAAAAGTTTTACGGAATACATAATTTGTTTAATAAAGAGTAAAATTTATATCTATTTCAAACTCAGCTATTAAAATAAAAAGCAGATTAAATTTACTAAATTATACTACAATCTTTTGCTGAAAATAAAATTTATGTATTTTACACTTATAAAAAACTCTTATTTATATTTATATATAAATTTTCCCGAATTATCTTCTTGTAAACTTTTATATATATATATATATATATATATATATATATACTAATTTTAGTAATACTTTTTAAGAATATGATTTTTTTTTATAATTTTTTATCTTTCCGTAAATTTCAGATTTTAACCACACTGTTAAATTCGAAACATGTAGTTTAATATTAAATAAAGAAATTTGTAACTAATTTTTAAGAGCAGCAATTTTTACTGCAACAGGTGGTGTATTTAGTGGATTTTATCATAGCTCCTTTACCAGATTTTAGATTAAGTAAATGGATGGCGATAGGAAGGGAAGCAGCCCAGAATCTTGCAAAAACAGAACAGACGTACGGAGATAAATTCCCCAAATACATGTACTTCTTTTATAGGAAGAATAGAAATATTAATTTAATTTACAGTAAAGTAAATTGGTGTTTTAAATTTCTAATGAAACCATAAAATAGAAAAAAGTTTCTGTTGTTATTAAAATAAAACAGTACAAAAAGTTACAAAAGAATCAAAAATGTAATTTAATAGTGAAATTGAAATAAGCTATCATAAAGTATTATAGGTTATTTTATATAGGTTAATATAAAATAGTATTAATATTAAAATATAGCATTTGAATACAAAGATTTAAAACAAAAAACGTAGTTTAATACTTATATTAACCTATGTTTGTTAGTATTTAATCTAAATGTATATTTCTTCCTTTAATGGAAATAATAACATGTTGCACTACGGAATTATTCCATTATTTGGCAGGAGTAAACTTTGTTAAAAAAATGGTTGTATTTGTGTAACATTTTGACAGTGAAGTAATTATTTAAGGTTTCTGAGTGATAATTTCCATATCGATCAAAACAATAAACAACCCATAGACTTAATATACTGTTTTGTTGTTTATGATTTGCATCTAAAAATGTGGCAATACCTTAAGTAATTCCTCTTGTTTAAAATAACACTTATTCTTGGATCATACTGTAATTTAATATGTTTTATACAGTAAAAATTTTCTCCGCTTTTGAAAATTTAAATAAGTGCCATATCTTAATGCCTTTCATCTACCATTTATGTAAATAATCACTGTTGTAGGATACAATTTATTGATATGTTGTTAAAATGATATATTATAAATTATTTAATTTGAAAAATACAGACAGTTTTTTACAAGATACTTGCTTACTGTAACCTTATTGAAGTAGTAATTACCTATTATGTGAGATAAGATTCCTCATTTGTGTACATATTATTATGCAGAAAATTTTTGTTATCACAAAAGTTAACAACACTTTATGATAAAAGAAAAATATTCTATATTTGATTAAATAATTTTACGTTTGACATTTATTGTAGAATATAGGAATAAAAAAAGAAAACTGTAGAAAAATTGAAAATTTATTTATTTGTAGAAATAATAAGTATAAATTATTTTACAAGAAATAAGAAATAAATGTTTGTTTACACAAAATAATGTCGTCGAAAATTTAACTTTTTTATGATCTAAATAGAGGAGTTTTGCGTCTCTGATAAAAGCGGCCCTTACCTTGTTAAAGAATCATTGCAAATTGATAAAATAAGCTCTTTTTGCTAACATAGAATGAACAAAAAGTTTGAAGATTTTTATAAATTTTTTTAATTTTACATAATAATAAATTAAGTATCTTAAATTTTGAGATCTTTGATCTTAAAATGTTGACTAAAATACACATATTTTAGCATTAAGTTTCATTTAAAATATTTTTGTAAATTGGTTTAACATTCAAATATTCAGATAAATATTCATATCTAATTTTGTGTAAACTATATTTTTTTGTTCAAAGGAGAAAATTATTATACATATATAATGTAGAAAAGTATGAATATGCAAGTTTAGTGAGTGCGTTTTTGTAGCAAATTAAGTGTCAACATATTTAACATATTTTTTAAATATTCACATAGATTTTAAAGATATTACACATTTTGAAAATAGGACTTTTTAATTTATAAAATTTATTAAAAAGCCAATATATACCAAAATCTTTAAAATAATTAGGTGTTGAGTCCATGGATCAAAGATTTAAACTATAAATCTGAAAGAGAATATTAAAATTACATTTACAATATAATACGCTATACAAAATATTATTTCTTAAATATGCAACACAATTCCATATTTCATAACATTTTATGTTTTTTTTTAAATCATATTAATCAAATATTTGAAACTTTTTTCCATGTTCTATAATTAAAACGTTTTTTTTAATATCCTTAACCTTTGGTTGTTTGACTTTTACTTTTGAATGACTGCAAATTAATCATCCTAAAGAAGTTATTTAATACTAAGTATTTATCCAACTGCAAAAAATATTAATCTGAGATTTATTTTTAAATGGTTTATGATATATTTTAATTTACCATTGCACGAAAGATAAAATTAATTGCAGAAGTGAAAAATTTCACTAAGCAGTTTAATTATTCCCTTGACAAATTTTGAAAGAAACTGAATATTTCTTCTGATCTAGATATTAATTTTGATTATTCATTTTTACATTTACTTTTCTATAACTTTTTTTCAATATAATTCCCATTACATTAGCAAATGTACGGGGGAATGTTCCATTAAATAAAAGATTTTAAAGCAATTTAGCGTAAGTTTAATTTGTTAGATATAGGTAAAATTAGAAACAACATTTCTGATTTTGGGTGTGACTCTCTTCCGCATGTGAATTACGTAACTAAAGGTGTGTCAAGCAAGGGCGACAATTAAAGGTTCAGGTATAACTTTTACCTTGGATATGCATACTTTTTAGTATGGCTAAAGAATTCTAAATCTGCTTTTAAAGTAATGAATCGTGAGTAGCAAGTAAATTATACTTTTATTCTGCAGATGAAAGCTTAAAACCCTACTTACATTTACCACTCTAATATTATGTTTGTTTATGACTTAATATAAGTTAGCCGTAAAGCATACGCCTGCCTTCAATCTGGTTTGAAAGGTAACTGTCAGACTTTTTTTATAACACGAGGAATAACTTTTCCGGGACTGACTACATAAAGCCGCATTTCAGTGACAATAATCATTCATGATAGCAGTGGGATTCGACCATTATCTCCTTCAAGAACTCGGTACCAATAGTTAGTCTTACCAATTTGGATACCGCTCTGCTTGCGTGTTTTCTTATACTTTAAAATTTTAAAATTTTTTATTTACTATAAAATTTATGATTAATTATAGCCTAAATAAACTTAAATATATTAACATAAGCGTTTTATAAAATGTTAACATTTTATACAGAAAACTAAATGATAATTGTTCTAAAATTTGGCAGTCACTATAATTTGGAAAGCACTATAATTAGAAATTAAATCACTCTCATTGTTTTGTGAATTTGATAACGTTTTTAAATCTACTCTTCAGGTAATAAATTCCTTTACCTGGGGATACCACTGGTGTCTATAAAGAAATGGAAATTATTGCACAAATTTATCCAAAATTCAAAATATCTTGAAAGCGAAAAATATTTTATGATAGAGTGAAGTAAATTTCTTGCTTACACTCTTAGTACTGATAAAGAAAAATTGAAAATCTATTATTATTTAATTTAAAAAGTGTATTAATGTACATATACATTAGAGTATATCAAGTTTATAAACACATATTTCTTAATCATATATAGATGTAATCCAGCAGATAATAACTGCTGGATACGATAATTACGTAGCTCCTATTCTTTTTACTTGTCCGAGCTACTGGGCAAGGAGAAGACTATGCAGCTAAACTAATGAATAATGTTGCAGTCGGGCCATACTGAAGAGAAGCACAATTTTGAAAACAACTTAAATCTTTATTGGGGAGCTGATAAAAAGACGTCTTTGCCAGTAAACGGCAGACAAGAGTATGGTACGAAAAACACTTTGCTGGAACAGAGGTGTACTCCAGAGCGAGACAGATAGAATTTTCCCAAGGGACAAGAAACTTAGTCAGCGAATTTAACTGTTAAATCAGGGGAAAACTGAATCATTTGCCGGCGACAGCTGGAAAATGTGTTGAATGTGCAGAAAATTTATATCTATCTAGAGTTTAAAAATTAATACATTTTCATATAAAACTAAATTGTATGGTTAGTTTTTTTGGACTTGTAAACAGTATTGGTCTGCATTGTTAAAATGTACTTCAAGCACTGATAACGTCTAATTTCATAGTTGTCAGGATTGCAATTACTTCTTTTTGTACTTACATTTTGCATCATAATTTCAATATGTCATCATTGAGGCCTTCCTTGGGATTGAGTGTATTTTGCTGTAAAAAAATTTAACAATTCCTTAGAGCATAGTTATAGATAATTGACATATATTGTGTAGGATATTATTTGACAGCCCACTAAAATTATCTACAGAAGCAGCCCTAGAGCTACTAGCTCTTTGGTAGTAACATGATTATTTCCTGTATTCAGTGTTTATGCATTGGACTTTACTACTTTGTCCATGCAGTCCATGTTCCTGAATTTGACACACAGTAAAAAATCCCATTTTGATGCTTATGTTGAAAATTAGAAAGGTCAATGTGATCAGTAATCCAAAAATACCGAAATCTTTCGATAAAATAAAAGTTATAGAATAGTAATGTAAAATACAATTCACCATACATATTATCAAATGAAATATACGAAGAAATATATAAAAGTTTAACTTCTTGAGTCCTGAGCTCCGCATATGTGAACCTCTCTTTAATGCCTCATAAAATGCATTCGCTTAAGTTAAGATTTTGACTGCACTTCTGAAACGATGAATAATTTTAATAAAAAAATACCATTACTTTTCAGTACGAAACTGGATTTATTTTTATTCCCCTTAGTCATGAGATAAAAATAAAAGCTTGATATTTCTATTGTATGTGATATACTAGAACTAAGTAAGTTATTTAGAAAAACTCTCAAACGTTTTCTTAGATTTAAATGAAACGATCAGAAAATAAAAAAATTATCTAACTTCTGTTGTCAGAATCAGATATGGTGTGATATAAGATTATAAATAATTCCAGTTTGAAATTAAATATATGACAAATTTCAAAGGAATTTCAGGGAAGAAAGGTCAAAATTTGACAAAAGATCTAAAAGAAAAATTAGTATCTTGATTGAAATTGTCATTTTAAAGGCAACTGCAAATCATTAAATTTACGAAAGAAGTTTAAAATATATTTTTTTTTGCAAGGTATTAGTTTCATTCATGAAAAATAATTTTAGCTGCATATTTTAGGGTTTAATTTAATTTAAGCAATAATTCGATGAGACATTTTTATACATTTTATAAAGTATAAAATTATTTAGGGAGTTAATAGACGATTTCCTTAAACAGATCTGACTGATAGTCAAACTTTTTTCGTATTTGCGTACAAAGCAGAAAGCTGCTTTAAGAATAGCTAAATCCTTTAAAACTAAATCCACCAATTCTTCCCTGTTCCAAAGAAAAGAAATAAACATTAAAAACTAGAAAGAACCAGAAATTTTACAATTTCTACATTTTTGAGTAGAAAACTGCATTTTAGCCAGGGTTGATTGATAATATTTACAAACGGTGGAAAAATGGTTAGGCAACGAGTTCTAGTAAACTATTAAGTAATATCAAGCGTTTAAAACATTGAATTGAAGAAAGAAAATTGTAAAAATAGATTTTTGAAACTAATTCTGAACATATTAAAAGATAACTCATTAGAAAACGCCTTGTGGAACAGGAGTTATAGAGGTATATGTAAGATTACATTATTTTTATATTCATCTGTATTGGGAGAGTTCGTTCAGCAACTAAATTGTATAGTGAAAATATGAAAGAAAATTTTCATCATTTCATTTTCACTATAATCTCTGTTTAAGATTGCATAATCGAATATAATTCTTCTTTTCTGTACAGATTATAGAGTAAAATATATTTTAGTGTGCTTGCCCCACATATAGTGTGTCACCTATATATATATATATATATATATATATATATATATATATTAAATAAATAATTAGTTAAACAGAAAAGAAATTATCACAATAATCCAGGCAATACTGTAATACATAGTCATGGGATATTATATAAATTTCAAAGGAATTTCAGGGAAGGAAGGTCAACATTTGACAAAAGATCTAAAAGAAAAATTAGTATCTTGATTGAAATTGTCATTTTAAAGGCAACTACAAATCTTAAAATTTACGAAAGAAGTTTAAAATATAATTTTTTTTGTAAGGTATTAGTTTCATTCATGAAAAATAATTTTAGCTGCATATTTTAGGGTTTAATTTAATTTAAGTAATAATTCGATGAGACATTTTTATACATTTTATAAAGTATAAAATAATTTAGGGAGCTAATAGACTATTTAATCTAAATATTACTCATTATACGTTAATACCATAAAATGACATGATTTAGAAAACTAATGTTCTCTTTAGTAATATATTAATTTATTTTCTTTTTTATTTATCCTAACCAAAATTCAAAACTGGGAAAAACATATAAATTTTGTAAACATATTTGTGTTTAGACTTCAAAATACGTTCTAAAAAATACATATTTTGTAGTCTTCATGAAAAGAACTCATGACGCAAAATGGGTGTTTTTGCTAAAAATTGATATAAAAATATAGTCTCAATTTTATGGCTTCTAAAATGCCTCCCATGTATTCACAACAAAATTATCGTTAAATGTTCTTCTGAGAAGGCAAAAAACTGATAAGGAAACATTTTACTACTTCTTTAGCGTGCTACATGTTTGCTTTTAATGTTTATTTTGCTTGAGTTTATAGCAGATCAAGATTGTTTATTTTTTATTTTTACTTAGAGACTATTTAGATATAGGATAATAAATAATAATGACCTTATTATTTGCATATTTAATCCATGTTTTTTCAGTTATTTACATTACACTACTGAAAAGCATTCAATAATTTTACAGAAAGAGGATTAGTATAGTTATTATTTTAATTTATTTTCATCCCGAATACATGCAAGCTTTTCCCAAAATTTATAATAACATGCGCCCTCAGTTTTTCAAAATTCTTTTGACAGTCTCTAAATGAAAACATTGTTCAACTTATCGCAGTTATTTCACTTGAATTACTTTATAAACATGATAAATAATAAAACATGTATTTAAATTGGTAAACAACTTATTGAATATCTTATTAAAGTAATTAATCGGGTGGATGAGCTTGTTGTTTATTAAATAAATTCTCAAAATTAAGAATTAAATTAAATTAACACCTTCATTATCTTTTTAATAAAATAATTATTACACAAATAGTACTGAAAGCAACAAACTGAATATTACTAAATTAAACAAAAACTATGCAGTTATTTTACAAAACGGATCACGAACATATGTATAGAATTTTATTAGTCCTCTGGATCCATTACATTTTGCAGAAGTCCTATAATAACCATATATTTTAGTGGCGCACGATTTGGGAATCACTGGTTGATGATTTTGGTTGAACTAAAGTATCCCAATCTGTTCAATGAAAGTATTACTCGAAGTTTAGAGGGAAATGTTTAGTCTTTGATGTTATAATATTTACTACTGTTTTAATACCTGTCATTTTGTGATAATTATAATTAAATGCAATTAAACATTTAAAACGTATATCAGAGAATAGAAAAAATATTTTGTCTATCTACTAAAAACTGAGATTTATAAAATTATATGCCAACTTTTTTCAAAGAAAATGCTGATACAGTTGGACAAAGAACTCAGCTAAAAGGTTTTTGAAGACCTTACCCTAGTATTTTCTATTACGTAGTGTAATCTGATTTATGTCCGCTTCACAAACTTTCTCATTTAAATATCTCTCAATACTATCCGCTTATTCAGCTGCACAGTGCATAAAAACAATGATTTGAAAATCGTAATAGCGAAATATCGCTAATCCACTCAGTGCTGTTCCAAATGACTATTGTTATGCAAATTCTCTTTGTTGTGCCATAAGAATGATTGATAATAAGGAAATACTGATCTCATAATGGTTTAGAAAGTTTTTGAAACATAGCATGGACTCTAAAATTTCTTCAATATTTAAAAAAAATACTAAATACTATTAAAATTTAATTTCACTGTGTTCAGATGTTCTACAGCAAATTTTTTTCATTTTACATGGACAAAATTAGTTCTTTATCCTTAAATTAATTTTTATATTACGGTAAAACGTCTTTACATAAAATTTGTAGTTTCAGAGATCACAAAATCTTAAGTCAAAATGAATAATAGTATTATTTGAATGATTTTATTTTCCCTATTAATGAAAGTGTATAAATTTAAGTTAGAATGAAAAATAATAACATAAATTCAAATTGGTAGTAAAAAAGCATTTTAATATTATTTTGTATACTAGTTGTTCAGCTGAAAAGATAATAAGTGCTCGACATTTAAAATACAAAAATTTAAAATAAAATACTAATTTTTAAATGTAATTTAGTCCCATTTTAATTTTAAAATAATAATGACCTAGGGTTTTTTAAATACCCAAATAATCGTTTAAAGGATATTTTCTCATTCAATCATTAATTCCAAAAACGCTGAAATAAAATATTTCAATTAATTTTACTGAATATCAATGCTATATTTTTCTGAAATATAGATTTAGTAATATATAAAATATTTTTAAGCTTAAACTTCAGACCATTTATGGTACGACAGATTTTCAGTAGCACTATATTTATAAAGTAAACAAATTACCCTTAATCAACTTATTAATTTAATAATTATCATATTAACTACTTGGAGACTCAATACATTTTTTCCAACGTTCAATCCCCTACTTTAACAGATGTGAAAGTCCTATTATGAGAGTTGTTTCAAAACCACCTCTATTGCTTTTATACACGAATGTTTTCGAAACGGCTTATTCTGGTAGTTCCTTGAGCTGAGGAGAGAGCCAGAAATTTCAGGTGTGAGATCAGGATTACATGAAGAGAGTGGTAGGATACCTACGTTATTCTTCAAGTAAATGTCCAGTACTTAATCAGGTCATATGCCCTTGCTTTTCGTGATTTTTGGAAGTCGATTTTTGGAACTATACTGCAATTATTCACTTGACACTCTCGCACATCAACCCGTATATGCACTGCTGTTTTTAAAACAGACTAAAATAATTGTCTCACAAAAAGTATTACTGTAAATAAACAGTTTCTCGACAATAAAAAAGTATTATTACTTACTGAACTATAATAGGATAGAATACAAAAGTTACAATTGTGGTTACAATAGAAGAGTAATTGTTCTTTTATTCTAAGGATTTCTGTATTACTAAGGGTTGTAATACAGATAGTATTACAATAAGAGAAGGATTTTCCTTTATATAAACTGATAAATGGAAGAATGACTTCAAGTGATAATCACTTAGCCAGTTTTTTTGCAAGAAACACGAATACATATAACTGTTAGTAGGTATTTAGAAATTAACCTTTAATTTAGGTAATTTCAAAATAAAATTTAAAACATATGCACTAAAGGTTATTTAAAAGTGAAAAGATTAAAATTGTAATCCTATTATGTTAAGATAAAAGGTATACAAAGCGCTGAAAATAAAAAGATATAGAACGAAAGATAAGTATTGAAGAAGTAGGCAATATTTATTTGTGGCTTTTTCTTGGATATTACGAGCAAAGACCCCCATGCCTATAAAATCTCAGGGTTCCTCTAAAAATATATATTTTTACTTTATTTAAAACTGCAAAAAAATCGTATATAGGTATGTTGAATGCATTTTTTTAAATCTAAAGCAACAAAATATTCTGCTTTTATATGTGTATATATTTTAGAATAATAACATTTGTTAGAATACTACCCGTTGTTTTAACTAAGATGGGTTATAGTTAAACACATATATTTTTTACAAACTTCTTGGGAGTTCAAAAACTAACCATTCCACAATTTCAGAAAATCCTGCTTCAAAAATTAGAGCCAAAGCTGAAAAGTTGAATAAGAGAGTATAAGGGTTACACGTGCTGTTATTAAATAAAAGAGATGCGATATTTCACTTAGAAATTTGACACGCTTTCACTCATTTACGTGAAAGTGTCTGGAGCAATAATGCATGTCAAATTCCATTTTAGGTCCTGTTGAAAATTGCATTTCTTCACTACGATTATCAGCCTAGACTTCTCCAAGTTTTCTTTAAGTGCTTTGAAAATGAATTACATTCTTTACATGACAGAAATGATCTGAATCAAAATTGGTGCAAAATTGAACGAACTTTATAAAAGTTTCGTACAACATAATGTTGTTTACTGCTCAACAGATTTAGGATTTTCAAGTATATCAGAAAATAAAGTCTGTAAAATTAAAATTCCTCCTAGACAGAAGAACGCAAGTTTAGAACGAACCGATCAAATATAAGCAAAATACTTGCTTTCAATTCATATTTAGAAAAAAAAATTGAAAAGTTTAAAATCATTGGGTTGATATGACTTTTTTTATACGTTTTATCCAATAACAAGTTCAGTCACTGATTATAGTATTAAAATGGAATTAATTTAGTATCTTTACACATTTTTTATAAGTTTTATTCAATAAATAATGATTAATAAATAATGACTTTTTTATAAATTTTATTCAATAACAAGTTCAGTTACTGATTCTATTATTAAAATTGGAATTAGTTTAGTATCTTTACACATTTTTCATACTTGTAATTTCCCCGAGTACGAAACATTTGCGTGTTTAATCTTGATTAACTGATAACACCCTATAGCTCTAATGAGAAATGAGTCAAGTATTTATTGAAAAACAATTTTGAAAGATTATACAAAAAAGTGCAAAAAATATCTACTAGAGAGCACATTAAAGTCAAAATGCTTGAAAGGTATGCAATATATAATCTTGGACAGAATAAAAGGTATTTAAAACATATTTCAATACATTATTTTAAATTCATTATTTTAAAATTTTGAAGCATTATGACAGTAGAAAGAATGATAAGCGTAGCACAATTGAAGAAGAAAACAAATGAACTTGTATAAGCAATTGGATTAAGCCTGATTCTTTTGTACAGGTATAACGACGAGCATGAAATGAGTAGCATTCTTTTAGTTAGGATAGCTAAACATTTACTATAATGAGCGTTGATCGTGAAACATTTTTATAAATACTAGGGAAATACTATTGCAGTTCTTCAGAAAATTTCGAACTCAAACGACGTTTTCTCTGGGATTAATGCTGTAAATGTCACATGGATCAAAAATGTTAAAGAAAGGCTTTAAATGTCTTAATTTTTTCTTTTCCACGGTTATTGACTACATATCGTTGCAAACATTTTGCCTGCCCCCCTTCCCTAGTGGAATTTTCAATCTAATTACTTTTGGCAAAATTATTGAATTGCATTTTTGGAATTGTTAATCTCAATTTGCTTCGTGCTTTTATCTACAGAGTGTTGTGGATAGGCCAACTTTAACTGGCCACAAATTGGTGATCACCAATATTGTTATTCTTAACCAATTCACCCCAGATATAATATAATTAATCACTATGCAGTTATTATTTTGCCTTAATATTACCTTCCCTGCAGTTATGACCAACAATTTCTCCAAACCAGATTATGCTCAAGAATGGTTGCATTTTCTTAAACAGATCTGACTGATAGTCAAAATTTTTTCGTATTTGCGTACAAAGCAGAAAGCTGCTTTAAGAATAGTTAAATCCTTTAAAACTAAATCCCTCAATTCTTCCCTGTTCCAAAGAAAAGAAATAAACATTAGAAACTAGAGAGAACCAGAAATTTTACAATTTCTACATTTTTGAGTAGAAAACTGCATTTTAGCCAGAATTGATTGATAATATTTACATACGGTGGAAAAATGGTTAGGCAACGAGTTCTAGTAAACTATTAAGTAATATCAAGCTTTTAAAACATTGAAATGAAGAAAAAAGTTGTAAAAATAGATTTTTGAAATTAATTCTGAACATATTAAATAATAACTTATTAGAAAACTCCTTGTAGAACAGGAGTTATAGAGATATATGTAAGATTACTTTATTTTTATATTTATCTGTATTGGGAGAGTTCTGCAACTAAATTGTATAGTGAAAATATGAAAAAAAATTTTCATCATTTCATTTTCACTATAATCTCTGTTTAAGATTGCATAATCGAATATAATTCTTCTTTTCTGTACAGATTATAGAGTAAAATATAATTTAGTGTGCTTGGCCTACATATAGTGTGTCACACACACACAGACACACACACACACACACACACACACACACACATATATATATATATATATATATATATATATATATATTAAATAAATAATTAGTTGAACAGACAAGAAATTATCACAATAATCCAGGCAATACTGCAGTACATAGTCATGGGATATTATATAAATAAAAATATGTTAAAAATAAGCACATCACACTATAGTAATTTATGACAGATGTAATATAAAATAAAATTTTTAAATGGGAGGAAATGATGTCACTAACGGCTGAGGGGAGTAGTGGCCCCTCACTTCAGTTAAACATGTATTAAGTGTACCCCAAACTCCTGGAGGGTTGTAACATCATAACACATTTTTCTTCGCAACCATTGTGGTCAGACACATACTTCAATTTCATAAATGTTTCAAATAAAATAAGCATTCCTTTTATCGTAAATTTAAAAAATAACATTTGTGAAATCTACACTACCTTTATTTTTATACGTTAATCATTTCATATAATAATAATTAGTAAAAATTGAAATTCATCCATAGAATCGCTGAGACATAAAATCCGTCGAAAAACTTGAAAATTTTGACTTCTGTGACAAAAATTGAAAGACTTATTTTATTTCAAAATATGTAAAATTTAAAGATTTTCTATTATTTGGAGGATGTGCTAAAAACTTTATTATACTAATCCCAGGTTGAAATGAGGTTGCAAAATCCTTTTAACGACAAAGGGGGGGATTAAGAGATTTTTTTTGTTTTACCGGGAAATACCGAGCATATATCTATGGCTTTACCTCCAGTTATAACAATGTAACTTTCCCCTCCTTTCACTGTAAATGGGAGGATGCAATCTGATTTTAACCCCGAATTACTGTAATTATACTTAGTAGCCCTGAAAGAAGGAGAAAAAATTTCTAAACTTGAATTTAAATGTTTTATTTAATTTTCTTTTTTTTTTTGTAACAGATTAATGGATCTTTTGCGTTATGGTTTATAGGATGAGTTTCAATTTTTACTGAATATGGTAGGAAACAAGAGAGAGAACAAAAATTAAAATATTTTAATTTTGCAAAGTTGAATTCATTAATTTAGAAATATTTAAAAGGAATCCTTATCGTATTTGATTAATTTTTGTATATGGAAATATATGCCAACGAAAAACGGTCGTGGATAAAAACGCCGGTCAAGTACTTCACTATGTTCCGTGTATATACTCGAATGCTTTATCTGGTTGGTAATGAACTGGATCGCATGAGTCATAACACACTTTTTCAACACTCCTACCAACCTATCGTAGTCAATTGTCTATCTTAGTATAGAAGGAATATAAATGTTTTAATTATATGCAATAGAAATGTATACTATCATGTCATCAATAATTAAAAATTAAAAGTCTGTATAAAAGGCAGAGGAAGGTGACTATAACAGAATATATAATGAAACAGTAGAATAAAGTTATAATAGATAAACTGGATATAATCTTTTCTCAAACGATAGGGTACCTTGATTAAAAGATGCCTATTTTTATACGTTATTATTAAGTCATGTGTAATGACATTTAAACCATTACTTGTTACAAACATGCTTTATTTTATAGATAAACTAATCCGTATTACCAAAAATTTAATAGGTTCGTCGACAAAGGATTCTTGAGAAACACACACACAGGTATATTTGGTTTGGTTTAGTTTGGTTTGGAGCGCTACGGTCTACTGTTTTGCACACGAGGGCTAATGAGACCGGGACCTACAGTTTAAAGCCGATTCCGAACGGCTACAAACATCCATGCCAGCAGCGGGATTCGAACCCACGAACTCGGTTCCGAAGAGCAGCACTCTACGGCTATCGTTCGGCACACAGGTATATATATATATATATATATATATATATATATATATATATATATATATATATATATATATATATACGATAACAACGTCACATGTACCCCCATCGTTCAATGTATCTAGGTACAGAATATATGGCATCCTTTGTCACTTCTAGTGCGACAACAAAGGGGTAATAGACACTTACTGATGAAATGTGGAAAGGACAATTCGATACTACCCAATTCCCAGACTTGTTGCTGAAAATTCTAAAGAACCGTGCTTTAAAAGTGTTCGAATATTCTCTCTAATACTGTGGACTACTGAAATTCCGGAAGTCCAGATCCAGCCCAGAACATTTAGAGGAAATGAGATAGAACAAAAAGCCACCTTTGCAGCAGTCCATGTGATTCAACTATGGAGGGATCTACCCCTCAAATTGAAATTAAAGATGGAGAGAGACAAAGGAGAAAGGGGGAATTTTCGCTAAGACTTGAGGTCAGAAGTCGATTTGGTTGACTGTAGTGATAAGCCAGTATATTCTTTAACGGATCTCAGTGTTAATGAACTAAAAATGATCAGAATATAGTCTCGTATTAGCATTTTATTATACAATATTTAAGACTCCAATTAAGGTATTAATTTTGTCATTTATATATACTTATGTCTGTTATATATACTGTTATATATACTTATGTCTAATTTTTCTTACAAGTATAAAATGGTCATAATTTGAAAAATTCTTTTTATAAAGGTGGTTTTTTTTTTGTATGTAATGAAAAATCTTATATAGAACCTTTCGGGCACTGACCTTCGGAACTGGAATTCGTGGGTTCGAAACCCACTGAGGCATGGATGTTCGTAGCCGTTCGGAATCGGCTTTAAACAATAGTCCCGGTCTCATTAGCCCTCGTGTAACAAAAATTAGACCGTAGTGCTCCCAACCAACCAACCTATATAGAACCTTTCGTGAAAAATTAGAAAATATTTAACATCCTAATACTAATTTACTTTCACAAAATGATGTTTAAAATTGGAAACTGTATCCTAAAATAAAAATTTTAAATATGACATACCATAGTTGATATACGTTTATTAATTGCCAAATATACATTTATTTGCATCAGTACTGAGCATTTCTTGATAGCAATAGAAAATTGCTTTGAAAACAGGCTTGTAATGTAAAACAAATGAAATCTGGAAAAGGAGACTTTAAAATGCTATTATAAATATATGTGATTGCTGATGCAAATAATTTAATTTAATGTAACTTTCTGTATAAAGATGTGGCAAAATCAATAGTGACGATCCTATAGAGCTTAATATGTAAAAGATTTTAAAGACTAAAAAAATTGCATAGTTGATTTAAATTTTGATTATTTAATATCCACGAAATTGATTATTTAAAATTCTCTGTCACCTTAAAGAAGGCGTGATCCTTCTTGGAACCCTATTTTACGCTCAAAATTTCTGTTTGATTTCCCTCCATCTTCCTAAATAACGTCAATTATCTCATCATTCTTTTCTAAAACTCAATAGCTTCCGATTCTACTCTTCTGTCATCCGCCTGAGTAAAATCTCATTTCCTGTTCATAAGGATTTTTAAATTTCAAAAAGGAGATAAATTTTATTGCTTTGGGTACTAAAGGGTAAAATAGTGTCCAAAATATGGGATCATTAAAAATGAGACAAATATTGGGGAACAATGTTTAGGTAAGTTCGAAAGCTAATGACCATTTAACGAATTAATTTAATTACATTTATACTCTAAAATAAATTTCTCGAGATTTAATACCTAAAATGACAACCTTTAGCGAACTATCTTTGTTTCTCTTGTAACTGTGGTAACCTTTAGCGAATTCAAGAATACTAAAAAGTATTTCTCTTTAGCTGAACTAGTTTTAAGTAACTCCTTTACATAATTTAGTTTTACTTTTAGTATCATCGTGTGATTAATCTTAACACTTTAATTGACTGGATCACTTGCTCCCTCACAGCAGTAAAGTGCTATATCCTCACCATTTTCTTTTTCAATTTGTATTTTTTTAATGTTTGTACTGTAAAATTTTGGAAAAAATTCAGATATTTAAATTTGGTTGTTCAAAATTATTTGAGTTGTAATTATATAATTTTAAATGCTGTATTTTTGTAAATTTTATATTATTTATTTATAAATTTTGTATTCTGGTACCAAAAATTTAGTTATGAGGTTGAAGATTAAACTTTACTACAGTTTATAAGATGTGCTTTGTCAATTGAAGAAAAGAACAACTTTCGTTAAGATTATTTTGTTTCGATTAAAAAGAAAATTAAATTTAAGGACAGAAATATAAAAAAAAAGATACGGTTTTTTTCAAAGTTTAAATAGTATATTGTTGGGAAAAATATGTAAAATGATAATTTAATGTATAAAATTCACGAGGACGAAATTAAAGATTTTAAAAAATAAATAAATAGAAAGCGGTATTCATTTTTAAAATATCTGTATTATCAATAAGACAGAGACTCTATATAGGGAAGTTACAAACAAATTCCCAAGGACAAATGTCGATAAAAATAAAATGTTTATTACCAGAGATTTCGATGAGACATTTAAAGACTAATAAAGTGAAACTTTAAATTGTGAACTTTTACTAATCTGCGGCAATCCTCACTAAATGTATGATGTAAATAATACAAAAAATTTGAACTTATTAAACAGGGCCTTGATTTCTTTTATTGCTCATCTCTACAACTGTTTTGTGTTGCGTATTCTTCTATTCATTTACTCATTTATTCACATGTTAACATATTAATCTTGTACACTGTTAGCTTGTTCACATGTTATTTATGTTATTTATTTACTTATATTTAAAAGTCAAAATTTTAGATAATATTTGAAAATATTTTTAAAATGTTTTGTTTGAGCAAGGGCAAGCTAACATTTAACTCTTTTATTAACAAAATTTCACGTTCTCACCGCCGAACGCTGGTCGAATGGGTTAGTGTGCTGGCCTTCGGAACCGGAATTCGTGGGTTCGCATCCACCTACGGCAGGAATGTTCGTAGCCGTTCGGAATCGGCTTTAAGCAGTAGGTCCCGGTCTCACTAGCCCTCGTGTTTGCAAAAAGTAGACCGTAGCTCTCCAAAACCAAGCCATGTTCTCACCCTCTGAGTTATCTTGAAGTCTACGATCTTGACGTCATCAACAAGCTATTTCGATTTGTGTGCTTGTGTGTGTGTGGGGGGGGGGTTAAACTAATGATATTTACACCATACCTTAACCAACTTATTTATAAATATATTTTAAAATTAATTTGTTGTTATTCTATATATGAAAATACAATTTTTGACGAAATACATTTGTTTCTTGTCCAGCTGTGTTAACCTTTAGTGACTTTAGTGACCAAAACGCCAAAATCTATTTATGTTTATCTTTATTACCCTTTTATAAGTTAATTGTACATCTAGCGTCATCATGTGATTAATATTAACACTCTGATTGGCTGGCTCACAGCAATAAGATGTATTGTCTGAATAAGCTCAACATATTTTCCACATTTTCGTGTCTTCTTTGATAGTCTACGAATGCACAGTATTCATCATGGATACTAATCTAACTTTGTAGTGGGTGAAAAACACCCATTACATATATAGTTGTGTGTGTATAATTAATATAAACAGGTAATAAGGCATAATTATAAGACTATATTTGTACAAAAATCGAATTATTTTTAATCGTGATTTTTTACACGGTTCTTTTTAATATAACTACTGTGAGATGCAATGAATTTGCTCTAAAGTTCTGCCAACCTAATCTCTTTACTGTTGTTAAGTAAAAGTTTATAATCTGCATTATTTTGGTTTACATTATTCGATTACATTAAGCCATTCATCATTAACCGACGTTTGTCTTTAACTTGCATGTAATTTTGAGATCTTCCTTGATAATAGTTTTTAAATATCGATTATTGTCTCTGTACTGAACATTACAATTATGTTAAAAGTGCTCGATGCCAAGTTTTACAAATGAGCTAAACTTTTAATCGCATAACAATGCTGCATGGACGCCTGTATTGTATACTCCACGGAACAAAGATGCATTTTGCACGTGACACCATGGCACAATAGCCAATATCACCTATCAACTAATATATTTAATACAGATATTTATTTTAATCCGCAAAAGTTATAACTGTACGGAGTTTTTTCTCGCTGATAACATTTCAGTTCTGATTCAGAATTGTAGTAGTATATTAAAAAATGACAGGAGGCACTTTGGATTTTGCGCATATTTTGGAATACGTAAAAATGACAAATCGTTCTTTATGTTTCATAGAATCATAGAAAAATTTATGAGAAATAACCTTTAGAATGAGCATTATATGGTACTTGCTGACTACAATCGTCAAAATGCAATGTGTACAATGTTTTAGTGGCGAAACTCGTTTCGTCGCTGACAGAGCTAAATCTCGCATACATAGACATAGATGTGTGTATATATAAATATATGTATGTATGTATGAATGTTCTCGTGCAAAGAAGAAGGAATCTTTCAATTCTTCTCTCAGCTTATTCAACGTCCCTGGTTCCATTGGATATCATGTTCCAGTTGCTCTAAAAACATAAAACCTGTAAGATATATAATGCTGCTTTAATATTCATGTTTATAGCAAATTTTGTGTATTTCTAAAAGCTATACAAAGATTTTAAAATATTTGTTTGCTAGGAACCACTATTCTTACTCTAAAAATTTTATGCTAAGAGAGCAAAATATGATTTTCTCGCTTCTGTAAAAAAGGGAGATGAGCAACATGCACTTAAATCTTTAAGTTACCGGAGCTGGTTAAGCTGTTTAGGAATAAATATAGAATAACGAATACTGGCCATGCTGTAATTTAAGCTTTAGAGCGTTTACCAGGAGATAGTGAGAAAGAAATGTCAGAGGTTAATGCAATATGTAACGTAGTATTAGTAGAATACATGTAAAGTATATTAAGTTTTTCAGACTAAACAATATTTTTATATCTTTCTAATGAAACATTATTGATTAAAGAATTTTTAGTTTTATACTGAACATTAAAAATTATTTCCAAGAAAAGTTTTGACATTTTATTATATATATATATATATATATATATATATATATATATATATATATATATATATATATATATATATATATATATATATATATATATATATATATATATATATACATTAGAGAAAAATTAAAATAGGAAATATATTACATCTATTTTAACTTATGTATAACTTTATGTATTTGACATTTGAGCTTTTCTACTGGTGCAATACTAAATTAAATCACTTTCATATACATGAGAAATAAGGAGTTCACCCATTCTAACAACAGAAGGAAGATCTTCAAGATGTTACATAACATATAACATGGTTTTGATAAATTTTATAATATTTAAATAGTAATAAATTCCAATATATACTGCTTTCTAATTTATGGGCTAGAATCAAATAAAGATTTCAATTAAAATTAATTCTATGTTTTACCAAAGCATCTCTTCAGGTCGGTAAATAACGCTTAAAATTAGATCTATATAAAAAAAATTATATGTAAAAATCTCAGGCCGAATTTTAATCCTCTACCTGTAGCATTTTAAAGTTACATTTAAATAACAAATGATTTTAAAATTTATTCGTTCTTCGGATTTTAAAAGAAGACTTTCCGATTGTGAGTTTTTATTGATAGCATGTGTGTTTAAATGTGAATAAGGGAATCCATAACCTTTAAACATTAAAATTAATGCGGCAGTGACAATAGTGAATGTTTTTTGTCTCGCATATTGCCTATACAAAAAAATAAACTTGAATTTTTTGAAGTATACAAAATAATAGGTAAAATTTATATCGTTAAAATATCTAATTAATATAACTTTGTAAATTAATCATATTTATAAATAGTGTAATTGAAAGATAAAATGGAGTATATTGAAAGCAAAGAATACTGACTACTGTAAAAAAATCTTTAAACATGAATCGACAATTATTAGTTTATGAGGAGTATACCAATTTTCAAATTTAAAGATACTTTGTGATTAGATATCATGTATGTAAGGTGTCTGAAAGGTTTTAATGAATATCAATTTTAAATGACTGTTAATAGTGGAATGCCATTGAACAAGATATAATATTTTATTTATTATATTTTGAGTTTTCGGAAATTTGTTTTCAGTATTTAGCATGAAACAGAGAATAAAAGTATTGATTTTCAAATTTATTGTTACGTTTTAAAAGTTATGTCCCCTCTAAAAATTTCAAGTTAAAATACTTCAAAACTTATTAGTGTTTAAAAAAAAGCTACATTTAAAATTTGCCAGGAGGATTCCCTTTACACATAATAAGACTCTTTGTACTTATAGGATGCGTTTTATACCTTAGAATAAAACTTAGCATTTGTTTTTATAAGCATTATTATTCAAGGGAAATACTAATGAGAAAACCAGTAAAAAATCTTCTTTTCTTCTTGTTATTCTCTGTGACAGTTCGTTTAGGTGGAGTATTATCAGATTATGCGTTTCAAAACATATTGATTTCAGAATTTTACTGTTAAAACAGGCAAACAGTCGATAAATTTAAAAAGAATATAGAACAGTTAAAGTTACAAGTAAAATGTTTCAGATAATTATCAAGTATAATAGTTTTTATTTTGAAATTAGTATTATTAACTCAAGTATATTGTGCTTTAGTAATAATTATAATTGGCATATAATTATTTTGTTTCTCAGTTATGCTGCATAATTCTACGAGATGAACAAATTTTCAGCTATATTTTGTCGTTCTGAAAGTCCAGTATTGACTTAGCACATTTCTGGCCGACGTCGAGTCTCAAAAGTGCGGCGTTTCTGTGCTCATACAGTCGGCTCTACGTCTCGCATGTTTTGAGTTTTTGCACTCGTACGGTCGACTAGCCATACGAAGAGAAAAACTAGATTGTTGAAATTGAATTAAATTATGGGATTATTTCTGTATTTTTAAATAGTGCTAAGACTAGATCTATGGGACTAGATGATACATACTATATTTGAAGCATGGTATCAAAGACTATTTTTTTAAATTTGGGATATTGATATTGGAAAATCAGTCTAAGTACCTAATATATAAAAAACCCAGTGCATACTAAAATGACATCACAGTATTAGTATACCAACGATTTCAAGTTAAATAAACTATATTTGCTTTACTAACTTAAGATGTTCATGTACAAGAGGACTATGTACTTTTTAGTCAGTTTTCATTTAAAGCCATTGAAAATATATCATCTCTAAAGAAAACTCTTATATTTTTTAATCTAGATATTTTCCTTTATTGCGTTTTCCTTAATCAGTGAGTTTTACCAACTGATAAAATTTTCTTTTTTAGAGCATACTGAAATGACGGTTAGTTTTGATAATGTTTAAGAGCAATAATCTAAATTTTGGTTAATGGCTACTACATACCAATTTTTTATGAGGTTTATAAAGCCATTTTCTGTGTTGAATGGTAAAAAGATAGATATTTTTTCTGTATTGTATTACCTTACATGCATTAGTTTTAGTAAAATTGCTAGTGTGCAAATTTATGTACATATTAATTTATCTGTCTATAATGTATTGCATAACCTTATTTGCATTTGCTGGTATTACTAAAATTGATAGATAGCAAATTATTGTTAAAATTTATTTTTCTTTAAAATGAATACATTGCAGTATAAAAACAATAAAAAATAATGCATTTCTAAAGTATTAAGAGGCAGTAACAACAACATTCTATAGAATGAAGCAAACACAAAGAAGTTTACGTTTTATAGATTTTTATAAGCATATGTTATTAAAACTGAAACCGTTTTCCAACACGGTATTTGAAACTATCCTTAGCTATAATTTCAGTTGTACCAGAAATTGCCAAAATATAGTAATATTCTATTTTGTTAGTGACAGGAATATTTTTAATTTTATAAAAACTTTTCTTTTATAAATTTTACTTTGGATACATTTTTTCACTGGATGATATTTTTATTGTAAAAGTCAAGAAAAGCGTGTGAAATAAACTAAAAAATTAAAAATAAGAGAGCTACAAAACGCTTAGTCTGTTACTTGTAAAAATACATTAATTTTAGCGTGGATAGAACTTGAGATTCTTATTTTTATCAGAGAGGTAGCGATTTTTTTATCACTATATAAATTCCCTCCTTAAAATCACATTTTTTTCGTCTTACTTTAAAGTTGTATTTGTGTACTTACTCATGGGTTATTTACAGATCAGAGAAATTCTCGCTCATACCACCTTATTGAAGGAAGGTTCTTTGAGAGAATATCTCTTATATCTATTCAGCCGAATATTGTTTCAAAAAGAGAAAGAGTGATTGCGAGAAGGAGCTATAAATGGAAAACTTTACATCTTTCAAATATTTGGAGCTGGTTCTAAATTAAGAACTTCTTAGGTCTTAACTTCTAAGGTCTGACGCGCATACGAAATTTACTTGATGACTTTTAAAGATGACAGTATGCATGCAAAACAGACGTAATAATAAGATTTTGGAAGTATGATTTAAAATTTTAAGTAGATTTAGTAAATTATCCTTATGGCTAGATATGCTTATTGAAGCTATTTTGATTCACAGATCATATCACAGAGCAAATAATTATTTTGAGCTGCAGTCTCTTTTGTTTTTATTTCGAGTGGCAATTTACAGGACAGCAGATATCTAAAATACATATTACAAAAGAAAATAATCAGTCGATCTATTGACTTAAGTCAATCCAATATCACTTCCATATAGAAACAGGCTGTATAACAGGACAGGACACTTGGTGAAGCATGTCCATATCTTCCTGATTATCACACATTAGACAAGAAGATTCAGGAGTCAGTTTCATTCTGTGGAGTTGTTTGAGGAGACGTTCGAGGGCGAAGAAAAGCTGTAGCAATGTCACCTCAAGTCCCCTCAAATGAGTACGTTCTTTAATAATTAGGCTAAAAATATAGTAAATATGATAAACACATGTAATTATAAAACTTTACATACTTCTGAAGTTGTATTTCTAAAAATATATTAAAAGTATAATTTTATTTTAATGCTTGAAATTTTAATGCTTGTGATATTAAAAATGACTGATGTCATATAAAATAAGTAACTATTATTATGTATAAATTTTGCCCATTTTTTATCCTCCTATTTCACTTTAATAATGTTTTGTTTCCTTAGTTCTCGTATAATTTACAAAATGAATATTATAATGTATGGAAAAAATTAGTTATCTAGGTGAATAATTTTTAGGAAGCCAAATTTTTCCTTTTACGCTACATATTAAATAACTAGTATTATCACGAAAAGAGAAAAATTATATACATTGGTATTATTATGGAAAGTTATTACATCATACTATTTCTCTTTATTATATATATATATATATATATATATATATATATATATATATCTATATATATATATATATATATATATATATATATATATATATATATACAGAGAGAGAGAGAGAGAGAGATATGATTCAAGGTTTGTATGCTTGTGTGTGCTCGTATATTTTTACTTTATAAACATCTATACTGGTAGTTTGGGCCTTACCAAAATTTGCTCACCTCTTTTCAAAACTGTCCAAATATTACTACTATTAAAAAACTCTGCTTCCTATTTTATTACCTCTTATTACACCTTAAAGGAAATTACTCCTGCAGTTCGATGAAAGATGGCAGCAGAATAATACAATTTTGTTATTACTGATCTGAAATATATATTCTTTTCCAAATGGCATTTGAATTCGTCTAGATATATTTGTGTGTCTGCGTGCACTTGGAAAACACCGGATGCTACTGTTATATAAATGTAATACATCAAAATTATTATATTTAAAGCTACTTTTGGTACCGGAGACTATAGTTTCGAATTTTACTATTGGCAGAAATATTCCTAGCTGCTCAAAATCTACTTTAGTCAGTAGGTGTAGGTACCATTTGCACTCACTTAAGAAAATATAAGATCCCAGAGTTTCAAATCACACTAATGTAAACACTTGATTTGTTATGGTTCAGATTGCAACAGACATTTCTTTGCAAGATGATTACTAATAAGGCCGTAAGTTTTTAAAAGATATTGAAAACCCAGGATAACGTTGGGATTTCTTAGATTACCAGTAGTCTATATAGTAAAAGCAACAGTTTGAAAATTTAGAAAATGATATATTTGTAGATAACTTCGTAATATTCTTACACTTTTAAAAAACTCCTTTCGTATCAAAATGTTTGGGAAAATAAAACAGCAGATTAAATATAAAAACCATTTCTTATAGTTAATTTTTATAATTTTTTTAGGAAATAAAATAATTTAGCTTCATTATAATATGTATAGCTCTTTAGGAGGGGATATACTGGGATTATATTTTGATCAAACTGCAAACCAATTAGATTTTATACACTTCAGTCTGATAAATTCAAGCTATTTTTCAACTTAAAAATTTAAAAAATATATAAATTTAAAAAAAAATTCCCAAGGATAGTATGATTTCTAATTTTTGCACTTTAGAACTTCAGTAAGATATTTTCAACTACATTAATGTGGGATGTCTTAAGAGCCGCACAAATAAGTATAACTGGGTTTAATTTGAATGGAAATGCAAAGCTGTAAAACTCGTATGAGATTTTGTGGACTTTATAATGTCTATGTTTCAGTGTCTAGACAGAGCTTTTTGAGTATTTTCTTTTACGATGTCCTTGGGAAGTAGTTTAAAATATCTAAAAGGTTTATAAAACCCCTTAACACGACTTTTAAGGAAAGTTTGAAAATGAAACCAGGGTTTAAAGTTCAATTGTGCTTTATATCATCCATTGGTTTAAAAGCTCTCACTAGTTTCATTCAAATTTAATAGTGTCCTATACTTTTACACCCGAAATCCAGAAATAGCAGCTAAAACTTTTACGTATTACGTAAAATTTTCAAATATCAACAATTTATCAGTGTAAGGGGGATGTTAAAAATTACTAATTATAAATCATTATTGGATTTATAAAAATTATTTTAGTTTCAATATAGATAACTAATTGATTGTCTCTATTTTAAATAAATATCTTCGTTTATTCATTTAGAACAAACATTTTTATTATAAAATACATTTTTTCAGGCCAAAATTACATTTAAAATACTAAAAAAAAATGCTTGATTAATATGAAATAGCTGATTTGATATACATCAAATTCCTCAAAGCAGAATAGCAATTAGGCAAGCTTATTTTCTTACCTGCAATAGAAATGTGATGTAAAAAAAAAGCCTCTTAAATTTTTTAACAAATTATATTCTTTACATACGAAGATATTTATCAATTTAAGAGGCAGTATTTAAATATTTATTTTTAAAGTTATTAAGGAAATAATTTTTAAAAGTTATTATATTTAAAAAAAACTAATTTCCTATTAATATAAACTATGTTGAATACTTAATTATTTAAAATTATTTAATTTTTACATAGAGATAAAACATAATACAGATAAAGCATGAAAAAAATTTAGTTATAAAACATTTATGATTATCCCGGAGCAATATTCATTTAAAAATACCTATTTATCAAAAAAAAAGACTATATTTGAAAATAACAAAACATATTCAACTTATGTTAAATTGCTCAAAACATTGCAGCAGTAGAGCAGTTTTTGATTTCTCCCCCTTTAAAATTCGTGACAAAATTTTTATCCTGTAAAAGACATGATAATGATGGTGGAAGGATTTTCTATGCCGTAACTTGTCATTATCTAAAGAAATTCTTTTTGTTATCATATGTTCGATATCTCAAAGCATGAAATGCATCTCTTTTATTTTTAATATAAATCAGATTATTAAAATTATTCTTCATAGATGTAAATTATTCTTTAGTAATGGTTTAAAACTTTTGACATTTGAACAAAACTTTTGAACGCACACAATTATAGCAATTAAATTATAAACATAAATTCTTTTTTATTTAAAAAAATTCTTTATTATTAGAGCAATATTGTTTATCAACTTTTAAATAATTTATTGTTATATCATTAAAATAATTTGAAACATTAACATTATATATTTTATTTATATTTTTATAGTGCTTTAATTTCAATAATTTCATCCAAAATTTTTTTGAGTAATATAAAATGATTCTTAGTAACTGCTAAAGTAATACAGCATAGGGAAATTTTAGAGATAACAACAAAAACTTTTTAAATTTAAACAAAATTAGCTTACAGTAGCTTTAATCATTTATAGGGCGTCCTAGGTATAAAAAGGACTCCAAATGGCTCGAATTATTAATGAAAAAACATGTTATTCAATAAACAAACTTAACAAACTTAGTTATCGAAAGCAAATTACCTCCTCCCCCCGCTTTTTATTTTGAATTTTGAAATAAATAAAAATATAGGCTTGTGAAATATTACACTCTAACTATAATTTTTTATTATTGTGCAAAATTTAAAAACATAAGACAAAATATTCTTTTTGAACTGTATATTGTTAGTTGCTACTAAAATTATAAATTTTTAATAAAGATATTTAAAATTTTATTTTTGAATTTTATAACTACAACTATGGTAAATATCAGTTCTTAAAAAATCTGAATTCATGACTAAATTTATTTCTTACTTTAGAAAAGAATACTTTTCCAACTTTGTGTCTATCTTGACGACTAGGCGTAATTCAGATTTTTATTCTACTAGGTACTATGCAAACTTTAAACAAATACCTTTTTCAAAAAATTTTGGATTAAATCTTAGGTAAAAATAAATAGGGTTAGGCAAAGTTTAAGTTATCTTACGGATCCCTGTGAGTAAGTTGTAGAGCACATTTTAAAAATCGCTGACAAAGTAAACAGATAAAGCTACAAATGCAGATACATTATTCATAACAAAGCATAATTGGCAAAACAACAAAACTACACAAATATAATTGTTTACCAGATATTTCTAATAAAGTTAAAGATCAATTCACTTAAAAAATAGCTATAACAAAATATTTTTCTAAAGTTTTTAAATTATTTAATTTTATTAAAAGGTAGGTGAAATAGTTGTAATTCCGATTTTACACCTGTGAAGAATAAATAAAAGGGTTGATTTTACTGTTTATCCAAAAAAGAATACATTTTATTCAGAATTACATCATTTTTAAATTTACTAAATTCTGTAAATTCTGTTTCTAAATTCTGTAATGCAGACGCAGGGATGAAATGTTTGCTTGTATTGTTAATGCATATATTTTTATAAACTTTCAAAATTGCTTCAGCAATGATATTCTCTTCATTAGAAACTTTTACCCATTTTCATTTTGAATATTTCTCTGGGGAAAAATCGAGCTCAATGTAAATTTAATAGATTTCAAAGTTGCGTATGTAATTTTTAACCTAGTAATTTACTAAGCTCATTTTCATTATGCAATTAGATTTTTTACGTATATACTGCAGTCTTTAAAATGAAGAATAATTTGCTCTATTTATGCTACAATTTAGAAACTAAATTATAGAAATTTGCATTTTTATAAACTTAAAATATAACTATAAGCTATTTTGCATGTTTACTTCTTTAATTTTTACTTCTCTCTTGAAATGGTTTAAATTATTCTTACTTCTCATTTTATCCAGTATGCAATGTAATTTAAAAATTTTAATCGAAAAAATTACAAGAGTGAGATTTTTACCAATAACATTTCCTTGTCGGAAAAACAATATATTTCAAAGTGTAAAAATATAAAAGTGTAAAACTTATTATGGTAACTTCTTTACCACATGGTTACTTTAATTCTAAAAAGTAGAATTGAATGATTCGCCTAGCATAGAATACTAATGAAAAATCAAAGTGCATCTGTAAATTATAAACATAAAATTGTTTTACCAATTTACTATTTAAACAATTTGTAACGTTAAAATTACACTAATATAAAAATAACAGTATTCACCTTTTTAAAGTTTGCCGTTTTTTTTGTATTTTATTTTATGATACCTACGTCTTACAAAATAAATGATATGGCTTAAACATTTTATTCTTGTCAAATGCCTGCTTTGAATGTTTAATCGAATTAGGTAAGTTTCCTTCTACGGGCTTGCATTCATTTCTCTTATTCTTTTTATACTGAAAGTGACTCCTACAGATCGTAATTAATGTTTAAATACATTTTTAGAGAATACAATTTGATCATTATCTTATAATTTGATTGAAATATTTTGATGACAGTTAACCATGCACATTATCGGTCAATGGATTAAAAAATATTTTTAATAATTACATTTTTTTAAGTTATTGTTACCATAACAATTTTATAAAATGAAAAATTTATAAAATATTCAAAAAATTACTAAAATTCTTTTCGAGTTGATGTAGAAGATATAGTTTTGATGTCACAGTTATGCGACAATTATTTCTTACCGTCCTTCTTTCAAGAAACGTTTAGACGTTTCTATACTCTCCATTAGAATATTACACTACATTTGCTGATTTTCATATGATAATTACATGTTTTATATTTTAGTTTCTTTAAAGATTAATATTTGTAATATTTTTATATTGTATTTAAAAATATTTTGATGTATAAGAAGTCCTAGAATTCGTTCTTACATGGATGGTTCAAAAAATATTTTCTATTTTTTTCATGTGTAATGTCAAATCAAAAGTTAATAAAAAATTATTAATTTTCTCTGGAAAACTGAAGTCTTTTAGACAAGAAATCTCATTTTTATGTAAAAGATGAGAATGTGTTATGCAACTCAAATTTTTGTCCTTAACAAGTTAATCATACTTAACTAAAAGATTTTGTCTCGACCTTTGCAATTAACACATAAGCTGGTAAATCTGACATTAATAAATATAGTTCTATCATGATTTTATCAACTTATAAGTAATAAGAATAGATGAAGAAGACATTTGTATAAATAGCGAATTTTTTTGCTTAACTGAAAAATATTTCATTAACTCATCATAATTTACATAAACATTCATTTTAGAAATTTCGAAAAATACAAAGGACAATTTTTTTCAAATTTTAATAATTTTTCATGTTTGTTTGAATTTTATTACTTAATATCAGGGTAAACAGTTTAATACATCTCCATTTTTCTGATTATATATATATATATATATATATATATATATATATATATATATATATATATATATATATATACATATAAATTATAATGCTTTTACATATTTTCAAAAGTTTTATTGGCTTCCGTACAGTAAATAAGTATTTACTGATAAACAGTATATAAATTAAAAAACTACATTATTACGAGCTTTAAAAAGGAAATGAGTAATAAAAGGTAGATTATGAAATAAGTATTTTAAAGGATGATATATAGTTTTAAATTAATGCACATAGAAGAAAAATTCCGGCATGACTTTTCTTTAACCCCCAAAAAATAAAAAAATAGTTCTGATTTCTAAAAATTCTTTAAACTTTTTTCATTTGAAAAAACTTTTTTTAAATTTGTTTTTTCACTTTTGATATTTTTAGGAAGTTTGGTAGCTGTATGAAAATTTTGATGAGTTAGTTTTTTTTACGATAATCAAAATTTCCCAGACTTTCCTGCACTCCACCATATTTCATTATATTTTTTAGAAACAAAAGCTACTACATAAAATAAGGCACTTTACAAAAGTTGTATGGTACTTTATTTCATGGCTATAAAAATATTTTCACTAAAATATTTTTGATTCAAATTTAGCAATTTATCAAATGCTAACGATGTATAGTATACATATTTTAAACATTATTTATCCAAACCATTGAGAATGGCAAAGTGAGAAAATTAATAAGTGTCAAAAATTGTTTATACTTGAAAGACTTTCTTTCATGAGAGAAAGAAACTACAACATACTAATGCAAATTTAAACATTAATCTAAAACGAAACATCGCAACATTACACAAGAAAAAAGAAAATTGCAAAAAAAAAAATTCTTAGTTTTCGTAAAAAGAATAGGAGTATTTCATTATATTAAATTCACATAAATTTAACATTTCTTTAAAACTTAAAAAAATCTTTTTTAGTGATAATTTTGATGCTTATTACATTAATATTATTCTATTTTCTTAAAGTTAAAAACATCATTAAAACTTCATAAGTTCTGAACATATTTATATAAAAATTGGCCTGCTGTTAAAGACTCAATAATTATTAACATTTAAAAAACAGCTAATAAACCTGTAGATTGTTTAAAATTTATTAGTATATTGCTGTTTAACAAAACTCGTATTATAAATGTATATAAATTACATATTTTTCTTAAATTACCATTAAAGTGGCAGAATGTATAGTGTGAATCGGGGGATCCATATATGGTTTTAAGATAGTTTTAATGCCGTTAATATCTTCTACGCATTGTTTACACTGAGTACATAATGAGTTAGAATTTAATTAAACCTATTGCGGATTGTAATTTGAAGTCTTAATTTGAGGATTTTCACCCTAGTACTTCTCAGTTATAATTAACTGAGGACATTTAGAAAATCAGATTTGTATCATTAGTTTACCTTTCACAGTTATCAAGGAAACGTCTTTATCAGTTGCTTGTTTAACGATGTTAACATATATTTAAAAACACAGATAAAGCTGTTTATGATTGTCTTTTGTTTGAATTCTGCAAAAGCTATTCGAGTGCTTTTATAACTAAGGATTATTTATTTGAAAGTTAAGTTTTTTGCAGACCGTAAGATATGTTTTAAATCAAATGTTTTAATTTTTGAAGTATACATTTTAACTGTCGATAAGTATGATCCCTTAATTTTCTCGGAACTGCTTAAAGGAGTTAAATTATTCAAAGGTTTGATACAAAAATTAGATTATGTATCAGTATTGTGTTTAAACATTATTATGTTTCAGTAAAATTTCAGGGTTTTTGTTCATTTGTTTAAACAATTAAATGAACATATTTTTACTTCTTTGTACAATTAGATTGATCATCATTTTGAAGTGTAATTTGCACGGTGAAATAAAACGAATTAATCCTACTTAATAGGTATTATTTCATTCATAGACATTGCTTGCGATTGTTCTTCATAACTTATGCTAAAAGATTTTTCAAGATCTCCTATGAGACATTTTCTATTAGAATTCCAATATACCACAATAATTAACACTACCTAGAGCTCACGTTATTTTTTAGATGCAACTACAGTAGTTTTGTGAAAGAAAAATTCCCAATAATCCTAACTGACCTTTAAAACTACTTGCCGCTTTGGGGTGCCATACTTCTTAATTTATGGCTTATTTCTTAAAAATATGACTTATTTCTTAAAAATATGATTTTAAATGAGTGATAGTACTAAATATTGAATGTAATTTAATTTTTGATGAGTTTTTTAAAATTAATTTCTAACAATATTTAGATATCATTGCAACGAAACGCATTATAACACTGTTGCATGAAATGTTCTTTAGTGATTTTATCAACTTGAAAGCCTTCGTTAGAATTTTTTAGTTGATTTAAAAAGAAACAAAAAAAATGTGGCCAACTAAAGTAGTAGTTGAGGGTACGTTTACAACTACAATATCCTTATAAAAAAGTATGGATAAAATCACCAGAAATGGTCAGATAGTTTCACCATAAGAATACTTGATTATAGTAACACTAGCCTATAGCCCGTCATATGACGTTATCAGTAAAATTTCAAATTTTCCAGAATTGTAAAGAACCCTATGAGGCAGGTAAAAAAAATGGTTTTTGGCTGAGAATTACCTTTCAACAAAAATAATCGATTAAAATTATCATGTATGTACTTAATATATTATTTGAGTCAAATTAAAAAGAAAATTATTTGTCATATCTAAGTTTAGTGATAAAACGTATGGAAATAAGGCAGACGATATTTAAATAATTTAAAATAAGAAATTATTAAATGAGATGGTTAAAGTAATGAAGTCATAATGCTAGAAAAAATTCTTATTTTTACCTATTTATAATTCATCAATTGATAAATTCATCAATTTAATCGCTTGCTCTTAAAATGGGGCTTGATATAATGGCAATAAACGCTCGAAAATGGGGATTTCGAACGTTTTAAAGAGGACAGTATTTTTCGCTATGATACGAAGCTTATTCATACCAATTTACTTCAGAATCGGATGGATAGTTTAGGAAAAGATATACTTTACTCGCTTTGAATTTTTCAAACCCTAACTCAATAAAAATCCAATATGGATGCTCTATCCATTCCAGGTCCAACAGCTTCATAACTCCGAGGTCAGACCGGCAGATAACTTAGGCTATTAGTACATTACGAGAAGAAAGTTTAAGGATACACAATATGAAATGTTTATGTGGCCAGGGACATCCGTAAAGGAATACGTGAATTTAATAAAATAAAAATTATAAAAAGTTGAAAAAATAGTAAACATTTATTTTAAAAATAATAAAACTACTTTCGGAATAAGAATTTAAAAGAAAAAGCAGAAAATACTAAATTTATTAGACATTAAAAAAAATCGGCTACGTCGGGGGATAGAACCGCTAACCCGAGAAGTACGACGACCAAGTGGACGAACATTCTACCAAGCGTACAACACCTGCACGTTGTGAGGGAACCAATTAGAGTATATGAAAGTTCAATTAGAAACAGTCCGGAAATTTAAATATTACTCTCCGCCTTTGTCATCCTATCAAGAATGAATTTCGTATAGAAAAATAGGAAGGATAAAGCTTGAAATAATAGCATTAAACTCTACAAAAGGGGGGATAGGGTGGATTTCGAACTCTCTTTCAATTTCGCTAACCCTAACTCATGAAAAATCCAATATGGCTGACTGTATCCATTCCAGGTACAACCGCTTCAGAAATTCGCGGACAGACAACTTAGGCTGTTATTATATAGGGGATGGTTCCAAGTTAAGTATTTACAATCATATTTGCGTGATCTTTATATATTGTTATGATTTGTGATTATTTTACTTAGTTTTCATCGGTAAAACAAAATCCTATCATGAGAACCAGTAAATCATACATAAAATCTTTGAAATTTATTTTTTGAAAAATGCAGCTAGTGAAATGGAGAAGGTAAAACTTTAAATTTTAATGTCACATAACCAATTTACGCTGCAATAATACCGTACACATCTCATATGAACACTGCCAATGGAGTTGGAAACATATAGCGAGGTTGCAATATATCTATATCTTAACCCATTGATGACTGAAAACTTTATGATGAAAATTTATTGATATACATTTTAATAAGTTATTATGGGATACTGAAAGAGTACAAGAAATAAGAAATTTAAGCAACAGTCCTAATAAAAATTTGGATATTTTGTGACTTATTGTTTTTAAGCTATGCAAGATGCGTACATATAGGTGTGAAGAGTAAATTAGTATAATTAGTTCAAGAATGGTCAAAATTTATGTTTAAAGTTTCAATACTAAAATTATACTCACATATAGGCGTAATATTGAAACTGTTCAAAACTTGTGTCAGGCGCGGTGAAAATATGTATTTCTGTTGAAATCTAACCAATGAAATTTATTCTGTTACATTACTCAGTTGTTCTGTCTATTCAGTACAAGGAAGAAAAAAACTTCGTGATAAGAGGTTTATTTGGTATCATATATAAACACACCATTATAAAATGAAATTTTATAATATATATAGCTACTTGACACGCTTTTTGTCAATGTACCTGATGAAAAAGTAAATTAGTAAATTCCTGCAATATCCAAATGGCAAAATCATAGTAATATCAGATACATAAAAATAATTTGAGAAATTGTTTAGTCAAAATTCATCCCCTAAAATAAAAAATAATAAAAAAAATTCTACACATTATTCTCTAACTGTCCCTAAAAAGTCATGCTAGAAAGGATATTAATGGGATATTATTGCATAGTAAAGTATTCAAAATAAATAAAAATACATTAACAATAGAATTAATCAAAAAATACATACAAAATCTATCAAACTGTAAAATATAGATTTCATAATGTGTATTCCAATATGATACGTATTTATTAGAATATGAAATGTAGACATTTATCATGTTATTCTATTTCCTTTGTCTTTCAGTTGATTAAAGCCGTAAAGTTCTTTGAATTGATTTAAGAAAATAGTATGCTTTCTTTTACAATTTATAATCCATATACATTGCAGATTATAAGCATAACTTACCTATTGAGAATTTTTCTACTGCATAATGTGACATAATGTATAGATGCCTAATATACTCTTTCTTCTTTATTGTAGGTTTGAGAAAAATACAGAGAGGTTTGAATACTATTGTAGCAGCCAGGTTCTTCAAACTGTTACGTGGGACTTTTAAAGGTATGACAGAATTTAGGCACAGTTTACTTCCAATAAGAGAGACTAAAATTGCTGAAAACCCGTGCGATCCCAGTTCTTATAAATGGACATTTCATTGGAAATCATTTGTTTCATCACATCTATTGTAATGGCTAACGGTTTTCATATTAACCATTACATTGCCTTAGCAGCATTAGTAAGGACAAATAATTTTACTGTAGACTTTCTTAACTTCGACATGGATGACGAAAACAATACCTTATTGCAGAGAGAATCCGTTGTTCCTCAAGACGAAATAACAAGCATTCCAGCTGTGAAAGCATTTTTCTATTGCTTGTATATAACAATATTTGTAACTGGAATTTGTGGCAACGTCCTTGTATGTTACGTCGTGTTTAGAAATAAGTCAATGCATACTGTGACGAACATCTTTATTGCTAATTTAGCTCTTTCAGATATATTATTGTGCACGTTTGCAGTACCATTTACTCCTCTTTACCTTTTCATGCATGAATGGGTTTTTGGAGACATTTTGTGTCACCTTGTTCCATATGCTCAAGGTGTTAGTGTATATATATCGGCATTTACACTGATGTCTATTGCTATTGACCGCTTCTTTGTAATAATTCATCCTTTTAAACCTCGTCTTCAATTAAAATATAGCTTACTGATAATAGTATTTATCTGGGTGTCCGCATGCCTCCTTACTTTGCCATATGGAATATTTATTGGTCTGGTTCCTGGAAGAGATGGCAGACCCTATTGCGACGAAAGATGGCCGCATGATGCATTCCGCAAGGCATTTGGATTTACCACTTCTGTATTACAGTTTGTAATCCCTTTCCTGATAATCACCTATTGTTACTTCCGTGTCTGCTGCAAACTGAGGGATCGTGCCAGATATAAGCCAGGAGCCAACACTCAGAGGAAAATAGAGCAAGAATGGGAACGTACTCGACGTTTAAATCGAATGCTTATTTCCATGGTCCTTATATTTGGATTTTCATGGCTTCCTCTTAACGTGCACAATCTTGTTGTCGATTTTTACATTCCTGCAGCTACCTGGGAATATTTGAATGGTTTTTTCTTTCTCTCTCATGCAGTTGCTATGAGCTCTACATGCTACAACCCGTTTCTATATGCTTGGTTGAATGAAAACTTCCGAAAAGAATTCAAGACAGTGCTTCCCTTTTTGAATGATTCTGCTATGTGTCAAATGTGTGATACTGCGAGAACTAGGAATAATGAACTAGATCCTCAAGCACCGCAGCCGGGTTGTTCTTACCAAGATGGAAAAACCAATGCTGAACCGACTAATCACCGAGAAAGAGCAACTTCTCTTAAGTACTTAACAGAAACAGACTCTGTACGAATAAGTCCTAAACAAGTTAATTCCAAAGACGTAATTACAGCAGTATAAGACTTTTCAGAGGATAACAGACTTTTTATTCTTCTGAACGGGTAAACATCAGCAGAAAGAATTTTTTGACAATATTTTTATACATTACTGAAAATTACTTTAACATGAAATATTTATATGAACATTTGAGTAATATTATTGACTTTTATATGAAAGAGAAAAAGTAGGAAGAGAATACATATACATATGGTAAGAATAGTTTTTATGACATTGTATCTTTATTAACGCTTCTATTGATACTAGATTGCACATTGATCAATATTTATATTTGAATATTATATGAAAATATAATAATAATTTTGAGATCGTGATACTTTAGTAAGTAATTTTTCTATATTTTAATATTTTGTTATATTTCATAAAGGGCATACACAGCATCTTTACAAAAAGGTAAAGAAATTTTAGTATAAAGTTTATAATATTTTAATTATTTTCTATTTTCTGTACCTAAAAGTTTTTGACTAGTTGTTATTGCAACTTAATTTTACAATTCAGAGAAAACTCAGGATATAATATTTTAATATTGTGAAACCGTATTTATAATCAGGAAAATATATTTTTAGGAAACAAAATCTGAAATACTCTTTGTGTTGAGTTATTACATCTTAAAAATGCATATTTTAGGAGTCGACTCAATTCGTTTTACAATTTTGTCATATATATATACTTCATATTGAAATACTTTTTGCGTTTCTGCTTATAACAATTTGCCTTATTGAAACACTTTTTGCTGTGTATGGTTTTGCAATAACAAAATCTTTGATTGACAAGCAGGTAAGCTCATAAATATATGTAAATATTTTAAAAACAGCATAAATCTTAACTATATGTTATAGTGGCTGAATTATATTGCGAAGTACGTAATCCTTTTCTTAAACATTAAAAAAAATTGTAGGAATAAAATTTTCCCTTGAAAATTTGATTACATAGAAATCTATACTTTTCATCTTTAAGTTTTAACTAGGTCGGCTAATAAATTCTTTCAAAAATGAATAGCTCTATTAAGTTTCTTTTCAAAAGTTTTTTTATTATTATTCAAATTCCAAATAACATTTTTAGTGCTTCATTTGAATTCAAATATAAGCTTAAAATGTTTTACATTTAGCAGTCTTTCAAACAGAAAATTTATGTTATTTGACAAATTCAAATACTAAAAAATTAACATTTTAAATTGGTGATGTCACAACTTGTAAAACTTTTTACGCGTCAAATTAAAATCGGAGTACTTCATTAACACGGAGTAATTTGTTAAAATTATGTTCCACTTTTTTTAAGGTTTGTTAAAGTTATCCTAATGAATAAAAAACTATGTGAGCTAAATAGGAAAGAGTTTTAATATTTTGATATGCAAAATTCAATAATTCTTTTTTAAAATGTACTTTGTAAAGCTTTGGGACTGAATCTCAATCGGATAAGGTGAGTCACTTCAACTTTAAAAAATATTTTTTTGACAAATTAATAATAAATTTCAAGATGCTTTTAAAAGTTGATTTCGCCCAAAACTAAAAGTAACTCATTTTTTAATTTAAATTTATTTGATGGATTAAAGCGGTAGGTATACTTGTGGTTAGTTGTAATTAAATATTCTCTATTTAGAGCACCCTGAATTTGAAACCGGTTAGCTGCTTGACAAGAAAATTGTAATATGAAATGTGCAACATACGATTTAAAGAAATCTAAGGGAAAAAAGTTCAAATATGTTTGTTGAAGGAGAGGCAGTTGAGAAAATTTCAAGAAGTTCAATATGGTACATGACTAACACGTAATTAAAATATCAAAATTTATCATTAAGTTATTAATGAACAAACATTGTCTTGACTCATTTCAAAGACAACAGAGGAATCAATAGTAAGAGTCCTGTACTACAAGAAGCCAAAAGAGTAAACAATTCATTTTGCACTACCATGTACTTAATATGTTGTTGTTAATCGTGAGCAGAAGGACATCATCAAACTTTCTCAATGTAACATCCATGTCCCACCGCAAATTAGAAGTCTGCTCTTATGCTTTGCCGTTTTTTATATTTTTGAACTGATGGAACTCGATGTGTTTTCCTTTTTGATTTCTAAAGTTTAAAAATCCTGCAGTTAAAGTTTGGTATCATTATTTTGATTTTGTCTTAGCTCTTTCCTAAGTTAACATTTTCCCTTTTTGCAGTGACATTTAGTGGACATATTTGAACTTTTTCTCTGATTACTTAAGCCTATCTGAGTATTCACTATATGCTAGTTTAAAAATGCTAACTGTTTTCGACTGACGGTTACCCTAAATAGATAAATATTAGCCAGAATATCCGTGTACTGCTGTTAGACTGTGTATAAATGTGGTAAGTGATAAATATATTTTCTTTGTTACTATCCTTAGATTCTTCTTAATACAGTTTGTTCTATAAACTTCACATGGACTGGATAAACATTGCATGCATACGTCATAGCTAATTAGTCCAGAATATTCAAATCATTAGACAAAAATAGGATTTCATGAATATTTATAGGCAAGTATTTTTCTTTTTATTTATATTTATACAGTATGTTTTACTTTCAAACAATATATGGGATGATGATTTGAAAGTAAGTAATGATTATGTACAACTGTTATATAGTTGCAAAGTTCTTGATAGATATTTATAGGTTGAATTCAAACCCTGAATGAAAAAGAAATTTTGATTAAAAATGGTAAATATTTTTTTTACCTATATTCGCTATATGTTTATGTACATATAAAACATTTAAAGTTATACAAAACTGTACAGTCAAGACTTATATGGCTATACCTTTATATAATATATCAGAAAATGCATTTTCTGTATTGAAAATATCTCTATACACCCTTTTATCGTGAGTAGAAAAATAATTTTATTTATAAACAGGTCGGCTTCATATTTTTTATGCATACTCTAGATATTTCCTCATTCTAGAACGTGGAAAATACATTTATATAAGATAAAGCTTCATAAAATGATAGTTTGAATTCAGCTTTAAATTCTGATAACTTTTTTCAAATGGTAGTGCTAAGGGTACACATTATAAATGGATTGAAATTTTGTATTTACTTTATGATTAAAATATAATACGAATGGTCCCTATAAATAATATAAAGATTTTATATAAATTTAATGGAACAAGAAACACTGAATCTCTATTTTAATATATTCGGCATTTCAGAATATTAGTTTCAGGAATATCAAAAATAATGCTTGGCTAAAGATGTAAGACGCTGATATCTAGATAAAAGAATTTTTGATTAAAATATAAAGTATTTTCATAAGAGTTTAATAACACAGAACACACGTAAAATATATTAGCCATTTGCTTTCAGATATTTACAGTGTATGTAGGATTTATAAATGAATAAAAAATGAGTATATTATTTTCCTTACGTTACATTTTACACGTACAAATACGATACAATAGTTTATACATATTTTCATCACAAGTATTTGTCTATCTTTCGCGGATTAGCACACACTGTAAATCAGCAAAATAATGAACATTTTAAAAATGTATACCCCGTTTTATGACAATTATATCAGTAGATAATGACTAAAAATTTGGAAGAAACTGAGAAACTGTGAAGCTCCAAGGACTTTTGAAAATCTTTAATAACAAAGAAAAATTATTCGAACTGTACAAAAATTTTTAAAACTTTTCAAATAAGTATCTACGACAAAAATTTTTAATGAAGAAATGCAATAATCCAAATAAAAATTATAATTTCATTATGAAGGGGATTTTAAATTTTCAATCAGCTTCTGCTATATTGAAGGTTCACTGTCCACTTAATTATATATATATATATATATATATATATATATATATATATATATATATATATATATATATATATATATATATATATATATATATAATATATATATATATATATATATATATTTAAAAGATAAAGACTAAAAGTATTTAGTATTTTATATTTCCCAAAAAGTATCTTTCCGACATTAAGTATTCATTAATTTAAAAGCAATAAAGAGAGTATTTAAATTTACTACTAATGTAAAAATAACGCATTTCTATAATAATACTTAGAATGAAAGCTCTACTTGCAGTGACATTGAAAATAACAGAGTATGGCCAAGAAATCGTGCTTATTTTTGAATTTTATATTTCATTCTTTTCTGATTGAGATGTAAAACAGATACTATTTAATGATTTTATAACTGTCAGACACGAAATTTCTAAAAAGAAATTTGAATACATTTTAGAAAAGCAAACCTAAATTACCTCCAGTACCAAACATTTTGAAAATAATTAAATGCTACAGAAGCATTTATTAAGACTATTAGCTAGCATATATATATATATATATATATATATATATATATATATATATATATATATATATATATATATATATATATGTATAATCTATTTTTCTTTCAAAATCAAATACATGCTCATAAATGTTTCACTCAAATAGCTTCTAGTTCTTTATTGGATGTTATGTAGGTTTTTAATATAGATATTATTAAGATAAATGAGTTTGGTTTGTTTTCGACTGCTACGATCTACTTTTTTGCAACTCGAAGGCTAGTGACACAGAGACCTACAGCTTAAAGCCGATTACGAACGGTTACGAACATCCATGAAACAGTGGGATATGAACCCATGAACTCCGGTACCGAAGTCCATCTCTCTAACTGATCGGTCATCGTTCGACTAAAATAAATGAGTAACTTTAAGTTTCAGAAACATTGACAGTATTCTTAGCAACACTTATAGGATTAAAACTTTAAATACTTATAAAATCAAAACTTTATCAATAATTAAGTGACAATTTGTAGTGTCAAATGTATTGTTGGTATTGTTTTATCAAAATAAAATGTTGTTATAAAGAAAATTCCATTACCTGAGATTGGTTTCCTTTACAAGAAAAACAAAATGTTAAATAGACCTCATTTCTTATAGAATATATGAATTCTGTGCTACAGCTACAGAAACGTGACTACCTGATACTGTCACGTTTCTATGCGCGATTTTAAATCTGTACACATATTCTTAGCTTCTGAAAACAAACAAGGTCTGATCGTGAATGCACTAACTCGAAACTTAATATTTTAGATGCGTGCTTGCAAATACGTACCGTAATTGTAACTATAATTGTACCTTTGTAGTAGAATTGCGAACTTGAGAGATGAAATAACCATGATAATAAAATATTTTCCCAGATACAATAACAAGTGTTTTTCTAAGATGTAGAAAGCATTTGAAGGTTTCTTTTTCTTTTAAAATCCATATTCGGATCAAAATTTCTGAAACTCACTTTCGTGAGTATTTTATGTTCATGCTAATTTTGATTGACGTAAAAAAATGGTAACGGAGCACGATCATTGTACGTGACACTGTTAGAGTTCCAGTATGATTGTTTTTCTTAGGAAAGAGAAATTCAAAGTTTTAAAATGGCGTAGTTGAATCGATATAAAGATTTTTTACACAATTTTATTTCCATACTAATTTTGACTGCCATAAAATTGGTAACAAAACTGAAAGAAGTATAAATGAATAAGGAACCGAATTTTTAAATATTTAACTACTTAATGTACTCTTATAATCAGAATAAATAATGATGTAACATAAATATAGACTCAAATTATGCTCTAAATGAAGCTGCAAGAATTTTGGCTAAAGTGATGTGGGTTGCCATATTGACCTCATGGACAATTTGGAGTATTGGGTTTACCTAGCCTGTAATTCCGGTAATAAAATAAATAATAACTGCATTTTGAAACTTAAGAGTAAAATAAACTTTATTTAATATTTCAAATGTTTTTCTTCCCTTTTCCAACGTATCCCCATTTCCTTCCAGTTTCGCAAGATATACTTTATTCTATAGTTTTGGAGAATTATAAGTGGAAAATTAGTTGTGGTATAGTCCAGTTGAAGAGAAATTTTAACAAGAATGCCTGCAAGTTCATTACCGTAATGACCTATGTGGGCTCCAGTTGGTTTTAATAATTTTATTACTCATATTGCAATAAACTTTCTGCATTTATTGACAAATTTTAGAATTTGGAACAAGGTTCTTTAAGCTTAATATAACTGAAATACCATGAGTGTAAATTTTAATTTCTTTATCAGGATCTTTTTAACCCTTTGATTGTATGTAATGTAGCTAGTCTTTTAGCCTGGAAAATTGAATTCAGCTTATGCAATTTTATCTGTTTTGTCTCTAAAAGTTTACCTTCCTTTAATATCATGAAACCCAAACCAGTACCTTCTTCAAATTTACGACCATTAGTGTATGATGTGAGGGCCTTTAAGTCAATCACATGATCATCATCTGCTTCTTCAGCTAATTATAAATTATGAGGATAAATCAGTGGATTGCTATTTTTATTCACGTTTTTGATTCAATTTGTTCTTTACCACAGTATCAATCATCCTGATCCAAATATTTATTTTCGTGTTTTAGTTTAAATACTTCTACTAACATATATATTGTAATTGTAGGAATGCCTGTTAAAATACTAACTGCTAAAGTAGAAATACTATCGTAACAGTGGATAATCTTAAATATCTCTGTGTTGAGAGCAGTTAGTTTTGCCATGAATATTTATATTGGATACCAAGCTTTGGTTCTGTGTATTAAGGACAGAAAGGACCTACACTCGCTGCTAACCACAAGGATTTAGCAGTGGGCAAGTGGAGAAAACCACATTTACCATACTTTATTGGATAATAAATTAACACAAATGTATACAAGCATATCAATGACATACTACAAAAACACATACAAACTTTAAGACTATATATATATATATATATATATATATATATATATATATATATATATATATATATATATATATATATATATATATATATATATATATATACATACATATTCTAATTTTTACATATAAACATTTAATTTCATTATTTAATAAGTCAAAATTGTGGTATAGTTTTACCCATGTGTCAAAATATATTACCCTTTTTAAACATAGAAGCATTTTAAATCACAAAAAGTACTAAATTAATAGATTTATAAAAATTAAAATAAATAAGAAAAAATAGAAAATCAGAAATGAGAAAAAATAAATGAAAAGCTTGAATTATGTTTATTATAAATTTCGTTTATTATAAGTTTCTTTAGATCATAGTGAATATTGTCAATTCTTTTATAATAGTTCTCTAAAGACTCATTAGCTCTTCTTTTTATTTTTGTTTGTATGAAACTGCAAGAATTTTGGCTGATGTCAAGTTATGTGGGTCGCCATATTGACCAAATGGACAGTCTGGATTGGTTTTACCTTGTTGTGTATTAAGGAATTTCGTAATATCTAGCTGTACACAAATTTTATTACATTTGCATTCTATAAATTGAAAACCGTCAGTAAAACAAATAAGAAAGGCCGGCCACCATCCGATGACAGTACTTGAGTTCTTCTCATTGATGAGTTAGTATGTTATGCTCACTGAAAACAACTCAACACAGTGCTGGATTAATAATGTAGAAAATATTGATGCTCTGAAAGGCTAATAAAATAACAAATATGTATGTGTCCCCTTTAAAGAATTGGTAGATCGTATCTCACATCCGAATAGAAATAATTTGTAATGAAGTGCAGCAAAAATATGCTAAATTCAACAGTAGTACAAAGACATCCAAGATATGGAGTCCACATCACATATGTTTGAATTTTTAGAGTAACAAAACTTGTTTATTGACTTTCACACTTAAAATTAGTTTAAATAAAACAAATATTTCAAATTATACCAGAAGCATACCCACTTTCAAGACAAACGCACCGATAAATAGTATCTAAAACTGTGATCGAATTCAATTGGGAAATTCACTAATACAATGTCTAAATCGTCAAATATGGTAATATGATTTCTAAGTATATAAAGTACTAAAGTAAAAAAAAAACTATCATTAAAACTGAAAAATTTTATTGAGAAGCATAGGCCTAGCTTGTCTTCTTAAGTACAATGTTTAATGAAATACTAAAAGGAGATTTATTTCCCCTTAAAACTTCTACTAGGAATTAAGTAGGATTGTTTCAGAAAAAAATATTTTAAATTTAAAATCTCTGAGTTGAATAGATTTATGACAATAACAAAAATAATAAATTTCACTCTTTGTAGATTTTGTATTTAAACCTTGTTTTCTATTATATGAAGAAATTTTTTAATTCCTTGATTTTTCTTACACAATTGTCCTTTACCACAGCATTAAACTTTACTTAAAATGGTACGATCCATTTTAAAGTCAGGTGACGTTTGAAAATAAGGAGTTATAAGTTTAATTGGGAAACATTTTACTAACCACTGAAGAATTTATACTTATTACAGTTGTGAATGCTAAACTTCTTTTTCCTTATCAGATGCATAGTTAATTTGAATTTGTTAGTGTCAAGAATGATTCCTAGTCCCCGAACGACTCCCACGACAGACGCCCCCTACATTTTGTTTACATTTTTAGGGAGAGACTAAACCGCCAAGCAAAGAGGAAAGTACGCTAGGGATTGAAGCCTGACGTACTTGTACGAGACTCCTTAGTAATTTCACTGTTCAAGAATCCTTGTTTATTTTTATTATTTGTGTGCTTCTTTAGTGTGTGTGTGTTGGTAAATAAATGTTTGTCCTTATAAAGACTGAAGTCAATTTCGGTACCAACTTACACCTGAAAACCCAGACCCTCCGCCATCCAGATGACAGTTAGCTTTACTAAAAACCGTTATAATGTGCAAATTTATGTAAATATTTATAATTTAGTATTTATTCATCTATAGTATAACTGTGAAAACGAAGTACTCGTTTTAATAATTATTTGCTATATGCAAGATTTCTTGATGTAGAAATTAACTTAAATTTCAAAGATTAGATTCAGCAGATTTTATTTCAATAAGCGTATTTTATTAGATTACAATAACAAGTATTGAAAATACCTTTCATTGTAAATTAATTTATACAAGACTTACCATAATTTTAGTATAAGTTTTTTCTGAATATATTTTTAACAAATATCTCTAAATAATACTTGACGGGAACAAGGAAATGTCAAAATTTGACTAAAAACGCGAAATTTACCTCTAACATCGAAGTTAATTTTGTATATAAGTTTAGGTTTTCCAATAGTAGTATTATTTAATTAAAACGGTGTATTTTTTTTTGTTGTTGTTGTAAGGGAGCCTATTGCTTCTTGCTCCGGTTATACTTCGATCCAACGATATTTAGTGATATGCGTGAAATTGTTTAAGAATAATATTTTACTTATACACTTGTAAAATTTGTGAATGCATTACAAATTAAGAATATTTTATCAATTTAGTTGATATTGTGCCTAAAAATGCTCCTCATAAAGTACGTATTTTGATTTTTTACATTATTTTTTTTATCTCATGTGAACTAAATCCTGTTTTTTTATTTCCAAATTATTTTATCAGTAAATTGGATACTGGTTACAAATGTATTGATATTACATCTTGATGAGTGGAAATAACAAATGTTCGTGTAGACTACCCGTGGAAGCTTGGACTAGCATCTTTGTTTTGCCACAGCTCCAAGATGCAACAGCTTCCGTGTTATATATTTTATTTTTCAATAATATATTAGTTATTCATGGAATAATTTGAATTTTTATAACTAATAATTTTTATTGTTCCAACTTGATAAATATCATATCTTGAAACACATGATGTAAAACTGTGATTATAAATGTGTTTTTAGGGGGGGGTCTACAATACAATTTGTTGCTTGTAGCTAATTCATTTTATAAAAACCCTAACTCACTATGCAATTACAGACAAAAAGAAATGCATTTATGAATTCATATTACAAATGAAATCAATAAGCCCAAGCCAATCATGGTGATGTACCTAGATCATAAATAAACTTTGTTAAAATATCAGAAATACAAAAATCAAGTATCAACCTCAAGTATCAAAATAAAGAATTAGGTAATTTTAGCTTTGCGAAACGAAAGAAAAATCCTATAAAACGTACAAATACGACCAAGATGGAACAATTTTGAGATATGTTTTGACTATATGATATGATATATGACTATGTTTTGAGATTATATTTTTGTAGCAATGTGATGTACGCTGAATTATATCTTTCAAACAGACCTCTATTATTTTTTATTCTGCTTTAAAGATTGTTGTGAAAGTAACTAATATAAGCAGTTAAGTATATGAATCTCCTAAATTACTAGACTATAGAGCTGATCAAGAACTCTAAAATTCCCTTTTCTCAAACTGCGGATTTATTTCAGTGTTATCATTGAATAAAATTCTCATTTATTACAAACAATTCTCAACTTAATTTTGCTTTTCTATCCTCTTATAGTTATTCAACTTAAATGATTTAATATTAGGTCCAAACTTCTACACTCTTTCAATTTATGTTATTGCATCAGACACTAAAGTGTCAAATACCTCATGTTGTCCGGATATTTAACCATTCATTTCAGCTCTCCTAAAGTCTGTTTAAAATTCAGGCAAAAAACATTTTTTTTTTAGGAAAAATATGTTTAATTTTTAATAATGATTGTAAATAATTTTTGATAATTATTTTTGAAATATATCATTAGAAGTGGTTTTAAAATTATCAGAAATATATAAAATTCAAACATCATGATATCCGCAAATGTGCAACATATCTTTAGCTTTCAGTTTTATGCTATTGATGATACTTTATTATGGTTTTCGTAATAAAAAAACACAGTGTGTTATTAACTAATACGACAACTGTTTGCAACAAATAATATTTGCTACGCTTTCCTTTTTTTTAAATTTATTAATGGAATATCAGAACTTTAATACAATGAAAGTATGCATTTCATTTCAAAAATTCCACCAAATACAAGTAATTATTTTAATTAAATACACTTTTTTTGTATCTAATGTAATACTTGTCCCATTAAATGTAAACTATGATTCCTAAAACTGCTAACAGTAATAAATAATTATTGACAGCATTAGAGACAAATTTTACACTGAATACCACCTTCATTTTGAATTTTATTTTCAATTTCAGAACAAGAAAATAAATTTTTCTATAAACACTCAAATTTTTAGTATGTAATTTATATTTTCCAATATTCTTTAAAAGTTAAATTTATCAAGTTAATATTCAATCCACCAAGTACTAAACAAAATTCTTTAAGATCTTATGAAAGATATTTCCTTTTCAGTCTTATTTTAGTTGTCAAGTAATTGCATTTTAAAAAATTACTCGAGTGACACATTAGACGTTTGGTGAAATTAATATAAACTGAAAATATATTTGAAAGAATGCTTTAAATAATATACAAAAATAAATAAAATTATATCATAGGGGAGTATTAAACTTATCTTACGAGAACAATTAAGTTATCTAGAGTTATATCGAGAAATATTAAGTAATTTTAAGTTCCTATGTATACAAATGAAATGCAAATTAATTGAAAAATATAAATGAAATACTAATAAACTAATAAAATATTTTATATATATTAAAAAAATTTGTAAAGGCTACGAAATTTTGATTCAATTTTGATACTAATTAGTTTTAAATTGTTTCGGAGATCTGAGATAAATCAGAGAAAAGTTAATTGAAATAAAAAATTTAAATTATTAAATGAAATGTAACAAATCCTACTTGAAGCTCTACGGTTTTTTATTTCATATAAAAACCTAAATAAATCAGTTTAAAATTATAAATATATACGATATTGTAAATGTAAATGAGAAATAAGATTTGAGTTTAAGTTTAGTTATCACAGGGAATATCAAATGCGTTATGATGCACCTTCTTCATTACGCAAAAAAAGAAAATTTTAATGAGATATCAATATGCGTAATTACTAACACAAATTAATTGATGATAATTGAATCTAATAATCAGATAATAGAATTCTAGTGTTATTTAAAATTTTTCTTACAGAGTTTTAGCTACTCGAAATTGGTATGTTTTTGTAACTTTTAAATTCACTGACTTCCTATAAATTTCTCTATATTAAACTACAAAAACGAATCTTTTTGTATTTGATGTATTTGTTTATATTAAATCGATAAAATATTTTATTGGTTCAAATTTTAAGGAAAGACCTATTTCGGACACAGAATCATCAAACTACAATAAATATCTTTTTGCGATAGTACAAAAGCCCTTAACTACAAAATGTATTTTAATATTTATGGAACTATATTAAAAAGATAAAGTAATATTTATGTTTTTTATGCTCTGTTTAAAAAGCCCATCATTGTAAATGTTCTGTTTTGTATCAAATATTTAAAAAAATGGAATTTGGGGATAATATACATACAAGACTTGGCAATAAATATAAAAATTAAACTACTAAAGAAGAAACAAATGTGATAGGGACTTAAAATGGTATCTTCCAAAACTTTTACTGATAAAAATAGTTAGAGATCGTAATTTTAACTATTCACTATTACCTTAATTATTAACCTTAAGACCCTGAGTAAGTTAAATAACATTTAAATAAAATTTCGTTAAGTTTCATCGAAGCAAAAATAATTTTAATCTAAAATCCTTCACAGAAAAATTTTATTCCAAAGTTGTTTGCTAAGTGATCCCAAAATATAAAAATGCTTTCATATTATCTTACAATGATTCAATTCATTTGGAAGATCTACGCAATTTACATTAACAAATTTGTAGAATACTACTGTAATGACCTTTCTTTTATAACTGTTGTTTAAAAAATCAAAAACATAATAGAGTAATAACAATTTCCTTTTTCATGACTTTGAACTAAAATGACGTTGAAAGAAAAAAATGTAAAAGAAAAATTTAATTTTTCTGTTTGGAAATTTATTCACGAAATATCCTTAGGAAATCGCATCATACAGTTCAAAATATGTCCTCTATAATATGTACAAAAGAACAATAAAAACAATAAAAACAATAAAATAGAGAAGGAAACAACGAAGTACACTTTCCAGTGTTTCGTTATACCTCATCCAAAAGTGAGAAACAGAGCGTAAAATTCCAGATAGGATGCCAAGAAAGATATCCAAGAAACTGCATTTCAAAATCAATTCCTTTTTGCGTCAAGAAAGGGGATAAATAAATGGGTTTGTTGGCGACAGTTTAATTTTTGCTTAATATAATTAACATTTTAAGTGGAATATCTCAAATAAATAAATCTTAATTTGTAGGATTCTCAATGTAAAAACTTAATTTTACTTGCTGTTAAGATAATATCTATTGACAATATCTAATGGTTGTAAGACACAAAGAGAAAGATATATTTTGTTATTTGTTAAACTTGATATAGTTAAGGAGTTAATGCCATCTCAGTCAAAATTATTAAAATATAAACTGTAGAATAATTATTTATTTTTAGAGGAGATATAAACATTTTATGGAAGAGTGGTAAGATCAAGCATACATGGACTATTTCTAACAAATTTGTTTTGTATTTAAAGTAATTTAAAGACGCATAAATATACAGTATTTAATGTGGAATGTGATTCATTCTACCTTTTTTTTTCTTTCAGAATTCTTCATTTAGATGGTTTCTTGTTGTGGTTGGTCTGTGCATATCTGTGATCTTTCTTGTCCATATTGTGCCCATTTTCATCAAGTGTTCTCATCATTATCAGTGATCGCCATTTGCTCATATCATGTACTGTCCTTAAATAAGAATTGAATATTCTGGATCCATCTGTAATATATCTCACAAAACTTGCCAAAACCTAAAACATAATTGACAAATAAGGAGAATGAAATACAAGGTGTCATGAAAAGTTGCTAAAACTGTAATAGCATCAATTGGATGATTTAACACGAGTAAATACGATTTAAGATATTCTATAAAAATATGTGAAAGAAGAAATGGTTTTGTATTTAATTTCAAACTCATGTGAGGGAATCTTACAAAGACTGTATACCATTACTTTCTTTAAATCCAATTTCATTTTGGAGCATTATATAGCTTTCATATCATCTTAGGGTGGAATATAGCAATGACACGTTACAGCATAGTGACATATTTCACTCAAATATACATTATTTCACTGCTAAGATATAAAATTGTTATAAAATAGCTCATTTGTGGAATATGTTATTGAGGGTGCTACATAAAATGCCTTTCATATATTACTGAGATGTGAAATCGCCAAATTTCCTCCTTTTTCCACATAATGCCAAATTATATAAATGTTTGTTGTCCCGCAAAGTTTTTGTTCTCAATGTTTATTGTAATTGTGTTGTTTTAGAATATAGAAGAAGAAAAATTATATCTATATTCAAAGGTAAGAGTTATTAATTAAGAGTTAATAAAATTTTAAATAAATCTTAGTATTTAAAGAAAATCTGAAGGCCCAAACAAATATTTATAAGAACTTATTTATATTCCATCATAAATTTTTATAACTAATGTATAATAAAGGAGTTAAATTTTAATTAGGAAAAATATTTTAAATACAGCCAAATAAATATATTTTCTGAAACGTTAGATAATTATACTAAATTTATATTTTCTACAGATTCAAAGGGAGTTGAAATAATTTCAAGTATCTTTTACATAAAGTGTTTTCTTCTGAATATGATCTGTTATCCAATTAATATTAGGATTCGAAAATATATTTATGAATTAGCACTTACATGAGTAATATTAGATGGCTTATTCCTATTTAATTTAAATTTTTGTAATAAATGCATGTGTTACGAAAAAAAATTAATATATTTTTATAACTACAAAGAAGACCTATTTTTAGTTTTTAGTATGCATTCATACATATTTTCGTGTACTTTAAATCTGTATTGCATTTTTATGCACACAAAATCTTCTTAATATGTATTCCTTAAAATCTAAATATGCATTTCACGCTCCATTTTATTAGAGATATTTTATGTACTTTTTTTTCATTGAAATTGTTTAGTTTAATTTATTCAGTATATATAAATAATATGCTTTCCGATTTGTCTGATTATTAAAACAGATCCAACAATCGATTTTTATAGTACAATGACACACTCTTTGGCCAAGCTATTATGTTCATGAAATTTTCCAGATTTTTCTAGAAATTTGTTGCATTAAATAAGATTGACGATTGCAAACAGAGTGGCAGTGCATTTTTCAATATATTTGTTAAAATAAGGAGTTATATAACTAAGCACTGTGTCTCTGAATGTTGTTTTCACAATTGTAGCAACTTGAGAACTGAATACTATGTTATCAAAGGAAGGAAACTTCTTTGTCCTATAAGGTGAAATATACTCTCATAACTTTTACCTCTGATTAATAATTATAGATTAGAATAATCCATCATGCTCCTCATCTTTTTCCTTACCATCACTTTTTTCCTTACTGTCTGTAAACTGTAAGAAAGAGAAACTAGAGGATATTATGTTTAAATTTTTTCGGAACATAAACCAACTGCCTCTGCATAAAATCTAATGCAATAAATATATGAAAATTCGGTGATGTTTTCAATGAAAGACTTTCCTTAAACTCTTAATAGTAAATTTGAAAGAGAAATTTAAGAAAAGGTAAATTGGCAGGCGCTATAAATGTGTTGATTTTAACTACGAAATGAATGTTTTTCAACTATATATAAGTGCCACCATAAAAGATAAACATTTTCATTTGATATATTACATAAATATGAAGTTTCTTAATCCTAATGTTATTTTAGTAGATAGCAAAGAAAACACTATCTTCTTAAGAATTTAATATTTTAAATAAAACTTGCAAACAAAAATTTTATAACATGTGACATATTCATTGCTATATTATACATTTGCCTGCACTACCCTTTTCTAATTTCTAATAAAAATGTTTAGTAATATAGCAGCACTTAATCCTCAAGATTAAAACAGTTTCACCAAGGTATTTAATGCCTCTTTAAAATTGAAAGGTTTCCTCTCAGATTTTTACTTCTAAATGCCTACTGCCTGATAATGAAATAGAAAAATAACTAGAGGCTTAAATCCATTCGCTGTAAAGGCGTAGCATTACATTTATACAGCGGCTATATAGTACTTACTTTTGATACTTATTAATATACTAAAATATGTATGGTCAGTATATTAAATTTCCTAGTTATGTTTAAAGAATCAATTTTCTGAGATTTCCTAATCAAACATATGAATGGATACAGTAAATTTGTTATAATACTTTGGCCTTTGAGTGTGAAGTTGAATATTAGAGTCTCTGCCTGTGTGACTGCGAGAGTCAGTATAATTTTATGATATATATATATATATATATATATATATATATATATATATATATATATATATATATATATATATATATATATATATATATTATATATTATATATATATATATATATATATATATATATATATATATATATATATATATATATATATGTGTGTGTGTGTGTGTGTGTGTGTGTGTGTGTGTGTAGCCGAATTTTATATTTTTATATTGAGCAAAATCTTAAATATATCCGCTTAAATACTTTTATTAAAATTCCAATATTTTTCGTATATAAGTTTAAGCGTACCGGTTAAATTATTATTTATTTTTTCACGTTTCTGTATCAACGTTTAAACCTTTAGTAAAGTTGCTTCTATTATCATTTATAAGCGTTTATGTGTATGTATATATTGTTTGTGACAAATGTTGTGCTGTTAATCAATATGTTTGTGGTGCTGAAAAAAATGTATGTTTTTCTAACTATCTTGTATTATTTGTGGTATTAAATAACATTGTAATTAAGTGTAATGAAAATGTACATGTTGTGAAATATTTCTTAATAATGAAAATGTTTGATGTGCACTTTTTTTAAGAGAACTGAAAAGTTCATTTGTTAATATATGAGTTTATTTTTAAAGAAGTTTATCCAGGATATATATTCAAAAGTGTAGCAATATGTATGCAAATGTGCTTGAGAGAATTTGTTTTAAAGAATTATTAGCGTTGAATATTAAACAACTTGAATGTTGTACACATATATAAATATACACTGTTCATAATACTTGAGGGTAAATGTCTAAAATGCTAAAATAAATGTCTAAAATAAATGTAAAAGTTACTTTACAACCCAAAAAGAAAGATGGGGCAAATTTCGAGTTTTATTTTTAAGAACGCATATACTTTAAAGGCAAATCAGTATTTTTATAGCAAAGATCTAAAAGTTTAAGGGAAAAATTTCTTTTCGGGGCATTCCGAATTTAAATTGTTCTAACAAATAAGAAAATAATTTAAATGTCTATAATTAATGTTTAGAAAGCCAATACATAATAGTATACGTGAAAAGTGATACTAATTACATGTTTAAAATGGAAAAACCTTATGTGCATGTAGATTGCTTGTTACTACTTGTAAACCGAATTGTACTTAGCTATGTAAATCTATCTTCAAATTGTGCAAAAGAATTGATGTCTTGATATAGTAAACAAGTGATATATATTTTAAAAATGCAAATATCCCTATGCTGCTGATAATTTAAACTAAATAGCTCATACACGGCTTCTAAGATTAAAACGATTCTGTACAAAATATATAGAAAACTTATCACAAGTATAATTTTTAAATTATTTTCCCGAATATTTTTATTTAAAACATCAATACTTTTTATTTTATTATTCTGCAACTTTGATTTAAAAGGAAGATATGAGCAATATAAAAAATTCTGAAATTCATAGAATACGAATATAACTTTTTACAGATCATGGTGTAAGTAATAATTTTTTAAATTCAAATATATGGATTAACTGTTGACAGAAGAAACTATTTTCACGAATGCATTAAACACTTTCAGCGCTTAAATTCTACTATGTTATTATGAATACACATAATTCACGAAAATGATTTATAATCTTACATTAATGATATGAGGATCAGGTATTATTTACAGTTGAAGATAATCTAGTTTTAGCTTTTGATATGCATATTAATATCAAAAAATAAAATTATTGAATTTGTAATTTATTAATATATTTTATTTTAAAATTAATGGTAATTTAGGTTTTAACAATTAATGTACATTAAAATATGTTCAAAATATTTGTAAATGACACACACACATATGTATATATCAATCCCATGTGTTCATTTACAAATTGTTACTCTTTACTTTTATGTAATCGATAATTTATTAAAATGGAACTATTTAATCTTATCTACATTTGTTGGAGACTAAACACTTCAAATATGTTTTCCCAAAAAAATTCCAGTTTGTAAAATTTTAAATACATGTGGCATTGGATTCTAGATCTAATAAAAAAAAAAGATCATAGCAGCAAAAAACTTGATTGAAGAAACGCAAATTAAAACTATAATTTGAAGATCTAATTAATGCATGTTTTTTCTGAAACAGTTTAATATATTTAATTATAATCAAAAGTAGAATTATTGCGTAATTACATTTATATTTTCTTTCTAACTTATTTATAAAAAGCTACTTAATTTTAAATAAAATGGGATAATTAGAAAGTTTTCAAATATATTAATTAGGAAGCAATAAAAAAGAAAATGCACCCTTTTGATTTTACATTTTGAGTTTTGTGAACTGTGTGCAATGAAATAGAGATGACTTTAAATCTTTGATTAATTTTTTATAACTTCAATTTTGCAGTGAATTAAAACTTCTTATATATATGCAAAACTATTTTAAGAGATTCATCGAAACCCGAATAAACCTGTTTCGTGTTTCTATTTTAAACTATTTTTTTCAAAATGAAAATATTTAAATTACGAAAGAATTTATTTATATCTTATTAAATTTGCTCTAAATTTTCTTACATATTGCATTAGAAATCTATGCATTTTATATTTTACATGTAAACATATCTAGAAATGTTCAGTGAATCAAGAAAAATAAAGAAATAAAGAATAAATAAATTAATCAAGAATATATCAAGTGATTACAAAATAAATAACTATTTAAGGCATTTTTAATGCGTAATTTAAACATGCGCGGATGGGTGTATCCCAATGTTGTTCTTTAAATTAAGATAACAAATTACTGTTTTAGATGCTAGTTCGACAATTGAGATTCAGACTGTATAATAACATTTTTTCCTGACCCAATAAAACGTGAAAATGAACTTTTTCGAAAAATCGGGATCTTTTAATTTTCATACTCCACTTTTATTGGAAGTAATAAAAAAATTTTTTATAACTTTCTTACCAGTAACTCTGGTTTAAATTATATAAATAAAAGAGAAATAAAAATACGAAAATAAATTACTTTTGTTGTGATCGTCTTCCACACGTTAATTATGGTCTTTCTGTATCACACGGCAATTATTGCTTTCCTCTGAGGGAAAGAAAGCAGTAAAAATACCATCAGTTTCAACTGATGACATCCATTCCTTTGGTCATCCTTAAAATAAGTCGTGCCAGCTTTAAACTCATTACACTACTGTTACACATTAGTACAATTCAAGAAACTATCCCACTAAACAATTTTTATATTGCTAAAAGTCTAAAACGGCGTAGTTTTCTTCACGAGAAGAAACAGGATTATGCTCTTCAACATGCAGCTGAATTAATGAGCTCTTTTCAACACTGATACTATAAGAAAAGTTTTCTACGTACTGAAAAAAAAACTAAATCATATTTTAACTTTCAAGACCTTAACCATAAATGCAGGAACACAGTGAAACTACAATTATGGGGGAAAATCCCTTTCTGCGTCAAAAGCTTAATACTCTTAGTTCTGGACGTACATTATACGAATCCTGTTTGTGTCATTTCTTAGCTACTCTAGAAGTTTATCCAGTATATTTTTGGCTCCACTACTTATAATTTCTGTTGGAAATATACTTTTTAATGATTATTTGAAGAAAAATGGTTTATCCAGAAATGCTGCTTTTTAATTAGCGCCTATATTCCAATAGTAGAGACAAAATAATAGTAGTAAGTTTTATATGTTTGAGTATACTCTCATGTTACGTTAAAGTAATCGAAAATAAAAATACATTTAACAATAATAACAAACTTTAATTTATCACGCTAGTTAAACATCGAAAGGATATCATTATTTAGCTTAGAACTTACGGATAATTCTATCTACCGATATATTTTCATTTACTATTGTGACTTTAGGTAAATCAGTTTTTATAAATTATTACAGTGAGTTTAATTATAATTTTTACACAGTTTTTATGGTTAAGTTCAACTACGCGTTCATGTTTTTGGATATTATTTAAATTATATTACATTCCCGGAAGAGTATTTTTTTATCCTATTATATTACTTCTGAACAATTTTAAAACTTAATCCATGAAAATCCTATATTTTTATCTTAATCAATCATATAACTAGATATAAAGAAGTTATATACTACACAAAGGATTTTCGATGCATACTGTTAAAAAATCTTAATAAGCAAGACCAGAAGCACAGATAAATAAAACGTAATTCTTTTTTTACTTTCTGCATATGCGTAAAGTTTCTGGATAAACACCCATATACAAATATACCCAATACAAATATACATATACATAATTTAAATACAAACTCCTTAAAATGAATATCAGCAGCTTTGGTTGAGCTATATATATATATATATATATATATATATATATATATATATATATATATATATTTCATTTTTCATTCTCTTCTTTTACATACATAATTTTCTACATACACAGACATTACACAATTTTTTTAAAATTTTTATAAAGCAGCGCTGGAAAAATTATAATTAAAGTCCATTTTCTCACTCGGTTGTGTTACGTTTATATTTAGAACTTTTCTATGAAATTGAATAAACATAATTTTTCAATATCATGAAGTATTCCGAATTATGGACTTACACCGATATAAAACGCCAAACATTCAACATTATATTAGGATTCAGAGAATATAAATTGCTATGTTTTGTATCAACATGTAAGTTGAAAAACATTTGTATGTATTATACCTCGAATTATTTCTAAAAATACATAAACTTGTGTTAAATGTAGTAAATTGATGTTTTTAAAGCTTGTGTGAAACAATTTATGATCACATTCTAAATGTATGTAGCTTTGCTGTTTAAATAAACTGAATGAACTTCGTGGATACAATTTTAATCATTATATAAACAACTCCACTGAAAAATTAAACACCTTCTGTGAAAAATTCCAGTTGTTATAAATAAGAATAAAAAACATACAATAAAATGAACTACAAATTACATGTCTCGTGTTAAGGGGAGTAATCACTTTTAAGCAACCCTAAAATCTAGAATTTTTGACGTATTTCGACTTTGCATAACTTTTATTATTACTATTTAAATCGAATAAAATTTTCAGCATTTGTTCTCTATAGTTTAATTATATATCTAAACTTAACATGTTTTCTTTTAAGTAAGAATTTTTTTATGGGCTGAAATGTAAGAGCATGTTTCTACACTTCCAAAATTTTGCGGACACGCTACGCTCAGGCGTACAACGACACATTACAAGTTTCATTAATAATTTTTACATTTTTGCAAACTAATATCATTAGGAATGAATCTCTACCTATTTAATTTTTAAAAGGTTTCAAAACTTTGTCTCCAACAGTATAAATTTTTCAAAAATTTAAAACAGCGTACAAAAATTTCAACAAAAGATCTCCAAATACCAAATAAATTTAAAAACTATGAAAAAAGTAGGTAGAGTTTAACTATAATGCTATAATGTACTTACCTTGAAAGTTTCAAAATAATATATATAATAGATTTTTTAGAGTGCACGCAAGTGTAAAAAACATCCTTTTGAGTAAAACGCATTTATATTTAGAATTTTATATATTTAAAAAAATTATTTCAAAGTACTTTAAAATTGTTCAATTACACACATTATCCCATCTTTTTCTAAATGTTTTTACTTGTGTAGCAGTTTGGGCTTTTTTTATTACTCTTCGAGCCTCTAATGAACTCATCTCCGCAGCAGAAATATGCTTTTAATCATCGTAATATGCAAAGGGTTTTACATTATTACCTATTTTGTAACTAAGTTCACTCGTAACTCATAATGAGGGTTAAGTCGATCAACTTGACCCTCATTAAAAATAGAAACAGCTTTATTAACAGCTATCTGGACTATATTTCAGCTACATCTAGATATTTGGAGAATAATTTTCATATCACAGCATTGAAAGTCTTAATGGGTTGGTGTGTACCCTCCTTAATATTTTTTGAGTAAGGATTGCATGCTGAGATATTTAAAGATATCTTTTATAGCATTCATTACAGGAGGGGTTATCCAATTTTAAAGTTTGTAAGATTGCAAAGGTCCCAAAGTACAAACTCTCTACGAATATTCCCGCAAACCCACGAATATTCCTGCAATCCTAAAGGACAAAGTAGATGAGAAGGTTTTATGTCTGTAGATTGCTAGGGATAAAATACCGTCGATGCAACTTGCTTCATATCTCTCATACATAATTAGAGTTTCTTTATAGCATTTCCCTCATATACTGTCAGTTTATTTATAATATCATCTGTAAGTTGACAGCATAAAATTTCACCACACTCAGTTTTCAACTCGAACAATGTATACACGTAAGTAGTAAACAATATACTTGAAAAAGATAGAAGTTAACAGCATAAATCCTGCTGATGAAAATAAAATAACAACCATAGAGTTTGCAAATGTCATGAAGTTTGCAAAAAATGAGAAAAAATAAAAGTTATAGCAGAAAAAAAACAGTGATAATGCAGTAACATTACTGAGTATGTAGTTATATCAAAGGTAAACAAACAGCAGTTGGTTGATTTAAATGTCCAAAAGCATCTATACTTACATCGTATTTCAAACAATTTTATGTGTTATAAATGGAATTTTTAAATTCGGTTTGTTTTAAATGATTCAGAATTACTGAAATTTTCTAAAAATGAAAAAAAAAAATAATCGATTTTTTGAAACTTTAAAGATGATTACTCCCCTTACACATAAACTTCAATGAGACCTCATTATACCCTTGGTTCACATGCTACAGAAAAGCAAAACAAAAATACCTTTTTGTAAATAGTTATAATTTAAATTTTATTTTAGATTATCTAGAAATAGTACAGTTTTAAGTATAATCCTATAAAGTAAAATGCATAGAGCATTATAACAGGGTGGAAGGGATACAGATGCACGTGACTTTGAAAAATTAAAACTCATAGTGCTTTTAAAGGATAATTTTTTTTAATATTAAAATTTTACATTGTTATAAATGGCATTTAAGAAAGTGAGTAGCAGTAAATCTACAAAAATCATACAGAAATAGCTTTTATCTGTATTCCCTTTCCAATAAATCTCAGGAGTCCATTTTTCAATAAAAATTTTTTTGTAAAGAATTGTACTTACAGCTGATATTAGAAACTATATCAAATGTTAATCCTTATTTAAAAGCTAGATATAAAAAAATCTTCATTACAGCTTAAAGTTCGTTGAGAAATTTAAGAAGTATGGTTTAAATGAATCTACAACTATGATATATACTGTTATAAGCTTTACGAACTCTAGACAACTAAATTTTATTTTTAATGAAACTGATCGACAATGGAATATTAAAATATGTTATTCAACTGTAGTTAAATTGAAAGACAAAATTTTTAATTATCTCAGAGCAACTTGTTATCATATGATTTAAAATGAGCATCATTAAAAATGACCCATGGTCATTCAATTTGTAAATAACAAAGCCATTTTAGTTTATAAGTTACTTGTTAAACCATTGAATACAATTTGGATTTCGTTATAATCATTCACAGAAAGTATAAAGAGAAAAAATATGAGAGAAAATATCCATTTTTCTCAGTAAATTATGTCTTTAAATTTTAATTCTTTTAACATACATAATTACACTGGTGTGCAAAAGTTAAGCATAATACCTAAAATGCAGAAAAATAGGAGCAAATATTCGTTAAATTGTTAAATATTACGCGTGGAGAATTATTTGAAGGTGAAACATTGTGCCGATGCAAAACATTGCCTACGATGTCGAGATGTGTATAGCATCTGTGTGCGTCAGAATGAGTATAGAACCGCATACTCGGCATAGTTCTGTGAGAATTGTTGAGTTGCACGATAAAAAACACGAATAATGGCACAAAAAGCTAACTGAACTTGTTTCTGGAAGAATTTACGGGAATGATGTAATCAGCAGACCTCAAACCGTACAAAACTAGCAGAGGTTTAAAAAAAAATTTTTTAAAGGGGGGGGGTAATATTTTGTCGATTTTAAAAGCACAGGTAAAACGGAGAACTGGTTTCAATGCTTAAAGCCGCCATAATAGTACGAGATTAAACAAAAACTTTACAAGACATTCAATAGCTTTTGTGCACATGCCAGACGACCATTAGTTTGTATTCCCCTCCTGCCTCAGTACAAACGTGCTTATATAAACTGATGTTTTGAACATCAAAGGACCAAACTCAAGTGAAACGCGTATCTCTCGTATCTCACCTTCCATCCCCAAATTTGCTGAGATAAACAAGTTTTGGGTTTCGTTTGGAGCACTACGGTCTACTTTTGCTACACGAGAGATAATGAGGCCGAGACCTACTGCTTAAAGCCGATTCCGAACGCTTACGAACATCCATGTCTCAGTGGGGTTCGAACCTCCCAAGATTGAAAATTGGGGAATTAGGTCAATGTGGTTTTCACTGACGAGTTAAAGTTTTGTCTGAACACGTATTTTCATCGCTTAACGATAAGGAGAAAATGTAGAAAACGTTTTCACCCAAAAAGCACACGAAACGAAATAAGTTTTCAATGAGATAAAACTCACCTCATTGAAGAAATTACTTATGCCATTAAATGTAGCATTAAATTATAAAAATTAAAGGGGTTGACAGTTGAGTATTAGTATAAAAGATTTAACTATCTTCCCTGATACTTTAATTAAATATGTATAGGAAGGTTTGATTTGGTATTTAATAATTACGATCACTAATTTTTGAGTAAAATTCGAGAACACATACTAATTAATAGAATTTTCAAAAGACCTTAAATTTCTGTGTAATAGTAAACATAAACTCACTAAGAGCTAAGAGATTAAGCTTTTGAATGAGAAAAAATAGCATTTTACATGCATTATTCGTTAAAGTGCAAAATAAACCATGCAACTACAATTTAATAAAATTTACTCTAATATTTATCTTTTAAAAATTCATACCGTTCATTACTTAAATTTTTTTGACAACACTAGATAGTTTGTTTACTTATTCACCTGATTCACTTTCTAATTTATAAAAATAAATGATGCTACATTTATTAGATTCTCCCAAAGAAAATTATGTCTGAAAACCAATTTCAGCTTTTGAAAGAAAGAAAACTTGGAAGGCTTACAAACGTTAGGCCGTTGTTTTATTAAAAATATTACCTTGCTATAATGTACGTACACATAAAAACATCCAATTTATTAAATAACTTCAACTAATAAAGAGAAATACACACGAAAAAGAAACTTTACCTTCGGAAATATTTTCAATTCTTTTGGAGATATAAGTTACAAAGTAGTGATATCAAAACTTACCTGTTAAACGAAATTTTTCTTTACCTAAATATTCAATAAAAGTACACTATTTTTAAATAATTATGTGACATGTCACTAAGCAAGCTTTATCTACTTTGAATTGGCGTTTCATTGTTAAAGTTTTCTAGTCAATGATTTTATTCAACATGGGCTACAGTTATAAAGAACTGTTTTAAACCAGGATATTTAAAGAGACAAAATCAGTGTAATTAAAATGAAATATTTAAAAATATTGATTGTTCTAAAAGTTTTGTTCACATGTTAATTCCTGTCTTAAAGACATGTTTAGAAGCAATATCGGCTAAATACATGCCAGACTTCCTATTTGAAAGAAGTACATCCTCATATTCTTTAATTAACACAATGGAATTTATTTTTCCGTTTTATCTATAGAATATTACAAATAAAAATTAATATAATTTTACCAGAACATCAAATGGTCTGGATTTCGTAGACTGAATATTTCAGTAAAGAAAAAGTGAATATAATTAGACAGAAAACATGACATTGATACAAAATGTGCTGATTGCATTTCCTAACGCTAAATTTAGTAAATAGTCTTTCTCTTTCAATTTATGTAATATTTGTTTTCTACTGTAATAGTAATGAATAAATAAACTAAAATAAATGTAATAGAAATACCCAAGCACACATGCATACTCAGGTCAAATTATATATATATATATATATATATATATATATATATATATATATATATATATATATATATATATATATATATATATATATATATATTTGGGGGGGTGAGGTACCGGTAGGGGAGAGGGCACCAAAATATAAGAGTGAAAAAGGTGCTTTACTTAATATGTAATAATGCGTACATATGATGTACCTTCATTTAAAAATAATGAATGATATGTTTAATTAACTTTTTTACGATAATTACATACTTGTACATCACAGAAATTTATACAACTACAAAAGCGATAAATTCACTATGAACAATAAATTATTGACTACGATGGTACAATGTGAACAACAATTTTTGAAGTTCTCAGCTATTTTGCAGAATTAGCCGTTTCAGGTATGTTCCACTGAAATCACACTAATCAATCATAGGTTAGTTTGGGATCTACTAAACATCGAGACCTCGAGAAACTACACGGTAATCAGCGCCTGGAAAAAACAATCTCTTCAAACCTATGCAAAGAATTCAACTATCCTGAATAAACATTTTTTCCCTGATATTGCTCATGTTGCTCAGTGAAAGATTGAGAATAAAATGCCTTTCCGCATTACAGGTTAAAGCAAATGAATATGTCAAAATATAAACAACACATAAGAACAAAGATTTAAAAGGAGAAAACTTTGAATTTGGACTGGTTCAAAGGAAACTTCGGTAGAAACCCTGTTTAGGGGGCCCCAGTTCAGTGGGCACGCCAAGCATGGGCGATGTCGCCAAATACTAGAATCTCAGTTCCGGGGGGCGGCCGCCATGTTTTTGGCTCTATTTTTGTACAAGTGATCACCAATTTGTCGTCAAGTGATGTTTCCAACTTGTGCTTCGTTTTGTATTAAGTTTATACCCAATTTCAAAGCGTATTTTGAACAAAAAATAATGAAAGGGTTTGTTTTGGAGTGTTACGGTCTACTTTTTGCAACACGAGGGCTAATGAGAAAGGGACCTACAGATAATGAAATGAATATAATGTGTCATATTTTGAATTAAATTAAGACACAATTTTTAATAAAAAAGTTCAAAAAGCAGTAAATAAGGAATATAAATGTGAAATATAACATCACTTGTTATCCTTCGAAAATTAAGCATAAAATATAAAATAAATAAAGCACTTGCCGAATTTAAGTATCCCGCATTGTTGGTGGATATAGATGCTTTATCTGATTTAAAACATCCCGAAAAGCTTCCTATGGATTTTTTCATCTTCCTCCACATAAATTCACAAAGGTAAGAATCAAATTATTTCTCACACTTGCGGAGAGATCTCTTAATTGAGCTCCACAAGCCCTCAATTGTATTGGTGTGGGCTCCAATATCAGGGTCTTTGAAAGTAACACTATGATTAACTCTCAGATGATCAAAACCCTCAACTGAAAGACAATCATAAGCTTTACAACAATCAGAAATTATTGTAGTACCCGGATGCACATATTTTCGTATGACTGCTAATAAAGTATCCCTATCCCTGCGTTCTACTACCTAAAAAAATCTATTTCTACCCCTCTGTATTCCTCCGAAAACCCACTTTCCATCAACCCTTCAACCCCTAATAAATTTACGTTTCCCAAATTTACTTTCATCAATTTCAACAATGATCCCCTTCCCCCCCAATTTTAGAAGAAGAATTTAAAATAAAATCTATACAAACCTCCCTAGAAAAGCTGAAGCTGAACCAGTCAGTTGCTGTTTTTTGATATTTGTTATTCGTGAACGATATACTCCATAGGTAAATTATACACCCACATATAGGTTAACATTAAAATTTTGAAGAGAATCAAATGACTCGTTCCAAACCAACCTCCCTTTCTCACAGATCTTTTCACCCGATGCTCATTCACTCCTCTCTTACGACATTCCCATATATATCCGTCAATTGAGTAGCTTTCTACAAGGCGTATGGTGTATGTGCAAGTCGGACATTCATAAATCCCGGCAAGCAAACCAACACCCATGCACCATTGCATAATTGTCAAATTTCCCTGATCCCTAAAAGTTCCTAAAAAACTCAGAGTCATACCTGAAAACATGTGCAGAAGCCATCCTCAATTTAGAAAAAAGGTTTGTGAAACACTTAAGAAATTTAATTTAAAAAACGGGAAAAAATACCCCAAGAGCACAGGTGAAATGGACACGAAATGAACAATTCTCCAGAGCATGGCCGAAATGGACAAAGACTTGTAATGGACGCTAGAAAATCCAAATTCAGCTTTCTTGAAATTTTATTATTTACAGGAACCAATAAGGGTCAGATATTCAAATCACATGTCATTTCATGATCACTTTTTCCGTGTGTCTTGTCCAAAACACGTGTCGTTTCGTTGTAACGATCATCAAGAAGAGCAAGGTTTACCAGAAAACTGGGTACTAGAATTTGGCGACATCGTCCATGCTTGGCGTACCCACTGTACTGGGGTCCCATAAACTGGGATTCAGCCGAAACTTCTCAGATTATGGAGATTCTCTACAACTTAAGTAAACAATTTTATGTGTTATTAGTACTATTCATATAAAATTGAGCTTGATTGCATACAAGATTCGTGTTACCCATTGTGGGGTCAAAAGACTAAATACATTCAGGCCTCCTCTTAACGTCATTGGATTTAAAACAGCAAAATAGGTTCGTGTACATTTTGTAACCTAATTTAACTGAATATATCTGGATAATACCGGGCAAACCTGCTACAAAAGAAGTAGAAATATAAGTGATTTATATGTTATTGATTTCTTCCTCCATAGTAAATGCATTGGTGAAAATGTCTCACTTTTGAAGTACGACATCATTTTTTTCCTAAATTTATGACAGTCACGATATCTTCTCGTAACCTTTTTTTTCCTCCTTTCCGGCATCACCAAATTACAACAGAAAAGATTGCAGACATTTTGGTAACTGAGATTTAAGAGTTTATTACAATTGCATCAACATCACGGACGCCCTATCCTATTGACTTCTATTTTTTACTCTTATATCGGTGAATATCATAACACTAGGTGGGTAGAATTCCAAATATACACAGTCATTCTACGTATTAATATTTTCCCCAGGGCTGTAAAATTTTAAACTACCACTTCATCAGAGAAATTATAATTGGTTTAATTTTCCCTGATTGACTGAATAGTACTTTTGTGATGAAATATTCTGCACTTGAATGTAAAAACACTATTCAGAAATAGAAAGGTTTGCAATAATTTCTGGTTTAAAATAAAGCTAAATTACATATGGTACAAACTGCATTACGTACATTATTAAATATGAACTAAAATTTTCAGTCTAGAGATAAACTGTATCGGAGATTTCAGTGCAAAAGATTTAGGAAATATCTTTACTCGTAAAAGCTATTGATAGGAGAAAATAATTAGTCTTTCAGAAAGACATTTGGTGAAAGATAAAATTGTGTTTAATAATTAATTAGTTGAATATACAGGCTTAATTTGAATAGAATGATTAAGTGATTTTCATTTTATTCACTGTACCTTGTTAATATTCTATTTTTATTATGGGGACACACCCAATCCACAAAATAAGTGTAAATGTTTAATACTTCCTCTGATATTGTTCAATAATGCCAAATACTAATGAAGAGAAAGGCTCTAAATCTGCAAAAATTTACAATTGAAAAAATTACTTTCTGGAATAAGTTCATTTTAAATTTTTGAAATGTAGAGATTTATTGTAGTTGCAAATAAAATTTATTGCATAACTCTTAGTTAAAAACGTATAACCAAAATGCGAATATTTTTTTACATTTGTCCTATGTATTATTTTATAAAAAGTGTGGAATTAATAGGATTTTGTCGAAGCAAACAGTGGAAGTAAAGTTGTGTAATCTTTTGTCTTATCGAACAAGAATTTCATAATCTTATTGGAATCACATCATGATAACAATTATTTCTATATCAAAGTAGTGAGTAATAGGAAGGGGTAAGATTAATTCATTTGCCTTCATGTGTAATTCATTTTTGTGTCAATTTAATAGGCAATTAGTGAAAAATATTTATTAAATTACCTGTTAGAATTTAAGGGATAAGGGATTATTACAACTTAACTGCCTAAAATTTAATTTAAAATTTAATCAATCTTAAGTTAATTCATTAAAGATCTTTAATAGATGTTTATCAATTTTTCAATTATATCACTACTAAATACTCTTAGCAATGAATGAGTTTAACATTTTTTTAGATCTACATTTTTCTTAACTATTTGAATATGGCGAAGATCATCTTTGGTCTCTTTAAGTTCGTTACAACTGCTATTCACTACACTTACAATCAGAAAAATGAAATCTATATTTTAAATTATAAATTCAAGTAAATCAAGATTTATATACATTTGTTCTGTATATTAGGGTAGTACTACGTACGTGACCGTTAAATAGCTAAAATAACTTTTTGACTCTACAGGACAGTTTTATTATAAAGAAAGAATAAATTACAATTGAAAACCACGTTTACCCAGAATTTAGGACAATTGTAGTTAGGGCTTTTACTACATACATGCATTTCATGGTAGAATATTTTTACAATCATATCGAAGTATGTAAAAAACAGTTTAAACGAAAGATCAACTTAACTTATAAAGAAAATAACATGTTTTTAAAATAATAAGTTCTAATATTTTAAATGTTAATATTTCTGTTTTAAATAAACTGTCCTTATTATAAATTTTTTAAGATCTAAAACCAATGAGAAAAAATAACGCTTGGTAAAACCATAAAATAAAAACCCCCGAACTTTTAGTATTGTGCAAACATAATCAGTGATTACATTTGCCCCAGACTCCATGATTGCACTAAACCCATATATAATTTGGAACCGCGTAAATGTAATCATCATTAAAATGTATTTATTGCTATTCAAATCGAAAACTATTAGAAGAATAGGTCTTTTTATTTTGATAAATATATGGAATCAAAATACTACAATGATATTGAACTTTTTGTATTGACAATATAAAATAAAAAACTGCGATTCGTAATCGGACATCCAGCTAAAATCCAGACAATTTACAAAACGAGTAACATTATGAAATTTTGGGAAAAAGGAATTTTTATTTTCAAATTTTAGATTACTTGAAAACTAAAAACATAAAGTTAGAGAAGACTTATTGCATTTAACCCACGTTTCCCTTTAACCACTTTTTTACTCCATCTGAAAAATTTTTAAGTTCCGTGTCAGATGCAAGGCGTTCGTAATGGAATTCAAGACAAATTCTTCTGTTGAGATTAGTGTTGAGTCTTTGCCCCTGATTCCGCAACTTCTGCCCTACATGATGACTATCAAGAAATTCAAACCCATTGATTTACTCTGCATTTTTCTCTACGTATACAAGGAGATGATTCAGATGCCTATATGCGAGCCCTGAATACTAATTAATAGCCCATACCTAATTAGATAGAGATTTCGTGTAAAACTATAAAAAGGTTGATTTGATTTGAAGCGTCATCAATTTTACCTGTTTTACGTAATACAAAGAAGGTATTGGTTATTCAAGCTGTTAAATTACCATAATCAGGAATTTGCTATTCTACATGAAACGTGAAATTTTGCTAAATACACACACACACACATACACACACACACACACACACACACACACACACACACACACATATATATATATATATATATATATATATATACATAATACTCCAGATTATTATGTATTATACCTAATACCAAAAAAAAAAAAAAAAAAAAAAAAAAAAACATGTCAGAAGATGATTACACGATGCAATGATGAAATGAAATGAGAAATCATGACAAAAATAAAGATTTTATTTTTTTTTAGAAATGTTACCCTGGCCGAAACATTCAAAATATGGTATTTGTCAGGGATGGATGTCTCCAATTTTAAAGACTTTCTGCTACCTGAATTGATACTATATTACAACAAGTACACAAGAAGAAGAAAGCGAGTTCATCCCGCCATTTGGCCATATAATTTTCAAAAGTGATGATTTAACTTTTCGTAAGAAATCTACAGTACTAAACGAATCAAAATTTATTTTCAAAATTGGTTATCCATGCGTCTGTTCACGTTACCTTTAGTTTATGAATACATTTTACATCATTTTATCAGAGAAGATCGAGATTTTAATTGAAACTAATTAATCTCGCCCTTTTTTTCTGGCGTTACTTACACGCATATATATATATATATATATTTATATATATATATATATATATATATATATATATATATATATATATATATATATATATATATATATATATGTGTGTGTGTGTGTGTGTGTGTGTGTGTGTGTGTGTATACATACACATGTATGTGTCTGTGTGTTTGTCAGGTTTTAAAACATAATACTTTAAATTAAGAAAAACTTAACAATAAATGCACTCTATTGTGATGCAGAGTAATTCGGGGGGATTTAATTTACAGAAGCGACTGGCGTGACAAAATTGAATCTAAGGTTAATATATACTCCTTTGTTTGAACAGTTACTACCAAAGTGGGTAGCGATTTTCAGAAGATGTCTCAGAATGTCTTAAAGAAGAAATAAAGAATTAATGAATCGTTATTTCTTCTTTTGTCTTTCTCCACATTCAAGTGTTGAGCCTGACATTGATTTTTAAAGTATTTATTACAAAATTATATTTATGTGATAGATAAAAGTTTAAAATGTCATTGATATAACAGTACTGCAGCGTCAGAAATAAAACCTTAGTTTCGACTATTCGATTGACATTTTAGCATTACAACTTGAATTGGTTTTTAGAGCTAAGGTTATTTTTTTGCAACATGATTACTACTTTAGACCAGAACATACTGTTAGCATCATTACCGAACGGTTACGAACAAATTGTACAATCCGTACAAATTGAAAAGACTGGTTGAACCATCGTACTCAGAACATAAAACAGGTTATAAAGTTCAAAAGCAGAAACACTTCCTTTTTTTATGAATATTAGAGATACAGCTGAAAGACACAATATATCTGTTCATAACATAGGATTTGACATCGATTGATATGAAAAATAGACCTTTAATTTGATAAAATCTAAAAAATAGGCATAACTTAAAAAAAAGGTAACATTTAAATGTAGTAATGCGCTAACGCATTGTTCTGCTGTCTAAATCTGGAATGAGATTATTATTTCTGATTGACTCTTCTTTCAACTAGTTTGGTTTATTTCGAAAATTCTGATCATTTTCCGAATGAGACCAGCCCATTTGAAATTTTTCTTGCAAAGCATAACATGGTTCTCCTACTAATCTCACCACCTTCATCCATAAAATTTAAATAGGCCTCCTGCATTCCACGAGTCGTGATTTTGGCTATTCATTTTTAACCTGATTAAAGTTATTCTAGTGTGAATAGCAAATAATATGTCAGGTACGAGAAGAAGGAAAAATTTATATCTCACATGCCGAATGTTTAATTAAGAATGTTCAAGTCTCTCCTCAGTTAATGTTTATTAGATCCTTTTAGTGAGGTTTGGTGTTATATATTAAATTAGAATTGCGTTAATTCTTTTCATGGTTGTATCAAATATTTCGTAGATCTTGAGATTTTCAAGGATTTTGCAGTTGATTTATTAATAGTTTTCTGCCAACTAATTATAACACCCTTACTTAATTTTACTTTTCATACAGAACTAATATATTTTAATTATTCCTACTTTATGTTAGCTGATTAACTCCATGTAAGCTTTTATTGAAACTATTTTATTACATTGTAGAAATAATGCTAGTCATTGATTTAATATAATATTCAATGCGTTTCTTAATAGATTTGTATAAAACGTATATGATCAGTAATAAATATAGTTGCACATAAAAATTATATAAAAAAATGTATGACAATTTAAATTTTATGCTTTTTTGAAGATTGGGAATTTTCAATATTCAATCACTCATTTAAAGTTCATTGACAGAAGCATTATTATAAAATGACTTTTATTCATAAATGTATTGATCCTTAAAACATAGATAAAGTATTACACTAAATTACGACAGTATTTAACTTACTGTAGAGGTATTCTTCACAAAGATGTGTTTTAAACTTTTGTTTCATGCATTATGAGATGCTATTATAGTAAACAGCTGTACTAATAATGTTGAAATATTACCACTAAAAAGTTTCAAGATAGTTATATTTAATATACTAACGGCATGTTTACAATATTTGTGCATAAACTCAAAATCCTTGAATATAATGAAAAGATTTTCCTCTCTTTAAAAGATTTTTAAAAGGTGTTCTCTCTAATATTACCAGATACAAATACGAAAAATTATTTACGATTCGGTTATATATATAAAATTATATTCTCATCTCTTATGAAAAACAATTGTAGGGCTTCTTCGAAATTTCATAGAGAAACACAGCGCTTTTGCTGCTAAATATTTAAAATCAGTAGCATACTACTGAAAAGAAACAAAACATTAACTACAAGTTTAGGTAATGTAGTGATTGGTGGCAAATTGTCTGATCGACGACAACTGAATATTTGAAAAGTCTCGTTATGTTAATCTTGACTAAAAATTAAGTTTTAGAAAATAGACATTTGAATTTAGTAAAATAAATATTGAGAATTTATTTCTATGCCTACAAAATCTTATGTGTTCTTAAAAATATCACAGGTTTAAATTTTTAAGGTAATTTCTTAACAGATGGCTCCTGCTATACTTGTGCTTTGATTATAATCGCAAAATTAAAGCCTTCTTGAGACATATTGGATCATAAACAACCCTTTAAACTACTGAAAGCTAAATGATTTACAGTTGATCAACCACCCAATAATCATCGAATGCACTTCAGTTAGTATTCAGCTGATCCTTTGAATTGTTAGAAGAGAGCTGTAGTCTATAATAGTTCCTTTTGCAGTTATGCTAGATAACTGTAATCAATGGCATTGGACGTCAAATAATAGCTAATAATGAATGAATGCATATATGCTTGTGTTTGAGAAGTGTCATCTGTTCAATAAATGAAATTCGGAAATATAAATAATAATACGGAACCATACATAGGCATACCCACATATATATAATCCAACAATTTCCCTTAAATTTACCAGGAAAACTTTTCATATCCTCAAATATAAATAAAACAATATTTCAAATTCATTTGTATGTGTTACTAAAACTGATTTCATTGCGTTCACCTGCTTGTCTCTGTTTCCTTTGTGCACTTACTATTCGTCTTTTAACCCTTTGATCTCAAATATCGATTCTGACCTAGCACCATTTTCTTTTTGCAACAAGTTCAATATCGAGTGTAACTGTACTCTTTCAAATTTAGACATTTCATTGACAACAAAAAAAATCACCACTGAAATGGCAATTTTATATAATTTAAAAGACAAGATAGCAATATGCTTAACCATTTTCATACCACTTACAGAAAAATGAAACAATATTCGTCATTAGGATTAGCTAAATGTTGTTGTAAACTTTTGGGTAAGAATCTTCCGTTTTTCAAGAGATTACGTACAGACAGACTGACGGACGCTAGCTGATTTTGATATAAGAAAATTCCCTCTTACCCTTCTGTTCCCACTTTTATGATAGGTAGACAGATAGATAGATAGAGAGAGAGAAAGAGATCGTGTAAATATTCCTCATCAGATATTACGCAAGATTATAGCCCATATTTTTAACTGCCACGCCTTGATTGGCAAAGGAATTCTTAATGCAGTCATGTCATGGAAATCACTCTTTTAGAAACTTTTAGATAGTTTTTAGAGGGAAACTTTACAACGTTTTAAGAATACATAGAAACTTTCCAAACATTCTTTATTTTCATACTAAACTTGGAAAAATCGACCGACATGTCTTACATAGTAGAATCTCACAGTGTATTTGTTGATTCTGTGCTTACAGAGAGGGATAACCATTAAGGGAATGGCTAATTTCTCACGAGAGACAGCTTAAACAGCGGTCCTACTGTGCCTTAAACTGTACCATAGGGGGAAAAGTTCATACAGAAGCATAAAAATAGCAAAGGTCATTAATTGTTCTTAATGCAATTTACATCTAGTGTAGAATAGCTTAAGAGGTCTGTGTATATCAGTTCATAAATCAAACTTAAGTAAAATGTATACACTAATGTAGTACTGCAAATTCATATTTTATGTTTACTTTTTAAATAATAATTCTGAAGAAGAATGCTGTTAAAGATTAATGCTTTCGTTTTATCTGCATGCGACACATCTGCATAGCTTCCTCTCCATGTCTTCTAACCTATACGCATCACTTATCTATGAATATTGCATTATCTAAAATCTATTCATGAGAACAATGAATGACCTTTATGTCTTATTATTGCATGATTTCACCGGATAAGTGGTTGTAAGATGACGAAAATGATCCTCTTGAGAAGATAAACTGGAACAATTGCATTATTCTGTAATATCCTGTCTTTTTGACTGCTTAATATCAAAACTATACAAAATGGGGGATGTTTTGCAACTTACTGTCATTTGTAAACACGACGTTTATGCCTTTAATGGTAGGATAAATGTTGACATTGATTTATATATAAACTAAATTTACGTTCTACTAGCGTAAAACTTGGTAGTTCTTTCGATATTCGCCGTTTAAATAAATATAAAATGTCGAAGCATTATTTTAATTAATTAAATAACATACACTACTTTGAAAGCAAAATAACATTTTTAATGCAAAATCGAATATATATTGCTCTTTATCTTTTTAAAATTTAGTAATTATTTTATAATGTTTATGATTTATAGGTTTCATCTAATATTAGCTTTTTAAATGTAAGAATTTAAGTAAAGAAAACTTTATTCACAGAATGTTTGTGAAAACTATCTTAATGTTTTGGTAAAAAGAATAACAATGATTTAATATAATTTCTTATCTAAATCTATATTTTTCCTGAACTTATCTTCTTTCTAAAAAGAAGGCACTGATAAAGAGTCAAAGGATTTAAAACAATAAAAATATAAAATAATTAATGAAAATACTACTTACCGTGTAAAATTGATTATTTTTTATTTAGAATTGAAAACAAAACTTTTGCAGATCATTTTTATTACGGAATTTTCGTAATTTGGGGATTTATTTTGTTTATTGTGAAAACAATATAGCATCTCCGGATATAACTTAAGTATGGCATTAATATAGCTTTCTGGATTTGTAAGTGGAAAAAAATATTTCATTATTAACTGGGACATTAAATTTAAATACATACAACTGAACTTTAGGATTATTGACGACATTCTCATTGATTTTTTTTAGCGAATACTAGTCTTTTTAAGATTTTAATACCAAAAACATATAATTTTTATGAAAATTTTCTGATTTAAGATGGCATATTTAGCGATATCTATAATATTGCTTTTTACGTTGATTTATAGTTCCTATAAAAGCGTCGGATTAACTAAGAAACTCCTATTTCTAGAAAAGCATAATTATATTTGAAAATACTTTAAAAGTTTTAAAAACATTTTTGATGACTACCTGAATGTAATTTATTCAACCACTGTCTTCCCTTTTTCACTCTAGAACAAAATCTTTCTGCGCTCTGTTTCATTTCATGAAAGCAAATAGGGGCTCTATAAACAATTGTCATCCGAAATACATTTACATGAACGAGTTAACAGATATTGTAGCCTTCAAGAACATTTCAGTCCATTACTTGTTTTATTTGAACCAGGAATTGAATACATTAAATTATATATTAACAAATATGAGACGTTTTCTATGAAGCAATTCAAGAAAAAGGGGCTAAGAAATTAATTGAAAATTTAAATATCATGCACTTTAATTAAAATTATACTTTAAGTGAATAAGCATACTAAAACATTTAAATATTGTTATGGCTTATCAATTATGGAATTAACATCGTATCCACCGTTTACTAAAGCTTACGTATTGATTACTGGTCATATAAGTGTGCATATTTAAAATTTAAGACTGCTCATATATTAAACTGATGTAAAAAACTCATATCTAATAAATATCCACAATGTTAAAATATGGTATTATATATTTCGGTCTCATCGCCTTACAAATGTGAGTACATTGTACAAATTAATGTTTTATTTGGTCATATGTCAGTGTTTTGTGTATGTGTATATGTATGAGAACAAGAAATATGATGTTCATATTGCACTTCACAACCTTTACCTCCCTTATTACAGAAAATAAAGACGTGTTGCTTATGAACTTCATTGTACTCAAGGTAATGCAAATAAAATAATTTTACAGTATTAATGTCTAAATTTTAAATACTAAATGTAGGTACTTTAAGGTTGGTACTGTAGGTTAATTATATTAACCTTACCGTTGAAACTATGACAAAGCATTATCTTCCTTATAGGGATCACAAGTAATATAACTAAAATAACAGGGAATGAAAATACATAAGGAAGAAAGCCCCGGAATTGTAATGATCTATTGATAAATGCTTATAGGCTGCGTACTCTGTCAAGTAGACCCAAGTAATCCCTAATCATTCGTAGTCTAGGTTGAGGCATATGAAGAAATAATGACACATAATTCTGGCATACCATATATACTGAAGAAGAAATGTATATTCTTACAAAATTACTGACGACATTACTGATGAACACAGAATTCCTCTTCTTTCGAGACTATATTTCTCCTATATCTGATAATATTTCATATAAGTTAATGAAGCAGCATAAAAATATTGAGTTTTTTAAACTTTTTTTATTCTGATTTTTAATACAACACTCAAGAGCCAAAACAATATGACCACCTGTCAATAACGAGTTGGCCCACCTTTGGTGCTTAACACAGCTTCAACCCGCCTTGGCATGGAAGCCACAAGTCCTTGGTAGATGGCCGGAGACAGATTGTACCAGACGTTTAAGCAACGGTTACGAGATATATCAGATATTGCGAGTTGGCGGTCTTTGAAATCTGAGCTGCCGTCCCATTACTTCCTAAATGTGCTCTATCGGATTGACATCTGTTGAGTTAGGCTGCCAGGACATTAACTGGAATTCAGCATCATGTTCCTAGAACCACTCCAACATAATTTTAGCCTTGTGACATGAGGCGTTGTCCTGTTGGAACATTCCATTTCCGGCTGGAAAAACAGAGGCCAGGTAAGGGTGCAACTGGTCCGCAATGATGTTCAGATACCCTGTAGCATTCATGGTCTGCTCGACCACAACCATGGGTCCATGAGACGCCCAAGAGAACGTCCCTCAAAGCATAATACCGCCACCACCGGCCTGTGAATGACCTACTGTACATTAAGGGAGCAACTGTTCACATGGAAGACGGCGTATCCTGACACGGCCATCTGCGTAATGAATGACAAACCGTGATTCATCTAACCAGCCAACATACTCCCACTAGACCATTGATCAGTCGCGATGTTCCCGGGCCCAGCGCAGGAGCAGTTGGCGATAACGCTTGGTCATCAAAGGCACACGAGTGAGACGTTTGCTGCGTAGCCCCATATCCAATAGTGTCCGATGAAAAGTGTGCTCTGATACTATTACTTGGCCTTGCATTTTATTAGGATGTCATCTGAGCCACGTTCTGGCTCCGGTTTTGCTTTACCATACGAGACAGTCTCTGACGACCTTTTTCTTTGATAGAGTGTCGTCTACTGCTGGTTTCACCGTCATTCATCCACTTTGCATAAGTACTAACAACTGAAGATCACGAACAACCCACTACTCTTGCAGTTTCGGAACAACTTGTCCCGAGCCTTCGAGCCATTACTATCTGCCCTCTATCAGCTTTTCCCATCACACACATAAGTAAGTGAAAAAATGATTCTTCAAACTCTTCAGCAGCAGTTAAATACCATTTCTAATTGATCACGTGCCTTCCACGTCATCCAGGCGAGTTCATTGCAAAATGTAGGGGTGGTCATAATGTTTTGGCTCTTGAGTGTATAATCAGGTTTTAGATCACAAGGTCTAAGTAACACGAGACAGCATTGAGTAGTTTGCAGAGGACTACAGACATTCCAATTTGATTCATTTTTATCTAGTATTGTGAATTTTGAAGCATCATTTATTTTAACAACTTATCTAGCATATTGAAATAGTTAAAACTTTTTAAAAGAAAAACGAAACTGAAAATCAGTTTTATTAATGAATAGTAAGTTAGATTTACTTGAAAATAAATTTTAAAAAGCAAAAATCCATACTTTACGCTACATAATCATAGGCAAAATGTTGATCAATACTGCTGTGATTTTACTAGATTATATATTTCATAATACTTTAATTCGAATCAGTGTTATTTGTATTTCATGTTTCACTCAGCATTAAAAATTGATATATTTATCCATTAACTTCCTGTTTCATTTTTTAGTACATTTATATCCATAAATTTTATTTATAAATTTTACACTTAGCATCAAAACTGTACGACTGAATAATTTTTCAAAGGTATGAAGTGTTAATTTATAATTTTAAAGATATCTTAGGACTAGACAAATAAAACAATTTTTAACAGACAATATTGAATATTGTCTGTTAAACGCCATTAATACAGCTAACTTTAGGTAAAACACTTTATATTTACATTATTAAACTAATAAGATCTTTTCAACAGACTGTTAACAAATTTTATATGTTAAACATCCAATAAAAAGAAACATGTAACTAAGTATACAGATAAAATGTTTTTATTTTTTCCTCTAATTTTCAAACGATATTTGTGATACTGCTAATATCAGAAATAAATAAGATTATTTACAAGTAATTTTGATAGAATTTTATTTACTGAATGTCTAATGCAATTCTTAGAAATGAATAAAGAAAAACTAATAAGCGTCGATTCTACTATTAAGCGAACAATGTTATTTTAAAGTTCAATCTATTTAACTACAGATGTTGGTAAATACGCAATTGCAGAATAGTTTTCCATACCTCGTTTACACTCATACAATTGCTACAGCGACTTATAATTATGTTCCTTTTCCTAGTGCAGTTTGTGTACTATTCAGAATAGTTAATAATGATTTAACGTAATATTTTAATTTTCATCACATATGATATATATACTGCATACACTTGTATATCACATGGGATACACAATGGTATGAAAGATAAAATATATATAATAACTTGTATATAAAATATAGATCATCGTGTATCACATGTGATACACAAGCGTGTAAAACATTAGATGTGAATATCCATTTTGATGTACAGGACATGCATAGGAATAAAAGGTTTTTAATAATTTTCTGTGATAACAAGTTCAAATGAAGTTCTACAAAAACTTTGAATAAAACACAGTAGGAAATTACTTTATTACTTAAAAACATTTTTTTAAATCCGAATCTTGTTCTGAGGTACTGAAATTCCATTAAAACTAACTTTTTATTTGCTTTTAAAAATACTTCTTTTACTATTTTTAAAGTATTTTGTAATGAATTCAAAGAAACAAATAGATTTAAACTTCATTAATGTAATAGTGTACTATCAAATTGACGAAATTTGAGAGCAAATGCGACATTTATATTTTTTTGAATTATAAAATTTAAGTAAGAATGAAAATCAAAAAGGGATTTTGTATATTCATCATCTAGTAATGCATATAATTGTTACTAAACAACATATGAAATTATCAATAACAGCTTTTAATAATTTTCTATCTAAAATATTTTGTATCCTATGATTATTTCAAACAATCCAAATGCATTTTTAACTACCACATATCTATGAATTTATCGACTATTTTATTATTGGTGTAAAAATCAACTTCAGCTATCAAAAGTTGGAATAAGTTTATACATTTCAAATTCTGAAATTCTTCCTTTCCGTACTTAACTTCGTAATATAATAACATTTTATGTAAAGCTATTATAACATTTTCACTAAAAAATGGATATTTTCATATTATTTCTTTAATAAATTTTATAAATGAATACGATTTTTTATTATTAGGTGAAAACAGCATCTTAAGAATAAAAACGGTCGCATTAAGTGTCAGAGATGTACAAGAGGCTTTTCAATTACTTCTTTGAAAAAAAAAGTTTATTTATATAAATAAAAACTCATATTTTTTCTGTGGGTATGTATGCTCGCTATGTATTCATTAAACGCTGAACCAAACATGATGAAACTGATGATTAAGGTTTCTAAATTTGATTCACTTGGTTGCTAAATTTATTAAAGTTTTAAATTAATTAATATGATAGTTTGGGAATATACTTTAAGAGAATATCTATTTTAATATTTTTTACCAGGATTTGAATAGTTAATTAATTTTTTGCTTCTTTTAATTTGGAACAATCCTTTATATAATTTTATTCATCATTTTTTCACATTCCAATATATCCCATTGCCAATAGTAACGGAGAAATCAAAATTAAAGCTATCAAAATATTTTGATATTCTGTGTCTCGGAAACTGAAAAAAATATGAATTTTTACTTTTTGATAATGACATAGATACTTATAAATATACTCTCCAAAAATATAGTTACATTCATATTAGGGGAATGCCAGGATTAATCATCCATTACAGCCCAAAATCGCCCTTCTATTTCTTTAACTTAGATTTGTAAAATTTAAGAGGAATATTAAATTTAAATAAAATGTGTTAGTCATGTTATAAAAATTAGTTCTTTTGTTTTCGATACTTTATTTTACTCATATGTAATGCAATCTAAAAATAAATTGCGAAATAAAAATGATATTTTGGAATCCTTAATTACAAAATAAAAATGTCTAAAAAATGTTTCTTTGGACTGAGAAAACAAGAGGAAATTAAATCAGTTGAAACACTACATATAGAATATATAAAAATTTCGTTTTGCCCATCGTGATCTATTCAAACGAAACTTGAACTCTCAACATTGACACTATAGCATTCTCACAACATGTTTGAAAGATAGATTCTCAGAACTATCCTTTGCCCAGTACAAGAGAGCAAATACTGGAAAACTCGATTCCAATTCGAATTATATCAACATTATTGGCAGCGACAGATAACTCAGGGCATCCAGAGCAACAAGTTAAGATGGTTGTGCCATCTTTGGAGAAACTTAGAAAACAGTGCCTTTAAAATATCCAATTTCAAAACTCATGAGGTAACCAGGACTAGACGAAGACCCCCCCCCCCCAACCAGATTGCTGAACGACATTGAAGGCCTAGATTTACTGAAGATAAAGAACTGGAGATAAATCACCAGGGACAGATGACTCTAGAACAGGGATAGGCAACGCGGCGCCCGCGGGTGCCATGGAGCCCCCGATCGATTTTAATGCGCCCTCGCTGGACTAATGTAAATGTATGATAGCCAGAGCGATTTACTTACTCTTGTCAAACGGCGATATACATCAAGTAGTCAGTTGAGTTTAGGACATTCAAATGCAAGTTAGTGTTGTTGAAATCCAATCTATTGAAAAAATCATTATCACATATCCCAAATACAAAAATATACTGTTGAGAGTTTAAATTTGAATAACGAAAATTTTTCTGCTACATCATATTTAGAAATTATAGATAAGCTAATAGAAGAGTGTTCTTCTAGATTTGACGATTTTGCAGCATTAGAACCCGTTCTAAGATTTTTCATAAATCCATTCAATGTTACTGAAGATGATGTCCTTAAATTAGTTTCAGTGTATTTCGATCTTCATAATATCCTAGAATTAGAAAAAATAAACTTGCAAAGTGATATTATTTTAAAAGCGAACAGTAATGATAAAATGTTTTGGAATTTAGTCGGTGAAAATAAGTATCCTAATTTAAGGAAATGTGCGCTAAAAATTTATTCATATTGTGCAACATACAATTGCGAGTCTTTGTTCTCAAATATGAAAATTTTGAAATCAAAATACCGAACAAAGCTTAATGACTCACATTTAGATAATTGTTTAAGGACCAGGAACTCTAAATATATCCCCAATTATAAGAAATTAGCTGAAAATATGGACACCCAAGTTTTACACTGAACTGTATGTATCATTATGTATGACACCAACAAAATAAAGTTATAAAAAATCTGTTCTTTTTTAATGCCTATTTATACCTGTTGATTATCTGTAAAATATGCGCCCTCGGTGATTTTCAAATTTAGTATTGCGCCCTTAAGAACAAACAGGTTGCCGACCCCTGCTCTAGAAAGTGCGCTTGGTTGAGGCAGTCACAGCCTACAAGGGATTGTTATGCTTATTTATTCACACTGTAGGCTGTTTAAGAAGCGGCTAGCTAGGTATTGTGCAAAAATAAAATTGTTTGGCAGCTATAAGTATCCACATACCTGTAGCCATCAAATTTGATACTCGTTTGCATCATGTCGTCGAGAAAGTCAAGGAATTTGACTTCACACCAAATCAGTTCATAGCCAACAATTTGTATTTACATTATTGTTCCTAGGGTTATCTTTTAGTAATTATCTACCATATTCGTTAATAATATGCAACATATTAGGTTTATTGAACATTTCTGTTATTTCGTTTACCTATTGTAGTCCTAAAATTTTATTTGGGAACTTTAACTACCCAGATCGATGGCTGGAATCGGCTAGTTAAAAAAATAATACTCATATTTTACCTTTAAATTTTTACCACTTTTACTTAATTATATTACTAGTAATACATTAAATTCTTAAGCAGATCGATTCAAAAAATAAAAATTACCATACTCTCATTAATACGGCCTGTTTTGAAACAAATCTGTTACAGTTTATGGCCTTATTTGGGAGAAAATAATATTTAATGGCATTTGTAAAGTAATATCTTTATTATTTGCATTAAATCTACAGAATATGAGAGAAGAGATATTGCTTGGAATCTTGTTTAAACAATATTCTATAAAGTAACTGGAGAAGTTCTTACCATCTTAGGAAAACACTTTGGGAAAATTTGATATTTAAAATTACTTAGAAAATGGAAGACTGTTGAAAATCGCAGTATTCAAGTAACATTGCGCTCTGAGCGAATTTCAATTTCATATGATTATTGTTATGGTAAATAAATCTCATTTATTACTCATATTTATAACATGTCACTTAAGAACTCAAAAAGCTTAGTATTATTTAATTCTTCAACAAATTAAATATGCCACAAGAATTCTGCCGCCAATAATTTCGCACTATTTTGAAGAAATCTTCAGAAATGCCTTAAAAATAGCATTTTAACTGTGTCATTTTCAGGAAATAAATTTGAAGGAAATGGTAAAGAACTGAATAAAACTAGGGGATTAGGATGATTAGCGTTCAAACGTGTATATATGTTTAATAATAAATTATGACTGAAGTACAATATTTGATTTTAATTTTGAACTGATAATAGTAATCTAATTACACTTTTAATATTCCTGAGTTACTTAAAAAATATCACAAGTTCAACTAAATTATATTGCCGGATTATTCTCTTATAAATAACTACATATAGTTTTCTTAAATAATTACTTTTTGATAGCTAACAACTACACAGTCCAGTCATTTTAATGTGATTACCGCCTGTTTTTAAAGTCAATGTTTAGTAACCAATCACAGAAGGCGCGCGTCATCAGTAAATTTAGTGGATATATAAAGTGTTAATGCATTCGGAAAACACTTCTGTTCTTGCAGTTATGCAGAAACGGAGTGATTAAATCGACTTACAAAAGGGCATGATCATTGGTTTTCGTGTCAAGGAGTTAATTGCGAAAGTCTAGTTTTGCGAAAAGTCTAGTTTTGTAAACTGTTCGCAGGTCGGAGTTGTAAAAATATACTGTGCATGGCAAAATGACATTATCCAAAATCAACTACGGGGCAAATGTGGTGCACCACGGGCCATAGATAGAAGAGGTGAACGACAGATACGGAGATGCGTTCGGGTGAGATGGACGTGCAACCGTTGAGCAATTGACGGCCCTGATGAACCAAAGGTCTACCAACAGTGTCTCCAACAACTGTTCAGGGAATGTTGCTACGCATGGGCCTCCGCAGCAGACGGGTTGTTGATGCAGTTATACTGACTGTTGTTCATCAGCGAAGAAGGTTGGAATTTGCAAGCTATTAACGCAAAGGGATTTCCAGTAAGTGGAGACATGAATGACGTTTTATACTCTATTGGACATATGCACATTGGCCTATAAGGTGTGAAACGCCTGAATCAAACATCTTGCAACAATTTCCGGAAGGTTCCAAGCTGTATTTTAGATTGCTAAGGTAAACATCCTGCTATATGGTGGCTTATTAAACTGATGTCTACTGTTTAAAGTCGATTATGAGTGGTTACAAATATCTAAACCAGCTGCATGATTTCAAAACGATAACTCTGATAGAAAGGCAAAACCTTAACAATTCGACCATGGTTTGCTTCTTCTGATAAATCATATACTATTTAGTTAATGTCCAATTATGCGTACCGAATGGTTTTTAGATATGGCCCAATTGAACTCTAAATATTCTAAATGCAGTTTAGTAGTACGTACCCGAAGGCCTATTGAAGGCAATGAATATCAAATTATATTAATTCGTTCTATAAACCGTATTATTTTTTTCTTTCTCAAAGAATATTCGTTAAACTACGAATACAAGTCTGGGAAATTATTGAAAATATATTTTTTGGTTTCAACAAAATGTAGATACAAGCATCATACTTTGGCTTTTGTTTTACTTTTAATTACACTTTTTCGTCTTCCCTTTCATTTCCTACTGTCAATTTGTTGTCTTAAAATTAATTTATTTTAGTTTCACCTTAAAAAACTGTATATTTATTATATTTTCAGATCTTTTAAAATGAAGTTTAATATCAGTTACCTAAAATTTAAATTATTTTATCAGATAGCGAGTTTTTATTTTTCATTAAATATTTCAATAATTTAATGAGATATTTAAAATTTAAAAAATCCAGTTTATTAGCAAAGTGTGTTTTATTTTTTTAAAAGGTTTAATATAAGCAATATATTAAACCTTCAATGAAGGTCCTGCTATATAATTGGTTTTAATTTTTTTAATAAAAGTAATTTATGTTCCATGTATATTATTTAACTCATGTAATATATAAATTTATAAGTCCTGTATCTTGTAACTCACGACCTATTTGTTTTACAGAAGTAAATGGATTTTACCGCTAAGATGCCTAAAATTATTTTAAATTCTGTACAATATTTGCGGAACATGCAAAATTTGAAACCTAGAATATGTAATACTTTTGTATCTTGAAAGCCAGATGAATAAAAATTCCAAAATTTCAAATCGAAACCGTCGATGGCAAAGTCGAATATAGTTTATTTTTGATTTTACCCTTTCATTTGTACGGATTTTAGAATTAGAAATATTGCTCATTTTACATTCATATGTCAGTTTTCAGAGAAAGACATTTCCTTTAAGTTGTAAATTATAAAAACTATATTTTTCTTATTAGGATGACTATTGTAATAAGAGCTAGCCACATATGTTAACTAAAATTAGTTGCAAGATGTGCTAGTTTTGTAAAGCAACATCTTTATTTATTTTCCAGTTTCGTAATCAAAACAAGAAATATAAATAGTTGTATTTAAATAGAATATAAAAGTAAAAGAATTACCTAACATTAATATCAAAATTTGTTTACAGTTTTTCAGCAGAATCTGTATACCAAATCATGTATTTTATACATCTACACTTGCATGTGCGTAAGTGCATTGGACAAATATACTTGGATGTAAACCTAAATATATTTCAGTTATTTGAATTACTGAATGTACAATTAAGTTCTATATTTTACGTGACGTGTAAAAAACCCAACTCATTTAAAACAAAAAAAAATATATACACTAAAACAATGCCTCCATCATAAGTGGTTTATCAATTTAAAGAAATTTAACGAACACCACAGAAATTCCTTAGGGAGACACATGCTCGAAAACCTTGCTAATGAAGGGTTTAAAATGACTATGATATAATATGATTGTTGTACCAAGAAAAGTGTCTGTTTCTTTAAAAATAAAAGATGGCGAACCTTTAAGAACATTGTATGTATCGACTGAAAGTAATGAAGCTCTACTTTATTGAATAAAATGCAGTCACGAGAGAACTGATTTTTTAAAAACACACTATGAGTTTAGTTTATTTTTCCTTGGAAATTTTAAAAAAATGCCGTGTAATGGAAAAGAAGTTTATTGAACGACTCGTTATGAGCTTTTTACTTCTAAAATAGCTCAAAGAAGTGTAACTACATTATAACAAAGTTTGAGACCTTTAATTAGGTATTTTATTTGTTTGAAAGGAGTAAATGATCAAAAGCTATTCTTAGTACAAGTTTAAAAAGATTTTGTATTATCTGCTTTATACATGAGATTAAAGTCATTTTATAAAATAAGGATATTCTTCTAATATAGGACGCCTATAAAAGATTATTCCAAATAAGTTTAAAAGAACAATAAAATTATATTAATTTTATTGGCCCGTGTGGTTCTAGCCACCCTCACAAATTCCGAAATCCAGACGCCTGCTAGAGCATCCAGTAGTATTCCAAAAACTTCCAACGACCGCTACTCTTCTGCGTTCGCCCGCCAGTGGAGCCTGCGGTGCTGCGGGTACTTGGAAGGGGGGCTGTTCGAGTGGGATGGCCCATTATTTGAGATCTGCCCACCACCACCGGGAGATGCCTGACGGGTCTCAAGGTCATATGGGCCTGGATCGGTGCTTGATTGTGTACATACAGGGATGAAAAATTATGCTTTAATTCTTTTTGATAACGTGCGTACACTTGTATTTTAAGTATATTTGCTCTTAGTATAAGGAAATAACACAAACTGTCAAACAAACCTTAAGCTAGTTTTAAAAACACACGTTTCTTTAAACTTGTGCCAAACGGGAAAAAATATTACAAAACTAAGAATTAAGGAAACATATTTTTTACTTTGTTAATAAAAAGCAATAACCACCTTTCCATCAAAGAAAGTTCAAGTTGTCGCTTTGTATTCTTTCAAAGTGAATATCACGTATGTTTCACCGAGAAGCCAATGCGTGCTAGACAATTGTTTTGATATTAACGATTTTTGTAAAATTAAATAGGACAAATAATATTCTTTCTAGTAGTTAAATATAATAAAATCACTCATGGTATGACTGGAAAAAATTGCCTTTTCTTCCGAGAGATTTCCCATAAAATATGACAAAGAATTGCTATAGAATTGTTATATCATTTTTTAATTTTTATTATTGGATCATATAAAGAAGTTTACAAAACTTCTTGTACTTACTAATTCATAGTATTTACTAATTATGTAAACCAACCCTAGGTGAATATATTAATAAAAGTTAAAATTATCATTCTCTAAAGTGTTTGTTCAACAAATATTTAATTATATAAATGAAAAAATAAAATCAATTTTTATTATTGGATTTATTATTGAATATTTTCTTAATACATTTTTGAGGTGCGGCCACCTCAAAAATAGTTATCTTGTCTACGATCTGGGCTGTTATATTAGTAATAATCTTTGCATTCATCAGTATTGATTAGTGCTTGTTGTTGACGTTATTAGTAAACAAGGTGGAAATTTCGCCTATTCTAGTCTCATATGATACACTGATTATATTATTTTAAAGATAATATATTATTTTAACAGATAATATATTATTTAAAAAATACTACAATTAGTCTTCAATCCTGTTATTAACATTAAACATACCATAACCAGTGAAATGACCTGTAATGTATATGCAAAAATCAGATGGGTAACGAGTTAAAATAGAAATAAGAGTAGTATTATGTATTAAGTGAATAAAATAAATAAATTAAATAAATGAAGTAAAAGAAATAGGTATATATTCAGTGTTGGTGTGCTTAGTGTTAAAAACACTAAAAATAATTCTAAGGAAAAATATTTTTTTTAAATGAACATAAAAGTTTATAACAGGATTTCGGGAAGCCAAATATTTTTAGAAAATTCATATGTATTTAATTGTATCCCAATTACTCATAGAGAAAGGACAATGGGGTAAAACTTCTGGGGATCTAAGCGATCAACAGCATCGGAACACAAAAGATAGATCCATCGGAATTCATCCATTACACAAAGAGGAGCTTCTCACAACGGCGAGGCAAACTGCAAGGACTAGAGGGTGATTTGGAGATTTTTAGCTTTCCCTGGAGTTTTGAGTAACTTTCAAGAGCTTAGAAAAGAGAATCAAATAGGAATGTTGAGTCAGAAGAAGACAGGCCTATTTCTTTAACTTGTAAACTGATGGAGAAAATAGTATTTCAGGGGCTCACTTTTTATCTTGATTCAAGTAACATGTTCCTTTCTGAGAACATCGAACATTAGAAGAGGATTGCCTACAATAAACCATATTTTATACTTTATGCAACATTTTAAGGATTCTCAGAATGCTAAACATTAAAATCACACTGTCGCTAACTTCCTGTACTAGTAGAATGCATTTGATAGAGTTTGAAGAAAAACTAATTATAAAGATTTTTATTAATTCACTATAATGATAAGTCTTAGCTGGGATATGATTTCGTAAAGAATCGTCAAATTAGAGTGAAGGTCACAAAATATTTTTCTTAAACCTTTAGATTTGGACAAGACGTTCCCCAGGGTTTTGTATTGAGACCCACTTTTCATTATGTTTTTTTTTTTCTGGTATAGAGAAGATAATATCTACAAAAAGTAAGATTGGCTTTTTTCAGATGATAGCTAGGATTTTTCAAATGATATGTGGAATGATATCTGATGATATTTTCAGATGACGTCTGGAATTCCGTGAGAGATGTCAATTAAATTAAATTATGGGGAATCTTTCTTTAATAGATGTATCTAAATTTGCTGAGATTCCCAAACTAAGTTTTACTTCTTCAAAGACAATTTGTAGCTTTTTTTTTACCACAAATCAGCATTTATGTAATTACCAACGTAAAATTGTTTTAATGGAGAGGCCCTTCCTAATGAAAAATATCCCAGGGTCCTGGGTTTTACACTTGACTCGGAGTCTTAACAAACAAATTGAGTATATTTTATATATATAATACAAGATAGACAGAGATTGGGGTGCTGATGCCACTTTTTTTAATTACTTATACTTTTCCGATCAAATCCATGTTCGAGCATGGATTTTCAAGACTCATCTTTCTGCTTATACTAAAAAAAAATACGTTTCCAGACCGTGCTTGGAGTAGTAAAAGGGAAGATTTCCTACCTATCAACGGACCTGCGAGGTTATTAATCAGATCCTTTTCTAAGGTAATTCAGATGTCCAGGTTACCATCACCAGACTACTCTGTGGACACAATGAGAGCCTTACATATAACAATGCACAGACGACTTCTCTTTAATGCTCCAAATTTACAATGTGCTCAGGAATTTCCTGTTCACATTGATAGGGCTTTCAAGTGAGAACTTATTTAATATGACTACTCTTGTTTACAAGTTTTGAAGAAACACTACCACCTGGAATTGATCTAACCCCTGGTCAAAATAAGAGAACAACATTACAATGAGTCAATAGTATAAATAAACAAAATTTTGTAGCCAATTATTTTGAAATATTTTTCAATAGTTTAATGATAACGATTTAAAGTACTTCATATTCAAATCAATAAAACATGGAACATTCAAAGCTGATAAAAATACTATTGAGTGAAAATATAAACAATACAAATTATGAACCTGAATTTCCAAACAAACATTTAGTTAAAAAAATTGAACGCTAAAGTTTACTTTATTTTCAAATTCCGAGTTATTGTTTCTTTTTATTTCGTAAGTACTTATTTCTAAACATATTACATTTATAAGTTCTTCGAAAAGAATTTTTGATGCAGGTTTAAAATTAGGTTACAAATAAGCTATTGTAAGATGAAAATTTTTAAATGTCTGACTAGAAATGTACATAGATTCTTTCAACCGAGTATTGTAATTATATAGAGTTTATCATGTATACAATAAATTCTTAAGGGATACCGTTTTCGGTATTTTTAGGATTTGAATATAAATGAGTTTAGTTATAGACAATTCAGTAAATTTTCACTTTGTTCAAGTATAATAATTAAAAATACATAATAAGAAAAAAGTTTATAAAAATTACTCACATAAACTAAGCTTGATTTAGTTCTTTAAGGGGTACAGTTTCAAATAAATCTACAGGGTGGTCATAAAGACACTTTGCCCACATGTGCACTTCTAGTGTCTGTTTCGAGCGAGATGAGATTACAAATATAGTTATTCAGAGGTATGTGCTGGGGATCCTGTGAATGGCAACATAGTGTTGCTCACGGTTACGGTTATAATTACAGAAATTCGAAAATGTTGAATAGTGGTGCCTACTTTTTCCTGCAGCAAAATATTTAGTTCATGCTTTAACCCTAAATAACGTTGAAATGGTACCGATATGTCCGAAAACGGACGTGTTATGCATACACAACAAATAGTTCTAAAAACCGGCCGATGAAACACAATCTGAGCTTATGAACAAAATTTGCATATGACAAAGGCAATATAACGATCACAGAACGCCGATCGCTATATATTCAGCGTAGGAAACCGATAAAATGACAGGCAGGTGTTCGAAGTCATCATTCGGGAACTCGCACATGCCGACAAACTTACTTTCCCTGGGAAAGATCGTGGTGAATTGATAAAACTGTATTATGAAAATGGGAAGAACGCCTTGGAAGCCTTGCTAGTGTATTGCCGAAACCATCTCCAGTGACATGGTCCATGTACTCAGCAAGCTCTGAGGGATTTTGTGTACAAATTCGAAGAACCTGCACCTGTGATAAACCTGTCTACGGCCAAGAATTTCTGAGGACGTTGTCATGGAAGTGCATCAAACAGTGACTGCCGGACACAGGTAAACCGTAAGAAGCATTGAATATTCCGAAGACAACGGTCCTCAAGCAACTGCGTTCGGTACTCCACGTGTTTCCCTCCCAGTTCCAGTGCATCCAGATGTTGGAGGCGAGTTACCCACAACTACGTCTAGAATTAGCAAATAAATTTCTAATTCAATATGATGCTGATAATGACTGGCCACTTCACATACTGCGGACGGACGAGGCGCATTTCCCCTTAAAGGGCAACATTAACACCAATAATTGGGTTACTGGGCAGAAACTAATCCTCAGGATGTGTCACCAGTATCATTGTTTGACGAGAAATGGAATTTGCGGTGCGGCATTTCAGACACACTTGTTCTCGGCTCCTTCTTTTTTGAGGAAATGACACCGACGGACCCTATAACATGCTCAGTAACAGGCTCTTCGTATACAGCCATTCTGCAAAAATGATTTACTACCGGAATAGCATTTGTGGAATGCACTCAGTGATACTGTTTGGATGCAAGATGGTGTACTTCAATATATAGCGAGGTTTGTTAATAGAGTTCTAGAAGAGCATTTTAGGCCATTCTCCTTTATCCTCTTAGGCCATTATCCTTTTCTGTAGCCTCCACGATTCCCGATCTGACGCCTATGGATTTCTGGTTTTTGGGATATCTCATATACAGAGTTTACCTGACCAATACGCAAACTTTATCGGATTAAAAGATTCTGTACGGCGGGAAATTGCAGATATCCCCCATTCGACAGTTGCTATCCGACAGTTTCGAATTTCTGTAACTATAACCGTAACCGTAATCACCACTGTATTACCATTCACAGAATCTCGAGTGCATACTTCCAAATAACTATATTTGCAATCTCGTCGCAATCGGTTAACGGGAACGGACGCTAGAAGTGCAGATTTTGGCAAAGTTTCCCACCATTTTTGACCACCCTGTATATAATAATAGTTCTCAATATTTCTACAACCCTAAATGCATACAGAAAAGGATTTATTTAACTGGGTGTGTATAAATAAACGTTACTCAGACTAGAAAATAGGTTATTTGAGTTTTTTCATTCTCCATATGTATTTCATATATATATTTCATACGTTTAAAATGTTTGGAGTGATATATATATATATATATATATATATATATATATATATATATATATATATATATATATATATATATAAACATATTTCTGCTTTTAGCTACTTAAAAGAGATTTAACTCAGCTATAATCTCTAGAAGAATACCTTATCTTGAATCATCTCTAGAAAGGAATGTAGCGTGGATGGTAATATTCTCGGTGCAATGAATCGTGAAGTTCCCTTTTAAATTACATTTAAAAACTCGCATTCAAATTAGTTCTGAATCTAAACTGTTACAGAGACATATAGAGAGACTTACATAATTTTAAAATGCTTTATTTTAACATATTTTATAGCTTTGCATTTTATAATGTGAAGAAAGGTAACTTATGCCGGGAGCATAGTAACCCATAAAGGGCCTAACAACAGCGTTTCCTAAGTTTAAGTTGACTAACGAACAGCATATTACGATTGTATAAAGCTCTTCACTGATGCCAGAATTCCAGATGCTGTTTCAACGAACTCGTGATACACCTGGTCTTTTCTCGAATATTACAGGGCGAAAAGTCTCTCCAGATAACTCTTTTTCCCCTTTTTGGGGAACTGAATAGCGAATAGTGGCTGGGAAATTGATGCAAAGGGATCTGCTTGCCGAGATTACGAAATTTCTTCAGATAGAATATTTTTAGGAAGCAACAGGCCTGGTGGTTGGTCCAGTATAATAGCTAATTGTCCTCATTTGAAAGTAAAGTCTGATCTGAAGAAAATGGCGCCATTCTAAATCCTTCTCTCTATCACCCCTCTTGTATAGAAAATTATAACCAAGAATGATTATATAAACTTTTTTTTTATTTTCCTTCCAGCAAAGCCTTGTTCTAATGATTACTTGATTAAGCAGTGTTATATTTTGAAATTAATGGAGAGTCATTTGAAATCGCAGTCCACCTTTTCGCCCATCTATGTTGTCTGCATTTCCAGGTTTGCCTACACATACCTGTCTCAGTTTTTATGGAATTTTATTTTATATTACGCAAAGTGGTGAAAGAAAAGTTAAACCATCAAAATAAGTGAAGAAATTTCTACGAAAATTTGCAGACTAAATTTCTCAACAGTTTTCAACGTACAACTTTCATGTTATTTTACTAGAAACAACGAACCAATTATTTTTGATAAATACCCAGTATTCGCATTTTAAGCAAAAGTCAAAATGCTTTTAACTTTAGAAACAATTCAAAATAATTTTGTCTACAGAGTGTTACGATTGTACTCTTCTCATGAAATCTGCTTCACTACTGCTAGCTTTTTTTTAACAAAAACAATAATAAATTCTGAGTTTAAATTTTTTGTATATATGTTACAAAGATATTTTGATGCTCATTAGTTTGAAATGCTTTATTATTTTAAAATATATTTAACTCTTAGCATGTGTTTGTGATCTTTGGTATTGATTTTTGCTTGAACTTAGAAGTGATATTTATCTAGAGTCTCCAGACTATCTTACTACATGCAAAAGAAAAATTGAGTAAAAAATGATTTTCTTTGAGAAAAATATTTCGCAATCTTTCGCAAAATTGTTATTACGGTATAAATTTCCTTCCTCTTAAGATAACAATTTCTTCCTTACAAGGGTAAAAAATAAGCTTTGTTAAAATTAAGAATTCTAAATCTAAGGTTATTGTTCGGAGCCGTCTCATACTATTGCAAAATATTTTTGACGCTTCTTTAAAGATGTGTTAAGCTGATGGCTGTCTTTCAAAACTAATTTTTTAATCAATTTTCTTGCAAGCTTAAAGTTGAAAGGTTCTTCATTTTAAAATTTATTAATTTTTTTGAAAAGTAGCTTATTTAAATCTGCTCTATCCACATATCTGTTATACATAAAACACTATTTTTTATCTACAAGTTAACTTTTACATCCCGAAATAAAACTTAATTAAAAAAAATTTTTCTAGTAGAAATGTATATAATAGTTATTTTATGCAAGTAATTGACAAATTATGCATATTAAAACTTGTTTATTTTTTGTTTAATTTACTGAAAGTTAAGGCTTGATATATTTCAAGGGGACTATAAAGTTAGTATTACGCCTAAAAGGTTTCAAAGATCTAAATCAATATTTTTTTTTATATTTAAAAGATTAATGTTTAAATAATTCTATTGTAAACTGCTGCAATTATATGCATATGATGAAAAAACTAAAAAAAATATTTGATTCTTATTCATAGTTATATACCAGAATTCATTGATAAGATAGAATTAACAAGTATTTATTTAAAAATTTGGCTCAGATGAATAGTCATATTCACCTTTTTTATAACTTAGGAATCGGGAAATCATTTTACGCTTCCTGTAAAGTAAAATTCATTCATATTTTTATAAATAAGGTAATTCCATTTTTTATAAAATTTTAACTTAATTTTAAATACTTTAAAAATTCTATCAAGATCTACTTAAAATTTTATCATTTCAAAACTGCTTTTCTTTTATAGTGAAAAATCCTTAAATATTTTTTTATTTAATATAATATTAGATATAATAAAGTATTTAGACACACTATTATAATAGTTATATGTCTAACTTTCCAAAACTTGAATTGCCAACTGAAGCAGAAAACATACAGCTTTGCTCTTTTGATACCTTGGATCCTTGATTTAAATCTTACTGAAACTGTGGATGATTTACCAATTCAAAATTTGTTTTAAACAGTAACGAACCATCTAATTTTCCCTGTTGTTAGAATAAATTTATCTTATCTTTTTTCAAAGAAAATTAAACCTTAAAAAGTCCTGAGGAAGAAATCTTATTTCCCATTTAAATCATTTTATTACACAAAATAATTGCTATTAATATGGATTTACTACTTTATAATAAGTTTCAAAATCAACTAAAGAATTCGGTTGTATTATTTGGTAGTAATTAAACTATTCGTAGCAGTACTATAAGCCCAATATTCCAAAAAAGAGTATTAAATATACAAAACCTATTACACTATGGCAAGGATCTACTTAATGTTCCTACATAATTAAGTCTACCTACAAATGATTCAAGGGATGGAGCTATTATAAATCCTAGTAGTGCATATTACGGCTATACCTAAGTAGAGGAGATTAGCTTCTAAGCTCCTAATTTCTCACAAGGAAATGATAGTAGTCTCAGCCACGGAGGAAATCTCTTTTCATTGAAGAATTACCATTGCTTCCACTTTTCTATATGATTAAATAGATGTTGTTTGTATTCAAATAGCGAATGTTTAATGTATTGTATTTATTCGAAGAGAAATAGATTGGCACAATTTATTGTTCCGTCTCGGGTATAACTATTACCATAGTTGAAATAACTATTTCATACGCACACTCAAAATTTAATATCTGTATGCACATATCCTACAAAATTTACCTCCTAAAATTTAAAATAAGATATATGTAGCTGAGAAATAAATAATTCAGTGTCACATCATAAAAAGGCGAATGAAATGATAGACAAAGGAAATAAGTAAAAACATACATTTCAAGAATACGTAAAACGAAGTCGTAAGTATAGATATATAAGTTAGATTATAAATCAATATTATTTTGATAAAATAAAATAAAAATTAGCATAATTATTGAACTTAATATGGATATGTAGAATTAAATGGGTTTTTAAAACATAAGTAAGTTTAAATTAACAGCTTATACTGTTGATAACTTTTAACTGTATTTAAGTTTGATTGGTTTAGTAATCATCATTATATTTAACATATTATAAAAAAAATTTCAGGATTAATATCTTATCTGTAGAAATATATTCTTTTTTCTGTATATTTGTGAACGGGATTATTTAATTAGATTATCCTTTGTCTGGCTTTATTTATATATTAATTTAAATACATTTTTCCAGTTTACCTTATTTAAGTACAAAATACAACTACAACAATTTATCTAATTTTTATATAGCTTGAATTACATATGAGACATTTAATAAGAGATATTATTAATAATAGGATGTAGTATATAGCGCAGTTAATGTTCTGAACCTCACATACTAACAGGCTTAAAGTTCTAGACCTTCATCATAAAGTTCCTTCGATATGATTACAGGCATGCATGCCTGTAATCATATCGAATAGCATGCTATTAGTGGGATTCGAACTCACATATTTTGTTATCCGATGATTATGGTCTACCTATTTGACCATTACCAAACTTCAAGTAAATTCTTAATCACCATTGGGCGAACACTAGTGTTCTACGAACGTCTTATAGATCTTAGGCAAAATAAATTGGTTCATTTTTTTACCCGTAATTTTTTATAGGTTACTTGTGCTTCATATAAACTTTACTAATAAAGATGAATCCACTATTTTCCAATCATTGCCAAAAACATTTCTACCGCTTCACAAAAGGTGAGAACCATTTTTTTACACTGGTTCTCAACGTTCTGTAACGGAAGAACAAGAAATGTTTAATAACTTATATTATTAAAATCTGGGTTTCTTTTCAAATTTAAATTCTTTGAGAGTTCTAGTTTTTGAAATTTAATAACAAAACAGGCACTAAATTCTGGTGTATCTAAACCCTCAATAATGTAATTTTATTGACTTACGGCAAAATTGTTTAAAATTGAATATCTACTTTTATTTATATCTTGAAATTCGTTTCAAAAATTTTCAATTGATTTACTGTATTATTTGAATTGCTATAATAAATTAAAATTGTTCTCGAAGAAATGGCTTCTAAAAATCAAAGTTTATGATTTCTAGCATGTAAAATGCTTTAAAAAACCTACAAATAGGACTTTTTTTAATATTAGGAAAAAGCGTTAGTTTTACTTTTTTTGGTTAAATAAAAACCTACGCGAGCTTACTCAAAGCGTGTGAGAGAAACCTCATTTAGTAAGAAGCCTATGTTTGTCTTTAGTGATGATTAATGCCTTGCTCTCTTTATAAACATGCTCTCTGAGGGTGAGTTTTTTCTTTAAAAAAAGATGTTTTTAACCTTCTGTTTATAAAAGATTGTTATATTAAGGCACTTTATCCAGAACTAGGTGGGAGGTTTTTTGGCTATTGCATTTTTAACTCTTAATATTTCTTCTCGTAAACTTTAGCTATTCTATTTTCTTTCTAGCTAATAAACTGCAAAGTTTTGTTTTAATTTTTTAAGAGCGCTACTTAGAATAGGACCTTTTTAATTAAAGGAATGTAAGATTAAAAAGTTAGTAATATAGTTCATTCACTTGATTAATTGTACAACCTTTAATATTGAAAGAACTTGAATTAAAACAATACAAATATATATCCACTGTATTTTTTTAAATATTAAAATTGAATTCTAAAAAGGGTATTCTTATTTACGTTAAGTCTATTGTTTATTTTACTACTATAATATTGTTAAAACACCACACTATCAAAATAATATTACAAAGTGTTTTAGTAAGCAACATACATAATTTTGAACACGATAATATAGACTGCAGTTAATGATAATGTGGAACGAAAAAAAATTACTAGTGGAAAAGGTGTTTGTTTCAATCCTGCATCCCGAAGGAACTATTATCGATTGCAGGAAATATTTTATGGGTTGAAGAAGACTCTGGTCTAAATCTAATTTATTCCATTAAAGTCAATCCCACACCTCTCAAAATAACGATGAAATCGAAAACATTATTTTGAAGAAAATTAACATAAACTACCAGTACGTAGGAAAACCAAAATTCCACAAGCATTGAGTTCCGACAGTTAAGCCCCCCTGTTTTAACTATTCGCATTTTTACAAATAATTTCCCACTGCAAAGAAAATTTACATGTGCGTTAGATATTGATACCATTTGAGCACATTTCGATTTTTTCGTGAAAACAATTCTACAATAACTAGTTTAATATTTTAACAGCATTTATACTTGTCTTTAGATGTTCAAATTTAAAAAGCTAATATTTATTTTAACTGACAACTTTAACAGTTGGGCTGAAAAGTTCGTAGGCTGACACATAGATTGGGCTATTAGTATTAAACCCATATAATTTTTAATTAGCCCTAACCTTCGAAAGACACGTGTATTAATTTGACAGCTGTCGGACCTTTAATTCGTGAGATATAGTATTTTCAGTGAAACAACTTTTGTTAGTTTAAAAACAATGGATGAAAGGAATTTGGTGTGTTAGTAAAGCACTCTTTTTCAGAGAAAAAAATACTGTTGAAGCCAAGGCTTGGCTTGATAAACATTATTCGGACTCTAGAAAAATCAACCATTGAAAAGTAGTGTGCTAAATTTAAATCAGGCGAAATGAGCACCTAGAACGATGCAAGCAGCGAACGCCCTAAAGAGGCAGTTACCGAAGAAAACATAAAAAAAGACAAAATAATTTTGGATGACCGTAAAGTGAAGTTGATCGAGATATCTGAGACTCTAAAAATATCAAAGGAAAGTGTTAGACCTATCGTGAAAAAATATTTAGGTATACGAAAGCTCTGATCAAAGTGGGTACTGCGCGAGCTCACAATTGACCCAAAACAACAACGAATTAATGATTCTGAGCTGTGTTTAAAGCTGTTTAATCGTAATAATCCTGAATTTATCCGTCGATTATGTGACAATAGATAAAGCATGGCTCCATCACTTCACACTGGAGTCCAATCGACAGTCAGCCTAGTGGACTGCATGTGATGAACCAACTTCAAAGCGTGGAAAGATGAAGCAGTCGTCTGGTAAGGTTACGGCATCAGTATTTTGGGATACGTATGTTATAATATTCATCGACTGTCTTGAAAAGGGAAAAACCATCAGTGACTATTACATAGCGTTATTGGAGCGTTTGAATGAGGAAATCGAGGAAAAACGGTCCAATTTGAAGAAGAAGAAAGTGTCGTTTCATCAAGACAATGCACCGTGTCACAGGTCAATGAAAACGATATAAAAATTCCTGTGTTCAGACTTCAAACGAATGCTCTGTGGAAATAAATTTAGCGCCAATGAAGAATTAATCGCCGAAATTGAGACCTATTTTGAGGCTAAAGACAAATCGTACTATAAAAATGGTAACGAAAAATTGTATGACAGCTATAATAGTTGTATTGCCATTAAAGGCAACAACATTGAATAGTAAAATCAAATTCTATCAAAAAAAAGTTTTTTTCTATGTTAGTTTACAAACTTTTCAGACCAACTGTTACAATGCCATTCATTTTGTTTAATACCTAGTATCATGAGCTAATATAGATTTGGATTACATTTGATTGCTGAGTATAGTATGAGTGTGTTTGGAATATCTCTACATAATAAGTATATTTTTGCCTACATTTCAAATTATCTCTATAACAATTCGCTATACTGAAATCTTTTAAGACACTAAAATTACAAAGACAAGATTATATCTCTGTTACCCTTTGAGTTGTAGAGAGCTCTTGGAAAACTTGTAGCTTGGAAACTCTTCCTGTTTGGATTATGGTAAAATGTGTTGCTAGACATAAATATTAAATGGCTTCAAAATCCTAGATCCTTATAGTTTATGCGTTTAATCATAATCCATTTGATAACGATTCCATCTTTTCAAATAGAATTTCATGGAATCCGTACATAAACTCTAGTATTTAGAGTACATTCCAAACCTGTTTTGGGGCTTCTGCGGAATAAACCTCAAACTAATTTTCAACTCTACGAATTTAACGATCACAAAAGCAAATGCGACGTGTTTTCAATAGATATTCAACAAATATCGAACGACTTTCTGATAAATATTAAAGTTTAGTGAGTAGAGACTTCTAAACAGGCATGGACCAACTTTTAAATAATTGTTATAAAATTTATAATATGGAAAGAAATATTATAGGAATTTGAATTTTTTTCATTTTTTAAAAAGTCGATAATCAGCCTTCTCCTAATTTAAAAGATATGGATTAATTCTAATGTTATTTACAGGACTAGTTTCTCTTTTTAATTATGCTCGCATTAATTTCTTTATTCCCTTATAAATGTATTTTATTTTTAAAAATTAAAACATGAAATATATAATATGAACTTTTGAGTTCCATGGAAAGTATAAATGAATGCTTAAATTACATGATGATCAATATACTAAAGTAAATGTTTATGTACTTGAAATTTACTTAATTTTAAAATACAATTTTTTTTGTTGCGAATATTTGTTTTCTTTGTGATGTAAAAAGTTAAGATTACTATGGTACACTATATAATAAGATTATTTAAAATTTAGTTTCAGAATTTTTGATCTACTTAAAACTAGACACATGTAATGTACATTAAAAACTCTAATTGAGTATAAATTTGATTATTTCATAGAACATAACATTAAATTAAAAATATTACAAATATATTCAAATTCTTTTAATTAGATTGTATGAGAAATATAATTTAAATTCCCGTAAACATTTCGAAATTTAAGAAGTCTCACAAAACTGAAATGCCATTCACAAATCTATGCTTTAATCTCATGTATCTAAATAAAATCGGTATTTCTAACGACCTTCGAATATCCTCCTTATCTAGGATATGAAAACACATCGTTACAGAATCCTAATATTTTATGAGCAAATACCCACAGCAAATAGCGTTGCTGATGAAATAAAGTATATATATGTCAAATCAAAACACTATGCTGCGGTTTTAATTTATTATTATGACTCACTGTCTCGAAGGACAAACACACATAGGTTTAAAGAATTTGATAGGCCTTCTCTTAAATAAAATTTAAATACGAAATATAAAGTTTCTAAAAAGTAATAATAATACGTTTGTTTAATTAGGTTTAGAAAAAAAGGTTAATGACATGTTCTATTAGGTCAGTTACCCCATACATCTTTTCCTTTATGTTTACAATGTTTGAGGAATACTATGCAATAACTCATATTAAGAGTACATTAAAAGCTACAAACCCTTGTTTGAAGGTATAAAATTAGAGTTATTTAATCCTACAAACAAATATTAAAATAAAAGTTTTAAAAATCACAAATTTTAAATAAAAAAATCAAATATCTTTTGTACATTTTTAAAAGGTTTCTTGAGCTTTAATTTTCCTTTTGTTATTATTTATTGAAAACATATTTAGATCATAAATAGGAAATATATTGTATATCAGTTAATAGTTTGTTTATCAGAAGTATTTATGCCTCTATGCTGATCTATTAAAATATTTGTCTTTAATAAATTTAAATTTAAATTTAAAAATTTGAAGGAGTACGAAATTTAAAGGGACGAAAGAATTTATATTCCCGTTGTATAATATAAAAAAAATATATATATCGCAAGGACTTCTAAAAACTAACAAAATAATTAAACTTAAAACTTTTTATACAGATGTAGCGTGAGTAATTTAGGTAGCATTCATTGTGTAGAGAGGTCCGGGGTTTATTATTACATTGAGTAAACTGAAAAAAACTAAATTTTATCTACAGTAGTAGTATACTTATATCTCGCTAGATTGTACATTAAACCATGTGATTTAAGCGACTTTTTTTAGGAAGCCTGAGATTATTAGCAAGAAGATGGCTTTTGATAACATAATTTTGTGACACTTAGCAATTTTGCATTTATTTGGTATTTTTTATTTGTGACGAAACCGGTGGAGATGTACGTAAATTGTTGAACCACCAGAAGTCCTAAAGATCAAATAAAGGATCAAATAATTATAAGTTCTATAAAAATATATGATATTACTTACATAACAATACATAAAAGGGTACTATAAGAGGCAAGCTGTTAAAGAGTTCAGATTGGACTAGTTGTTACAATATCACTTGTGACTTATCTCTCACTATCCATGAAGCTGAACGCTGGCCGATTGGTTAGGGCGCTGATCGTCGGTACCGGAGTTCGTGGGTTCGAATCAAACTATGGCATGGATGTTCGTAGCCGTTCGGAATCGGCTTTAAGCAGTAGGTCCCGGTCTCATTAGCCCTCGTGTGCAAAACAGTAGACCGTAGCGCTCTAAACCAAACCAAACCAAACCTCATTATCCAGGAATCTAACTAATGGATGAAATGTTGTAAAGATACTCACAGCAGTGATCGAATGATAGAATGCGATCCCTCTATGCCTTAAGCAAAGCTCTGTATTCAAACGGGTGCTTCTATAAGCAGATATTTCTACATTAAAGAGGACACAGATACATATCAGCCATTAAGAAATAATATCATATCTTAGAACTGGTGGATGGAAATCGGTCTACAAATAAAAATCAATTGTAAAAGTAATATTGGCAATCTCATAAATAGGGTTTTACTTTCGAACTAAAACCGAAAAAATACAAACAACGAAGAGAAAAATGTTTCCATGTGAAAAAGCAAAAATCTCTAAGAAAAACAAAAGAAATACATTCTTATAAATGAGTTTCTCAGGCCAATGACAAGTAAGTCACACAATAGATATAGAAACATAATAGATTTAGTAATTTACTGAAAGTACAGCCAACTACCAATATGGCTTTAACGCCATTATTGTCTCAAATATGCAGACGATCATTATTTTAAGTATTGCAAAATATCTGTATGTAAAAATTATAATTCAAATAAAAGTTGTTATATAAATTTCATCAGAATAGATAAAAATTGTAAAACTAATGTGTGAAACTTAAATAGTCTACAGATTTCTTTCAACAAAAAATCCAATGCAATAATATAATAAAAACATATGTATTTATTCTTTAACACATTCTATGCAATAAATTACACTATCTACTGTAATAACAAGCTCTAGAGTGGGGCAAGTTGGTACAGTGTGAATGCACTTACACACCTCTAAATAACTTGAGTTATCCTTAAATTAATAGTTTTGAAAAACTATTAAGAATTTTAAGTAACTAAAATATATTTTAGAGTTCGCAGAGAAAACTTGTAATGTTTTTTTTAAAAACTATTAAAATATTTTGGAACTGTTAGCCCCTGGTTTTAAGTTTAATCTATATGAATGGGACCATAAAGTGAGACAACTAGGTTTTATTTTTCTTTTATGAAATGTGATATTGCAACAGAAATATTTTAAATATGTAAAAATTGTAAATTAATTATGAAGTGTTTGATATTGAGTTTTCTAGAAACTTCGTTACACGTATTCATCTTGCATATATCTCTTGCTATCTACTTATAAAATACCTTTTAGACAATAAAATAAAAAATTGAAAAGGTTTAAAATTATTTCATCATTAATTATATGCTATTATAATAAATTATGTTCCTTCATAGATGGTAAACTTTTGACTTCGTATTCTTCGTTACGTAATTTATTGAAATAACTTTTAGTTAAGTTTCGCATATCTAAATATCTGTTACTGCCTTAATAATTCTAGAACGTTTACACATTTACAAAAATATTTTGTAACCGTTCAGCAAAAATTTCATAATTTTGTAGTGGTACATATTTTATTTTAATTATATTTGACTAGGCAAGTTGTTTTCAAATTCAGTCATAATGGACATGATGAGATAAGATAATGAATAAGTAGTTAAATAGAGCTAAAATAGGAAATATGGGAAATTTTTTTTAACTAGATCTTATGCTTGGTTCCTATGTATAGGAAATATTACCGCAATCTACTAATAAAAGCACCAATGACTTTGGAATTGAATTTTACATTTGTTTAATTTTGACTTCATGCAATCCTAATTTTTACATATGCTTTACACATTAATCTCAACTATTTGACTAGTTGTAGAGAAAACTATGTTTAGTTTAGACATTAATTTATATTGTTTATCATATTATGTAGTTTATCAAAAGCAAACAGAAAAAATATAAAAATAAAGCAATTGTTTCTGATCCAGTTCTAAACATTTTAGCTTTTTATTACATTTTACGTCAAAATTTTTACTTGATTATTTTTTGTATAATCTCATATGGTAAGGCTATTAATACTTTCATTTATATCAAATATAAATAGATGTTTTCCTGAAAAATTGATCACCTTTAAAAATTTTTAATAATAAAAGTTTATTCTCATAAACTAACCTTTAAGTTTATGTAGCTTATTTTAGATTTTTATGTAGTTTATATACGTTGATATTAAAAATTAAATAAAAGCTGATAATTTATAAAATTAAGGGGGACAAGGACTTTAGACGGAATTTGACAAAAAATACTTTATTTAATTTGAAAAGGTTATACTAATAATATAGTTTATAATAAACTTGTTGTTTTAAAACAGTTAATTATTTTACTATAGTAAAACCTGTATTTCTGACTTAAACGTATTTTCCAGTTTGATGATTTTGGTATCTTATTAGTAGATTGAAAATTCTTCTGGTGAATTACTTTATTTCTCACACTCTCTCAAGATTTTGACATTATCTATAAATGTGATAGTCATAAAATGAAAGCCTAAAGATGGATGAGAAGGTACAACGCTGTTCTTCGTTACCTGAATTCTTGAGTCGAAATACCACATAATAACAAATACCACAAATAGTTTTAAATCTTAAAAAAAGCATACTGAACTTTATGACAAACACGTTAGTAGAGAATATAAAAAAATAGAGAGAAAATGAGGAAATATTAATGCATTATTATTTTGTAGTCACTAATACGATGCCAAAGACATCAAACTGGGAAATATTTAACATTTTAAAATAATAATGTACAAGAAGTACAGTTTTTTTTCTGAAATAAAACAGCTTCCCATACACTTTCAAAATAAAGTCTTTTTCTTTCAGTCAAACTGTTCTTCTTGCTTTTATGGGGAAAGTACTCACTTGGCTGACAATAAGGCCAATTAGCTCAAAGGAGCGCACGTTACTGGCATGCATTTAAACGCAGATAAAATCACGCAGTTACTTTCATATTTCTATGCTATGTGATTAGATTATATTTTTATTGTGAAGTTATAGCAGAATATAGTTTTCGTACATATACCATCATATTCACCGACCGCTCCTCAACATTTTTGGGTGATTATTATAACGTTCTTTGGGTGTTAGGGCTTTTTTACCCAATTTAACTTTGAACAAATTTAACTTTTGTAATTTTCTTTAATATTTTCAAAATATCGTTTGATTTTGTTTCCATAGCATTTTATAGCTTATAATTGACGTTGTCTTAGTGGTCTCTCATTTCTTCCATCGATTGCGAAGTGAACTCCATAATTAATTTTCTGAATGCACAGAAAGTAACGCCTATTTTAATCTATCGTTGTGTTTATTGTATATACCGGATGCGACGAGCAAAAACGTAATTGTTGGTGTTGAAAGGTTTTTCGTAGGTAACGCAAAATATCCATGACGATTAGCGCTGCGGCTAGCATTCGTCATCCAAGATGGTGCAGTGTCTTATCGGCTGTGCAATTTACAAAACTTACTCAGGTTATTCAGACTGAGTGAAAATGAGAATGTTCTTTTCTTGCGCATGAACAAATTCCTATCTGGTGTACCCTTTTCAGTTATAGACGAAGATCTGCAACAATGATGCGTTCCCCAGACAGCCTGATTCTATGACATTGGACTACAAATCTTTTGACATGGTAAAACAGATATTATAATACCAATAATTAAGTAAAGAAATAGCTGATATATTATTGTATCTTTTGCAATAAATCTTACCAGATGATATCTGGTTTTTCTTTAAGGGCCTTTCGCTTTCTATATGGTCCTTGCATAAAACAAAAATACTTTATATTTCCTGGTTTTACAATTTAGAAATCATTTTATCCAGTTTGATATAGTTAAATACAAATAGTCCCAGATGAATTATATTTGTGCAAATTTTTCCACATTTTGAAAATGATTCTTGTAAAATATTCATACATTTTTTAAAACGTTAAGTATTTAGTTGAGTTACAGATTGTGCAATATGGTGAAACAGACAAAAATAAAAATAAAGGGTGAATTTAAGTAAATAATTCATGTAAATTTTATTCAATATATGTGGATATCCATTAATTCATCTATATAAATACTAAAGATACAGAAAAATGTTTTTGGAATGTTTATAAATAATGTAAAATTATGAATTTTCTAAATATTAATAAAAAATCACTTTTGAAATATTAGTGTCATCTGCTTATGCCTTTGCATTATTCATGATGATATTATGAAAAGTGTACTTATTATGTATAACAATCAAGACTTAAAATGAATTTTACCTTTTAAAATTTTCAGTATTTTACTATAACTAACATTTTGTAAAATTAGAGAGCAAAAAAATAATACAAACTTTGATGTGAAATTACCTTTGAAGTCTCAGCGTCGTTTAATAATACTACGAATTTCGGTTTATACTATCCAAATCTTAAATTTTCTTATCCACAAATATATAAGTTTAGAGTTTAATCTATAATATATATGTTTAGATAGAAATAATATATAAGTTAGAGTTTAATTCTTGGAAAATTAAGCAAATTCTCAAAGGAATCGATGTATCTTATTTCTTCAGTTCTAAAAATTTATTTTTCTCTTTAAGGAAATAAAGATAAAATAATATTTGCCCAAAAAATAATTTATTAAGATACCCATTTCTTTAAAATTATCTTAATATTTAACCTGTCGGAATAAGTTGCAAAATTAAAATTATGCATTTTATAACAGAGTTTAAATGTCAAAACTAACACTAAAGAAAATTATTTCTTTATCAAAAATCACGCACTTGATATATTTTTAATTGTTAGTCTATCAATATCACTGAAAAAAATTGTTTTTAAACACAGTAAAATGAACAGATTAAAAATTATCCCATTGGATTTAATCTTAATTGAGTATTTTTGATATTTTATTACCTCTACAGAATCTCGTATTTCAAAATTTTGATATTTCATGAGCTCATTAACTTATATAATTTAATGAGAAAGTTCATCATTTAAGTAGTTTAGTATAAAAACAGTAATATCTGTTTTGCATGGTATAAAGCAATAAAATGACAGAGTATAAAATACTTTTTAGAAAATCCGGTAGCACAACTTTTTAAATTCTGTCACCGGATTAACTGTATAGTATTGCATTTGATTTATTCATAATTATGAATTTCAAAATCTAAGTAATGTTTATATACAACTCGAAACTATTGAGAAAAATCATTCTTCAATACAAAAGTGACAAATCGGAATATTAGTTATTTTTTAAATCCAAAGAATCTTTGATATATTTTAGGCGACTACTTATTTTATAATTGTTTATTTGAAAATTTTAGAGTAATTGCTTCTAAAACAACTAGATCTTCATCTTGTTACTTTCAATAAAAACTGACAACTTCCAACATTTTAAGTTGAGTGATTTGCAGCTTTACAGTCAATTATTTGTAATCCGAAAGCTAATTACACTGGTTTTCTATCATACGCGGAAATTATGTTTTTAAAATTAATTCCCTTGGTTTAATGTGAAAATTCCGTTTAAATTAAATTCTTCATCATGGTTCAGGTAATACTTATTTTTAAATCAAACGTTTGCATTGTTTAATATTCGTGGAATCACTTACAAAAACAACATCTATAATTAAAAATAAACACACACACCATTGTATAAAATGATAAAATAATCAAATATTTTTCAACATAATTTATACTGGTGTACAGATAAATTTTCATTTCAGGGTAAACCTGATTAAATATACTTTTACAGTAATTTAATAAATTGAATAAAATAATTTAGTAATCTGAATGAATATTTAAATGTCGTATGCTAGAATTTAAAGACAAGTATATTTGATACGAGACACCTATTTTACACATATCTCAATATTTAACTGCATTTAGCATTCGCTAATTTAGTTAAAACATTAAATATTCTAAGTTGTTAAATTAAAATTTTTTTGGTCATGGCATGGAATTGGAGTCACACTGCGATCAGGTTTTTGCAAAATTAGGGATAATTATTCTGAAAGTTACTGCTTAAAACCGAAGTCGAATAGTTACAAAATTCTACGGGAACATTGAAATACAAAATAATTGATTCTGTTACGTACCGGCACGGCACGACCTATATCGAGCTTTATATATGAACTTTAGTTGAAAAATTATAATTTGTTTGAGTTTAAATAGTGAAAAATACAATTTCTTTTTAAATATATAAGATCGTACGGACAAATTTCTCTACGAACATAATGTATAATAAATAGATTCATAAGATCCTAAATATTCCCAACACTGTGAAAATATACCACGAAACTTTTGTGGATAGTAAAGATAAATTGGTGACTTTTGTTAAATAGTATAAATAACAATTTATTGCTTTAGTTCTAACCATACTGTTGTATTTCAATTTCTAATAATTTAAGTATTCTAACAATAGTTACTTTTAGCGCATCAGATTTATATATATATATATATATATATATATATATATATATATATATATATATATATATATATATATATATATAAACAAAATTTATTAAATCTCAAGGCTTCCGAAATCAACCATTTGCGTTAAAAAATAGAAAACGAAATAAAGAGCAAAGATAAGGAGTTGGATTGATTCCAGAAAACGTTACAAGGAAAGGACTGCCATGAATTCAGACTTAAAAAAAAAGGTCTGTAAATGATAAACAGTTTCATAGATCTGACATTTGGAATTCAGGACATACGATTGAAACGAAAATCAGAAAATACTTCAAGAACCCCGAATTCCGTAAAATGGTAAAATGACGACTTGACAGGAAAATTTACACACTTTTAATTCAAATAAACTTTATGAAACCTATACTAAATAATTTGTTTCAAAGGTTATTATTAATAATGTAAAAAATGCTGTGGGTTCGTAAATTAAAATAATTATGTTTTTCTGATATGTAGAAACTATAAAACAACTGCTCTACTACAAAACTCCTTTTATTAAAGAAAGAACATGTCTCATTTTAACTAGCTGAACTAAAACCTTAATGCATATTATTAAAATTGCTAGAACTACACATGATTATTAATGTGAATGCATGTTATAAGTATCATTTTTAAACATATTTAAATTAGTGTCGTAACATTGATAATTTAAGTTTACAAATCAAACTGGAACATTTTTAAGCTAACAACTGTTTAAATTACAATATTCAATAACAATGGATAATTTAAAGCCACATTTTCACTAAATTAGATTTGAGTAATTGTAGATTAATAATACTTTTAATCGTTTGGGAGCTTTAACCGTCTATTGTAATTGGTAAGTAATTTTATGTATTGAAAATTGCTTTTAATATACAAAATATTTATGGTATTATCAAACTCAATAATACTTATACTTTTTAACGAATAATTTAATAATTGTTTAAGATATATTATAACATTTAGGATGTTATTTGTATAGTTAGGTATATAAACATGCTGTGATTTTGTGTTTAAAAATTTTAAGAAATTATCTTTATAAATTTACTTTTTTGAAGCAACAGAGAAGGTTTATAAAATACCTATAAGTCTTAAATACATTCTTCCCTCGTTTTCACTATAATCATTATAAGATATTACTAGGCCGTACGATGACCGATTTGTTAGTGTGCTGGTCATAGGTACCGCAGTTAGTGGGTTCGAATGCCACTGTGTCATGGATGTTCGTCGCCGTTCAGAATCGACTTTAAGCTGTAGGTCCCGGTCTCCTTAGCCCTCGTGCTGCAAAAAGTACACTGTAACACTCCAAACCAAATCAACCAAACTATTACTGGAGAGTTTATCAATTATATAAAAAGTTAAAAATAGTTTTTAGATGATTTCTATTTGAATAATATGTATGCATAGCTCTTCTAAATACGCAAAACATGTTTTATAATGTAGAGCTTACTATTATATGTTATGTACAATATTTATAAGGATTCATGTATTCATGTAAGGGTTTAGTTTGGAGCACTACGGTCAACTTTTTTGCAACACTAACCCTACTGAGACCGAGACCTACTGCTTAAAGCCGATTCCGAACGGCTACGAACATTCATGCCACAAGGGGATTCAAACCCACGAACTTCGGTACGGAAGATCAGTGCCCTTACTATTAGGAAAACCATTCGGCTGACTTCCTATATGAGTTTATTTCATATACTAAGACCTATTTTGAAAGTAAAATATCCCTGAAGCAGAATTTTTTTATATATAGTTACTTCTTCGTTGTTTGGGAGTGCTACGGTCTATTGTTTTGCTACATGAGAGCTAAAATGCTTTAGGACCTATTGCTTATTGTCGATTCCAAATTACTATGAACATCGGACAGTGAGAATCTCTTAGTTGAAAAAAAGATTTTATAATTTATGTTTAGGCTCATTTTCATTTTAAAGAAACAATAAAAACTTAGCAGACATCAATAAACTACTTGATTCGTTTAAAGTAAAAAAATGCTTAAATGCCTAAATCTCTATTTAACGACTCAATTCTAGTAACATAGTGTTCGAAAAAAGTGATTAGTAAATCTACTTTTTATTCACACAATTTCGAATGTAAGTGTTATAGAATTGCTAAGAAGATTTATTTTCAAACCAGGAAAATAACAATAATGCATTGTATTCCATCCTTATGATAAAATATATGTTTAGAATAACAAACTTTATTTCGAGGTAATACTATCCAAAAGATTTTTTAAGTTTTCATCTTCAGGTTAACGGCCCCCAAACAGGAAATGTTGAATAGATAAAGTTTTTCTCCTTTTAGGTTTTTTTAAGAATTCATTACTTGAGTAAAAAAAACATATTTTAAAGTGTTTCCAATTCTAATATTGTTAGATTGTTTTCTTAGAAAACATTTCATATTTCCTCAAATCTTATTTATTTTACTAAACAATTGGTTATACCTAATTTTAAAAAATCTTAATCTCGTGCTTTTTACAATTTGGACAGCTTAAAATATATTTGAAATACTACAAGTTTTTTTTCAGTGATAATTTTTAATGAAATTCTGTTATTTTAACCTCTAACTAAATGAATCCATTTTAAATCTGTATTTGAGTCTATTGATAGCAAATTAATAAAATATTACAACAGAATAATTTTAGACTCATTTCATAGAAATTGACATGATTCTACTCCACTGGTACTTTCAGATACTGGATGAATACATTGACTTTTGGACAGAATTGCAGGGTTTCTAATTGCACTTCTTGCACAAATGTTTAATAACCACATACTATATCCATTGAAAATTTCAGCTCAGTTAGCTTTTAAATGAAACTATTTAATATTTTATTACAAGCATAAAACTAATATTAGTAAATTTTTATCAAGAGCAAATGCAAATTTAAATATTTTGACATTTTAAATAACTTAATATCTTCCTTTGAAGATGTACTCAAATAGTCAAATTTAGTAGCCTTCTATAAAAGAACACGCGCCCGACAACGAATTAGAAAATAAGATGTTAAACGTATTATATACATTTAGTACATGAGATTACGGGTTCGAATTTTACTGCTGCATGAACTTTCGTAACGTTCGTGGTTTGATTTAATACTCCAACGGGCGCACAGGCAGGCCTCATATTCGGCTCTCCACTCCTAGGAACCTATAGCAGATTGTTCCTCATATTAGTCTACTTGCCATATTACCAAATTTGCATTATATTTTCCTTCTCTAATTCAATTAACAGTCCCGGTACTTGGAGCACAGTTTTTACCATACTTATCTCCTAAACACAATGCATCTAAATTCGTCGCTTACTTGAAGATTAGTAAAATCATGGTTTTCCCTAACTTGGGTGTTAAATTTTCACATTTCTTGACTGTATCGCACAAAGCTCTATATTTTGTATAAAGTCTCGTATAAAGACGAAGTTGACGCACATTACAACTTGTTTTAACAAACGAAACATCAGTAAAATGTACAATCGCTATAACTTTCAGTGTAACCCAAAAAAAAGAAAACTAAAAAGTCCATTCCCTCATTATTCTCTTACTCTATGTACCAGTTAACAAAGTATGAAAAAAAATGCATGAAATTAAGACTTTTGGAAGAAAAACTAAAGGTTTACGGTTTGACGCCACCCTTTCACGCATACGGCTCCATTAACTGAAAACTTAATGTCTCTCTAACTTTACAAAAGAATTATCAACAAAACACTTTAGTTTACTCTTTACCAAGGACTAAGTTAAAAAATCGGCCAAATTTGCTTTAAGATATTGCAAAAAAGAATTCTTTTAAACTTTGCATAATAAATTTATATTTAATATCTATATGCTTTTTTCCATATTCTCAACGTTGTTTTTACAAAAATATAAAGCACTTTCATTGTCACAGAATTGAAATGTTAGTACTTTTTCAGAGAATAATTCACGTTCATTTAGTTCATATGAAAAACGAATCTTTTACAGTTTCGGCAAATGTGCTCTCAGGCAAATATACCCACATCCGATTAAAAGCCCGAATTTATATTAATAGTTATGCATTGCATATCTTGTTGCAACAAACCTTACCATATAGCACGGGAATCAATTACATAACTCAATACAATATAAAAAACACTAATAACAGACTAAAAACTAAATGAACTGAAAATATATCACTGAAAAAACTGCGATGAAAAATGAAAAAGCGCACGAAAATAATTACATTGTAAAATATAATAAAATTTAAGCAACATACAAATGATGGATATAAAATAGAGTGGATAAAATATACTTTAGTATTATCATAAGGTCTTATCATCTATTAATATATGTTATACACTACTGAACAAAATTTCTTATCAGTTGTTTGATTTACACTATTTTACCAAATAATTCATAAAATTTATTCAGTTGTGGTAAAATTTGCAGTTATTTTGTGAGATATCGTTAATTTGTATTTGGACCAATAAGTTCACAGAAAATTAATCTGTTTTACCTGTTACATAAACTAAACAAATATTTTTATACTGGGATAAATATGAAAATAGTAAGAAAATATTCTTGATATTTTAGTTATTACAAAGTTAAATTACTTCAATTTTAATAATTTCTTTTTCGAAAAAATTTCGAATATTGTAGTTAATAAAACTACAATACACATAAAAATATAACATCCTTGAGCTCTTTAAATTATACCCTATTATATAGGATAACCAACAAAATTCATTTCAATTTTGTAAAGCATAATATTTTATTTTCATGCTATTGTCTTACAATACGTATGAAATCAATGAAGCAGAAAAAATTGAATGTATAATTCAACATCTCTCATGCATTGTAATTTGCAGGTAGGTAGGTATACGGTAAAAAATTGAAACATACAAAAACTGTATTAAATCATAAATTATGTATACTTAAATCAAAGCAGTAAAAATTTAATGTATAGGTTATTTACGACCAATTTTATCAGAATGTTTGATGAAGTTTTAACAGAACAACCCTTTATTGAAATGCACAATTCGTTTATTAAAAATATGCGTGGGCTTTTTGCGTAATCTTCTGCATATTTAGCTAAGCTAATGTGAAAGTGCTGCACATAATCCTCAGAACATGCAAGAAAAGTACTAAATCCTCTGAAAATCTCAGAGGATATAAAAAAGGAATATAAAATAGAAAGGGATTTAAGAAGCTTCTGTCATCGTTTCACACATTTTCCCAAGTGGGTACATACATATTGTAGTACATGTAGCTTTGTATTATGGAGAATACTAAGCCCGATAACTCGTAAAAAGTCCCTATAAACTTTTGAGGCAACAACTAAAGTAGACTATTAGAGCACGCTTGCCTAAACATACTGAAAACTCTGTTTAGTGAAAAAATATAAATAAAAGTTCACCATTCTTGTGTTGGACTAAGATCGAAACATAATTTAAAATTTTGAAGAGCATAACTTTACAAATTTTCAATATAAATCTGTTAATCTTTAACATGATAAAAAACAAAGACTAAAGAAAATATCAAAATTTTTCTGAAGCCTTGTATAAAATACCATAGAAAAAGAGTGCACGTTGTCTAAAAACTTTAAAAATTATTTGTTAAGTATTTAGTTTTCAGATATTTTTCTAGGATGGATTGTGGGGAATTTACTGGCAATACCTGCGTTATGTAAATGCAATGTAATTCAAATCTAATTTTCTTATATTCTATTTATTTTTAGAAAAATATTCTCATGGTTGGTTGAAACAAATGAAACTATTTAATCTAATTTCCCTATAAATTTCAGATATTACTTATTTACATCATTTAACAGAGAATTAAAAAAACAGTAAGGATGTCGCTATCAGAATTGATTGATATATCAGCATCGTTAATAAGAATTGTAAAATAAAATTCTTCAAAACAACAAGCGTACTTTTTTCACGAGAAATATACAAAAACAGCTTTTCTTCACAATCTCCATATTCCTTGTTCTATTTACATACTTACGCTATTTAACACAAAATAGTTTTTTGAAAGATGAGCGGGACTGACATATATAAATGAAACACTACATAATACTCATTACTAACATTTTCACTATTAACCTAAGTTATCAAATGTAAAGCAAGAGTGTCATAGATGTTGGAGATCAACACACAATCATCGATATTGTTTTTTAACTTTTGTGTTAAAGTATTTCTTATAATCCTTGCTTTTATTTATATTACCTTAGGGAAATTTTGAAAAAGATATATTTTTAAACTCCCTAAAATAATATTTCCTAAAAATAGAGATGTCACTTTATTTTAATATTAATATTTAGATTTAGAAATATCATATAAGAAGCAGTACTAGAAGCAAATGAAAAACGGTTATCTATTAGATGATTAACTGCCGAATGATGGCCGATTGGTTAGAGTGCTGGCTTTCGGTACCGGAGTTCGTGGGCTCGAATCCCACAGTGGCATGGATGTTCGTAGCAGTTCAGAATCGGCTTTAAACTGTAGGTCCCGGTCTCATTAGCCCCCGTGTTGCATAAAGTAGACCGTAGCACTCCAAACCAAACCAAACCAAACATGGTTAACACTTTCAAAAACTTAATTGAAAAGTTTTATGAATTTTTTCAATAATTAATCAGACTTTGAGCTTGTTCTAAATCTGCAATTTGTGTCATTTTATGTATACGGAAATAAGAATTTTTACATAAACTTTCGCAAGACAAAATTGATTGAAACAGTATGTAATGTTGATCGAAAAGTACTTACTCCATCAATCCTCTGATTTCTAGTCATGTAAAATATTTTTACACTTTTTTTTTCTAATTCACTCTATAGCTGAAGTAAATTGTCAACACGATGAAACATAACAGCTGATGGTTTAATCCTCATTTTTTCTATTTTAACTAGGTTAATAGTATGCGTTTCATTATATTGGGGAACTCAATTTAAAGTATTTCTTATCGTTTCCCTGCCTTCCAATGCTATCGAAAACCATTACGATCTGATTAATGGATGTACCAATGTTTCTCGCTAATGAATTCCTAGGAATGTTTTTAAACTGTTCATGCTTGCCTAATAATTACATCACAAAATTTAATACAAATTTCATGCCAAGATCGATAATAATACCTAACGTGATAAAAAGTTTATTTACATAATTTAATAGAGTTACTCAAAAGAAACTTGTTGTCCGAGCATTTTGCAAAAATTATACATCCTAAACACTTATATACTGCCTACATTGAGTGAGAATGTCAGACATTTAACACTATGCTAAGGCGTTTCATACGTCACCAAGTACGTATTGAAACAGCAATTTATAGAGTTTGCCTTTAGCTCATATATATATATATATATATATATATATATATATATATATATATATATATATATATATATATATATATATATATATATACAGAGAGAGAGAGAGAGAGAGATTTCATCTGTGATAGCTAAAACTTTTCAACCATATTATTTTGGTTCAACTTCATGTGTAGGGAATTTAGTCGGTTGAAAATATTGCGCTATTACTTGAGAAATCCGAACAATTTTTATCAGGAAAAAGAATTGTAAAATGAATCCATAGGTTTCTGAAAGCGTATTGGTTAGCATGTCATAAGATTTTAAGGGCTTTTGAATTGACGCTTTGGGTTCACTGCATATATCCACTAGTATTCAGCGACAAATTCGTGCTGCTAACAAAGAGTGGCGTTATTGGAATGAGATATGTAGGTTTAATTCGGTTTGATGTACAGCACTTTTGCAAGTTTTCGTTACAGAAGAGCCAAATAAACTGAGACCTATTGGTACCTGGTAGTGATGTTTGGAATTAACTTTCCGTAGTAAGTCCCCACCTCATAAGTCTTCTTGTAGATAACAGCTGATCTAAACCAAACTAAACAAAGATGCTTTTTTGTCGGTTGATTACTATGTAGATCTTGAATGACTGTACATTTTTATACTTATGTGACAGCAGGGCGTTTATAACAAAACTTAAACCTTTATAAACAAAAGCGTAATAATCAAAAGGGATTTTGATACAATAATATAACGAGGCATATGTACATCTATATGTATAGAATTGGAAAAATCGTCAATGGTACACTAAAAGAATACACTAAAATTCATTTAACTAATCTAATTAAATTCATTAAATTAATTAAAAATAAATTTTCTTTTATTTAAGAAATCAGTATAATGGTATTTCTTTCATAAATTGTGAAATCCTTATATCTTTGCAATGTCCTACACCAAACTGCATTATTGATTAAGAAATTATTTATTTCGTCTAGAATTTTATCTTGCAGTGACATTTAATTGCTTGTTCTCTTTGAAGGGCGCTTTGCCATTTTTATTTTGCCTTGTAAAATGTTATTTAAATGCTGGGTTGATTCTTGGCAGATTCCCCATTTTATCTCAGCTTTTGTACACAGATCTGGTCTCTCTGTGGCTTTAGATAAGGAGTTTTTGAGGTCATTATTCGATTTTTTACAATGTAATCATTGACCATACAGACATTTTAAGGAGCCGATTGCCTTTCTTATATTAGTGTGCGCGCGTGTGTTAAATGATATTTTAACCAAACTAACCAATCTAATTATTACTATTTTCTAAAATAATTATAGTTTTGATATAGTTGAATAGATATAGTTTTGATAACCTTTGATGACCACGAGAACACCAAATTAATTTCAATTTAACTCAGCTAATGTTATATATCTCTTTCTCTTAACATAGTTTCGTATGTAATGTCCCTACGTGATATTCTCTTAAGACCTCTGATTGGCTGATTACTTTCCACCCTCATGGCACTAAATATACGAATGTAAAAAAATTTGATAGTACAACTCCGGCGACATACGTCTATGTATGTGTGTGTATGTATGTAAATCGAATTTTAACTCGCCTCTATACATGAAAATAACACCTATAATTTTGAATTGCCTGGGCATACTGGGCAATGAGAAAATCGACATTATGTTTAGAGTTGTTTGCAGTACTGGTATTAAGAAGAAGCAAGTGAAACGAGGTACTTTAACTTTGTTTTAGACTAAAAGAAAAAACATCTCTACCAGACGAGATATCAATATGGAAGTATAACGAAAATACACTTCTACTACAAATTTCGCCCCACATCAAGTATTTTTCCCAGGAAACCAGCAGCTTAGTCAGCATTATTAACAGTCAGAAAGAAACTCAGACATTGGAATTGTGAACCATTTTTTGGGGACACCTGGAAACTGCGGCGAATAGACAGAAAATTTTTTATTTATTCCGGAGTTAGCTTTGGGAGACTTTTAAACGGAATTCAAATCAGCTAACACTCCTTGTAATAAGGTATACAGCTGGAAGAATAAATATGAAACATTTAGAAGGGAGAAAGGAGAATTTTAGAGAGATATTTTAAGTGTAATAATTTAGATATATTACATATACGTATATATCTGTGTGTGTATGCACGTATGTATGTATATTGAAAAACAACATTAAACACGCTATACAAAACACGAACATTTAATTTTAAAACACAAACAAAACAAATAAAAGATTAAACATATAATAGATATTATTTAGGTTTCTTGTTTAGCAAAATCATCATGCATCATTCGACGTCTACTCTCAATCTTTGTCTGTCTGTGGCGCACGCTTCTTCACGTTACCACTCACTGTTTATAAAAGTACAGTAGTTAAACCATGGAGGATCGCCTTTGGTGTTGTGGGGACTTTACACTCATCCATCCTGACCTGAAGCTGTCCTCGGCGTCCACGGAAATTGTACTGCGTTTTTGTAGTCATCGGAGTTTGTCATCATCATCAGTACATCATCGAAGTGGAAACATCATGAAAGAACCTAAGAAAATAAAAAAGGGAAGATGCTGTAAGGTTAGTCTTAATTATGTTGTTGCCTTTGCTGTCGTTCGTCGTCGTATTCACGTCTTTTGTAAATGTATTCACATCGTTGTACTTACTCTTAATGCTTCGTTAAAAAAATGTAAAATAGAGAACGAACTTATAAAGAAAATTATCCTTCGTGGAGGAAACAAAGCCATAGTCCAGGTTGCTTTGGGGCTTTACGTTTCTTATCATACTGAGCTTTGCTAATTTCTTTAAATTTTTTAATGTTTCGTTCTGCTTCTTCTCGCATTTGGTCACGTTCATGTATAAGACTTGCTGTCTATCCGTCCTTTTTATTCTAGCGTCATATTTTGTTTTCATTTTAAATCCTGCCAATAACTCAAAACGTGAAAATTTTGTGATTGAGCTTACTGTATTGTTCAAAATTCATTGGAAGTTAGTGACATGTTTGTACCATTTTTCTAGTTCATTAATTGAAAGTGTAGTCAACACTGGAATTAATGTGGCATGAATTCGCTCAACTTGACCGTTACTGCGGGGAATGCGAGTAGTGATTTTTGCATGTTCAATAGATTCATTTTTACAATAATTTTCAAAATTTTGAGATGTAAAAGTTGTTTCTCTGTCAGAAATTGTACGCGATAGGTTGAAGAATAAACTTTTCTGTAATTCTAAACTCATTACAGCATCTAATGTAGAAGTTGATTTAACAGGATAAATCCACATGAAGTTTGTAAATGCATCTAACACTGTAAATATATATTTATAATTTTTATTAGTTTATGGGGAAGGACCTAAGAAACGAATGTGGTACGTTTGTAGTGGCATGTCGCCTTTAGGTATAGGATTTAAAAAATCATCGGTTTTATTACGTTTTCTATTGACAAGAATGCAGTGAATGCAGTTCTCTAACACATTTTGTACTTTACATCTTAAGTTTGGGAAATAATAATCAAGTTGATCTATTTGTTCAGTTTTTGCGACGTCAAAATGACCTTTTTCATGTGCTTGCTAAATTATTTCGGTTTGCATCGTATCAGGAATTACGGTTCTTTGTCATCTATGCTTTTGAAGAGAATATCGTTACAGATTGTAAAATCATGAGCTGCTCTATTTTCTAAAAGCTGTTTTATTGATGTGATGTATTTGTCATAATTTGAGGCATTCTTAATTTTCGAAGTAATTTCGTCTTATGGGATGGTCATGACTGATTGTCGGCTTAACGCTTCCACTTGTTTCATTTGGTTATCTGACCTATAAACGATTTCATAATTGAATTGTGACAAAATAGCACATCCTGTGAAGTTAGGAGTTATGTCTTTTTTATTTATTGTTTGTTGAAATTCTGAACAATCAGTAAATATTTAAAAATGGATAACTTGTAAAAAATGGCGGAATATTTTTAACTATTCAATTACGCTTTAGCTCATAGCTGGAATACTTTTCTTGATGTTTCAGAGTTTTCTTACTCATGTTGTAAACTGAATGGTACTATTCATCAACCAATTATTGCAATAATATGGAACCATAACCATACTTATTACCATACGTGTGTAGTTGCAAATTAGTAAAAGAATTAAAGATATCAGATGAGAGACCATTTTTTAATTGTTTAAAATTTGTACGTTTTTCTTCACCAAAAGAAAAGTCATGATCATTACGCAATAAGTCGCTGAGAGGTTTAGCGATGATTGAATAAGAGTTAATGAGATTTGAAAAACATCCAGTGAGACCTAAAAATTGTTGAATGTTTTTAATTGATTTTGATTCCAGGAAGTTCTTTTCAGATTTAATTTTACTCGGAGAAGGTTTAATTGTTCTATTTTTGATTAAAATTTTAAGGAATTTGGTTTTAGATTGTAAGAATTGGTATTTGTTAGAATTTATCTCAAGAACGAATTTTGATGCGGTACCCAGAACGCGCTGTAATTTATCAATGTCATTTTGAATATTTTCGGATGGAATGATTATATCGTCCATGTATATTAGAATAGTGCCGTCCTGAAATAAATCTCTTAGAACATAATTAACATAGCGTTGAAAAACAGCAGGAGAAAGACAAAGTCTAAACGGTGCAAAATTAAATTCAAAATGATCTTAAACAGTAATAAATGATGTATATTTCTTACTGGTGTCATCAATAGGAATATGAAAAAAACCCTTCTTAAGATCAAGCATGGTAAATGCTTTAGCTGAATGAAGCTTATCAATGAAGTCTTCTACAAGAGAAAGAGGGAATATATCTTTTATAATTTTCTTTTTAAATTTACGATAGTTGACATACAGGCGGATAGAACCTTTTTTCTTCACCAAAACAATGTTTGAAGCATAGTCAGAGCAACTGGGTTAAATGATTTAGTTGTCTAGCCATTCTTTAATTTGATTGCTAATTTCGAATTTCTCCGCTGTGAAAATCGACGTGATTTATGTACTACAGATATATCATCATTGAAAATAATTTTCAATTTAATATCAGAAATTTCGGTTTTACGTGGCTTATAATAAGGTAATTAAGTATTTGTGTGCGAAATTCAGCTGAAATGAGTTGTAATTCAAACGGGTTTTCTGCCGACAAGGAAATATCTATGAAATTTATAAAGTTCTCTTCAGCTCTCTAATTAATACCATTAGCACTTATTTTAAATTCACCTTGTTTTAAATTATCAATCCCAATGATAATATCTGAGTTCATATTTGAATTATCAAAGACCCATATATTTGACTGGAATATATGATCTGCAATTTCAACTGTGGCCTGAAAGGAGCCAAGCGTCTGAATTTGACCGTTACTAAATGCAATTAATTTTATTTTTATTTGGTCAACAATGGACGGTTAAGAATATCATAAACACTTTCACGCACTAAAGTTACGGAGGTACCAGTATCCATAAGAGAATCACAACTATGATCAATAATTTTTCATTGCAAATGCATTTCCAGTTTTGAATGGAAGTAGCCAGCTTGTTAATAGCTTAAGATTTTACTTTGGGTTTTACTGTGACATACTGGTAGATTTATAACCAAAATTATTACATTGGAAGCATTTGATACAGTTGCTTTTAGGAAAACAATCACTACATTTACGGTTAAATAACCCACAATTATAGTAACGGATTCATGCATAACTTTTTCAACCTTAGTTTTGAATTCATTTGTGTTATTAAATTTGTTGTGACAATTCATAAAATTTTTATAATTTGACGGTACATTACCTTGTCGTACGTTTATACGTTTATCATTACCAAAACTGGTGAAACAAGGTAATGAACTATTTTGAACATTAAACACTTTTTCATAAATTTTTAATTTTTCTTTCAATTCAGAAATGTTTTTACATCCATATAACATAAGCTTATTACGTTAGAATCCGGAGTACCATTTATACAAAGTTCATTTATTGATTGGTCATCCATTAGAAAACTACCCTTCGAAGCAATTTCACGCATTGCCAAAAATATTCGAACAGAGTCATTAGGTTTCATTCGTCTTTTCTGCATTTCCATAGAACTTTATTGATCCGAAAACTTTTCGATAAAAGCATCTTTCAAAGCCGCAAATATCACTATATTATGTAAAGTTTGCATAAAAATCTGACAGAACCTTGAAACAATCGTTTAACAAAATGGATTTTTTTGGAGCCCGCAATAGTTGGTATAAAAATAAAGTTTTCTTCAACATCTCGAAAAAAGAGGGAATGGATGGAATAATTATCTGTGCCATTAAACGGGCGCATAGTCAAAAAATTTCACTTAACAGGACAGAACTGTAGTCGTCATGAACATCTGCTGAAGTAGGCGATTGTAAATTTTAATTTAATTCTTTCACCGAAGAATTCGTTTCGTTATCGGTGTATCTTCGTCATCCGTTGTTCAGCAGAGAAAGAATTTTTTAAGGCAGGTAGATCAGAGAGGTTAAAAATATTCTATCTGTTAAATCTGCCGCTGAACTAGAACAATCCAGAGCTATACAATTACATACACTTACTATTTAAGTCATATTCAATTCTTTAAGGGTGACCACTTCGAAAGCAAATATGAGAACAGTCTCTCCGCTGACGTCGTAAACCAGATTCCTCGAATTATCCATAAGGGTACGGCAAAATCAACCTTTCTGTAATCGAAAGTTAATCCGTTTTGTCCCATTGTAGAAAATGTCACTCGCTCAGCCAATCCATTGTATAATCCACATCATTAATCTAGTTTAGAGTCCATATGCAGAAGTCCTTAATCTCGTCGTAGAAATTGTTGTTATCCAGCCCCCAAATGTAACCCCCCATTAAGCACACTTTGTAAAACACAAACGTTTTATTTTAAAACATAAAAACAAATACAAATAAACAATTAAACATAAAGTAGGTATTATTTCGATCTCGTCTTTAGCAAAATCATCATGCATCCTTCGACGTTTACTCTCACTCTGTGTTTCTCTCTGTCCGTCTTTGGCGCACGCTTCTTCACGTTGCCACTCACTGTTTATAAAAGTCTAGTACTAAACCATGGATGATCGCGCTCTGCTGTTGCGGCGACTTTATATGAATATAAATATAAAGCTCAGTGCTCTATTATATATTTATGCTCATGTTTTTATTGTTCTATGTTTTTATGTTCATGTATTGACAAGCTTTTCATATCCATTTTAAGTTTACGCTGATGTACATACTTTATTTAAGACACTTAAAGTAAAATAATTATATATTAAAAAATTCTAGTATAGCTACATTATCTTAAAGTCCATTTTTGCCACCATCTTATATCCACAATATTAACTAAAGCTTGCTCAGTGAGCCCCTTTTTAGTTTTCTCGGATTAGCAATAGTCCTTATATGCGTATTATCTCAGCATAATGTAATACCTTAGTAGATAGAAAGGATAGAGAAAAAAACCCTAATACTTAATAAAAATTATTTATTAACATTATGCTTCTCAAATTTCAACTGATGTAATCAAAAGATATATGCAGATGCTTCTTTGAGCAGTGTTTTTATTCTCTCAAAATCTGATTACTGAAAGTATAATTTGTGAACTCTTTTGTCGCACTCGGTTGTAGTAGACTTGTCGAAATATGTGTTTGAATTAAGTTCCATTAACAGAGAGTTGAGAAGTATAATACAGTTTTTATAGAAGATCAATACGGTTTTTCCAGATTTATGACGGAATAAAAATGTCTATGAGGATATAGAGTTATTAATCGTAATAAGGTGTGTAAGTGGTGTCAGGATTTTAAAGCCAATAGAAAGAATCTTTTTTTCAAAAGTCCTCTTTCTTTCGGGACATATATGTTTTCGAAAATAATCTTCTGGTTAAATTATTCCTTAGGGAAAACAGTTAAAGCCTCCCAATACTGCGAAGACTTAAAATATCTACGGCATACAATATAAAATAGAGAAAGATTTGGTAACGAAGAGAATGTGTGATATGAAAACTGTCAGATTCAGTCGGTTGGTGACCATCAAGAAAAAAAGAAGATCAAACTTCATGTTTTCATGTTTTAAAATCTCAATTTGATTTTGGATTGAAAAAGTTTCCGACTGAGGATAGAGTTCTGGCTGTCGTCAAACAAGGGCAGTGGACTGTTTTGAATAAGATTATACATCGCCTCACAAAGTTCATGGAGAGAAAGGCTATTACATCAAAAAATAATGTCTATGTATAATAAATAAATATTTTTTTAAAAACTTAATTAGCCTTTTACATTTCGGAAAAATATCCTTCTTAGACACGCCTCGTAAGTTTTTTGCTGAAATTTTGGAAAACTGCAGTTAATTCTATACACAAGAAAAACACAAGTTAATTCAGAAAATAAAAATGTTAATATTTTCCCCTCTCTCTCTCTCTCTCTCACACACACACACACACACACACACACACATATATATATATATATATATATATATATATATATATATATATATATATATAT
>CM063502.1:155882628-155915128 GCA_032207245.1 Pardosa pseudoannulata
CCCATCACTATTTCAAAATTATTTTTACAACTAGGAAATATATGCTATCTTTTTCATTCTGGAAAAATAAAATTGAATTTTACGTATGTATTCTTTTTCGAATAGGTTCTTTATCTCTCTCTTGCTTCCCCCATTTATTCTTTTATTTTCAACCTCTTACTTGAAACTGGATAGATTTTATTTTGATAATGTCATTAAATGCGGCTGTGGAAACTATTGATAAACACTCCTTCGCAGTTTACGGTATTTTGGTGTTCCACTTTACCATGCAATATAAGACATTAAAGCGCTACCGTAAAATTTATGGATTTAAATTCTAAAGCAAAGTACTGTTATTTAGTACTGTTATTTAGATAAAACATTTGAAATTACTACTTTAATTTAGCCTTTTATTCAATTATCACTTCTCAAATCTTAATATGATGAAAAGGAATAAGCAATAAATTTGGTACTATTTTGTCGAAACCTGCATGCTTTCATAATGAGAAAAAACTTTGAACTTTTAATGGAACCCGATCCGCCGATTAATATACACCGGATATACTGGAGTTCAAGAAAGAATATAAAAAGTTTAAGAAAATTATGTTTGATAAATTAGGTAATTTAATTATAATTCTGCAATTTTAAGATTGATTTCATTTATTATTATCAGAGATGTATCATTATGCAATATTTTGGTTCCTTTGAAGATTGAAAATTTATAGAAGAAATGATTACATATAAAATTATACTTATAAAAGATGTCTAGAGAAACAGAAGTATGTAAAAATTATAAATATTAGCTTATTAGAATTAAAAAATTCATTATAAATATTTTTCAGTACATGAAATGTCAAGCAAATACTTCAAAGAGCTATTTGAAGCTTATTAGTTCAAGCAATTCCTATTAATCATATATCTGTTAAACATTGACATCTGTTCTGGCATTAACTATGATGTGTTATGATTATTTAATGCATAATTAATAATAGCAAAGAATTTAAAACACAATTTGCCTTCAAATCTACCTTTACCTTTCAGTTCTAAATTTGCTTCGCATAAGTTTTATTCCAATGAATACTTTTGCATAGATGCAATAACTCAAACCTATGCTTAAAACATTCTTACTTCTATTTATTTGCTACTTTGCATTCCTAACTTTTAAGTTTTAGTAGCAATTAAATTAAAGTTTTATTTTGTTCTACGTCTTACCATAAGAATATTTGAGAGTTTTAAGTGATTTAATAATGTCTGAATTTAGATTTACTTTCCTTCGATTAAACATTAATTTCCTGTCTTTCTAATTGAAGATTTATTCTTTCCGTCATTCTTAATTAACTTTTAAATGTAGTGTATCTGAGAGATTTTATTTACCTTTAAAGTAAATTTCTAATAAAGATGTTAGTTTTAGTAAATATTTCACTTATTTTTTTTTCGTGTGTGTGAGGATAATAATGAAGTAAATATTTATTTCAACAGAGGAATTTCATTTGAAAAACTACTTACCGTGGTATCAGTTGTAATTTAAGTTTCATTTTAAATATTTTTTTTTCATTCATCTGGAATGTATATTGAATTGTTATTCTACGCTAAAATTTTAGAAAAATAATACCTATAATTATAAATGAATTCGCACTAACACATAAATGTATATAAATGCTCGTGGGTTTGAACATGTATAAAATAAAATAATTAGTTAAATAATAGGCATAGATTTGAATTGATGTAAAGATAAATCTTTGATAGAATTATGATTTTTCCCATAAACAGTTATTTTTACAATTCTTTAATAAACTGAAAATAATTGATTTTCTAAATTAAAAAGAAAATGCTAGTAATATATTCGTATTTCCAAATTGGTTGTAAATATTTATAAATGCTATGAGACGCATATTTACTTCAATATCAGTTTTTAAAATTATTTGCTGTTTAATTTTTTAGTTACCTTATGAAAATTTTAGAATTTTTACAATATTGGGGTGAATCTTTTAAACTTGAAGTTGCTTAACAACGCTATTGGTTCTATTTTGAGCTATACATGTCTAATTACACTACTTAACCAACTGTTAAATATCAAAAGGTTTATAAACCCTCATTATAGAAGAAGAATTTGCTTTCACTGGCACCAGGCACAAAAGGCAGTGTCATACCATATCATGTTATCCATAACATGTTCCATATCATGTGATTGAACCTTTGCTACCACCGTGTGATACCATGAATATTCGGACTTCACATAATAATTGTTTTCTTTCATTTAGATTTTAAAGTAATTTTTGTACTTCCATACACCATCTTAAAATAACCAGAAAGTGTAAGAAATGAAATTAAATAAATATAAAGCTAAAGCTTTGACACTTCTTTAATGAAATCCTCTTTGAGAATAATTATTTACTAATACGGATAAAAAATAAAATATGAAATTGAAACAAAAAAGGAGATTTGAAATGTACCGGAGAAATATTCTATAAATGGAATACAAACAATAACTTATATGTTGATATACTGTCATGTTAAAAGAAATTTGGCAAGTAGATTCGATCTTGTTTAGATGGGGCCCGAAAATAGAGGTTACTTCAGGAGACACATGTTATCTCAAAAATCTCCATTATTATATGCGAATTTCGACATTTAAAGTTTACTTATAGATTTTGTATTGATAATTTGATAATTCATATATAATCCCACATTATATCCAAATTAGACATCCATACAGAAATATTGACTACATTCTTGAGAGCTTTTACAATATTTTCTAACCCCATGTTGTCATTAATCTTGCCGTATTTCGACAACTAGTTACCCGTCTACAATTTTAAAATCCAGTTATACTTTTGTGCATATATTATCCCATGTTTCATTCTAGGCCACAAAAAATATGAGAGAACAATGGGGACAGTTTTGTTTTCTTTAAAAGAATTTTTAAATAAAAAGTAAATTAAACTAATAATTATTTTTTATGTAAACGAAACATTTTTTACAGGAAGTTAAATATTAAATGTTAACTATTAGAAACCAAAGTAAAAAATGTGATTTGAGTACCCTTTCCTTCAGGGTTCCAGGTTATTTCCTTCCTTGTTCATGGGATGATAGAACACTGGTAGTGCAATAATAAGAAAAAATAATGAATTGTGATTGTAGTATTAACATTTTTTTTATTTCTACACATATTACGTAATGTTTTGCTACATTAAGTTAGTACAGTAATTCTGTTTTCTAGAGCAACTTGATAATCTATAACTGAAATAGTAATTTATAAAAGTAATGACATCAAAAACCTTTTTTCATTTACAGGTTTATGGCATTAATGTACTATTTGATGGAATGGTAGGAAATAAAAAATTATCTGATGTTTTCTGAGATTATCTTTCTTATTTCGATTACAATAAACACTTATATTATTTGATTGCATACAATAGTAATGGAAGATTAACATTAATAAATCAAAGTGCCATTATAAACTACCATTCTTCTAAAAATATTAACGTTAAAGAATACTAACCTTTCATTTTATGCTATTAATATGCTATTTGAAGGTTTGATTTGGTTTGGTTTTGAGCGCTACAGTCTACTTTTTTGCAACTCGAGGGTTAATGAGACTGGGACCAACTGCGTAAAGCCGATTCCGAACGGCTACGAACATTCATGCCACAGTGGGCTTAGAACTCCAGTAACGAAGAATGTTTGAATAAGTGATAGGAATTGTTGTTCTTCAGATAAAACTCATATTTTATCTGAAGAACAATCTGATACTCAATAAATTGTTCTTTTCATTTTCAACAAGCATGCATATATTATTTTTTCGTACACAATACAGGAAATATAAATATAGCCTCAATAAATAAAATTCCCATTATAAGTAAATTTATAAACCTTTTTTTTCAGAAACAATAAAAAGAGTACCAACGGATGTAATTCACGTATTTTAAAAATAAAAAGACATAAATATTGTAAGTATTTCTTTCAAGTATTACAGAGTATCAAAGTTTATAATAAATTTATACAATGCTGATACAAAGTCGTTAGTCTAAATATCATTGATTTCGTTATTAGATGTATTATTAAAGACAAACTTATAAAAAACAGTATCGATTAAAGTAACATAATTAAATTAGGGATTATGATGAATAACCACATTTTATATACCGCGACTTTTAAAAATGTTTAAATATTTATCTTTCTCTTGAAAATTATAAAATGACAATTTCATTTTTTATGTTTCTTTTTTCATTTCCTGAATGTTCAATTGAAAAGTTATTTCATATATTCTTTTCTTTGTTACTTAAATCAAAAGAGAAGAAAAATCTTTCAAAGAGAAAATGGTAGTGTTTCAGCTTTTCTTTTTCTTAAAAGAATATTTCTTTTACTAAGTACAATAATTTCGAGATACTAAAGTATAATGAAATATATGAATCTCTTTATGGGAAAAGACATTTTATTGTAATTATTTTTCTAATGCTTATGCATAACTCTGAGTTATAAATATTATAAATAATTATTTGAAATTCGCCGTTATTCTTTTATTTTAATATTTTAATCCTTTAAATATTTGGTAAGATATGTCAGCTTACAAAAGATGTCTGATCACCAATAACTATTTGGAATTTGAGATATATACAAAATATATATTCCCGTACATATTATCTTTATCACCAGAAATTGTATATCAATAATAGAACATTTACATACCGATAATGTTTCATACCTATTTTGCAGCTATTTTTACCTAACGATTTCAGAGTTATGAATGCATACATGTATCTACATATATGCTTTTCCTTCTTTAAATGAAGCATGTAAATTTATATATTTTTATTATATATACTTTCATTGTTCCTAACAAAAAGTTTACCGGGTCTAAAATTTTAATCAATAATGTAAGACTTAAGAGTTGATCAGTAGTAAAAAAAGAACAAGAGGTTGGTAAAAAATTAAATAAACTACTGTGATAAAAAACAAATATTTATTTCTTGAAATGCTCACAAAAAGTATTTTTAAAGCGTCAACATATGTGTATTGAAGTACAAATAAACAACAGTTTCAATGATTTAAGTGAAAAAAAAGGCAGGCTTAAAACTAACAAAAGAACAAAAAAGTCGAACACTGTAGTGAAACCATCTTCAGTAATTCCAAAGAGGTATCTTGAGAGACGCAGGAAACACAAGGTAAATGACTGTAGCTGGCTGCCTGCTCAAAAAAAAAAAAAAAAAAAAAAAGCCAACTGCCTATTCCAAAGGCTGACTGACTGTTCCACTACTGTCTTGCAGCTTATATCTTCAAGGAGGACTAATCACGGAGCTTCACAGAAATTAACATGATTCTCATTGCACCATCTGGTGAGAAAACTTTTTTTTTTCTTATGTGAGAATATATGCAACAAATATTATATTATTACTATTGTACATTATCGATTGATAGACATACTGCTTAATTGACAGTAGGGGTGACTGGGCCACCTTGGGACACTTTTCAGTTAAACATTTTTATGAATTTTTTTAAAGCTAATTAAAAAAAATAAGTATGCATGCATATATTGTCATCATATCTGCTTCTTATAAACATTAAATCTACTTAATATCTCATTTAGTTAAAGAGTAATAAAAGAAATAAAATACCTTTCCAATGTCCCAACCTGCCCCACTATATGGGGTAGGTTGGGACACCAAATAACAAATACAAAATACTATTCAAATTATTTTTATTAACTGTTATAAAAGAGAAATGGCTGAAAATTGTTCAAGTTAATACATTTTTTAACAAATCTTATATTTGATGCCAACAAATTCTTCTTTAAATTCTAACAAAATGCACCTTTGGCTTATTGTTTCTTGAGAAGTATTCAACTTCACAAGAATATCAGTTTTTTTCACAAAGGATTTGTCTTCTTTGTTAGGATTAAAAAATGACCAACCATCTTGGTCTCTTCTTCTCAAAAAAGACATTTCATACTCTCTGGTGTTTTCATTATCAATGTGACCTACAAATGCAACAATGCTTCTTTTACTTACAAATTTTATTAGTGCATAGTCTCCTACTTCAAGCTTTCCCTTCTCTTGAGAAACTTTTGATTTTTTTTGTTCCAGTTCTTTAATTGAATGGAAGCTACCATCACTTGGACAATATATATCCTTGCTGTCATTATTGTCATCATATAAATCACTTACATTCGGTTTTCTTCAGTTTTATTGGTAGATCCAATTGCTCCAGGTGGAGCCCCTTTCAACATATGTTCTTTAAATATTTTTCTTGGAAAAATCAGCATAGGAGGCACAGAATTCCCAATGGCATTAATAGCACTGATCATAGTAACAAGTTGACCACGTTCTCCTGAAGTCATCTGTCCCACTTCTTTGGTTCCTTTAGAAGCAATTACTTTAGGAGGAACGGGCACAGTTATGACACCTGTTTCGTCTAGGTTGTATATTTGATCTGGTAAGAATTCACTTCTTTTAAGAACTTCATCAAGTTTGTTAAAGAATGTGTTAAAATTTGCCCTGCTGAAACTTATAGATCTTGAAAGAGTGGTAGCTTGGGGTTTTTGAAGAGAAATAGATTTAGCATGTCTTTTCATGAAGCCAAGATACCAAATTACACCAGCTTTTTCTTCCCGTATCCAATTTGGCAAAATATTTTTATTAGCAGCTAGAGAAAACTGAAATGCAATAGTTCTAACTTCACTTATTGTTAGCCTATAGTGAAGTTTTGAAGCCTGTAATAAAGGACTAACATTATCTTTTCTTCCTCAATAAAAATTTGACGACTTTTTATATTTGACTAGTATTTAAAGCCTGTTGTGGATTCAGATTTGCTTTAGAATTTAAGTATATGGCAGCTAAGGGTACTTTTGCTTACACAAAAGGTTTTTGCTGCTTTTCTTACAGACAACACACCAGCCAGAACTTTTTCTGCAGTTGATTCAACCATATTAGCATTTACAGCAGAATACTTTCTGTTTGTTTTTGTTGTTCTCACCATTTTTTTCTGAAAAAAAAGGTTAATAAATTAATATTTTGGCATGTTAAATCATCAATTAAAAATTAGGCACCAAAATATTAATTATTTTGCTTGAATTAATATTTGTTTAAACTTTTTAAAGTGTCCCAAGGTGCCCCATCTATGTGTGTCCCAACCTGCCTCATTTTACATAGTATCTTTTGGTAACTCCTATACAGTTAGATTTAACAATACAGTTTATTTATTATCATAGGAATAATAATAAATGAATTTTCTTTCATAACAATACACTTTTTTTAAATATTTAAATTTTTTTTCAAAAAAATTACTTTTTAAAATGCATATTGATGTAATTTTCGGTTATTCAAAACAAAGAAAATGAAATTGTTCCTTACCTATAAGCACTATCCTCATCAAAATTCTTTGAGAAGTGAAGGGTAATGTCATCTATCAATACACTTGAGCACTAATTCCTGGTTGCAAATTAAAGCCTGAAAATAAAGGTGTCCCAAGGTGGGCTATGTCCCAAGGTGCACCACTCTCCCCTGCTATTGTATATTATTGATTGATAGACAAATTACCAGACAACCTAACTTATCACTTTATTATTATTATAAAAATAAGATTTTATAGAAAATGTTTCAGCATTTCAGTAATTAAAAGTAAAGTATAAAAACGCTATTAAAATCAAATCCTTCGTTTCCGTTTAAGTGTTTTAAATCTCCAAAATGTAGAACATTTTAAATCCCCTTTAAACTCAATTTTTTCTTGATTTATTAACTACCATTCAATTCGTATCACTCTTGTAAAAGTAATCAAATTGCAATGAAAGACAAATGCATTAAAAAACTGGAAAATTTTCGGCGAGTCCTATTCATTAAAAAACATTTATTTAATGAGAATTGTGACTCCTTTAGTAAATTCCTATTTCAGTAATGATCTTATGTTTTTGTTTAACTAAAGATATTTTACGTAATTAAAATTATTGGAAATGTTTGCAAATTATTAATCTCATTTTTTTATACGAGAACAGTAAAAATAGGAAATCTTCAGAGCCTGATCAAAAGTTTCATAATTGTTTGGAAGAGATCAGATAAAGTAAAATGGTAGAAAATTAATAAAAGAAATTTTATTTGATTTTCTGGAAGATTTTCTTAAAATAAAATTCTGAAGTATTTTCTTCACGTCGTTAGCAAAAATTACATTTGTGTAGGAATGTTTATGACGTGTTACAGGTTTTAAATATTTTTTAATTAGTTCGGACAAATCTTTAAGTTAGTTGGATACTGTTATTAACGGTTACGACGTCTTCTCTCTAATTTATATCGAAATATTAAATAAGTAGCTAATTAAAACTTTAAAGATCAATATCTTATTTTTGTATAATAAAATAGAAATACTTTTATTTTGAAGAACAATGGTATAAATGGCTTGACAGATCTTTAAAGCGCGAAAGCTTTACTAAATGACAGTTTCTATCAAAATAATCCTTAAAATTTCTTTGAAATTCTAATTATTTTCATCTCCTTAGTAGAACATTATACAAGGTGATTCTGTAAACTACTGAGAGCTATGTCTAGTTTAAATTATCAATTAGAATGCAACGAAATTTGGTAGCGCAACTAATGTCGACATATGTAAAACCAATACGGGAAAAAGTTCCGGAAGTGCCTGTTAAAAGGAAGTTTGGTGGAAGTTTAAATTTTACATAAAATACTATAAAGATACATATAGACTGGTTTGGTTTAGACTACTGTGGTCTATTTTCTACTACACTAGGCTAGACCAGAACCTACCACTTCCAAAAGTTCGGAAAGTTCCTACGGTACCGAAGAACAGCATCCTATCGATTTGAGCATAATTAGGCTATAGATGTGAGATAAACACTGAAAGAGAAATGTTACCCTGGTTTAACCCACTTCTTGTTATTTTTTCTTCTATGAACCAGAGAAACTATTGATCTGATACATCATGCCAGTAACAGCAATGTTTATAACACTTCTAGACATTTCATTTGCTGCATTAAAGTAGTGTGGTACTGAAATAGCTCCTTCGTTGTTTGTTTATCTACTTTTCCTCTACGTAGTAGGGTAAAATGGGTAGTGGGGTAAAATGTGTCTTTTTATAATTTATTTTAAAGACACATCATAACTTTTAATAATTATATTTAACTTTTGTAATATATTTTTTAGACATTTGTTGGAAACATTTATTTTCCTTACGAAATTTTATATTTTGCATCTGTCAACGTAGGTTGTTTTGTTTGCACGTCAGGAATACATTCTTATTTAATAAGGTCTTAAAAATTTTCACAAAAGTAATATTTTATTTTTTTATTGTGAATATTTTCTAATAATCACCTGTAAGGGTTTCTGAACAACAGTTTTTTAGAAACAGGAAATATTTTTAATATTTTATGTTTAATGATTATTTTTGTATGATATGGGAAAATGGGTATTGGTTAGGCTTGACAATTTATTATACAGTTTTAAATTTTTAGATGGGATAATTTAAACTAGCCCTCCAATTTTAGTGTAAATAATATTACATAGTATTTTTAAAATTTATTTGCTGTGGTGTATAAATTAATACAATAATAGTAAAATTGAGCTTGTAAGCCTAAAAATAGATGTGTTTACATGGCTGTTTTGTACATCTGGTACTGGGAATTTTCTTTCACCTTTCACTGTGTACATAGTCGAAATTTATATGAAATTAGGACCAAGGGTGCATTATATGGCTGTACAGAGTCAGAGTGGATGCATGGTACAATGTTTGAATCTTGCATCTGACATTTTCTCAAACAAGTGGAACACCTGGATAAACCAATTCTTTTGATATTTGATTCACTTGACATATAAGACAGTAAAACAAGCAATGGACATTAGAATCACCATTCACTGCCTCCCATCAAACTGAAGACATGCTCTGCAATCTTCGTATATCTATGTATTTGCCCCTATGAAATGTGCCCGGAAAAAAATCCTGAAGATGTGGTACAGAGAGACGTCTTCAAAAAGTGTCCTAAGCAACATTCCCTAACCTGCTGAAACAGCTATTTGAAACTGTGAAGGAAAAAGGCTTTTAAACACAAAATAGTGCTAAATGAAAAAGATGGAGAAATAGCAGTAAACAGTGTTGCACAGACTTCAACAAAAGCTACTATGGAAGGTCTTTCTACGCAAACTTCCAGTTCAACAACTTCAAATTTTGCATTTCTTCTTCATATAAGGATTTAAAAAAGGTCATCCTTACAACAATATCACCAATTCAGTTGTAAGGAAAAACAAGCGTTATAAAATGCCAGACGAAAAAGAAAGAGGGTACAAACTAAGGCCGCAGATGTGATGACTATTTCTGATGTAGGAGATCGTAGTTCAACTTAATAACCATTGCCATTACAGTTTTGCAACATAAATTGTAATTATATAACCTATAAATGTGTTTATAGATAAAAAATAAAGTTTTAATTAAATTTTGCATAATTAATAGCATTTTTTAATCAATACCCATTTCACCCCATCTACTACTCAATTTACCCCACCTCTAAGGTAAAATGGGTATAAAAAAAGAAATAAAGAATTATAAGTTTTCAATTTAAGAAAATGCATAACAGTATTTTAACAATAATGGTAATCAACCATTGCATGAATGCATGCAAAAAATTGCTTGTTTATATCTTTTTTGGAAGTGAAAAAGAGGGTTGAATGCGAAATCATGCTTTTTCTACCCATTTTACCCCACCAGACCCTATACTACTAAAGTACAACATTCTAATTAGTAGTAATTTTTACAAATGATTGTTTTTCATAGAACCCACTTTTCCACTACATTATTAGACCCCATGCAAGGTTTGGTAGTGTTTTTGCTGGTAGATAGAGCTAACAAGTAGTTCAGTTTAAAAAACATCCTGTATATATATATATATATATATATATATATATATATATATATATATATATATATATATATATTTGTTACAAAGAAAATAAATATAGGGGGCACTTAATAACATGTTTGATGATAAATGGGTTTTCTATAAGTTGATAATTTGTTATAGAATTACATAGTATTAATCAAATCATCTGGAACACCCACTATTTATTGGTTGATGGAAAGGAAAGATAACCCGCTTTCTTCACTTTCTTTTTTCGATTAATGATCAATAAATATGTGTTGTTATAAGGTTCACTACAATGACTACAAATCATGATACAATGTATTCTCTAGTACAATCTGTATAAAAACTTATAAACTACTTGGCAGTTCTTCATTCCCTCCGTAATAATAATTTGCATCTGGATCCTTTTGCACAAAATTATTAACTGGTGCTATACAGCTTTTTACAGATAAGAGACAAAAATGCTGTATTCAAATCTTGTTTAGTTGACGGATTTCCGTATTTTACGCATTTTGGTCATTTTTTTTAAATTTTTCAATGAAAACTCTTCTTTTGAAATTTTTAAGCTTAAAGTCAAGTTTTCAGTAAAACAAGAAGGCCACTCTGCTCAGTAAAATTTTAAAAAATCATAAGCCAAATATATGTACAGTTTGGGACAAGATGCTCCCGACAATAATGATGCTTTATTAAGAATATGAATTGATTCCAAAATAATAAACTGACTTAATCGAAATGATTGAATATTTTTCATAACAAATTGCAATTTATTAAAAGCTTTAAAACTCAACTTAATAGGCGGGAGGAAAAGGGTGAGTAAATAGAATAAAATCATTTTTAATAGAAAAATTTTGTTAGAATGTTTATTTTACAAAGCGCATTTTCATAAATGCATGCTTTAAGAATAATAAAATTTATTTTAAGTATATAAGAAGACATGCCTAATAAATAAACTTGCTTCAAACAAAAGAAACCCAGTTTAAGTGCTTCTCTGAATTCAGTAATTAAGTTTATGCATCTGTGAACTTAGGATTCTATTTTAGTACGAGTTACAGGGATGCACCATTAATAATTAGAACCGTTGAATATATTTTTTTAAACTGTGGAATATTAAACGAAGTTTGAAAACCACTTAGGCTCTATTTTGAGCATATACCTTAATTATATTCTCATTTTTCTCTTTATTATTTAACAGTTTTTATTTTCTTATTTCTAACATATAACGGCGGTATTGTATAAAGAAATTAGTAAATATGAAAATAGTAGACCTGTCACAGGCTCTCTTACGTTTATTGTCTAAGCATATCTATAGAATCTTCCTCCTGCTGCTTTTCGTAGGTTCTCTTTGTACAAGGAGGGATTCGATCAGTATTATCAGTATTGATTGCTGTGTCATTCGAGGAAAATTGGACAGACGAGTTAGGAGTTTATTTAAGAAGGAAAATATAGAAAACGTGCTGACATATATCTACTTTTTTCTTCATGCTGAGAGTTACATTGAATTTTAATTTACTTTATCAACACTAAGTGGTGTTTTATTAAATATATTTCTATAAATTGTAGTCTGTTATTCTCAGGAATACAATAATTTCTTGTAGTTTAAATTATCATTTTAAATAGTTAACAAGACTTTAAATCACGTTGTTACTGTGTTTAATTATAAATAAAATTAATTTGTTTTAATAAAATCAACTTTCAGATAATATATTTCGATCTTAGATACTTTTCTGAACTCTCAAATTTGTATAAATACAAGATTTTATATAACATATTTTCTGTATTTAATCTAATGAATGTTATTATTCTGAACATTACCAAATACAAATGCTTACTAAAGAGATCATATTATTCCACGAAATTGTACTTCGTATCCTCCTCATTACTGTTACTATTTTTATTATCATCCTCACTCTCTAACCAGCAGAAATATATTATATGCTTTGTTTATGTAATATTAATAATTACTTGTTTCATGAATAGAGAAATATTTTATGTAAACACTATAATAAATGTAACACATGGTAATTAAATCGACTATTGTATTCGAGTTAGTAAACACTTTTTAATATTGACCCTTATTTAACTTGACTTTATAGGTACCCTTTTATAAATGAGCTCATTTGCTAAATCACAGCTGAAGTTATATAGTTTATGAAGTTGGTTCATTTTGTACAGAGAGACATTAACTTCGATATGATCCTTTTACCAACCAAAATAACGTTAATAGTATTTACTTTGTGAAAGCAGAATTGCAGAGCAAACTCAAATAATGGAATTAAACGCTTATAATTAATATCTACAATTGGCGTTAAATCGAGGAGCTTTTCCTTCAATTCCACCAACCATGCAATTCCTTTCATATCATCGTAGACAGACATTAGCTAAAACAATAGATGCCATAAGTATAGTTTTTTGGTACTTTAATGAAATATTAGCAGTCTATATTATTACATTTTTAGCGAAATTACTTAGTAAACAACATCTTAATCTAAAATATATATCAGTGATTGATAAAATTTTATACTTATATCAGTTTTTCACTTCATAATATTACTTAACACATTAGACAAAATATATGTATATCTGTATATATTCCATTTAAACGCAAGACCCAGAAAACAGAAGTAAATAAAATATAGTTTATTCAAATATTACCTTAAAAACAAATAATAAAGATATAAACTTGTCTGAAGTTTCAAATAACTACAGTAAATAATAATATTTGTTTCAAGAATCTGGTAATAATATACTTTGTATTGAGTTGCATGGATGAGTTAAATTATAAATTAGATTTTTAATAAGTTAGTATTTTGCTATATTTCAACTTTTCGATTATTGAGAACTTATTTTTGCCCTCACAAAAAATTGCAAAAATATCTACTTAAATAGTTCTAGGAAATATGTTGAGTTCTATATTTTCTTACAGAAATAAGCGGTTGATTAATAAAGTCTTAATTTCAAAAATAAAAATTGTGGTAACTGCTCAGAAATATAAAATTTGAGCATTCATCCATCCCCAAGTTACAAATTATTGCTGTAAGAGAAATGTTGTATAGTTACTAGCATTCATACTAATATTTGATCTTGGAACTACAGTTGAAGTCCTAAAGTTGGTATTTCATTTTGACGGCAGCGCCTCACATTTAACCTTCATCTGATTACTTCCTTTGGATTTTATTCATTGTCCAGGTATCTATAATGAGATTATTATATCTTATTTAATTTTTTCTGTTCTTTGTCACATAGTCAAAATGAGAACAAATTCGTGATAGCAATAGAAAGTGGTGAATGAATTAAATGCTTTATTAAAAGTGGAGGAGCAAATGATAACCTTCCAAGCATTCAAAAATAGATATTTCAGTTGATTTCTATAAATATACCATGTTTATTCTACATGTTGGTCTTCTTTGCTTGCTATTTCTGTATATGCTTCCTAATTTGTTTAACTACTTTATGACCATATATATATATATATATATATATATATATATATATATATATATATATATATATATATATATATATATATATATATATATATATATATATATATATATATATATATATATATATATATATATATATTATATATATATATATATGTATATATATATATAATGTATATATATATATATATATATAAATATGTATATATATATATATATATATATATATATATATATATATATATATATATATATATATATATATATATATATATATATATATATATATATATATATATATATATTATATATATATATATATATATATATATATATATATATATATATATATATATATAATACGTGTGTGTAATATATCAAAATTTTTATCCCTTAAATAGATATCCAACTCTCTTAACTAAAGCTGGAATAAATGCTAATTTCTGTCCCCTGGCCTTATTTTTCAGCTGTCTGTGGAAAACGGTATTGCTTCTGCCATAATTAAAATCGCTACCAGTAAATGTTTAAGAAACCAAAAATTATCAAAGTTCCCTCTTGCCTCCCAAAATGTGTTTTCCATCTTTATTCTCATGGGAACAAAATCACATGATTAGCTCGCTGTGGGACCTACATTTACAAAATATGTGTTTATTATTGGAGCCTTCTGCTATTGTACTGTACAATAACAGAACAATAGCAGCTATTGAAAGATGTAGGTTGAACGATGCGTTTAAATCCTCAATAAATATAAAATTCGACAAAGTTGGACTTTCTTTACTTTGGTGAGTTCACGACTGCATTTCAACTAAGAGTTCTTTACGTCCAGAAAGCCTAAGCAAATCAAATATTAAGGGTTAATCTCCCCTGTAATATTAAAACTTAAACTTTTTTAATAGCATTTACAAGCCATATGGGAAAATGTTAATTAAATAGAAAACAAATTGATAAAGAATAAAAAACTGAGTTTGAATATGATTTTTTCCAAATTCGATAAGAAATCAATCAGTCAATCATCGGTCAATCAATCTCTCTCTCTCTCTCTATGTATATATATATATATATATATATATATATATATATATATATATATATATATATATATATATATATATATATATATATATAATTTGTTTGTAATCATTAGATATTCATTTTAAATTTAAAATGTGGGTCTGCTGTACTCAGATTTTTTGCATTTGCTATTAACTTTTCAGAATCTTTTACGTTATAACTTTATGTTATCATAGATAAATTTCATAACAAATCTAAATTTTACTGGACACCAAATATATTTATAACAAGCTAAAATTTTCATAATTGTACATGTAAAATTTAAAAGCGCTTATCTGAAAGTTATTCAAACCTATGAACATACGTGCTGTCCATTGTTTAAATCATTAAATATTTTAAAATATGATAAACATAGAATGTCTGAATACATTATCTGATGTAATCTACCTTTTTAAAACAACTTCTGGGATTGGCAATCTTGAATAATACACTATATAAACTTTGAACATTCCGAAATGGGGTTTTAATTCTTTGAAATTTTATTTTTATATTAAGCAATTTTATTCTGAAACTAATGATATCTTATTTCAGTGCCATCGTTTCAAAGTTTCGAGTGATTTTTATTCCTAAAGAATCGCTCTGGAGGCACAGTTAAAATAATCAGTGTATTCCTTGTAATTGAACTCACATTCCAGCATATTGCTTAGAGATAGTTCTGAAAAGTTTTGCCTTTATTGATATTAAATAAATATTTTGATGAATCCTAAAGCGTTATTTATGTGTCTACAATGATATCTGAAGAAATATTTTAACTTCATGCTCTAAAATTTCATTTGGAAATGAAAGCCTTAAGTTTATGATATTGATACCATTTTCAATCTAAAAAAAAATCCTTTGTTTGTAATTTTAACAAAACGCAATATATTTTATAGAACCAAAAGAAAACAGGAAAGTTTAAAGAAAGAATTACTGGTACTGTTTTAAATATATAGGGGAATGTGTAAATAATTTATATATTTAAATGTTTGAGAATATTTATAAAACTGTTAATTTCTTGTTAAAATAAAAAAAGTACAGAATTTTCCTAATTTCTTTATAATCTAGTTTTTATTATTAGTTTATCAGTTGGTAAGAAGAATAGACTAGTAATCTATAAGAGATTCAGCATAAAGCATTTTAGAACTAATGATCCCTATCCCCCTCCCCCGGGAAATAGCCTTCATGTGTTCTGTCTCCTTATCAACGCTGCTTTGGAATTCTTGCCACCTGCAAATAGAAGCCTTATTCTCTTGGGTATCTAGTAGAAAATGATGTTCACCATTTTCTATGGTGTAAATGTATCTTCTGATCATAGAACATTACCTTCACTTGCTAGTAAGCCTATTTATTGTTAATTTGAATGATCAGATGCTTGAATGCTAAAAGCATATTTCTTATTTACCAATTGCCTGGATTTGTTAGTTTGAAGTACTATTCTTACAGATAGGCGTATCAATACTTCTTTTGAGTTCTTGCCTCATGCAAGCAGAAGCGTTCTTAAATTCTTAACACATGTAAGTATTAGGTTAGCCCTATTTCCTTCGGTATCTAGTAGAAAATGACACTCAACATTTTCTATAGTCTAAATGAATATTTTCTGAACATAGTAATAGCAGATTACTTCCTCTTATTAGTAAACCTTCTTACTATAAATTTTAATGCTCTAATTTAATAAAAAATAATGCGTATTTTATACTTATAAAATAATCTTGTCAGATTTAATAATAAAATAATTCTTTAATTTAACATAGATTGTTTTATCAGAAGGAATTTGCCTATTATCCATTTTAGATATTGCAAAGTTTCGTAGCATACACAAAAAAAACCCCATTTATTGAAAAAAATAAATAAAAAAATTTATATAATATATCCAAAATAGATGTCGTTATAAACTAGCAAAATTATGCAGTTTTATATTTATCAATATTTTGCCTCGCAACACATTTTTAATAATGTTATGCACGCGCATAGTTAGTCTAAAAGGAGTGCTATAATATTAGCATTAATAATACCTAATTTTTATTTTATTGGTTACTTACATATATTCAAGATAACAATCTTACACTAAAAAAGTTTATGAAATGCTCATTTTGGTGTCTGTTAAAAATTAAAAAAAAAATATTTAAAAATAATCAGAATGAAAGATATATGCTTAAGCAAATATCTGGTACGTTGTCTTAAAGAAATTCAAAAATTTAGAATTTCATTACAACCATGGATGTTTGTAGTTATTAGAGATCAGTTTAAATATTAGGTTTACTGGTAAATAAAAAATGCATTGAATTGGCACTGAAGAAAAAAAAAAAAAAAAAAAAAAAAAAAAAAAAAAAAAGAATTGGCATTGCATATTCATTGTTCATTAAATATAGTGTTACGCACTTGGTCGCAATCAAATTATTCTTATTTTAAACTTATAGTCATTTCAGGGGTTTTTACAACTCGAAGGAATATCGTTATAGTCTATATTTCCTTATACAAGAACTTACTCAGCTTAGTTTGTGTTTTTTTAGTACTATGGCTAAGTAGTAGACTGGTACCTACTACTTAAGCCAATTTCGAACGGCTACAAACACTCTTACGATCAGGATTGGAACTTGCGAATTTCCGTACTGAAGAATAGCGTCCTACTCATTGGGCCATTGTTCTGCTGTATTCAACCAGGACCTAATGTATAAAGCGAAACTACTACAAAGATTTTTTTCAGACAAGAGGATTTGAATCTACCAACTGGGAAGAATTATAATTAATATTCATCTGTCGTCTAACTACACAAAAGGAAATTACCTTCAATAACTTTTTAATTATAATGCTGAAGGCAAAAGTGATAATATATGTTATTAATCTACTTTAAGATTATTTTATTATTTGCAAAAATACATACTTAAAGTTACTTAATATTATATTTTATTGGAAAATTTGCACGTTTTAGTTATAATCGAATTTGCTTTATATGTGCTTCCCGGAGTTTTATCAAATGTCTAGTATAAAATTGATGAAATAATTCAAAGACGTGTATTTCTTTCTCCTCGTTTAGAGCTCGCAAGTGAATTTTATGGTACAGGATGGTTAATTTGACCAAACACTACTTTCTAGAGCCGATTCTGAATGGTTACAAACATGCATAGGCTCTGGGATCTAAAGACAATACCGTAGCAATTCGTCTGTATTGAAACTGTTATGTTATGGTGCAGAAAATCCATAATAGCATCGTTTCTGAAGAATATTATAGCTTCGTATATCACTTTACGCTGATTATGTTGTAAAGAGTCTAAGCACTTAAACAGACAAATATAGCACATTATGCTACAAAATACATTTTGTAGTGTATAATAATACAACATTTGTGATTTATACAAATAATACACTCTGGTATTCACCCCCAAACATTCAAGTAATTTAAATAGGAATACTTTACCATGTCTTTAAAACTTTCGGCTTCCTTAAAGTAAGTTTACTATGAATATACACTTATCACACTTTTATTCTAGCATAAAATGTGAAAGACTTGAATGTATAATTGTTCACTTTAGCTCAGTTTTTTGCCTTTTATAAAAGATTACTTGGCAAATATTAATTTTTCTCTTGGAGGTAGTATTTACTGTGACATAAATGTATATGAATATAGAAAAAGTAAAATGAGCATTACACTTTTTATATTAACTCTTCATAACACCTCACCTGTGAAAATTGAAAAACAACATATTGCATAACATTTGAATAAAACTCATTTTCTTGAATTAAAATTTAATGACAATGAAATCATTAAACTTTCATAACAGTATTTTTCTATTAACATTACAAAATTTATATTATTTTCTTAGCACAAGTAGCAATACCAATAGTTTAGGATTGTATTGTCATTAAAATAAAATTTTAAGTTATTTCTAGTGTTTCTTAACCACATACTCGTACTTCTAGTTATATTGCATTCATTGTGGCAGAATTGAACACAAATACCATATCCAACATCTACCATATTTTGAGAGTGCTCAAAGAAAAAATATAATCAAAAGAAATACATTTTTAATATATATCTTGCATGTGATTGACCGTAGTTTTGTACTATTTCATTTGATGTGCTGATGAAATAGCACGATATAATCTTCCGAAACTTCCTATATCTAGATATTCTGTCCTCATTTCCTAGCAATTATAATCGTCTTCAATGTTGCTACTGCCCCATATCAAAAAATTAATTTTGGATTCACTGGTTCTCATGCATATATAATATGTATATAATCATGTATCAATCATGTATATAACCCATCTACTCATGAATATATATATATATATATATATATATATATATATATATATATATGTATGTATGTATGTATGTGTGTGTGTGTGTGTGTGTGCCAAAAGACGTGTGGGACTTTCAAACTATAAAAACCACAGTTCAGCTCACACTTTCAAGTGAAAGGTTGGTGAACACCGCATTTAAGTGGCCATATCCAAAATTGAAAATGAAAAAAATCTGATTTTTCTATTCCTGTATAGAGAATGGAGATTATTTCAAACGTTTAAATAAGATTTACATGCTATTTATATTTAAATTAAGTTTAGTAAGTTTTAACTCATAACATCTGAAGTTCGCATCACTATAGCTCACAATACGTACAGAAAAGTTACATATCAAGAAAAACAAATTACAGATCAGTTGAATGTTAAAATATATATTTGACTTTGAGGTAGGATTATTTAAAGGAAATAGTATCTTACTAATCGCGCTCAGAAAAAAGTTTAAAATTACTCTTAAATGAGTAACATATTTAAAAAAAATATTTTTAATTATTTTTTTTCATTTTCCTTATAACTGCAGTTTTTGAAATTTTCCTATAAAAAAGAATGAAATCACAGCTTTAACAGCTTTTTATTTATTACTTTAGAAAGTAACATTATCAAAAATAAGCAGAAAATAAAATATTTTACTTGAAATAAATATTTTTTGCTATATGCATTTATTAACAATTCTATTGTTTATGATGCGCAAAATATATGATGTATAACATATGTGAAATATAAATGAAATTTTGCAGTTCTATATTTATTAAGGGATAGCTTAATCAGCCAAGAAGTAGAGAAGATATTTTTGAAAAAATATGTATGAAGTCCTGAATAAAATTGATGATGAATGTGATAAAATTGTGATATAATTTTAAATCATTTATATTTTTAAATGAATGTCCAAAGACTTATTTTATTTCCTTAAATTAATGTCGTACTAAATACGAAATTCTAAATTTTAGAAAACTAATAAACATTATAATTACACTTTAATACATTATTAGTTAACACCTATGTTTCCTAACCTTTTTTTTTTGTGTTTTTCATGTTAAAATTTGTGTTTTCCTTTTAAAATATCAAGTTGAATAGTAAAAGCTTAGTGTTCGAATTTTATTTTGATACTGAATATATATATATATATATATATATATATATATATATATATATATATATATATATATATATATATATATATACAGTCAAACCTGTCTATCTCGAAACCTGCTTATCTCGAAAACCTGTCTCTATCGAATATTTTCAAATTTCCTACATTTTCAATAAAAATTTAACGTATTTTCCAAACCTATCTCGAATTATTTTTCCCCAAACCTGTCTATCTCGAATTTTCGTAAGAAACACAACATTCCAGTTTAGTACTCGGGGGGGGGGGGTTTGGTCAGGGACTGGGTGGGAATTGTACTAAAAACGGGTTCTTTGCTCTGGAATAATAAGGGATGGGAGTTGAGGAGACAGGCTCCTGGAACCTGGTATTCCACTTGGCCTGTGATTGGCTGATAAGTACATTGGCAGCAATTTCTAAAATTGGCGAAATAGCTTGGCGACGCTTTCCGTGAAGTTGTATATTATTTTAACAATCCGAAAGAGACAGGATCGTATATAGAATTTTTTTTCAAAGGGAGGGGAGAGGGAGAGTATATATTTAATTAAAGGTTTACTGATATTTAATTAAAGTTAAGTTACAAACAAAAGATCATTCATTATATTAATATAACGCAATATTTTGTAGTTAATATATATATATATATATATATATATATATATATATATATATATATATATATATATATATATATATATATATATATATATATATATATATATATATATATATATATATATATATGTATGTATATATATATATAGATATATAGATAGATAGATAGATAGGATAGATAGGATAGATAGATATGTGTGTGTGTTATATTCTTGATAATGTTATATATTTAGGTATTACATTAATTTATTTATCGATTTTTTAAAGTTAAAAAATCTAAAAAGGGATTTTAATCTTTTCATTTTTTTTTTCAATTTTTTATAGCTTGCTGCCATCTATATTATCCTCGTTAAATGCTTATATAAGAAAGTACAACCTAGAATTTAGGGACTAGCTTAAAAGATTAGCTTCAGGCAGTGATAAATCGTCCATAGCAGTGTCATGTCACGTCCAACTAAATATGTCATGTTCACCAAAATTCCTCATTATTATTTTGAGCTTAAGTAAAGCACAACTTGTTGAAAGCGACATAATACTTCTATGATAGATTATCCTGAATTTAAATAAAAGGCACGAAATTTTCAAGAATTCCATTTGATTGGATTTATTATTTTCAAAAACAGAGAGTTTGAAAATAGCAGGACTGAGTAGATATAAAACAAATCTAAACATCTTTCATCTTTTTGCTTAAAGCTTCCTTATAAAATTATACGGAGGAAATTAAAAAAAGATAAGTACGGGAAAACTATAAATGAGGAAAATGGATATAGAATTTCTGTAAAATATATGACTATTAATAATTATTTAAAATAGTAATAAGATGTACTTAACATTTTATAAAATATTAGTTATATTTAGTTATATTAGTTATATTTAGTTGAACGAATGGCTAATTAATAACTGATATTTAACACATTTAAAAATTATTTTTAACTGATACCTGTTTTGTGAAAGCGATTCGCAAGTCCTACAAATAAAGTGTTTTACCGCTTTTACTTGGCGAAGGACACTATTTCTATCATTATGCGGGTACATAAATAAATTTATGTTTCACAAAGCTTTAGGAAAACTTGGTACTAATTAGAAAAAAATGTTTCTTTCCACATCTCTTCTCTTTTCATGACCTTCCATCTGTTGTTTGTGTAGATCCAACATTATTGTAATTCCGCAAATTCTTAGGATACTATAAATTGTTAAGATATCCTCAAAGTATGTTCCATCCGATGGAAGCAGCGAGATTTTCTTTACTAAGTAAGAGCGTTGATCATTTTAGATTTTCTAGAAACATAGCGATATCAATAGGCACATTTATTTAAAAAAGGCATAAAAATGAGATATTTTGACAAAAAATAGGTTTATGCAAGGGTATTTGGTATACAAATACCTCAAACTGCTTAGCAGTAAATGGCAACAAAAAATGTATGAAGTCTGATACGCAAAATCGATCAACATTGCTCACAATGTGATACTACATAAAGACTTATTTCTTCATGTATTAAGAGGTGTAGTTAACTATTACAGCTATACAAGCATCATGTCAAGCTATCATACTGATAATGAGATTATTTAAAAACGATTGTAGCAGCAAATCCCATTCTGCCTAAAAGCTCCTACTTTAATGCCTGAAGGGTCCATAGAGGGTTTTGTGGACGTGCAATAGCTCTTCCTATATTATACAACAAATCTTTTATGAGATTGAGGTCTGTGATCCTCAATGACCACACCATTCTGTGAATTCTCTCTGGCTCTAGAAAATCGCCAAGTGAACTCTTAGTGTCTTCTCTTTGTATCATTATTATCGTGAATAAAATTGGTCTTCCAACTCTCCTTGTAAAAGCCGCACGCAAGGTTCCAGAATCTCATCCCTATAGCATTCTGATGTCATTGTAATAACCATTAAGATATGGAAGTGTTTGCTTGCCCAACATGATTCCTTCCCACACAAAGATGCCAGTGCCAATAAAGCGACTGGTTTCTCCAAAATTTTCAGGATTATAGAGTTTTCTAAGTCCTCACCAAAGGAAAACTTGTCAAGAATAGATTTGTGGACTGAATCGAGATTCATCACTGAAGAGGTCCAATCTTCGTCTGTTCAAGATATACAGACACTGTTGTGGAACTGCGGTAGAGGATCACACTCCACTGGTCTCTGGGCGTAAGCCTCTCAACCAGCCGTTTATATACGTATTAGTCTTAAAAAATCCAGACGCAACTGAAAGTTTTTGAGTCAGCATTCAAATTTCTTAGCACCATTTAAAGCCACATAGTGATCCTCCTAAAGGGGGTAATTTTGTTCAATCGTTCTAGGGATAGTACCCGTTGTTTAAAATTGTTTTATACAAATATTAAAATATCAGGTGGGATTTATCCATGAGCTAATGCGGCCATCTCACCCATTATTCTCAGAATAAATTTATATTCTCAAAAACTTACACTAGTAAAAATGATATAAAACATGTTTTAATTTTTATAAAAAACCTTAAAAAAGAAAAATTAATTTAGAAAAATTAAGAGATTATTCCGAAAATTTTGAAACAACTTTTTAGTTCATTCTTTTAAAAGTTTGTTATATATCTATGTGTTTTTAGTTGAATCTAATCTTACATTTCAACTAAATTAATTTTTCTCACACATAATGCATATCACATTATATGTGTAATGAGCCTACATTATTCGAAAACTTAATGTATGCTTTTGTAAAATTTTCACGATTACTTTGTGTATTATCTGCTCAATGGTTTTTAATTTTTGTAACTTTGAATTTTATTCAATTCTTGCCCAAATTTAAATAGATGTTGTCGGCATAGTCTGGAGACCACAATATGCGATACCCGTAGCCAACAAACATATTCCGCATGCGACTTTCAAGTTTCTAGCCTATCAATAACTCTACTTCGCAATTCATCGTTTAAATCAGTGATTCTCAACCTGTGGGGCGCGCCCCCCTAGGGGGGCGCGAGCACACTAATGGGGGGCACGAGCATATCCAAGAGAAAATGTTATTTAAAAAAATTGATTAAGTGACTGAAAGGAAAGAACACACACACACATACAAAACAAAATACATTTCGACATATTTAATAATTAACTTATTAAATTAAAACAACTTACTAAATTAAAAACAAATTTAATAATTATTAGTGACTTCCTTGGGCCTGTCTTTCAGAGCAAAGTTTTTCGAAGGAGGGTTTAATATTAGAAATAGACACTCTCAGTTCTTTTTCTATATTTAGCTGAGATCTATATTTTGTCTTCAAAGAAGCCACCGCAGAAAATCCAGTTTCACAAAGGTAAGATGTTGAAAATGGTAGTAGAATGCGAAATGCCCTTGTTTTTGGTGCAGAAAACTCATCATCCACTCCTGCCCAAAATTCAAAGAGTGATTTATTACTAAATTGTCTTTTGGTTTCGCCGCTTGCCGTGAAGTCTATGAAGGTTTCTTCCTCTTCAATTGAGAGTCCTTCGGGAGTATTTTGAAATGGATCCCTCACCCACTTGTAACTTGATATCAGTTTGTCGTCAGCAAGAAAGTACTTTTTAAAATTCTTTGCTAGCATTGCTAAATGATTTTCAATGGTTGCAAAAACAACTTTTACATGTTGTTCTTCAGCCTTGTAAGTTTTAATACAATCATTCAAATTTGCAAACATTGTTAAGTTTTCTTGCTTTAAATTTCTGCTCCACAATTCCAATTTCCTACAAAAAGCATTAACTTTATCACTCGTATCCAATATATGTGTATTTGCTCCTTGCAGATGAAGATTCAAGTTATTTAATTTCTCGAATATGTCGACCATGTAGCTCAATTTCATCACAAATAAACTATCGCGAAAATTCTCAGCTTCCGGTCTGTTTTCCTCTTCTAGGAAAACGGCGATTTCTTCTTTTAATTCATAAACACGTTGCAAAAATTTCCCTCGTGATAACCATCTTGCCTCGCAATAAAATAGTAACGCTGAATGTACTGCACCCATGTCTTTACAAAGTGCGGAAAAGATTCTTGATTTCAGGGGTCTCATTTTTATATAATTTACTACGGTTACAACCGTAGTTAACACAATATTCAAACCAGGACTCATTTCTTTGGAAGCCAAAGCTTCTCTGTGGATCATGCAATGTGTCCAGACGCACTGTGGCGATTTTTGTTTCACAAGTGCTTGAATACTTTGGAATCTTCCGGACATAGAACGAGCACCATCGGTGCATATTCCGACGCAATTTTTCCATTCTATGTTTGCCTCGTTCATAAAATCATTTAAGATAGCAAATAATGCGAGTGCTGTTGCTTTGAGTTCTATTGGTTTGCAGAAAAGTAATTCTTCTACTACTGACAAATCATCACAAAATCTAACATAGGCAATGAAATAAGCATCTTTATTACTATCTGTTGCCTCATCGAGTTGTATTGAAAACAATTTGTCACGCAACTTCGACAAAAGCTGACACTCTACATCTTCAGCTATATCAGCAATTCGACGGGCAACAGTATCATTTGAAACAGGTATAGACTTGAATTGTTTTGCAAAATTATCTCCAAACATAATTTCTACAATCTCAATTGCGGCTGGCAAAATAAGCTCTTCACCAATGGTGTGAGGCTTTTTACATCTGGCTATTTTATATGAAAGTTTGTAAGAGGCAATTAAAGCTTTTTCATTCACAGACAAAGTTTTTTTAAACAATGATTTTTGCTTTTCATATGATTTTAATTTTAATTCGAAGAATTCTCTGGGTTTGTTTACGTACTCACTATGAAGCGTTTCCAAATGTCGTTTAATTTTATTAGGTTTCATGCTGTCTGCCGCCAACATTTTTGAGCAAATGATACACAGGGGCCTTTCTTCTTCATTTACTTCAGTACTAGTGAACCCAAAATTTAAGTATTCTTGAGAATATTTTCTTGATTTTATTTTCGGAACCACGCTCGTCTGTGTACTTGTTGATGCTTGTCTATCGTCTAATGCTCGCTTACGCCCGCTTAAAAATTTATCCATGATTCTGCATAAGTCTGCTGCCGTGAATATTTAATACCGTGAATTGCAATTACACGAAAATATATATAACATACACATTAAGAATAGATTCAATAGCGATAAGAAGGATCGACTCGAATGAGATTGTCTGGAATTGAAATTGGCGTCATAGAACTTTCTCCTTCTCCCTATGAGAAAACATTTGTTCACATCTGCGCACGCTCCTAACTTAACTTTTAAGCTGACCAGACAAATTCCAGACAAATCGAAACTTCTCGCGAAACCGTGAGAATGCCCGACATGGCGGGACGCAAGAGCAATAAAAAGGCATAGGATTATTGTTTTTTTCAATGCTGAGTATCAGTGTTGCAAAATGTCAATAAATTTCCGTATTCTTGGTAATTTGCAAAGTTTAAAATTAAGGTTGTAGTGCAGGTTTAGCGCCATAATGCTCAAAATACATTATTATTGTATACATTTTATTGTACGCGGTGGGGAGGGGGGGCGCGATGAAAATTATGATTGAAAATTGGGCCGTGAATACTAAAAGGTTGAGAAACACTGGTTTAAATGATTCCTTGTAGTCAAATTTCCTTTCATTGTGGATCCGTTGTTTCATTCCGCTCAAATTTCAGTTTTTTTTAACGGAAATCTGTGCGGCTGGTGTTGATTTCTTAACAAGAAAGTAATTCTATACACAAATTTGTTAGTTCCAGAAAACTTCCACTTTTGAACTTCAAATTCTTCTTGTATATTTTTATTTATTTTTTAATTTAATGAACTCTCCTCTTCATTAACAAGACATTAGAAACATAAATTGCAATCGTTTCTCAAAAAACACTATCAATTTTGTATCACTGTTTAACACATCAGATGTAGATATTTATAATTATTTAAAAAAATGAAAACTTTAATTTTAGACATCGGTATATAGTGTAGGATTGGAAGTTCCCTATTCCACACGACAAATTGAAGTGTGAAGGTAGTTACACGTCTCGTGACTTATGAAGAGAAATAGTTAGGCAGAGACCATTTTCGAGCCGTCTGAATTCGCGTGTTGGCTGGGAGTGAAGTACATTTACAAATATATGTGTGTTGTACAGATCGTTGTTTCTTTTCTTCTTTTGTATGTGGGCAGTACTTAACCATGTACTATGATTTCATTAAAAGGTGTTGACTACGTACAGCTGTAATAGACGCATTTATCGACGTGAGTAATATTATGCTCCATCTATCTATATATATAAATGTTGGCAAAACAGCATTAAGCTCACGTTGCTATGAATCCCGAACAATTAATTATAAACACAAAACAATTAAATGATTAGACACAATCAACATGAAATTTAACAAACACTTAACATCGTCGTTTTCGATTTCACCTTTAAAACAAACGCTTTGTTAAACACCATTCTCTCTGTCTCTCATAGCTATCGCGCGAGCTTCTTCGCATTGTCATTCGTCGCTTTTCAAAGTCTAGTAGATAATCCATGGAGGATCTTGCTGTATCTTCACACACACACACACACACACACACACATATATATATATAGTTATACGCATATATATATATATATATATATATATATATATATATATATATATATATATATAGTTTATCTTGTTTGGTGCACTACTGTCTACTGTTTTGCTACATGAGGAAGAACTAGATTGGGACCTACTGCGGACTTAAAACTAATTTCGAAAGGCTACGAATATCTGTGCCACTGATCCGAAACAGCGAACTCGGTACCGAAGAGCATATGTATGTAATGAGAATTTTCAATCCACAACGAATGAAAAATTATATCTATGCTGGATAAGGTGCAATGAGGCTAGGAGAAGAAATTGAAAGAAGACAAAAAAAATTGAAAATAAAAATGTTGAGTATATTCTGACACCTCGTCTAGGACGCATCTTCCCTCTAAAACGTGAATATGGTGTTCTATAATAATTTGTGCCATTGGTGATCTAGCCAACCTAGGTGTTGTTACTAATTCACATAATGAAACGTAAAATCAAAATTAAGTTACGGTTCAAGGTGTTACACAAAAATAGTTGAGATAAGCAGGAATTAATTTTGGTGTATTTCGAAACGTCCAGGTTATCACCATGAGAAGGTAAAGACAGGAGTTTCGCAAAAGGTTGTAAATCACCAAACATGTATTTTAAAATACAACCACAAATAAGTTAATTAGTTTCAGGTTAAAATATCGTTACACGCACACACACACACACACACACACACACATATATATATATATGTATATATATATATATATATATATATATATATATATATATATATATATATATATATATATATATATATATATATATATATATATATGTGTATATGTATATATATATATGTATACGTGTATATATATATATATATATATATATATGTAATAGGCCAGGGGACCAACCAGCCCCGAACTTACACTTGAAAACTTCTTTTGAAAATTGCCCCTATTATTTCAGGGCATGCTGGGCTGCCAAGTGTCCCGCTAATCGTCTGTCCGAAAGAAGCACATTATTCGTCGTGGCCGAACATAACTTTTATTTCATCCGATAAAAATAGCACAAAATCCAAAGCCGTCTGAACCGGACGGTATCAGAACGCTCTCTCTCTAACGCCAACCTTCTGCGAGAGACGACCAAAACCAGTGTGTGGCTTAGTGTCGTGAGAAAAAATGCTGAGAAAACTGTTAATTGCTTAGAGAGAGTAACCTTTGATTAGAGCCATCTGCTAAAGTGTGGCGTTCCAGATGACTATTATAGTAGATCGTTACAAATTTTCCTGGGAGAGTTATTGCATCCTCATTATAAAATGCCAGCAATATCATTTTCTGTTTTGGAAATCATAGAAAGAAGTTCGGGGTTTAGCTGAAGGAATGAAAATTTCCTCGTTCAATTTACGTGGCTGGGAAAATATGATTAATATAGAGAGAAGAAATTAAGACACTTTAGGGCTTAGATATTGATATTATTACACACACACATATATATATATATATATATATATATATATATATATATATATATATATATATATATATATATATATATATATATATATATATATATATTGCGTAGTATAAAATTCTACCGACAAACTGAGAATCGTTTGTTAAAAGACATCAAGAGGAACAAATATTTGAATTTAACATGGCATACTTTTCATGTCTGTCGCAACAATGAGAGTGCGCACTGTGACATCCTCCGGTGTGTTTAGAGTTATCTCAGAAACAAGTGAATTTAAGTGACCTTATATGAAAGTACTCTAGAGCACACTTCATTTAAAGTTGAAAGACAATATATTACCGTGGACTATTTCTAAAACATCCCCGAACAACAAATGAATAATCATAATCAAAACAATTAAAGGTAAAAGTGGTCCATCACTTCTATATCACATGTACTACTTAAACAAAACAAAATACGAAGACCTAAAACTGGTGTTTCATCTTTTTTATAAATTTTCGTAATTTAAGAGTTACAAGCAACATACTTTTGTGATTTATGGAATTGAAAAAGTTTTCCAACAGAAAGAAAAAAAATGCCTTCAGCAGTCAACAGACGCCCACTTTTCATCTTCTCTGATCTCAATGCTTACATGCGATTTTTGTGATTTTTACCCTGTAAACGGAGATTGCGAAGCCATGTTGGATTCCAAGTTTTGATCTTCTTCATGTTTATTAACAACACTCTTAGTCAAATTTGTTTATCAGTTAAATTTTAGAACACTATGCATATATGTATATATATACATACATACATATATATATATATATATATATATATATATATATATATATATATATATATATATATATATATATATATATATATATATATATATATATATATATATGTGTGTGTGTGTGTGTGTGTGTGTGTGTGTAAGGATATTTTTACCTAAAATTAATCTATACAATTAAAATTGTATTTTAAAATACATTGCTGGCATTTTTATCCTTAAGTTGCAACCTTTAGCGAAAGTTTGTTTTGTTTTCCTCTTCTCATTCCTGCTTGCCTTAGCAATCGTTACATAATTTTTTATGTAACTCAGATTTATTTCACCCCGCTTCATCACATGGCAAATTATTAACACTCGTATTGGCTGGCTCACACCCCTATTTAATGGCATGTACGTTTGTTTCAACCCCAGACGTCCTGCAGATGAAATGCTAAAATAAACTTACAATCTTATTTAAAAAATTCCGTTTCTTTTCCTTTCCCACCCACTTGACTGCATATGGATAATTTTTTCTGATTTGTGGTAAAATATATGCATGAATTTGTGGTAATAATAAGCACTTTTGTGCGTATGTCTTACATATACGCACAAAAGTGAAAATGCGTAAAGCACTTAATTTTTACACGCGCAAGTACATGAGATAAATATAGTTCGTAAAAGTAACCACTCGGTGATCAAAATGGTTAGAGCGTTTATCATGCTAGGTGATTCTGGCTCAAATCCCGCATATGGCGTGATATTCAATTTTGTGGTTGCTTCATAAGAAATAATGCTGACTACCTACATGGTGTTCTCTTAAAAATGGTCAACAAACCTTACACGTGTGTTAAATGCATGAATAAACACAAGTATCTTCGCATTGAAGAAAAAACGAAGGGAAACCAGTTTCGTATAAGAGTTGTGCTCCTTATTCAAAACTAAAAATAGCAATTATGGTTGATTGAATGTCCGCATTAACCATGTTTTTATAGCCACTAGAAATAGTTCCGTCTTTTTAATCCATTTTCATTACTTCAGTGGATGTCTGTGTTTACTAGAAAAGTTCTAATTAATGATCAAAATATTAAATTACTAGGATTAAAGAGATATCAAAAATTTATTAAGACAATAACAATGACAATAAATACTGCCTTCATTAAATTAACTCAAAGCGGAAAAAATGATTAATATAGAGAAAAGGGATTATGGCATAACAACTATTTGCATAAAAAAATATGAAAAATTAAGATTGCTTTTACGATTACTTATATTTTAATAAGACACTTGCATGGAAAGCCATTTATTTATAAGGATATATATTTATATCAATTGTAAAACACATATACGAACATTTACGTTAATGTAAACACAAACACAGACATATATATATATATATATATATATATATATATATATATATATATATATATATATATATATATATATATATATATATATATATATGTATATACGTATATATATATATATGTATATATGCATACATATATATATATATATATATATATATATATATATATATATGTATATGTATATATATATTTATATATATATATATATATATATATATATATATATATATATATATATATATATATATATATATATATATATATATATATATATATATATATATATATATATATATATATATAAACTAGACACCACGTGGCAGCTTTTCTTTAAGGTAAACATAACCAGTAATGTCATATGCAGTTTTATGTTTTTTTATTCATCTCCAATTAATTGTAACGTATTTCATGTTCATGATTAGATTCGAAAAGAAATTGTCGTTGTCAAAGCCACTTGTACGAGCCAAGTACGAAGGCCAGATTCTATACTATTTAAGGTGAAGGAGGTTCACCTTTCGTTTAATTGAGGTAAATAAAGGCTTAGTTTAAGTGGGTCCTAGTAATTTAGAAACAGGGGCCATGCAGAAAACCACCAGTCTTGGCCTGCACCCCCAGAGGTATTGTTTGAAAACTTGGAGTATAATTATGATCACGAACAAATTTGACGTGCACCATCCTAACCAATAACGAACAGGGCGAATGTGAGGCCGGCTCGAACCGTAAACTTTCCAGTTACGAGATCGTTGCCTTTGGCCACTCAGATACCGCGGCTTAAGAAATTTTTATGTACCAAATTGAAAAATTAAATCTTATAAATTATTGAAATTTCGTGATATGCATAATAAGTTTATAAAGAGTGTGACTGAACGGCAAATTTCATAGCTTTCAGATGACACCTAGAGCTGTACCAACTGTACCTAAGAACAAAACGTGTTACCAGAACCTGAGATATATAGTAATTATGAAAATACTAAATCGAATTTCAAGAAAAAAAGTATATTGATCTCCCAATCTACGTATTTTATTGTCTGCGACTAATGCAGATTTAACGCTGACTCTAGCATAA
>CM063502.1:155920128-155927628 GCA_032207245.1 Pardosa pseudoannulata
AAAATCGATTTTTCACTGCAACTTCGAGCGAATTTTAAAGAACGAATGGAATAATCTTGAAGCAAGGAGAAATGACTCGCAATAATCACAATTTATCCCAATTTATATCTAAGCCTCATATGTGTCTTGAAATTTGAATTAGTACGTAATATCAGTTGATAACACGAGCCTGAAGATTCGATATCTCAAATTTATTGATCAAGCAATTATAAAAAACGTGTTTTAGGTAAGTTCTGTTTTAAAATTAGACAGCTGATGAGCACTGTATGCTGTTCCGGCCATGTACATTGAGTATCTGTATGTTTTGGCTTGCCATAGACCCAATTCCTAAAAAAATTGCCAGTTTTTAAGTCTGTTTCTGCACATTTAAAATGCCTCATTTAAATAAAAACCCTGCCAGCTAGAAATAAACAGTCTGTCATATGTTTTCTTAATGCAAGGTAGGTATGGTAAAGTAGGGTGGTAAGGTAGGGGAAATTACTGGAAAGATGAATGAAATTTATGGACTAAACATTGAGAGAAGGAATGCTAGAAACACATGTTAGAGCATTTGTAAGGGGCACAAAGCTAAACTTTTGGCTAGTGAGTAGCTAGGAGGCAGATTCCTTTACTGATGGAATTCAAAAGCTGGCTTTAGAATACAACTAAGGACATGGTATTTGTAGATACATTACAAAATTAGGTAAAGTACAGGCTTTCAGGAAAAAATAAAATTGATAAAAAATAAACTAAAAAATAATGTTTTTAATTTCAAAATAGTATTTGAAAAATACATCACATAGACACACAACATTTTATTTGTTTTCGATTTTTCTCGTTTTACTGATCATAATATCTAAATACCATTTAAAACAATATAAAATGTCAAAATATATATTAAGTGTACTATACAATTCATTTAAACGAATTGACAGTTTTGTTTAATTTTTCTAAACATGTATACATTTACAGTCCCCAAACATTCGAGCCACTTGCGCATTTCCTTGAATCTCGTCAATAAGATCTCGAGAGATAATTTTTTTGCAACAAAACTCAGAATTTTACTTTAAGTATAAAATAGTAATTTTTACAAATGTGAATGATCGAGAAGAAAATGACTATTACGATAAGTTTTCAACTGACATCAATATGCGAACTCATACTTTAATCCTGTGACCTTGATCTTGAAAAAGTACTGCGGCCACTGTTGAAAAAAAATGGCTCCTATACAATAAGAGTTTTAAAATGAATGGAAAAAGCAAAATCACACTCTACTCTTGTGACCATGATCTTGAAAAAGTACGGCTTCCATTGTAAAAATATTCATTTTCAGTTTTAAAGTCTAAGAATTCTTACTTCCGGAAGCTACCTGTGATTAAGAGACTTACAATAAATTTCCTATAAATTCCGGGATTTACCTGAAGTACATTTTTTCAGTTTTAAACATTTTTATATAAACAGCGTCGTTTCTTTAAAAATTAAAGTTTTACTCCTACTTCAATATTTCTCTTGTTTTCAAAGAATTCGAGATTAGCCTTATTTTTAAAAGTATTTTTCAATCTGTAAACGAGAAAGGAGAACGTTCCATCATTACGTAGGATTTCTCTAACAAAGAAAGCGAAATCTTTAAAGGATTAAAGTATTTGTTCTGTTTAATCACACAGTTTGCCTTTTAGATTATTAACAAGGGTTTTATGTACATAAAAAGACCCAAAAGATTGAAGAGCAGAGAGAAAGTATTTCCCGTTATTTTTTTCTTTAACGAAAAACACGTCCAGATAAAATAATTAAAGAATTCACTATTTGCTTTAGATCCATAGCAAATCAATAATAAAATACACTCTTCTCCATTTATTTTGTTCTTTCTTTATGTATAGAACATTCTTATCTAAAGTACGGCCCACTGGCCATGCAGCCCCAAATCCTTTAGAATGTGGCCCAGACGCAAATTATGAAAATATTTAAATTTCCACATTTTTATTAAAAAAAGAAATGTTTTCAATATTTTTCATATATAATCGATTTGTTGACAATTATTTTGAAATAAAAATTCAAATAAAAACTTCTCAGAGTGCCATGAGAATTTATATTTCGAATTATGTATGTAGCCACTTAATTGTGACTTTTTTCAAGAATTACATTATTTGTATGCAGTATATTGCATTGTATTTTGATATCCTAATCATTTTGTCCAAGGGAGATCAAACAAAAGTAAAATATTTGACACATTTCAGTACTTTGGTTGCACACAAACCTGTGAGTTGTACAAAATATGCAAAATGCGCTACATTAATTTTTGATTTAATTCAAGAGTTTGAAAGTATATTTCAAGATTTTCGAAAAATAAAGAGTATTTCAATATATTGTCCACATCATTTTCTCTAGAAATAAATAAATTACCATAAAATCTTCAAATTAAATGCATTAAACTGCAAAGTGACATTCAACTGAAAGAAACATTTTGGAGTACTTCTTTAATTGAGTTTTATAAATATTACTTACCCCGCGATAAATATCCTAATTTTCACTATCATGCATTGTTAATGTCTACAGCTTTTGGAAGTACCTGTATTTGTGAACAATTATTTTCAAGAATGAAAGAAAAAACAAAAATGGGACAAAGATTGCTGTCAAACATCTTAAAAATGCATTAAAAATTGTAACCTTGTCTATCGAACCCGATATTTATTTGCTTGTTCAACGAAAGCAAATTCATCCATCTCATTAGTTTGAATTTTTCTATCTCTAGGAAATCTAAACTAAATTAAACGTAACTTTAACAAACTTAAAATAAATATGATCTATAAATACCTAATTCAAACTTTAAAATATTATAATAAAAAGAAGTTAAGTTATTTTAATTAAACTAAATAGAACAGAGTTAATTTTTATTTCAATCTGTTGAAAAAATATTGTATGAGTGGCCCAGCAATTTTTTTTCATTGTGCCCTCAAACGGTTATGTTAGTTTAAACACACATTGTATGGAATATGTAGTTCAAAAAAAGTCCCTTTAACACTTTATAATGTTTCATAAGTATACATAATATATATGAATATATTAAAAGATATTTAGGTGTGTAAACAAACACATACACACACATATATATATATATATATATATATATATATATATATATATATATATATATATATATATATATATATATATATATATATATATATATATATATATATATATATATATATATATATATATATATATATATATATATATATATATATATATATATATATATATATATATATGTGTGTGTGTGTGTGTGTGTGCATGTTGTAGAAAAAGTAGAATATTTCACAGTTTTTCTTCTTTAATTTTTCCATAATAAATGGACAAGAAGGTTAAGCAAGGGTATTACAAAAAGAATTATGAACCAACTGGGGTAAATAAATCCACATTCTACTGTCATGAACTGGAAAAAATACAGCCGTTTCTGTTGAAACAATTACATATTGGCCTTCTGAGTTAAAGCATTCTTACTTTCTATAAATTCGTAAGAAAAATAGTCGATAGTTATAAAGAGGTATTTCCAATATATTTTTTAAAAAGGTGTCACCAAAAGTAAAAGTTTGAAATCATTATAGTTAAAATTATTTTGTTAATTAAAATAGAGGTCACGAGTGAGAGTTTTTATTCTCAATCCGGCTGAATTCAAGAGATCAATTACATTAGATGTGAGGAGAATCCATTGTTTTTCAGGAAATGCAGGTCTCTACTCTAGGGATCATTACTAAAACTATTGTTTTTAAAAACTGTAGGCGATTTTCTTTAAAAACAATCACAGAGCAACTCCTGGACTCGTTGGATTGGTATATTCTTTTTGAGGTTCAGAGTGCTATAAAAAATTATGGGATACGAAGAAACGGCGGGAGATTTTTTTAAGTCTAAGAAAACTCATACCTTACTCACAAAGCGCACTGAGATAGAATAGGTTTAGTTTTGAGTGTTATGATCATCTTTATGTTACACGAAGGCCTAGAATTATACCAAGAAATTATGTTTTATACATTGACTTCCCACCCTGATATAATTCATGTTAACAAGATTTCATCAAAATAGTTTTGCAAATCAACGTGTTACATAATCGAACGTCATTGTTGAGATCTCAGCATATAACGGAATAAAGTTTTTATCTCACCATTTTTATATTATAGCTAATTTTCTTTCTTTTATCGAGAAAAATATTACACTCTTTTTCATTTATGAAAGTTAGTTTCTCAGGAATGAAAAAGATTGTGTTCCTCTCAGTATTTCAGTTGCAAAAAAATTATTAGTCTTTTTATTTGATTGGAAAATGCGTGACATTTATTTTTAATCACACAAACTGGGGAGTAAAATATTTGTAGTGTCCTTTACTGTATCGAGAAATTTATTAAAGTTCTTAAAATTGCCATCACGTCAACCAAAGTATACAATTTATATCTGAATCAAAGCTATAAGCAGCAATTAAGGGAAAAATCATACATATTTTGATTTGTCTTCATTTTTAACCAATGTAGTTTAAATTAATCAGTTTTAGTCACTTCAGTTCATTAAAAATGATCTTAATGGATTTCTTTCAATGACATTACAGTTTAACACACGATTAATAACCTTAATAATATAGCAACTAAGTTATACATTTTGTGAGTTAAAACAGTTTTCTTAATGGTTCGGGTATAATTAACAAAACCTTTGCTCGTTTGAAGTTCGGTATAACAAGGTTCGACTGTACAGTACACAAAAAGTATATATGACCAGCAGAGATAAATATTATGTCAGGGTTCAGTTTACTTTGTCCGTGGCATATGTTCATCAGAATGATACTGAATTAACCAAATGTCCGTCATCCATGATACCTATGGCGAGTATGTGTTAAAGGTTACGAATTCTAAATGGTTATGGTACAATCATCCAGGCCCGTAAAATATTAAATCCGTGGTATTTATTAACAAAAGTCTGTGAAGAAATCTTTTAACCTCCAAAATGAAAGAAGACGTTGAAAATATTATTTGGTTTACGTAAATGAATTTGTAAATTTTTGAAGAAAAATATGTATCACTACTTTACTGTTAAAAATCTAATATCTTTACCTTCTAGACACATCTGGTATTTACAATTTTATATGATTTTAACGTTTAAATTAAAACTTGCAATTGGTTTAAAAATGTTAAAAAATGTGCTTATAAGGAATTTAATGGAAATATCTATTCAAATAAAAATATGAATAAATAATTTAATAAATCCATTAATATAGTGTATATATTCGTAAAATTATGCTTTAATATATACTCATGCATTCCTCATCAATACTAGCCGTAAAATCCAATTTTGCAGTTAATACTGATATGTCTAAAGTTATTGACATGAAATTCATTTGAATGGGAATGTTCAGATGTAGTGTTACCTAAATAAATTGATAAAATGTAAGAGATGAACACGTTTTACGTGATTTATCAAGACATAATATTAACGGGATATTCCCCGCATTTCTACACCGTTTAGATGGTCTAACAATTTCAAGATTTAGTAATAATAACCTGACAATGCCTGAAATTCAACCAAGCTTCAACTTAAATTTGAGAGATCGCTACAATTAGAATTGTTGATTAGTTCACGTCTTTACAATCTATTCTACAAATTCTTACAGTAAATTCTAGATATCAATTTAATTGAAGTTTTTAGTTGTTTTTAAACAATCTCTTTAAAAAAATTGTATATCTATATACATTTATTTTAGTTCGATAAAATGATCTCTTTACCATGTTATTTTAGATTAATAATTTAAATAAAGTTTTAGAGGGTTTTTATTTAATTATCAGTAAATGGCAATGTGTTGAAATATGTTATTCTAACATTGTATTTACGCTAACATGTAAAAATTTAACTCAACATCCGTATGTTTGAAACATTATTTAACAACTATTTTACAAAAATACCTTTGAAAATAACTTACATTATAAATAAGCGACTTAAAATTTTAAAAGTTGAATTAAATAAAGTAATTTGTATGTATTCTACCTAAATATTTATAAATTCTGCTTTTTATTACTCTTCATATTTATTATATATTTGAATTCACCTAAAAAAGATGCCAAAATCAGTGTATAATATTTATTTCGTAAAGCGATTATTTAAAATAATATTTTCTTATAACAGCACTGGTTTATTCAAAGTACCTTTAAGATGTATGCATAAATATACAGAGAAATAATAGCTTTATTAAGTCAAAAATTATAATCACAAATAAAGAGGTTTAGAAAAGTTTAAATTCACATACTGTAACGTACCAATAATAGCATCATTTGAAACGAAACACTGAAAACGAGATTTGGGGAAGCTTTAGCATACTTTTGCACCAACGGTAAAGCTATTAAAATTACACTAATAATCTTCATTATATTTAGAGATTATAGGAGTTCCAAAAATGCTATTCCCGTATATGATTATTTGTGAAATACACTACATAGATTATAGTTTACAAATCCATGCCATTTGGCATATAAACGAATATACTACGCTCTTCAATTCCCTTATGAAACCAGAGGGTTCAAGGAATACTTTAAAATAAACTGACAGCATATCGTATCGTTGTCATAGTCATTCTATAGAAATGTATCTATAATTCTTTCCATTCTGGTAAAAAGGAAAGTAAAATCCTTCAGAAGGGAAGTTAAAAACAGTCATGCTCATGATGCGGAATTAGTTTGTTGGCTACGGGTATCGCATATTATGGTCACCAGATTATGGAATAGCATCTACTATCATTTGAGCAGGAATTAAATAAAACTCAAATTTACAAAAATTATAAACAAAAATTATAAAATTAAAGGCATATAATACACAAAGTAATGGTGAAATTTTTACAAAAGCATACATTAAATTTTCCAATAATTTAGGTTCAATACACGTATAAAGTACATTTTATATGAAGGAAACCAATTTGGTTACAATTTAAGATCAGACTCAAAACTGAAAACACATTGAGATGTAACAAACTTTTAAAAAAATGAACGAAACATATGTTATAAAATTGTCATTAAAGAGCTCTTCATTTTCGTAAATTAATTTTTCCTCTTTAAGTTCTTTTATAAAAATCAAAATATAGTTTCTTTCGTTTTTACTAATGCATGTTTTGAAAATGTACATTTATTCCAAGAATAATAGTTGGAATTACCCAAACGCATGGATACTTGGGATGAATCCCATCTGATATTTTTCTATTCTTATTAAACAATTTTAGACCACTGGTACCCCTAGGAGGATTGAACAAAGTTACACAAGGTTCACACCTTAGGAGGATCGCTATGTGGCTTTAAATGAACGGTGGATCAAGATTTGAAAACTAATTAAACTGAAACGAAGTGCACAAAAGAAAAAATCGCAAACAGTATCTATAACGTTAACAAATACTCTAGTAGAATAAAATTTTGCAGCATTTATAAAAACCGTATGTCGGAATCAGCCAAGTAACATTTTTATAAAATGTACTATTTCCTCATAATCCCCAAATGATAAAAA
>CM063502.1:155932628-156032628 GCA_032207245.1 Pardosa pseudoannulata
AAGTACTCAATTGGAAAAAATTTTACTCAAGTTTTCTATTATTTCTTGCAATTAAATATATTATTAAAATAGCTCTAAATTATAGAATGAAAAAAGAGTTTATTTCAATGCATAGGTAAATTAAAATTCATTATATTTATATTTACACGTGTATAGAAATAAGAAAAATCTGAAATAAATATTAAGTACAATAGCTTAAAGTGTGCATTTAATAAAAAGTACATTTTTTATATAATTAGTTCAAATTAAACATAACCTCATTCTTCCTATTATACAGTCAAGCAGAAGTTCGTAAAAGAAAAGAAATTGTTATTGTATTTTAAATACAATTCTACACTTCTTCCCATTTAGATGCTTCTACACGAATGCTAATGGGATCAGAACCTATATTTTTAGGCGAATCCTAAACGACTATAAACACCCATGCCAGAAGTAAGATTCAAATAATTAGACATGATTACGAAACGATTAAGCCTTACATTCTTGACTATCACTCGACCAAGATGCAGTTCTACACACAGTTGTTTAACTGTAACATTAACTTGTATGTCGGCACCATTTTATGTTATTGAAAGCTCTTCCAATTCTATGCGATGTGATCCGGTCCGGTTGGGTACAATTCTCTTTTACGATTTTTACATCTCCTACTACCCTAATTTATAGTTGAGAGGATCTTTAGAAAATTTAAACGCTGTTGTATTTCAGTGGCGTAAATAACTAAATGACGTTGCAGGGCATTAAAAAAGAAATTAATTAATAACATATGTGAGATATTTGAATTTATCAGCAGTTTATATTTCCCCAGTTAACACTAAACATACCATAAGCGGTAAAATGACCGATAATGTATATCTAAAAAATGCGATGGGTAATGAATTAAAATAGAAATAAAAGAAATAGGTATGTATTAAGTGAATAAAATAAATAAATAAAATAAAATAAATAGGTATGTATTAAGTGTTTGTATGTTTACTGTTAAATAAGTTTCTCCTTAGATATCTTCAAATTTTTAAAATAAGAAATAGGGAATATCAATAAACACGAGAAAACCGTTTAGGCAAGAAATGGAAATGTATGTTCATTAGTTTATCAGTTCCCGGCTGAAAAGTTGAAATTAAACCACCTCTTCGGTTTATATTACTATGGGGTATAGCCCGAGATAGATTTTAGCTCTATTGTGAATGGTTAGTTCTTTAAGAAACCCGTTGTACCGTAAATGTCGAAGATCGGATTTAAGTTATTTTAAGGTTCCAAGATTGTCTAGTGCCTGAGAATGGCCTTTTAACTAGAATACATTTCCTTTTACAGACGAGTAGGAGAAATGTTTGGGACAAAAACTGGAATCGATGAAATGTTCAACATTAAGAGAGGGGAACATTAACAATATCCGTAATATCCCTCACCTTTTGATAACTCTAATGTAACTTTTTCTTGCAAAAGATCAAATTGTCAAAGTTTTCAAAATTTTCAATGTTGCATTCTAAAGGAATTCAACCTCCCTGATATCTAAGAAAATAAAACCTCAAAGACTTGGAATTCTACTCTAACAGAAACCTAAAAATTATAAACCCCAGTAACTTTCATTAGATAAATATTTTGCATTTTCCAATTTATAAAATAAAAAATCTAGTCTCTATACTCCTGTGAAGATATTTTGACATTTCGGGACTGAAGTGAACATGACCATGTTGGGCTGTTATACGCAAAAAAGAGTTAAAAGATATTTTATAGACATACCATCGAAAAAACTAACGCCTTATCTGCTTTTCAAAAATATCAATCAAGTATAAAAAGGTCTTAAAATTTTACTAACAAAATAATTATATTTGATAATAGAATTCTTATATACTTGTAAAATAATTCATTTCTTAATTGCATATAAAATTCCACAATCTGTTCTTTTAAATTATCTTCTATAGAGTGGAATTAGTATGATTATATAACAAAATGAAAATTTAAAAAATTTGCAATCTAATCATATAATTACAAAAAAATTTCCTTAAACCATATAGTGTTTTCTGTCTCTATATAATAAATCAGATATCATACTTGCATAAGTTACTATAAATATTTTAAAGGGTAATTACTATATGTTTCAATATTTGCAATACTAATCAAGCTTTAAACATAGAACTGAAATGCAATGATGTAAATAATTACATTTTTATTCATTACAATGGGTTCTCCATATCCATAATGTGAGATATGGAATAGATTCTATAATCACAATCATAGAAGAGTCAGGTATCACTTCTTACCCCTTTTATTCTTAGAAAATATCACTCAATGTGGTGAAGTTGCATCCAACCTATCTCATAATCCCGAATTGGAAAACCATATTATAGTATAGAATACCTCTATAAAAGCTAGTTTTAAGGCTTAAGAGTGAATATTTAAATTTAAAAACTTCAGAATAAGGAAGAAAACCCCGCATATCTATAAATTCATGGTTTGTTTTGGAACTCTACGGTCTACTGTTTTGCTACACTGGGGCTAATGAGAGTAATGATGAGTAATGGACTTACTGAGTAAAGCTCATTACGAATGGGAACAGACATCCATCAACGGGATTCAAACTCTTGACCCAGCACTCTACCCATTTGGACATCGTTCGGCCTGGAAATTTATGAAAAACCAGTAGAAAATAATTATTCTTTTATTTTTCTGTAACATATTCTTAATAAATACTTTCTAAGCAAAATGAGAATAGAAAATATACCAGAGCAGAATGTAATATATTGGAAGTGATTAGTTAAATGCGCAAAATTTATATTGCTTTTACCCAAAAGAATTTCAATCCCAGACAGCATTCTTGCTATTAAAGTCACTTTACTGTTAAATAGCATATGTTACAATATTTATTGGGGAAACAACAATATTAAACTATGCAAACTCTTTTAAATATTAATCTAAACTAGCATTATGGATTTTATTACTTTTTTAAAACGTTTGATCACTATGTAATAGCAAGAAAACATAGCAGTGGTTAAGGGGGGAAATAACTAAGGATTATTAGCTTTCTAACATATGCCTGAAGTCATAATTATTTATGAAAATAAGAGCATCAAAACAAAATTTTAACCAATATGCAGTGAAGTATCTAATAGTTAAATCACGACAAGTAACAAAATTTCTTGCATGATTAATAATAGCATCTAAACAATTTTTCCAATCTTTATGCTTATTTATTTTATTTATTATATCATTATTATATTTAGAACCATTCATTGCATAATGTATATATAATTTTTATTTTGAAAAACTTCAATAGTTTCAATAAATGATGCAATATCTATTTCATTTTTGTTAAAGACTCAAAATTTATTGTTCGGGTAAATATAGGATAATTAGCTACACAATAAAAATATTTTAAACATATAGAAAATATAAATGACTTTCTATGATAAAAGTGACCTCGTCTTTCAGTTTATTCATATAATAATCATTCTAACTTAATAACTTTGAAAGGCCGGCGACAAATATATATATATATATATATATATATATATATATATATATATATATATATATTGACAAAAAAGTTAAGAAAATTCTTTAAAATTACATATTTGGATTTTTATTTTTTTTATAAAAATATAAAAAGGGAGTTCAAAGAGGAATCGAGTTATTATTAATTAAAATTTTGAAATATTATTGATTCTCTTTTCAATGCAGAAGGGTTTTTTTGGGAGGGAGAGGGGAAATCGATAGTTTAGAAAACTAGTTTTTTTTTTTAATTTGTGCATTCACTAAATCATAAAAAATGAGATAAAGCTAGTAAAAATCAAACACTTCCTATGTTTATAATTGGATATTATTACTTCTTATCGTTTGTTAAAGAATCCCGTAAATAACCTTCTTTTTATGAAAAAAATGTTAAACTACACTTGCGAAACAAAAAGATATTTTTTCTTATATAAATCAAACCATAATATATTTAAAATGCCGAGTAGAATAATATCTATAAAAATATTTATTATACATTAAATCAAGTTTTTATATTAAACTGTCTGAACACTGGGAAAAAGACTCATTTAAATAAGAATTTAAAAATATACTTTAAAATACACTGCAAAGAGATATGGCTCTAAGAGAAAACAAAATTACTGCGTCTTATGCATTTAAAATATTTCCTACGCTTCTTCGTACTTTCCATTATGGTATGACACCAAAAGCTATCTGTTAATATCAATTAAAAGAAAATTAACTCTAATATACATTGTAGACAACGGGAAGTATAAGTTTAATAGAAATGATCGCTAAAAGATGGAGAGTCGTAACTGAATAGCATCGTGTCTAAGGACAGAATTCTAGGCGTTATCCGAACAAAATTTGCGTACGTTTGTGAAGCATTTCTTCTGCCGCGAATTAATTTGCTCGTATGTAGTGTTCTGGAAATCTTTTGCCACTAGCTACGGTTAAAATGGGGTTAGAAAAATTCCGAAATAATGTGCAAACCCATAAGTATTTATACTAACCTTTGTTTTTGCTATCATTATTCCCAACTGAAATTGTGCCCCCATAAGTGAAAGAAAGAAATTAGCTACGAAACTCACTTACGTTTAGGAATTAATCCATTAATGCCTGAATAATTTCTGCCGAATATATATTGATAAATATCTTAAATCTCAGCTAATACAAACTGCACAGATAAATAAAATGGGTAATTTAAACCACTTAGATTATTAAAGTCCATCTTCATTAGCCATGAGCTGTCATTTTAAATATCATAGGATTCCATTTAAAAAGAAAGAAACCTTCTTGGTTAGATATTTTTTATCACATATAAGCGCAGTACTGACTCTCTATTGTAGTTAAAGGTATTTGACACGGTTTTAGTCAAAAATAAATTTATGTGGTAAGCTGGAATAGTCAAAAAATGTTCATCGAAATGAGAAGATTATAAATGAAAGCAGATATTTAAAATTTTGTACATTATTTATAGGATTTATTTGTACCTTCGCTGAAAAATAAAACTCATTCCAACAACAACAAAAAATTATGTATACCAGAGGCAAGAAATCATAATTTAGAGGCCCCATTTAAATTAGTCAGTAATAAAGAAAGCCGCATAATTTGATTATGCCTTTAAATGTTTCTCGTAAAATGATTAAAGTTTTATATAGCTCCATGAATTTATTGCATTATATAAAATAATACAAAAAGTATTAATTCATTTATTTTTTATTTAACCTAAAAAGTTTCTACTTAATATACATTTGTAATTGCATAAGAGTAATCATTGTTGTAACTTGAAACTTAACTTTTAACTTGAACTTTTTTAATAAACAACATATTTAAATACCACTTCAATTAAAAATGGTAAACATATTTTTGAAAAAATTGTGTTATATTGGAAAAGAATACAATAGAAAAATAATATTAAGTCACAAAAAAAGTAACATAGCAAATTGTCTTCAGCCATATAATTGAATACAATTATAACAAAGGATAGCTGTTATGAAGGGAGGACAAGGAAGTTAAGGAGTCTGCATACGTCATACAATAAAATATTTTTGAATTGCTCGTAAACGAGACGCTAAGAATTAAAGGATTAAAGTAAAGAAAAGCGTTGAACAAGAATGAGGAGCAAACGTAACATTGCAATTAAATAGAAATAGAGAATATATATATACGTTTGAACACACTAAATATTAACAAGAAATTTAGGAATTTGAATGAATATAATATTTTGTAAGTTTTACTTTTTACTTTCAATAGGCTTAAAATACTACTTTTGTACATACACACTTACTGACCTACAGCACAATTTTGATTAAATTTTTCAAATATGGCAGTGGAAAGAATAGTATTATTATCTTGAAAGATAAAAATGTTCATTCAGAAGAGAAGTAAATTTTATTCAGAAGTAAAATAAAAATATACGTATTTGGAGTATAAATATATCGCTGTAAAATTTCATAAAACATTTTTATTAAGCAATGCGTTTTTTGCTTCCATAGATGCAAAACAAAGGAACATAAAGTTTTTGTTTAATCGTGGATCGAAACTTTTTTATTCTTACAGAAAGTTTGTTCATAAATGCAGAACAACAGCTATTTCTGTGATTGACAAATTTTTACTTACTTTTCTTCGTAAAACAGGAAAAGTTTATAGTTCATCACAATGCTTTATCACTGGAAGTTAAAAATTTATAGTGTACACACACACACACACACACACACACACACACACACACACATATATATATATATATATATATATATATATTATATATATATATGTGTGTGTGTGTGTGTGTGTGTGTGTGTGTGTGTGTCAGGTCTAAAAAAGGGATAGTTGGAAATTATGTGAGTTAAAAACGATTTTAAAAAGAGAACTCTTTTATAATAATAAAATAAATGAAAAAGACCCACGCTCACGTAAGATTTTAGGATAGTCCGGTCAGGCGGAAGCATTTTGAAACAATTTGATGAGCATGCAATCAGATAAGTTTCAATCAGCACGTGGACATGGAGTTGTCAACAACACTCTACGCGTGTCTTTAACGAAAAAGTAGAAATGGCGCACGTTTTACTTTAATGGAGGTTTAATAAATTTATTATTATGAAGAAGACTGTTTTTCATTCACCTTAACTCTGAATCACGACATGTCATATATACATAATATATATACATACATACATATATATATATATATATATATATATATATATATATATATATATATATATATATATATATATATATATGTGTGTGTGTGTGTGTGTGTGTATTAATGTACAAACTTTCAGGTGCTTCTTTTATGGCGCAGATTACCTGATATATTCCATTTGGATTCTTAAATAATATTTGGAAAGATTGTGAACGTATTCAGCAAACAATGTGCAAAATATTAGGCATTTTATAAATATTCCTCTATTTCAGCATCATTAAATGTTCCTTCTCTTACGGAAAATGTACAAAAGACTTATGTTCAAATTTTGGGAAAGTCACAGATCATTTGCAATTTTATTTAGTACAGAATCAACCGAATTCTACTCTTTTTTTTTAAATTTTGATTACTCCCGTAAATGCACTGGGGATTTACTTTTTATAAGAATGTGTAAGAAAATGCATTCACGTCTCCGTTCAAATTACCAAACAATTTATGAGGTAGTTCTTTATAATATAGAAAAAAGGTCAAAAGTAGAAAATGGTCACATTAATGTGACTGGACAGAATACGAGGGTCACTCTGAAACTTTTGAGATACAACTAGGTTTTTAAAGTTATACACATTACAAAATTTACAATACACGTATACACGTTACAAAATTTTAGGTGTATTCAAAGTAGTCTCCTCCAGCATTAATGCACTTTTGTAGACGAATTTACTAAAGATTAAATGCCTCAAGCCATTCATTTCTTGGAATAGATGAAAAATGCATTTATAGTCACATCAATCTTGACAATCACCACATCATCCAATGAATGAAAACGATGTCCACGTAAGTTCTTTTTTATATTAAAGAATAACCAAAAGTCACACATAGTTAGATCAGGTGAATACGGCGAATGTTGCATAACTTTAGTTTGTTTTTGTTTAAGAAACTCAACTGTTAATCCGGCTGTATGTAAAGATGCATTTTCATGGTGAAGCATTAGTCCCCTAATATTCACTTCTTGTAGAATTTATGGAAAACATTTAGTGGAATACCAGTTTGCTGTTACTTTCTTCTGTCCTTCCAAATTGATGGTTTTGACCAATCCCGTACTAATGAAGAAAACGTCATACGTTACTTTTTTCAGTGCGCTCTGTCTTTTTATCATTGTCGGCGTTCGATTATCTTCAAAGACCCATACTTTGCTTTCTTGACGTGTTGGAAGGTCAAAAAAATGGCACGTTTTACAATTTTAGAAATGATGCGGTGGCCACCATCATTTAGCAATTTAAGAGTTTCTTTACTGATTCTGACACGCTTCCCTTTATGGTGCTCAGTTAGATTATGGTGAACCCAAAGACAAACTACTTTTTTCATATCTAATTCTTCATTAATAATTTTGTGTAGGGCTATGGATAAAATGTTAAGTTCCTTGTGTATAATTTGATAGGTACAGCGATTATCATCCATTAACATTTTTCGGGACGGCAGATTTCCGGTGTGTTCTTCAACCTGAAGAAAATTGCGATCTCTGCCAAATTCTTTAAACCATCTAAATACAGTAGCACGAGCTGGAGATTCATCACCAAATGCCAATTGCAACCGTTGAAAGCATTCTTCTTGATTTAATCCTGCTTTAAAATGGTAGAAAATTATAGCGCGAAAATGTTCTTACATCAACTCCATTTTTTCTTCTGTTTAAAATTTATTCTACGCTAAACAAGTTGAAGTAAGTCAGTAAAAAAATATCTGCTGTGTTAAAATACTTTGTATTTTAAAATTAAACCGCTATTTTTATTTTTTAAATTCTAGTCTGAGTGTATCTCAAAAATTTCAGAGAAATCTCCGTATATCATAACTATTTTTTAATCTTGCATGCAGATTAGTTCTGTAAGAAGAGTTTAATAAATTGCATAAATACTAGTAAAGTATAGATTATGTCTCGCACAAGTCTCGCTAAAATATCATTTGTCTAATTAAAGTAAAACTAAGAAATAATCCATTTCTCCCATAGACACTGAGAGCTTAAATCAATAAGCTTACTACATTGATAGCTTAAATCAAATAAGTTAAAATATATTTATTTTCTATGACGTTATACAACTTCATTTCAAAGAGTCTCATAACTGATTAGTGTTAAGTAAATGGCAAATGTTATTAAGCTTATTAAGAAAATATGAACTTAGGCGTATGTAACTGTGTTACTTATATATACTGCATTATAAATAAACAAAAATCTCATTTTTTAAAGAAATTATAAATTACATAACGTTTTCAAAAAATTCGATTTTCTAAATTTTTTGTAAGATTTAAAATAGTTTTTTTGCATTAATTTTAATTTTTCCCTTTTTTTGCCTTAGTACTACATGAAAATACTTTTTTTTATTTTTTTGTCAATATATTGAAATGTTAATTTGTAAGAAATACTTTTGTGACTGTACAATCCATTTTCCCAAAAAAATTCAGACTTATTTATTTTAAATTGAGTTTTAATGATATAAATGAAGTCGAAATAATAAAGGCACCCAGATTTGTTATAATACATATTACAAGTGTTTGATAAACATTTTTGTAAGCTTGATGAAATATTAATGTACTAGGACCAATTAAATATCAATAAACATTTTTAAAAAATGTTAACAGTTCAGAAACATAATTTGTAACGTATACTGTTTCCTTAAGACCTTACATTGTATTTTTGTAATATGACTTTTGTGAAGGGTAAGCCTGCGTTTATTCTGAAAAGGAAATGAAAAGGGTATTATCTGATTAAAAACCACTCCCATTTCTTCAAAACATCTAGTTAGAAAATGCTTGGTAATTCAAATATCTGATTAATTTATAATTAATAATTAGAGTATAAAATATCAAATAAAGAAATTAGTTTTGATATAAAATATGCAATTTAATATTTTAAGGTACGCAGAAATTAATGTCTAAGGGATTAAGAATATGTTAAAAGCAGTCGGTAGATAAAAACATGAGAGGAAAGGATGTAATGTGTAAAATCTGTTGAGTTTCGTTTGAAACACTACGAACTACTGTTTTGCTACACGAGGAAAAGTGAAATCGGGTACTATACTTAATGCCGATTCCGCACGTCTACAAATATTGAAACTGCATTGAGATCCGAAACCAGGAAATCTACTGCTACAGAGGAGCATTTTTCAAATGCTATTCATGCTATATAAATTTCTCTTTTTGTATTGCTTTCTGTAAACTTTATTCTTTTTAAAAGTATAGTTATTTTTCTGATATTCTAAAAATATTATTTTATTCGGATGGATATGTGATCCAACTCTTTCAAGTCCGATTTAAAAATATATCCCCAAAGAACAGGGATATTGCATAATTTTCTGTTACCGGGTACTTACAACATTTTGAGCTTTAAATTATTACAATTAAATAATTACTTAATTACTCAATAATAATTATAATATATATACTTATCAATTACTAAATTATTATCATAATTATTACATCCTTTATTCAATTACTTAATTTGCAAAAAGTTGTGGCTCTTATGAAAGAAATTTATACTGAAATTTACACAAGTTCTTTAACAAAGCTTTAAATTAAGAAAAGTTATCTAGCTTTGTTATTTAAGTAGAATATTGCTTAAATAATACTGAAAATATAATCCCCAAATAAAAAAAGGAAATTCATTTACAGCAAGATAAATAAATAATCGTATGACATCGAAATAAATATATGTTTTATTCTATAAAATTTTAATATTAAACTTATATGATATTTTAAAATTATAAAGTTTAAAAGATAACGTTTATCATACTATAAAATAAAATATTTTGCTCGTATTGATGTAACTGAGACTCACTGAGTAAAAAAAAAATTATATTTTTTTCATATAAAAATATTTTCTAATTTACAAATATCAAAAGTTATTTTGCGGGTAAATGGATTCCTACTTTTTCACTATATGTTTTATGTTTTCTTATGTATTACTTCACATAATAAAACAAATAATTTTTTAAAGTTTCAACGTTATGAATGACCGAGGAAAAATTTTATTTTAAACAAAACAGAACTTTTTTATTTTACATTGAATCAAATATAGACTATTATAATGACTGCTTTTGAACTCAAAATGTAATACGTTCCCTTAAATGTCTTCGTCGCGAATTGATTATTTGACAGAATAAGGGCACTACAGAAAACTTATTTTGTTCTTTCAGGGACTTCCTGCTTTAAAATAGTCATTTTCTGCAAAAATTTCGAAAAAGATATATATATATATATATATATATATATATATATATATATATATATATATATATATATATATATATATATATATATATATATATATATATATATATAGTGTATAACAAAGATAGGTATTGAAGCTTGTAGCTTTAGGTTATTGAATCGGCTTTCATTTTGTTTCTAGGATAGTTAAACTAGAAATTGTATGTTATTTAATAAACTGAAAGTGGTGTTTTAATACATCGAATATTTCATTTTCATATATGATAGAAATGCTATTTAAAGATTCAAAATGACGTCAAACGATTGCCGAATGGTAGAGCGCTGCTCCTCAGTAAAGGAGTTCTAGATTTAGAACGCTGCTGTTGGTATGGATATTCGTAGCCGTTCGGAATCGGCTTTAAGCAGTAGGTTACGGTCTCATTTACCATCATGAAACATAAACTGTAGCTTCCTAAACAAACATTATGCAAATTTATAAAATTAAAATAAGTTATTTACTTTTGATACATTTACTTGCATCTGACAGCAAATAATACAGTTCGATTTTTCCGATTTGGCACTCTCTTTAAATGCGTTTTTGTAAAAACGTTGATTACACAGTTATTTTGGTTCACAATAAAGTTGATTGCTCAAAAAGTTTTAGAAATATTTCGATTAACTTTTTCGAAAAAATTTTATACATTACTAGCTACAACTTACACTCTAAGCGCCGGTAAGCAGTTTTTATAGATATTTATATAAAAATATTATTTTTAAGAAAAAATCTATACTTCTGTTCTAGTTTTTAAAACATTACAAAAATTTGTAATACCATATAGAAGTAGGTACCTTAGTATATGTGATATCAAGCAAATCCAAATATATATTGTTAAACTCATTATTAGGTCTAGAGTAAATATAAAACTTTTGATAAATTTTTGTAAAAAATTGCGTATTTCTATGTTTAGTATATATATATATATATATATATATATATATATATATATATATATATATATATATATATATATATATATATATATATATATATATATATATATATAGTGTTTTTTAAGGGGGGGGGAGATATATACTCCAAAAGCATGCAGTTTCTTTAAAATTTCTAAATGGAAACAAAAACCAGAGCGCTAGAGTAGATATGTATAACATATGCTTGCATATTGTTACTACCATATAGCAGTGGTTTGATTTGGAGTGCTACGGTCTACTTTTGCAACACGAGGGCTAATGAGACCGGGACCTACAGCTTAAAGCCGATTCCGAACGGCTGCGAACATATATGCCACTGTGGTATTCGAACCCACGAACTCCGGTATAGACGGCCAGCACACTAGCCAATCAACCATCGTTCGGCCAAACAGCAGTTTGAATAACAAAATATCAGTGAACGCACATACCCATCTTTACCTTACATAAAATGTAATCTAATCTCATTCGAATGAAAATTAGGGACTGGTTGATTTGATCTTTATATTATTAAAAAATAATTAATTTAATGTTTATTCCTAAGGGCATAGTTTGAATTGTAATACAAAGACGACAAATATCTGTTGGAATTGCCAGTAGATTAAAGGCTTTATTAACAACGACAACATGTGTTATACGGGGTTTTTTCGTGTCATAACAAAATATGTCAACAGATTAAAGACCGTATCGTAACCTGAACCAAAATAAAGTTTTGGCTGAAACAGTTTGGTACAACATAAAAAATTCACACATTATTCACCCGGAAAAGGAATCTTATACTTTATCTGTTGCATTCAACAAGTACATCTTGACTTATGATAAAGCCTCTACAGTATCGCACACTTTCGATTATTGCTTGAAACAGAAGAATGGTTACATTAAAAGTACGATACTTGTGTATAACCAGTAAATTGGTGAAAACAAATGTGCAAATGATAAAAATTATTTTATAAAACTAAACTATATGTTTTTAAAAAGTCGTGTAATTTGAGTGTGTGAAATAACAAAAATGAATTTTTGTGTCATCAATGATTTAAAGGAGACATGATAAAGAATGTAAATTATAAAATATAACATATATGAAAAGAATATCTAATATTAAAAACCTCATAATTTTGAGTAACGAAAAATACAAATATTAATATCTAAGTTTATTAAAAATAACACTGTTTTTATGTTTTACATAAAATACGATTTACCACATTCTTAAAAATATTTTTTATGTATAGAAATAATTAAAATTTTATCCAACGCCATTCTTTTTTAAACTTATCATGAAAGAACTAGATAGAACACGGTAAATATGAAGATTCAACTACATTAGGTTTGCATATGCCTAATGGATGTTAAAGAACCACAAAAATGGGAAAAGGAGTAAAAAGCTGTAAGATTTAATCAAAAAACATGTTAACTCTGCGTTACAGCAGAGTAGCATCCCATCCCAACTATTTTTAATGTTGTTCACAGCTTTTCATATTAAAAAAATAACTAAAATATGTTTGGCATATAAAAAATTATATATTTAAATTTATTATTAATTATGCTCATTTATGCTTTAGGTATGCTAGTGTCTCACCAAATTAGTAGTTTAATTATAGCGGGCTGGTTGGTTGGAGAAAAGTAGTCACTTCTTGCTACTCAAAAATAAGTAATGGAACCAAAGACTACATCTTAAATACAATTCCGAGAGAATACAAAAATTCACGCCTGAAAGGAGAACCAAACCCACGGACGCTGGTACCGAACGGCAACGCTCTACCTGTTCAACTGTGGTCTGACATAATTACAAAAAGAAAACAGTTCCTCTAAAGTAGAATTAACGCAAAGGTAATGAAAAGACTAAAGGAAAATCGACATATTTTGTTTATCAAAAACAAAAGTAGAAAACAATTATATACATTGAAATGAAAAATCTAATTTTGAAAACGGAGAAAGTAGGTAATTGATTTTTGTAAGAGATTTTCAGATTAAAAAATTATTTATCGATTCATAAGTTATCTAACCTTTCAAGACAGTATTCTTTTAGATACAGCAATAAGTATTTTTAATTTTCTCAAGCAAATACACTCATTAATCATAGAGCTGAAAACAGTTTTTACGAAAACGAATGTTTCTCCTTAGGTTCTCAACATATTGAAATTACTTGTGTAATCGAAATGAATAGTAAGCATTAAACAATATACAAATCAAATGTTTATTTTCCATTCATCAAAAACTAATTTATTTGGCAACTATGATAGTACAAACTTTAACTAAAGATAGTTCCTATCAAATTTGTCGCAGAACGTGTAAGTTATAATTCTGGTTCAGATATATTAGTTTTAATTAAATTTTTCATTTGAAATGACATATTTTAAGTGTGGTTAATTTTTAAAACTAAATTAATTTTCAGTTTTAATGGTTATTTTTTTTTATTATTAGAGTGTTATTCAGAAACTAAGATTCGAATAATTATTTAAATTACTATATATTTTGAATTAAAGTTATTGATCTAAACAATCATTATATGAAAAATGTTTTACTACTATAGCAGCATATTTGAGGAAAGAATGTTAAATGTATGTATGCTTATTTGATCTAGAAATGAATAGATGGTAGGCAAATTAATAACATTTATGTACAAATGCAAGTTTCAAAGAGATTGATTTATTAAAATACTCTCTATTAATTAAATATTAATTAAGACTGTTATATATACATTCTTATAGACTTTTTTCAAATTAAATACAAAGTCTTGGACAAATTATGCATTCTTTATAATCAAATTTACGAATATTAGACAGGCAAGATTTTAATCAAAAGCTTATATTGCAATTGAAAGAAGAATAATTTCAAATCCGTTATTAAAACTGATTAAATTAATTTTCTCATTTAATTGTTATTTTATCTTATACGAAGGTTATTAGGAAAGTAAGGCCTGGAACACCCTAGTTAATCGAATGTCGCGAGAACATTAAAACGCGCAGGCGCATTGACTCCCGGTATGCCTTGGTCAACAAATGACGGCATTTACATTGTTATTGTTGACCAAATACCGTCCAGTCAAGACGTAACACCATAACAACCTTTTGGAAGCCCTTTACTAAAATTTTTAATTAGTGTTTTTATTTATTTAATTCATTTAATGCTAAATTGTTTATAACAGTTCTTTTGTTAATGGAAACATTTTGACTTATCTATTCAGTAGGATTCTTATACTTTGACAAAACTGACGAATGAGAAATAAATTACCGCCTTTATCACTTTGTGTACTATTTGAGTAGATAAGCAATTTTTCAGTAATTATTAAATTTAGTTTTATTAAATTTAGTATTAATAAATTTAGTATTTATTAATGATACGTAATTAAGATTAATTTTAATCCATGGAAAAAAATAAAGAAAGGTTTTTCTTTAAGTTCAGTTTTAAATTCCCGAAAATACACAGCTTAATAACACAACCATTGCATTAATATATATATATATATATATATATATATATATATAATATATATATATATATATATATATATATATATATATATATATATATATATATATATATATATATATATATATATATATATATATATATATATATATATATATATATATATATATATATATATATATATATATATATATATATATATATATATATATATATATATATAAGAACTGTTATTCGCTAACAACAATTTACCCTAAGTATAATTATGCTCGAACGAACGTTAGGGGATAACAATTGTTATTCTCAAAGAACAATTCACATTTAAGGATTGCTATACCCTAAGTACATTTCTATTCTAACTAACGTTAGGGTAAAAACAATTTTTGTACGGGATTTATTTGAATATTTGATTTAATGATCTTTATTCATCAGTTTTATTAAAAGCTGTCTTAAATGCAAAATTGTGAAAAAATATTATTAATACTGAGTAGTTTTGTGTTATGTGCTTCATTCTGATCAGTCTTTTAACATATTTCAGTTTTATTAAAGTTTAGAATGTTTCTATGTAATTTCGATTAAGTAGTTATATATCAATAGATTTACATATACTGCTCCTTTTTTTAATTATTGAATTAATACGAATTTTGCAATCGGAAGTTCTTTTTAGGGTTTTGTTACAAATTGAAAAATAATAACAAATTATTCTCATCACGTTGTTTAAAAAGTCATTCAATACTTTGTACATTTTATTCAGATATATAATTTAAGATGAAAACCCTATGTATGAAAAGAATTATTCTATTTAATATTTAATTAGATCAAGTATTTAATTTTTAAAGCCATTATTCCATTGTTTGTGAAATGCATTTTACAGTGGAAGAATACAGCGGAAATTAATTACTTTTAGCTTACAAATCCACATAAAAGTATTTTATCTCTAAACCGATAATGTTCTTAAGACCTTTAAATAAATGAATAAATATTGATTGTAAATCATTACAATATTATTAACAAAAGAAGACAGTATTGTGTAAGACCAATAAGAAATAGAATTTATTATTTCTAACTTACTTTAATCTTTAATGTGTTCGTTTTTAAGTACTTTAAGTGTTTAAAACATACTTTAAACTAGTTTTTGAGTTTATATATTTTGTAGAAAATCCCAACAATTTTTGGTATTGATTGTATCCCAGTCTTTCTCAGTACATTTGGCCAACAACAAGCAATTTGGAAAATTAACTTTAGGAGCAGCAAAAATATATAATACTTTCATTTAATTCCGAACTAATAAGTACATAACTTTGATTTCTTTTTAATTAAAAATCAAATTTTTGAAGTATAACTGTATTAGTTAGATTTGATGTGTAAAAAACCATCTAGTTTATGTCCTTCCTAGATGCTTTAATCATTACATGCACTCAATAATTCTGTTCAAGAGGTATATTAATGATTTCTGTTATGAAATTTCCCCAAAATCTCTTTAAGTAATACTGTGTCTCTATTTAACAAATATTAATTTTGATTTAATTTTAGCAGCATTATTTTAAAAACTTTCTTCATTTTTATCTACAGAAGATTAATCCTGCGTTATTGTAACATGTAAATCTATTTTATTTTCTGACAGAAAGGCAATGTATTCACTACAAACGAATATTGAAAATTTTGATATTAATTAAATTTTTCTTTACAGTGAGTTAAAATAAAAAATGAAAATGAAACTGAGGTTTAACATTGTAATTCGCCGAGCGGTTTGAGATGTTTCTACTTCCGATTGTAAGTCATACCCTAGTCATTTGGATATGATTTCGCAAGGGTCTCGTATAAGGAGCAGGTATGGAGGAGAAATAATCAGCCGTAGATGATTTTAAACTTAACAACTATTCATTTATTTAACAAAAAAGCTTTTAAAGAAATATTAAAGTGTATAAGTAAAATCGTCCGGAGAAAAGATTACTCTAGACAACCTGCTCATCTCCAAGTTCAGCCGGGAGTCCCCTACCGTTCCTTCTTTTTCCAAACAGGAAACCTCGGTTTAAGGGGAGATCAAAACCCCCCTTCTTTGACCTTTGTCCTTGGAGTAGCCGAAACGCCCTTTGGCGCCCAGCCGACGCGGTCACACAAAACAGAATTTCTTTTCTTTGTCGGTGCGTTGACAAAACGGCACACTTGACACCTCTAATCGTCCGTGCGTCAAAAAGACCATTAATGGTACAATACTGCAGTTTTCAATTGTTCAAAAGAATAAAAGTTCATCCGACCACCGACAGAGACGAACGCGACTCTTACAAACATCACTATTCTTTATTTATTTAAAATGAAATTAAACTTTTATCTGAGCTAAATATGGCCGAATATTCTATCGTTCGTTCCGACTCAATAATCGAATATAACTGCGAATGAAAAGTAATACAACGTCTTATAATGAATATAATTAATGTCACATATAAAATTATTATTGCAAATAATTTTACATGCTATTTTTAAACAACAATTTTATACTTTACGGCTATTTGAGATACTCCGTGGGCGTATGACTAATTTGGGTATATTTTTAGACTTTTCCAATTATTTACGTTGTAGTTTATAAATTAAATGTTAGTTAAATTTAATTTACGTTGAATATGATATGAAATATTTGATATTTTTACTAAAATTATACCTACTTTTTTATAATTTTCTTAAATGTTTAAGAAAATTTATAAGTTTTGCAAGTCACGTTAGATTATATTAGGTATAATTAGTCATGCTAGGTTTAGAATGTATGCACATGGAGTATTTTTAAAGTTAAATTTCTAAAGAGTTATTGGCTGCAAAAATAGTATATTACTTTATTTGAACCACTTTTACACATATTTCAAATAGCATAATACATTTTCAAGTAAAAAGACAAGAGCATTAAACTTTGAGGCTACAGTCGTCTGAAAACTAATTTTGAATAACTTTTTAAAGTTCAGTATTAAATTGTCTAGCTTCGTTTTCAAATAATGCATAATAGATAAAATAATAATGTAAAGATCTTTAAAACTTCTTAGACGTATTTTAAATAAATTTCATATTCTTTCCTGAATTCAATATCATTTGAAATTTCCTTATTCTTTTACAGAAAAAAAAAATCGAAACGATTTATTTTCAAATGGGTTTGAAATTCTTTGACAGTTGTTTCGTATCAATAGTAATTCCTTCTAAACTAAAAGAGAATAGTTTTTATGTGGATTGCATGTTTTAAATACATTGTTTTTTCATGGTTCGGTTGTCTTTTACAATAACATTCAGTTATAGAATTTTTATATTCTTTAAATATTGATATTTGTCGGTATTTATCACCCGTCTATTGCATTTCCTTACAAAATCGATTCAAAGAACTAAAGAAGTAGTAATGCGCTGCTATTTAATACAAACAGTAAAGGAAATAATCATTAAAACGTTCAAGCTAGTTTTTCGCATTGTATGTATTTTGCAAGCTATGTATTTCGATAAATAGTTTTTTTTTCTTTTTTTTAAATGAGGAGGGCAAGTAAAATTGGTTTTCGTATTTTTGCCGATATATTTAACAACGATAAAATTCGTTCAAATTCTAACAGAATCTAATTAAAATCATATAAATAACGATGTATTCAACCGTTGTTGTTTGCACATTATGATTTCATGATGAATGACAGATTGATATTCAATTGCTAAACTTGTCCAATTATAGATGAAATTCATAAAGAATAAATATAGAAACAAATTTAATAAAAAAATAAATTTTAAATGTAAAATTTTAATGTAATCTGTAACTGAAGCATTTTTGACTACTAAAAATTCTTAAAAACGTAGAATAATTAAAATATATTGCATAATTTTTATCAGATACTGTAATAAATTCCTGTTATTAAAGTTCAAGATATGAAATAAAATGTTATAAATCGTACCAGAGGGATTTGTAAGTGTAAGAACAACTTTGCCGTTCCAACTGATTTACGCAATTACCTGTTTTGGGAATCAACTTTAATTCTCAATTCTGTTTTATTATTTTAGAAAAATAAATGTTGCAAATAAGTGGGGGTTTTTTGTTTTGTTTTTAGTGTTTGATTAAGAATACACATGAAATATGCAGACTATGCTTTGCTGAAAATTGTTTAAATTAAATATCATTTTAGGTGTATAAGTTACTGAATGTTTTAATAACTAGATAAATTAATAATATAAATTTACAATAAATATAAAACTATTGTTATAAATATCCAAGTTTTGTAGAGGATTTGATAAATAGAACTGTAACGGATAAAGCAAATAATGTATATTGGTAATTAATCTTCAAATTTTGCTCTCTCTCTCTTAACTATATTATAATTTGTAAATTCGACCTATTTTTCTCTGTTTGCTCGAAAAAGTGCAAACTATAGGGATGAGATAAATTGAAAAATTTCTTTGTTTTATATAATTAAAAGAAAACTCGATATTTCCATACAGCTTAAATTCTAAAAAGAAAAGTCGATGCACAGGGATGTCTTAAATAAAGTATATATACATAGTCGTTTTAAATTTAAAATTTTTAAAGCTTTTTAAGATTACTGACAATTTTTGACATTTGCAATATTTTTTAACAAATTTTACGCTGTGGAGATCTAGACTCATGCCTCGAAATACAGTGGTTGACTTGTTACAGGCGAAATCAGCTGTTTTCCCCTCTCTATTCACAAGCAGATGGGGCCGGATACCAATGAAGTGGAACCGTGAAGTCTAGGGTTGTGATACTATAGCATAATAGCGGTCACGCTCCTGATGATTGGCCAATACAAAATAATATCCAGACATATCCATAATCTTCCTAACATGACCTTCCTAACATCCCCAGCCTATGAGGACCCCGAAAAATGAGTGATGCCGTACTGGTCCGATGTCTTTTCAGGGAGCTTTAAAAAAGGGAGCGAGCCAGCTCTCGGGGCTTCTTAGTATGACTATACAGACACTTCTAATAGAGGTCGACCAATGGCTATCTAAGGTAAAAATTTTACTTAAATTCTATTATTCGCTTATGGCCTTTTTCGTGCTAGGATTGGTTCTTGAAACCATGGTTTCAATCCTCCCCCGCTCGTTCGAGTCCCCTTCCCTTTCTTCTCTCTCTGAGCTGCTAGCCTAGCTGCAGCAGCATCCTCTAGGGCTCCAAGTTTGGAGGGTCAAATCCAAAGATTGCCATTGGTTTGTCTCTCAAATTTGATTGGTCGAGAAAATCACATTTGGATCCCAAACAAACTTACACTCTATTTGGTTGCCCCTCTTGGTTTTTACTTTCTCGTTTTTAAGTAATAAACTAAAAAATCTAATAATAACAATTAATCTCTCTTTTGCGTCAGTTACTTATTGTTTTTAAAGTGTACTTAACGTGCTTCGTTGGACTTATTTCAATTATAATGTATCGTACGATTTCAGTTGCACAAACTCAAGCAATTTTTCTCATCTCTTTCCCCATTCAATGTTCTAATATATTTTTCTTATGTCATGCCAACTCAATTTCATTAGTCTAATGCAAATACCATTACCAGTAACATCAAAACTAGAGGGCTTGGCCTAGGGAGTTTTGTTGTTAATGCTTCCTGTGAGATCTTCTCGGGGCTTATTCGTTTAATGAGTTTTTGGAAGCGGACGTCGCTTGCAAAGCGAGGTGTCCACCACTCTAGAGAGAGGAAAGTTTTGGTGAGTCGTGAGGTGACTTTGTTTTGCAGACTTCGGGCTGTGCACCAAGTCCTGTTTAATAGACTACCAGAGTCTAAGGAGAGATGGTTACTCTCCTTTTTGTGGCTAAGTTGTCAGAGAAATATTTAGGGAGATATTACCTTCATTTGGCAAAAAGCAGCGAAAGAAGATCGGGTCTAAGCCTGATTTCGGCAGCAGAGGATCTCCATTTTGGGGATCTTTGTATGTATACAGTGTATATACCATTTCCTCCAAGATCCTTCAGTAAAGGAAATTTAAGTGTACTGATTATCTCGAAGGTCCTCCTAATCACCTGTGCTTTTTGGTCTAGGTGCTAAATACGTTCCAATGCCCATGTGTCATAAGAACTTCTAAAAAGAATGTTTTTGAAAATCCTCGTTTTGAGATGCTACTATAGGTGCAAATTAATAAAAAGTATTATATGCTTAAAAGTCTGTTAAAATTTTAAAAATATTGTGGATTTTTATGTATCTATAAAAAAGGTTTGGAACATTAAAAAACACTTAGCCAAAATTGTAGGAAAAAAAAGGGGTGAATATAAAGTCTTGCAATCAACATGTCTTATAAACTGAATTTTATATTCCTCTATTAAAATAATATATTTAAAATTTAAAATAAAATGCATCATTTGCCTTTGGAATTTCGCATTCTTTTGTTTTTTATAGATTGCATTTAAAAATATTTAAGTTATATTCTTTGTAATAAATATATATTTGACTGAAGGGCTTCTTTTTGGGATTCAATAACAATTCTAGAAAGCGCCCCTTATCGGTAAAGCCCAATTTTTTAAAGGGATTAGGCTTTAACTATACTAATATTTTATATGCTTATAATGATATTAAGAAACTTTTTATTTATCTGTTACTTTTAATTTGTGTTACTAAAATTTAAAACACACGCTATATCAACATTACATGCAAGCATATTACTATTCTTCTATTTTGGGGGCCATTTGCAAAGATTTGAAATATATGTGAATTAAAGAAATAACATTTATCTTTGCAGTAAACATTTAATATTTCTTAAAGCACGTTTAACAATTTATATCTGTTTTTAAGCATTCTTAACCATGATAATGAAAATTGTTAAAGGCAAAAAAGTACTGAATGGCTTTATACTTCAACTGTTGTGTATTTTAGAAAACCTATTTTGTATAATGGAAAATTAATTTTCTTGGGAGTTCTTTCAAACAGAAGTTTCATTTCTTATAACTAAAGGATTTGAGGAACATTAAATTTAAACCTGCATTTCATAAACATTTTCTGTTTTTAATACAAGAGAAAGTATTTTTTCACATAAATTACCTTTTTTGTTAATAAAATAGTCTAGATGGTTTCAAAAGTAAAATAGTCTAGCGTTTCAAAAATAAAAGGAAAATACCTGTATATTACCGTCTATACAATTATTAATCAGTATATTTGTAAGACAACTTAAAAAAAAAGTAAACGATATGAAATTATTTAATTTACTTTGTAATTTAATTGATTACATAGCAGAATTGTTTAAACATAATAAAGGGTATTATCTTGGTATTACCTAATTAACAAAGAGTACTAAGAAATGTATTACGTTATAGCTAAATCCGTTGTTAAGAATTAAAGACAACTCCATTATATTTGTGTTATGAAAACAAATTATTGATTCTTTCATAATTATCTATTTTTAGAACAGTTTAGAAATTTAATTTTTTTTAATGTTTTTACCTTCACAAAACGTAGTATATCACAAAAGCAAAATTGTTTTTCAAGATAGGTTAATTAAAACAAGAACTATTACATTTTTTCATGACAATTTCTTCAAGAGAATAGATGAAAATTAGACGGCAATAATAACGTTAATTTTCTTTATTATATTTTTAATTGCTCCTGAAAAGAGTGGAAAAGACGTAATTTCATTAAAATATTAAATTTACCGCTTAAAGTGTACTCAGTTGAAAAACGTGATCATACCGTAACTAATGACTTAAAGACTTAAAAGAACGAAACTGGTGATGGTGAGAAGAGACCGTCACTTACCCTTTTTCAAAGTCATTCGCCTAAGTTCATTTACCGATTTGAAACTAGGATTTTATTCATGAAAACTTAAGTTAATAAGCATACATTAGCGATACGTTGAGCAACAAATAAGTCATCTCTTGCATAAGAGGGCATTCACCTATGAGAGTAAAACATATATTTATATTTTAGATTTCAAAGCAGGATTTTACGTTATATTTCCCCTTTCACCTATGAAGTGCACTTAAAATGTTTGAGATGTATAACTAAAAAAGAAAATATATATTAAATTGCCTATGTCGTTGAGAAAAAACATGTTTTGTGAATCAAAATTAGTTAGTATATCGTAATTTAAAAAACCCAAGATTACAAAGTCTAGTTTTATGTTAAAATGATTTCAAAAAAGATTTGAATATCCATTTCTAACATATGAATAAAATATCACTCAAAATTTTAATCAATAGCATCACTGTTGTGTTATGTTGTATCTCAGAATTTTCAGAATAAGCAGGGATAATACATATTTTGTTATTTTTATCTCCTTAACAAAGAGTTACAGTTCAAGAACGCCAGGTCGAAACTGACCGAGAGGCGAAAGCGAAGTAAGTGACCCTCCTTCGACCCCACTGGTCAAGAGGGGCTGCTAACCGCGGAGTAGCCAGCTCCGTTGGGCAGCGTTGCCTTGGCTGAAGCTGGCTACTCCACGGTTAGGAGCCCCTCTTGACCAATGGGGTCGAAGGAGGGTCACTCACTTCGCTTTCGCCTCTAGGTCAGTTTCGAACTGGCGTTGTTGAACTGTAACTCTTTGTTACAGTCTCACTTACCATAGAGCAGTATGAGATTACATTTATAATCACAGGCACTATATAGACCGATATAATGATTACATGAACTATATCTACATGGAGAAAAAAAACCCATCACATGTCTATCAGCAGAAGGGTATTGCTGAGTCTTTAGTCCCGTGGATACAAAATGATATTAGCCGACTTGTTCTCGAACTAAAACTCCCCAATTTGATCATATAAAATTTTTTATTTTTTTTCGATTACACATTTCCTATGACAGTTTTGACCCCACATAATACATCTTCCATGTAAACAATACATACCGCACGATTGCCAAGTAGAAAACCGACTATCTCAGACTTTAAAATAATTAACGGCTGGCAATGCCCTCAATATTTTGAAGATTCTATTAACAGAATTTTATTGTATTTCGAAAATTCATGTATGCAACAAATTTCTAAATATTTCCATTAAGAGAACACAAAAATGCTAATTTTTTTCATGTTATGCTAAATTTAATCAAAATATGAAACAGCGGATTTTAGCACTTTTCAAGTGTCATAACAATTCCTATATTTAGATTTCTTTTAAATGTATGTAACTGTCCACCTAGCACGTTTTGCAAAATGGTCTACATTCCACATGGAAACCAACATCCATTTATACATTTACTTCCGAGACTCAGAAATGCTCCTGAATATCTTTTTACTTATTTAAGAGTACTAACTAAACTTCATATCCCGAGTTATAAATCTGAACTTAACATGTTACTTAAATTATGTAAAATCATTCAGCGCCTGTGTGAAGCAATCAAGGATTCACAGGGAGAAGAAGTGTACATCTTGAGAATCACTCATAAAAAATAGAAATTAGAAATCTCACTGAAAAATCTTACATGAATTTTAAATTGAATAAATTAATTAAAGCTGGAACTTTTTCCAAAAGAGAAGCAAATTTTAGAAATAAGACTCTTCTAATCTTTAAGTGGTTTTAAAGTTATACAAACATTAATATTTGACTTTAGAAATCAACTACAAAAGATAAAAATTATCAGCTAACTGTAATACACCCTGTATATTTCATTAACATTTGTTTCATTTTTATATTTTTATTTATTTAAAAATAAAATTGAAAAATTTGGTATTAATATTTATAAAAATGTAAATTAAAATGTTAAAGTTTATAACATTAGACCAGAAGGAGCGATAATAAATATATGAGATACTTTGAAAACGAAAATAAATTCTATTTAATATCTAACTCTCAAAGTAATATATATATTGCATTTTGCTTCCTGGTCGGGAGTATACTCTGATCAGAAATGAAAAATCATTTTTGTGGTCGAAATCCCATGAGTATATGGCCACAAGACAATAAAAATAAATAACAAAATTCTTTTAAAAATACGCAGTATTTCAAGAGGTGTAGAGCATATGGCAGAAACTTTGCTATAAGCTAAAAGAAATCTTTGTTTCCAAGCAGAAATTTTTGAATTTTTGATTTCGTAACATATACAGCTACTTTAAAGTTTACTTTAGAAGTTTTATAATCGACTTATAAAAACGAGTTATGACTTGCATGAGATATTATATTATTTGGTTAGAAGCTCTGAAGAAATATCGTGAAAAAATTGAGATAAATATTATGTCAGTTTATTATATATATATATATATATATATATATATATATATATATATATATATATATATATATATATATATATATATATATATGTATGTATATATATATATGTATGTATATATATATATATATGTTTATATGTATATATATATATGTATATATATATGTATATATATATATATATATATATATATATATATATATATATATATATATATATATATATATATATATATATATATATATATATATATATATATATATATATATATATATATATATATATATATATATATATATATATATATATGATAGTGTTTATATAAAGTATAAATATTTTGCGAGAAGGAAGTACCATATTTGATAACACCAACAGCTTGAGCTAGCACAAATCACTTACTTCGTATTTTTTCCGAAAAGATTATTCTTCTTGAGTATATTTGAAGTCTAGAGGAAACAGATGTCAAACCCAAAAAATTTATGATATAAGAATCTTCGGAAAAGAAATTCAGTGAGATTTTGATGACGAGTGCTGTTGTTGTAGCCAAATCCTAAAATGGCATTTCTTTGGTTGAGGAAAGAGAGGACACTTGCTATCGAAGTTTTTGTGACACTTCACCCATACTTTCTCATATTTCCTAAGCAACCGTGGAGATCTAACTCTAAAAAAAGAACTGGGGTGTAGTCAAAAGAACGCAGGATTACTTCTCTCACTTCTTAAAAATGTTTAAGAAAGCTTGAATATGATGCATATATGTCTAGGATTTTTTTAGACATGCTGTTCGTGCAATTTGATACACATTTTTATATAATGTAAAACTTTTTCAAAATTAAGATTAAAAGAGAACTAGAAATAAAATAAAGTTTCTAATTAACTAGTAGTAAGCATTATTATTATTATTTATTTATTATTTTATTTTATTTTTTTTTTGCTGGGCTTTCTGTCATACCATTGTCAGTTATCATAAAAAAGAAGATAAGGTAAACTTTTGTAATTATTTCTTCTTCAGTTTAAATGGATATTACTTCTTCATTTAATTGAAAAAAAATAAAAATCCTTGATTAATCCAGGAGTATTAAAGAATGATTTTATAAAGTTTCCTCTGGAAGTGTTGCTATATTTTTACATGCACTTAGAACTTTCTACAAAATGTAGAATTCGGGTTGAGTTCCAGTCGAAGGAGTAAGATAATTTTTTCCTTATTTTTCAAACTATGCCATTTGTAAAAATCTATGTGGAGTTACTACGCAGTATTTTTATTTCTCAAAATGCCTTTCATTACTACACTGTAAAATATTCATAATATTCTTGAAAACTAATTACATATCAAAAAGTTACTATTAAATAAAATTAATGTTAACTTCAGATCAATAAAACGTTTTTTTTACATTTTATATATATCGTAGTAAACCATATTAGTGTAAAATAAACAAATACTTAAATTTCTGTTTCCTGTTCAATTTTCAATGAGGATTTCAATGAGAATTTTCAATGTTCAATTTTCAATTTTCAATGTAATTTTCAATGAGGATAATATAAGAAGTAAAGCCCAAATTTAGCAGAACGGTTATGCCAATCGTATGTGCTAATATTATTGAATTCATTGACGGAAGAGGATACTATAAAGACTTATTGATTCTAATTCAATATTTAACAGAACGCAACTCCCAAAGCCCTTAGCATATAATTATTGGAGATCAAAGGAATCTTCCGTAGCAACAACATTTTGTAAACATTTTTCCCATTAATAGTAAGCTAATAGATTGAATATTGCATTTCATTATCTTCCAAAAATCTTTTCATTATAATATATTAGGTGAAAGCAAAAAAGTGACTCTTAATTTGCTATTTTAGATAAATATTTATTTAAAAACAGGAAGTACCTATCTCTAAAGCCTTTGTAAACAAATCACTCTCAAACACGTAAATTTTAAGGATTTCCATAATTTTTTTATTCCCAATGAGCTCAACTAGCATAGCCTTAATAGATTCAAATTAATTGAAGGCATACAATATCCCTTGTTTGTATATATATATATATATATATATATATATATATATATATATATATATATATATATATATATATATATATATATATATATATATATATATATATATATATATATATATATATATATATATATATATATATATATATATATATATATATATATATATATATATATATATATATATATATATATATATATATATATATATATATATATATATATATATATATATATATATATATATATATATATATATATATATAGTATATATTTCTTTAGTTTTTAAACATTTAATCTTCTAAAGATTATATCTGTAACAGCTTCAACAATAGTAATTTCAAAATCATTCATTCTGATAATGCCGCAACTCAGAGTTTTATCACGTTCTCTAAAGCACATCAAAATAAATCATTAATTTGGATTCCAGTATCAAGTGCATTAAAAGTGCCCACGTACTATTCACTTTTATGACCCATCAACTGTCTTAATACTTGGTAGGAATTATCATAAAAGAGAAGGAAATCGGTATACAATTCAAGATACGCTTCAATTTTATTTCACTTAATTTCACGTACCAGGCGCTCTTTCAGGTTTCCAATATCCAAGAATAAAAGATAAATATGGCCATCAAAAGATTAAAATAGCTAAGAACTGTGCTAAGAATAAAGTATTTTCTATTATTTCCCCTTCATGTATTTCCTCTTTATTTAAAACGCACTATATAAACACACCGTAAAAAACTGGTATAGGAAGGCGTATACAAATAAGAGTTAAGGAATCAATCAGAATGTGGTTTTATGGTCGACAACGCCTATACAAGACAACAAGAGTACATAAGCACAGTTGTTAGATCGGCTACTGCTGCTACAATGGAAGGTTATCGAGATTTAAGGGAATTTTCATGTCATGTTATAGTCAGCGCATGAAATATAGGACATAGAATCTCCGAGTTAGCGTTGAAATTTGGATTTTCCCATACGACCATTTCACGAGTGTACCGTGAATTTCAGGAATCTGGCAAATCATCATATCTCCGACATCACTGCGGATGTAAAAAGATCGCGCAAGACTTGTACCAATGACGACTAGGGAGAATAATTAAACTTGACAGACGTACCACCCTTCAGCAAGTTGCTGCAGATGTCAAGGCTGAGCCATCAAAAAGTATGAGCGTGTGAACCATTCAACGGAAATTTCATCTGCATGGGCTTTCGGAGACGAAAGCCCACTCCTGTTTCCTTGATGACTTCACGGCACAAAGCTTTAACTCCTCTCCTGGGCCCGTCAACACCGACATTGGACTGTTAATGACTAGAAACACGTTGCTTGGTCTGACGAGACTCGTTTCAAATTATAACAAGAGGATGAATGTGTACGGGTATGATGACAACTTCATGAATCCATACACCCTGTACAGCTAGATACGAGTCTGACAGGTAACATGTACATAAGCATCATATCTGACCACCTGCACGCATTCATCTCCATTGTGCATTCTGATGGGCTTGGGGAATTCCAGCAGAACAATGCGACCAGGATTGCTACAGAGTGGCTCCAGAAACATTCCTCTGACTTTAAAAACTTTCGCTGGCCACCAAAATCCCCAGACATGAACATTATTGAGCATATCTGGGATGCCTTCCAACGAGGTGTTCAGAACAGATCACCATCACCTCTTAATGTTAGAGATTTGTGAAAAACCCTCCAGGATTCAAAGTGTCAATTACCTTCAGCACTTCTTCAGATATTAGTAGAGTCCATGCCTAGTCGTGTTGCGACACTTCTGCGTGCTCGCGGGGGCCTACACGATATTGGGCAGCTCTACCAGTTCTTTAGTGTATATATATATATATATATATATATATATATATATATATATATATATATATATATATATATGTGTGTGTGTGTGTGTGTGTGTGTGTGTGAGAGAGAGAGAGAGAGTGAGAGAGGGAGGGATATTGTCTGTAATATTTTAAATATCTTACATTCAACTTTAAATTCTGTTCCTGGTAATTTTTAGCTTGTCTCTCATTAAATAATATCGATAGACACAACGCTGTTAGACTTGCCTGTATTGAATTTCTAAACTTCCTGTTTAAACTTTTCCAGAAAATCTGTTAGATTCTGTCGCTGGTGGATAGTGTCAAGTCCTCATTTTCCCACTAACAATAATGTAATTTAGACGTAGTATGACTATTATCCTTTAATAAAAGCTGTAAGCCAGATTTGGATTTTCAATTACTCACTCCTTCAGTACATGTGTGTCCTATTTATTTTGATTTTGCGGTTTTTAAATCTCTGGTGATTTTAAAGATCAAATTTATAAATAGCTTAGTAAAAATAATCTCAAAATCATTAGTTCGGAAAAAATAAACTGAGTTTCATACCTGCAACACGTCATCTAAAAAGCACCATCTTAAATCATCAATTTGAATTAAAGTATCAAGTGTGGTTAAACTGCACACATTAAGATCATTTTATGAGCCATCAAATACCCTAGTAGGTGGCACACATTCTCGTAAAAACAAAGTGTTTTGCTATACAATGAAAGATACGCTTCAGCTTTATTTTTCTGGCTTTAAGGTAGCAGTCGCTCTTCTATATTTAAAAAGATCAACGAACACATAAAGCCAGGAAACCATCAAAATTGATAAAAACGTTTCTAGACTTGTATGATTTCTGCTACCTTTCCATCATTTCTTCTTCAATTACAACAAATATTATTTATATATATACCTATCTATCTGGGTTATATATATATATATATATATATATATATATATATATATATATATATATATATATATATATATATATATATATATATATATATATATATATATATATATATATATATATATGTATATATATATATGTATATATATATATATATATATATATATATATATATATATATATATATATGTGTGTGTGTGTGTGTGTGTGTGTGTGTGTGTGTGTGTGTGTGTGTGCGTGTAGGATGCATACTTAAGACCTTAATCAGCCTTTTTTCTCCACAGTCATTGGTCATAGACATATGATGCTAATTACAAAAGTGTACAATTTAGGTGCGTATTCATTCCTCGTATTATTAAACTTAAAAATTCAATTTTATGAAAATTACAAAATCTAAATCTTCTAAATAAGTTTCTCGTTCTCAATTATTAAATTTAGTAAAATATAAAGTTCCTCCTATAAAAACACATTTTCATAACATAAAAATCACTCCTGTGTGATGAAAATTGACCGAAATATTTAAATTTAAAATTTGCAAAAATTTTCAGAATTTTCAAGTCCGAAATTGGGTAAAAAATTGAGTTATTTTAAAATTAAAATCAGGTTGCAATTTCCTTTTGATTTTAAAGAAATATATATTTTTAAAGTTATTTAATATCTATATAATTTTTAATTATTCATACTGAAAGGATATTTTCCATCTGCTTAGTCTTTAACTTCTATAAACACTTGATTTTGTATGGGTGGGGTCATTTAAGTCCTTTTTAGGGGAAAAGAGGGAAGAGAATAGGATTAAGAGCTAATTTAATAGAAAAAACTGTCTGCATCCGCTTTACAACTGATACACCCACTCATTTATAATCTGGGAAATCTCCCATCTTTCGCGGTAAAAAAGATATGGTAGTCTCCTTTCAGCCTCGAGTTATAGTCTTTTAGCTCATCCCTTGAAAAATGAGAAAAAATTATTAATTTTCTTAAACTCAATTTTTGTCACTGAGAAATGGAACATTTTGCGTATAATTTTTAGGAGGACTTCTACTAAATATAACAGTAAACAAAAAAAATTTTGATTTTTGCAATATAGATTTTAAAATTTAAAAATTTCATTAGACCATAATATTTTAGGAAGAGATTCAATCTTTACTAAATATAATAATAGGGATGGGAGAAATTATAGAAATTTACACTTTGTAATTTTCACAAAGTTGGAATTTTTCTACTTAAAAATACCATAAAAAATTCTTTTTTTTTTTCAAACATTTATTTCAGTTGTAGTTATATGTCTACGGTCATTATAGGATTCGAAAATAAAGAGCGATTAAAAAGTTTACTATGCACCTTGCAGATAGTGTGTGTGTGTGTTAGGAAGGTATTTTATGCTTTCTTAAATAACCTTCAAAACTAAGGTAAGAAAAAAAATTAACTTTCCTCTGGCAGCTTGAATCGTGGTGGTATCTAGAGTAGGGGTGGAGTGGATTTAGCAAGGCATCGTAAAGAAAACTACTTTGCATTTCTAGATAAAATAAAACTTTAGTATTTACTTTACTAACTAAATTACTTACAACATTTAGTTACACACACACTATTTACGTTCTTAAAGAAATAGGTTTATTTTCTCTAGTTCTTATAACACCACTCAACACCTTGATCGGCTACTTAAGATATTAAAAAGTAGAATATGCCCCTTTTAAATGGGTAATCCTTTGCCCCATCTGACATAAAATGACTTTTTGCATCCCCCAACTAACATTTTTCCATAAAACGAAAAACGTAGCACTTGCTTTAATTGCATAAAAAGAATTTTATAAGACGGATGAAATCTCTTACAGAATATCGCCAAGACCTATAAATTTATCACTTCTCCTTATTTTTGATACTTCGGAACTGGTGATTTTCAGACACCCAGTTCAAGTTTCATTTTCGGAAAAGCTATGGTTTTCTTGATTTATGAATCTAAATTGATACGAGTTTTTAGAAATTTTCCACTAGCAAGTACATCATTTTCGCCTTGAAAAGTTTCATAAATTACCTTTAATGCTAACTATATTTTATGTATCATTTAATTTTGATTCCATGCCATCAGTAAATTTTACAAAATATGAAAAAGTGGAGGAAGAGAGAGTTTCTAAAATTTATATTTTTATTTTATTGCCTTCAAAATTATGCTCTCTAACAGGAAGTATTTTATTTAAAATTGTATTTAACAGCAATTATTACGTTATTTAGACTGGCATAGAGTTTAAAAATAGATTTTGATCCACACTAAAATAAATATAAAATTGAGTTTAATTAACTGTTCTTTTTAATGAAAATTTACTTTTGTTACAACACATACGTTTTTAACATTATACATGAAACTAAATATATTTCATCTTTATAGAGTTTTTTTATTATAAACTCAAATTTCAATTCAAAACAATGATATTCTTATCTTAAAGAATTTATTGATAATAAGTATATGTAAATTCATAATAATCATGATACTGCTCCGAATTATTTAAAAATGCTTTTAAATATTAGATTTTCAATAAATTCTTGAGATTTATTTAATCGCTAATTTTAAACTCTATTATTAAATATTCGTTCTTGAATTATGAATTAATGTACATACTTTTTATTTCCATATAAATCAATAAAAATGTTAAGTATAATTCTTACGCAATTTAAATATGGTAAATTATAAACTAAATATACGTATAAATGTACAAAATAAATGTGAATATGAATAAACAATATTTATAGAAGTGCATATATAGTTACAGTGTTCCTATTGTCTTTTAATCAATTTTAAATTGAAAAATAAAAAAAAACTTTATTATATAGGTATTTTTAACTAAAAAGAAATCGCTTTATTTCGGAAAGAAAATTCGCTCTCTGGAAAATATTACCTTAGCAGTTTTTCATCGTAAAATATATATTTAAAATCAAATATTTTCAACCAAAATTTCAGACATATTTTTCAATAGAAAAATGAATATATGTTCTGAGAATTATGGAAGCAGGTACCGATAAACAATGAATGTTTGGAAAAAGAAGTATGATGTGAACACCATATAATTTCCTTTTACATATTTTATATTATATATATTTTTTACTTATTTGATGCCTCATCAGATTTATCATTTTCACATTCTCTTCAAGACTCAAAGCTAGATTTATTTCACAATGTATCCATGTTTCAGTAGAGCTTATGTCCATCTGTTAAAGACGCACAGCGTTATTACTTGTCATATAGAGACTTATTGTTATATTGATATTTCGTTCCTTATCAATATTTTTCGCAATTACAAAACTTCCTCCACTCTACTGGAAGTATTCAACAGCAAAAATAATATATCTTCGCTGCAAAGAATATATTTTTACTTCTAAAAATCGTATTCGAAAGCATTGCTCACTTTTTAAATAACATTTTTACAAACACATAAAAATATGTTGATATCTATGAGAAACATTCTAGTAGATCGATATCGTTATTGGCGACTTCATTGAGATTTTTCGAATTTAGATTACAGATCGCGATTAAAAGTGGATATGCACAATTAGATGTTATGATAGTGATAAATATAAAATTTTAACATTTTTTTGAAAAATCGTTTTTGAGTTAAGGACTATAGAGTTAGTATATAGCTTACACTGAAATTTTTAGTTATATAACGGCAAACAGCATTCAAAAGGATATGTGCAAGAAAAGATATTATAAAATACCTAAATACAAAATTTCAGTATTTTACTGTTTACCCTTTTTAATTCATACCACAACAGCGTTAATCTACATTAGTTTGAAAATTTTATTATATTCAGTCTAAATTGCTATCTAAAACAGAGATAACTAGACAATAAAGCAGTCTTCAATTCTAGTTTTACATTCTACAGCTCTACGTTTTTTATTAAACTTCCACAGCATTAATTTACATTAAACTGACATTTTCCGTCAAAGTACAGTTACAATCAAAAAGGTAATTGGATAACTAGATGCTATAATAATTTTTATTTTCAACATGATACAGTTTATAATTTTTGAGTAATGAGCGACAGGATTAATACACTTTATATTGAAATGTTTCACTGTATAGAGTGCAGATTGCAATCAGATAGGAAGGTGTTCAATTGGATGTTATATTGGTACTCATTACAAAATTTCAACCGTCAATAGCAAATCATTTTCGAGTTTTTATATACGTTCTTTTTACGTTATATAGAGCTTAGGACGCAATCAAAAGAGGAGAAACGAAATTACAACCTGCTCACCGATACTAGAGATCGAGAGTAAACAAAGTCACGGAATAGCGTGTGATTCATATAACGAATTGGCTCCAATCCTGTAGCATAGCCTGCGGTAATCGAGGGATATATTATTACCTCTCTGTGCCTATTGTATGTATCCAGTTGAGTGTAATATAGCTGACTAGGACCTCTATATTTTTGCACATTGCGGACTGAATGCACTCTGTGCTGGTTGAAGCTTGTGTGCGTTTTATACGTTGTAGAACAGACTTAAAAAAGTGAAAACATTTACTAACTATAAAAAAAAAAAAGCTGAAAAAGAGCATAGTAAGAAAATAATGAATTAATGCATGGAGTACTATGCTAGGAAAAGTACTTGTTTTAGGAGTTATTAGATAATTCAGAAAATGTGAGTATGCATAAATTCAATAAAGAAAAATCCATCATTAAAGATTTCAAGAAAAAATTCAAGAAAAATTCCTGAGATCATATTTTGAATTCAAATGTCATCAGAAAATAAATTTCTTAAAGTAGTAAATGATGATCTTGATTTGTCAACTCACAATAAGAAACATTTCCATCTATACAAAAACTTCATAAAAAATCAATAGTGATAAAAGCGTAAAATGGTACGATTTCGCGAGTATATGGCAACCTTTTTGTTTAATTCTGGTGTACAGTAATGGCGAACAGAATATAAATTTTACGGATAATCGTTTTAAGTTTCATGATATCGACATTTAATTAATGGGTTTAAAGATTAACGTTGGAATATTTACATATCATATCACATGGCGTTCGAGCGAGTGCACGTAGACGTTACAAAACAACATAATTATATAATCATCTACGGTAATCGTTTTTGATTCTGCGAGATAATATATTTGAAATTAAATAGTAGTTTAGTCAAGACGTAAAATTAATTCAAAATTAAATTATTTAGTAAATATATTCATTAGTTGATAATTGCAGGGATGAAATTTAAATTTTAAATTATATTTTACTTTGTATATTACTGTATTAAAATAAATATATTAATAATATATATTTATTTTTTCTATTGTTAAAGGAAATAAATTAATAATTTAGAATTTCTATTTCTAGGGAAAAAAAAGCATAGAATTATAATTTAGAATTTCATTTCTACTATTATAATTCTAGAATTCATATACTGAATTAACTAAATAATTAGTTAATTCAATTCATCTGTATTCAATTTTATCTGTATTCGAACTACTGTTACAGAAATATAATTGAACAAAGATTAAATTACAGATGAGAGCGCTACTCTAAGCTGATAATTGTAGATAATACTCATTCTAAAACATATTTTCTTAGAAAATATGGATAACGAATCCATACATTAGAAATTAGTTTTTTTAAATGCAATCGTATTGAAAGACTCAGCAAAATTAGAAATTATCGTAAGCGTTTTACTCCTTATATATTTCATTTTAGAGAGACATGGTTAATATTTTATCATACGAGAGATAATTAGACCAAAACTTACTTCTTAAATCCGATTATGAGTGGCTATAAACATCAGTATCAGTAGCGATTTTCAAACCAGTGGAAGTCAGCAGCACTCGGCAACATACTACTGATTCAACCATCGTTCGGACTATGCTTTGCATAGGATGACTGTATATAAAATGCCAACTATACGTTATATTATGAGCCATGGTAACGCAGATGGCAAAGGCGTCAATATCATATCCGGAGAGTTGTTAGGCTTAGGTTCGAACCGGTGAAAGATCCAACGTCTTTATTAATTAATGGTCATGTACATTCGTGGTCGCAATGTCTTCCAAGTTCCCAAAAAAAACCTCAGGAGGTGGCAGACCAAGCATGAGGGGGAGGGTTCTACTGCTTTTTCAATGCTTTTAAATTAAGATAATTAATAATTAAATCTACTTTCCTTGTTTTTCCTGTCATTTATTTTAAATTCTTTTAGAAAAAAGAGAGAAGTCGAGATAACTATTTAATGGTAACAAGACATTTGTTGCAGAAACAGTCATCTTTATCAGGTTTTATTTATATAAAATTTATATTTTTAGAGCATTTTGTAAAATATTTATCAGAGATTAATATTAAAATAATTTTATACTAAATGTATTAAAGTGTTTTACGAGATTCTAATTTTCAATCTGCAGATCTTCCAGTTAAAGGTAAGCTGTTTTCAATTTTTATTAAATATTAAACCCTGACCTCATCCAAATATCAAATACAAATGTTTTATATTTTTAAAAAAGTAATATTTTGAACGGAAATTTAATTTCGATAAATAAGGAATTAATTTTAAGTTTTCCCATTGTCATTTTACAACCAAATATCAAAAACTTTTTATTTATGTTATTCAAAATGGAAATTAATCATTAAGATAAATTAATGTTAATATTTAAATTGTTATTTAGGTAATATAAGAGATAACTATCATTATCATTTAAAGTGATTGTAAAGTAAACTATTTTATTTTGCTTTTCATGTAAGAATTGTTATTTTCCAAATAATGGTGCCTAAAGGATTCATTTTATATAGAAAATGTCAGAATAATTTCATTATTTCTTTCAGTGATCAATACAGTGTTTTCGGCTAAAACCATATTGTCAGTTTTTCATATTTAGATAAAACTTCTAAATGCTGTTTCGATCGAAAGCTTAGTAAAAGTGATAAGTTTGAGATCCCTTTCAACTAAATTTCTGATATTATTATTTACTGAGCAAGGAACAATAATTGAATTAAGCGAATAATAATAAAAAATAAGTAAATTAGAATTTCACTTTGATCTTATTCGTAATTAATAAACATGGTTTAAGTATCAATTGTACCTTTACCTAGTAATAAGTATGGATACTTGAAAGTAAAATTGATTCAAATATCTATGAGATTTAATTACACTGAAAATGCATATGCAAAAGCTTCTTAAAACAAAATGTAACAGTTACTATGCAGGAGACGGAAATCAGAGTAATTAAATTTTCCTTCTTAAAAAATGTATTAAATAGTTCGAAAGTTATTTTTTAAAGTAATTCTGCACAGGATATACTGAAATGAATTTCTCTACTCTTTGACAGTAAATAAATTAGAATTTCCGAATTCAACCGTCACTGGTAAATTAATTTCAAGTACAATTTAAATCAGTTTTTCTCTTGTTTAAGTTTTCTGCCTCACATAATTCAGTTACGTATAATGTAAATGAAATTTATCTAATTTATTTTGCCTTAAACACTCATAGCTTTAGAATGATGGTATAAAATATAAAGCTTAAAATTTCTTGTATGAAATAACAGAAGACTTCAACTAAACCACAATATAATACACATGAAGCTTTCCCAAAATTTCAAAAGAATTTTAATGAATAAAAAATAGACAGAAATAAGGCTAAAATATAAATTATTTCTTGCATTTACGGTAGAAGAAAAATTCATTACATTGCAATGGAAAAGAAATTGTTTTTAACACGCAATTGTTTTTACACAGCATGAAGTGTATAATGACTTTTTTTTTTTCAAATTATGCTAAATCGTACAACTTCGTTGCTCTTAACAAAGGATAGTCACTACATGACTATGTATTATTCTTTTAGTTAGAACAATTAAACAATTGCATATCATATCCAATAAAATAACTATTACTAAGTTAACTATTTTAAGCTATATATTCTAAATAAAGGTTCCTATAATCATCTTAAAAACATAACTTAAAATTATAACTGTTTAAACTCTTTTAGCTACATAACATCGCATACAGTTAACAAACACAACCCTGCAATTCATTCAATTTATGTATTACTTCAGACTACTCATTTTCGCTTGGTTAACCTCTTTGCTATCATTTACCCAACGGCCTTGATATAGTTTAAAATATTTTATGATACCAGAACACACAGGAAACCGTCCAATGTTTTAAGATAGAATAATATATTTTTCACTCATTATATTGCTTTGAATTACTCGCTTTTGTATACAAAATAAACTAAACTTAAAGAGCATTAAGATTGAAATTCCCCCGCATATACCATGTATTGTAATAAATCTGATAATCTTATTAACTCTATCTGCACATACGCCCACATACATGCATATATATAATATATATATATGTATATATATATATATATATATATGTATATATATATATATATATATATGTATGTATGTAATCCATTTTTTATAAAACTCCTTCACAAGGAGAAAGTTCAACAGCTAGCATTCATAAAGTACAAAGATGCAGTCGGGTCTCATATTCAAGAGAACTCAGAAGTCTAATTTAAAACTTTATTTCAGAACGGCAACACGGCACATCTGTCCTTCTGGACAATATACAATCAAAAGCCACAGAGTTCACTCTGCTCTCACACAAGCACACCCAAGAGCGCTGACAACAAGAATTTTCCCACAACAAAAACAGCTTAATAAGCGAATTGACTGCAATATCAGCAAAACGCGAAAACATGTTCCGCCAACACCTGGAAAACTGCTGTATAGACAGAAAGTTTACAGTTTTATGACAGAAAGGAATGTTAAGTGGAAAATACTCCGTTGAACACACCATGTTGAGACTGGTAAAGATATTTAGATGAATTAAAATGGAAGAGAGGAGTTTTTTGAAGAAATATTAAAGTTAAATAATTTTGATATATTACACATATATATATATATATATATATATATATATATATATATATATATATATATATATACAATATATATATATATATATATATATATATATATATATATATATATATATATATATATATATATATATATATATATATATATATATATATATATATATATATATATATATATATATATATATATATATATATATATATATATATATATATATATATATATACAATCTTAGAGAAAAAAAACCGAGGCACCGAGAAGATGTAATACATATTGGCCACTAATTCATATGCATAAGGATTTCGACGGAAAATACAAAATTTTAGAGTTTGGCGGACAATGAATGAAATTGTATCGCTACAGCGCATCTTATCTGCTCAACTGGCAAGATATTTAGGAGGAGAAATTTCTATTCCAGGTCATAGATTCTTTGCGAGTTTCCTTCTGTGTACTCAGGGAGACAGTAACTATGTCTCGCATACAAGTTGGCAAACGATATGTGCATATGTTAGCATTTGAGTGAAGAAAAGTATAATTGAGCTCAAAAAAGCCGATTAATCTAATCGGCAAATTTCTCGACATTTAGTCAGGATCGATGTTGGCGATATTGCAATGTTGGCCGGAATATGTGAACCGTGGCCGAGTACAGTCAGGAAGGAAGCGGACGACCTACAGAAACTACATAAAGTAAGGACCGAGCACTCACAGCCTGAGATGCATAATTATCACCGATTTTACTTGTAACTAGAGCTTCAGTGACCTATAGGACCATTCATAGGCAGCTCACAAAAAGGGAGCTCAGCTCACGGCGGCCCTTGCACGGACTGCATTGACATCTGTAAACGTCAAACACATTTGCAGTGGTGTCGGGCTCATTCGAACTGGAATGTCACTGTCTGGAGTAGAATGGTCTTCAACGATGAGTCCCGCTTTGAACTGAGTCCGATGACCAGCTCAGATATACCTGGAGAAGCTCCGTACAGAGATGGGACACCAGCCTGACTGTCTTCTGTTATACAGGCCGACAACCAGTATGGTATGGGGTGCCTATTTTATTTCATAGCAGGACCCATTTGGTTGTCATCTGTGGCACTCTTAGAGCACAGCGGTACGTCGATGAAGTTTTACGATCCGTTGTGTTGCCCTTCATGTCATTCCATAATGGGCTTACATTTCAGCAAGATAATGCCCGTCCCCACACTGCAAGTGTTTCTACTGCTGGTCTGCGCGCTTGCCGAACGCAATCTAGGCCAGCAAAATCGCCAGATTTCTTTCCTATGAACACGTTTGGAAAATTATGGGCAGGGTCTCTAACCAGTTCAGGATTTTGACGATTTAACACGTCAGTTGAAGTGAATTTGGCAAGATATTCCCCAGGAGAACATCCACCACCTCTATCAATCAATTGAAAGCACAATAACTGCTTGCATAAAGGGCCAGAGGTTGAGAAACGCGTTATTGAGTATTTCACTTTGTACAGCTTTATCAATTGAATAAATCATCTAATTTTTCTCAAATTGTAATATTTTTTTCTACACATGTACACCACATATACCGATTTTCAGTCCATTCGAATAACTTCTTGGTGCATTTTTTTTTGTCTAAGAGTATATATACACGTTTGGTTGTTTGACGCACTAAGGTATACTTTTTTTTTACTCGAGGGGTAATGAGACCAGGGCCTCCTGCTTAATACCTATTCTGAACGCCTACTAACAGTTATGTGGGATGTAAACCCATGGAGTCCAAGAGGAGTAAAGTACCATTTAGCACTCGCCCGGCATACTTTAATATGAAGACTTTAGATGGTTATGGTTCTTACTGCTACTTATGGATACCAATTCAACAGTATAAAGAAACATGCAGATATTTCTTGACAAAGCAGAAGCTAGTGTTGCCACATTATTCATCGATACGTAAATATTTGGCTTCAGATTGGTTTGCAACTCTAAGGTCTACTACTTTGCTTCACGTGGGCTAATAGACTACTAACAATTTACGAAAAACGACTTGATTAACTTTTTTTTCACAAATATGACAAAAAAATCTAACGAAATTGATCAATCTTAACGCCAGGTATCTCAAAGTATGTTATTTGTGACTTTGTTAGTTTTATTTGTATGTCGACAGTAAATGTATGAATGACTATGCTATTTAGAGGCTTCTTTATTTTAGAAATATTATGATAAAAATGAGTGACGTTATAAAATCGTGTAGAAATTCGTCAAATTTTATCATTGTTAATTGTAGAAATACCATTACCCTTTTTTAAAATGACATAGGGAATTAAAAATCATTCTTCTACGGAGTATATAAAAATATCTAAAAGGCCTCATCGAGATGAGTTTTTTATATCTGTGTGAGAGTATATAATACATACATAAACTTGTATACATATATATTTATTTATATTGTCTAAAAACCTTTAAAGGAAAATTGAATTCCTCAACCCGAACAAAAATTTCAACGGAATTCAAGCTTGCAAATGGCGTTTAAGCGATGAATTGCGTTAAACTAATGAAACCCCGCATATTTGTTTTCATAAGTAGCTAGGGCGAAGCTTGCTTCGATGGAATTAATTGGGCAAGATTGATAGCACATGGTAGCCCTGTTACTTGGCCATCATGATCATCTGGCCATCACCTTTAGAAAGTTTTCTTCAAGAGACGGATGAGATACCTGATTTATGTGACATAACTGGATATATCAGAAACAGTAATAGCAAGGATTGTACACTCTGCAGTAGAAATCTAGGAAATTTTTACACCTTCGACCCAGTCGTTGCTACATTGCTGTACCCTACGCTATAAGGTCCGTGGCCAGCATATTGAACAACTGTTATAAGTTAAAAGTCGCAAAAGGGGATATCTGGCTAACAACTGTCTTGTTAAAGGCACGTGCAGTCACTGGACCTCTTCGTACCCGCTTCGTAAGACGGAATTCTTTTATAGCTGCAACGGAGTTCTGCTGGTTCTGGTAAAGCAGAATTACCAGTAGCCCTTGCAACGGAGGCATGTACTGCAGATAAGAAACTAATGTTCGACTTAATATAACTAATAAAATACCATATGTGCTACAGCGCTACCTATAGGCAGGTTTTTGTACTAAATTTTTTTATGTAATAAATGTCTAGAGCATCATTTGAATTAGCTGTAGTTCCAGTTATATCTCGTTTAGACCAAAACAACGTATTCTAGATTCCTCAGAACTGGGGAACTTATTTCTTACTATCTATCTATCTATCTATCTATCTATCTATCTATCTATCTATCTATATATATATATATATATATATATATATATATATATATATATATATATATATATATATATATATATATATATATATAGATATATACATATATATACATATATATATATATATATATATATAGAAAGAGAGAGAGATAGATATAGATATATAGATAGATAGATAGATGCGTTGGTATAAGTGCGCCTTCAAATAAATGGAAAAATCTTAGTAATTGCCTGTAACTATAGATAACTTATTAAAAATGTATACAATAAAACCTAGAAGATCAGTACTTTTTATTTTAAGATGCATAATAATATCTAAAGTAGTTTTTAATAAGTACGTAAAATATATTTTAATTTAACATAAAACGACTTATACGGCTAAAAAAATAAAGTTTAAACATATTTGATATATTACAGAATTAGTAGTGTTATATAACAATAAAATCATTTTAATAGTGTTATAGAAAACGCGCATAGTTTTTTAACTTTACAGATGCCCTAATAAATCTCTAATACTACATTCGTTACTCCTGAAAAGTTTTGAAAAAATGAAATTTGCACAGTATCTCGGAATTTTATAACCTGCTTCGCTTTTTTTAATAGTCTAAAAAGCAGTTAAGTATATCATTTTTGTACCCTGTTATCGCAATTTATGAAACTGCTCATTTCTCATGCCATATGTTTATCACATCATTTATCTCTGGCTGATGTTTTAAATGTTTAGATTTCAAGTTAAGCATTTATTTTATTAATAATTGTTTTTTGGTGTCTGTTTCTGTGAATCATATCTATATTACTTTTCCTTTGAGTTCTTACAATCATAAAGTGAATATAAAATACATATATCAGGTTTTAATGTTGTGAAAATGTTTGAGAGAAATGTGGCTGTATGCTTAAATAGCTGTAGATTATTATCTGCAAAGTAACTATAAAAATAATGTTAAACACAATCTGTTCAAAGATGATTATTTCATAGTTTTTGAAATTTTGGAGGTACTGGGATATCAAAGATTGAATCACGTAAAATTAGAATTAAGATTCAGAAAATTTCGTGAAGGAGTTTCAGGAATATTATCCTTTTCTTTGCTTCACAGTATTGCACCTCTAATGTAGTCAAGATAATTCCCTACGAGAGAATGATGAAAATTTATCCGAACCTTAAACAGGTGATGACATAATGATATGGATCTGGTTTTTTGTACCAGAGTAAACGGGTTCGAATCCCGCAGAAGTTATAGATATTCATATCCATTTAGATTCGGATTTTAGCAGTGTTAGAGTGCAGCTGCGTTTTGATTAAGTGTTTTGTGAAGCTGACCTGCTCGCCGCACTCACACGTTGTGGGTTGTTTTTTCTTGACTTAAGGAGGTGTGTGTTGTGGTCATTGGAAACGACTGTACTTCAACTTCAACAGGTTCGAAGAGTTGTGGTTGGTCTCCAAGGAGGCGATTCAAGACCATTCCTTAAGACCCGGTCAGTCTTGACTGCGCCGGAAGAGAGACGCCTCGGCTCAGGATAATGGAACCACACCGAGATGAAAGGGTTTTGGAGAAAGAAGTATAGGGTTGCTGGAGGAGTTTAACAGAAATGGAAGAGAATGTAGTGTACTTGTGAATTTTAGGCATTTATTTTTCATGTGGAGCACGTGGTGTGATACTTTTACTTTATTATATCTATTTTTAGCATTGTCCTTCCTTCCTTATTCATATATTTGTTTTTAGTTAGATATAATAGTGGCTGTCTAATAAATTTATTTTTGAATGTGGGTAAATGGGTCTTGAGAAGAAACAAAGACAATGTACAACAACCATATCAAGCAGTAGATTCATCATTAGTCCTTTCGTGCAGCAAAAAAAGTTGCACCAAATTGGTTTTCGTGCACCAAACCAAATTAAACCCTTCAAGCCCTACCCAGAATTGGAATCCAAAGCATCTAGTTTAAAGAGCAAAACGAAAACCTTTATACAAGATGAGCATCATTTTCATCGCATATTCCATGGAAAATATTCCTTGGTATTCAAGTCATAAGAATTCAATGTAAATCAGTTTCATTTTGAAATAAACATATACGAAAAATTTGATAATATTGTTAATGAACAATTTGGCTGTTTCATAAGTCACGGTCTGGCATGAAATTGTAAACATTAAACCATTTATTAAATCTCCTAACTAAACATATTTAGAAAATATATTTCCTCGTGGGGTATACATAAAAGCTCACAACAAAGATTGTTGCCCCATTCTAAACTGATTTTTCTTCTTTAATGATTCGACAGTGGGGTTTTTCCTACAATAAATTCTTTCTCTTCCAACGACCACCACTGCAGTTTTTTTAAAGAATGATTAATGACCTCTGTCGGGCATTGGTCCCGAGTCTCCAAACTTTCAGGGTGGTTTGATATCAAGTGAATTATCTGAGCTATTTTTTGTATCTTTGGACCAGAAAAACTTGCAATACTTTGATAGAAATTGTTGTGAATGAAAATGCCTGCATAGCACTCTAAATAACGTACTTAAAAGTGCATTCAATATACAATAATATTACACAATAACATAAAATATAAAAGCACAATTTTATTTGCAATTGTTAAAAGAGGTGAAATATTAAAAAAAAACACAGGTATGTAATGTGACTTTTTATCTACAAAATGATTGCAAGAGAGTGATAATTATTAGTTTTAACTAGTTTATGTACTACATTACTGACAAATCAGTATGACCCCTAAAATTAAGCTCATTTTCATTGTTTAATACTTTAAATATAAAATATTATTTTAAATGTAGAGTTTTTAATATTACTATAAATAAGGAAATTTAAACACTTACTGGCTTGAAAATTTTCGGGAAATATATTCTCTATATAATGCATTTTATCAAAAATTAGCATAATTCTATGCAATGCTAAATTCGAGATTTTTTGTTGTATATACATTTTGTTTTATAAAAGAGGTTCATATTATTTTCTATAGCATTTCATTTGTTTGGTTTTTACAATGTATACAGAGCAAAAAAATCGTATTGGTTTGGTTTGGAGAGCTACCACTTATTGTATAACTAAAAGAAAAATAACGAGGCGACGACCTACTGCTTAAAGCGGATTCCGAATTGCTAGGTACATACATGCCAACAATGGGATTTGAACCCATGAAGGTCGGTACCTAATATCAGAGCTGTACAATTTGGCTATCTTTCGGCAAAACTTCGTACTGTGAAATGTATCAATATTTCCTTTATTTTCAGCAAACAAAAATTCGCTAGGAAAAAAAAATTATAAATAAATAAAACGCCAAATATATAACACAGGCTAAAAAAATCATGGTTTAAACGGTTAAATGTAATTGATTTCATATGATTGGCATTCAATTTTACACGTATTTTTCTACGACACATGAAATCAATAATTTTACCCCCAAACAACTGTGATTACATTGAAGCATAAAAGAAAATCTTGCCATCTCATCAGAGGGATTTCTGTGCAGTGTGTCATCTGTTTTGACATAAGCTTGAAATTCTGTCTCTCCATTTCCAAAGTAATACTAAAGAGAAAGAGAAAACCAAGTAACAAAGTCAGATTTTTCCAGAGACTGTTGTTCCGACGGTTATTTCCAACATAAAGTCCACTAGCTGTAGAGAGATTTCTTATGAATGTCAAACATCTCGAAAGGATTATGACAGATGACGAAAAGGTCTGTCAAAAACCATCTCTTCTTTTTCATCCTTACAAATAATACGGCTGTTTCATTCAGTCTTTTAAAAAAGAAAAAGAAAAACCATTATCTAAGTGTTTATATTTTCCTGTTTTATCGAATAATTATGATAGAGTTTTTCATATTTTTTTACATTTATTTCTCGCCCGATATATATATATATATATATATATATATATATATTATTCATTATATGCTTACAAAGTATTATCTTTTCAATTTGCAATGTAACTTTTAAACTTCTGTGAAAAATGTAAAAATATTGAAAATTCCTTTAAGGACAAGTTCGTTTCTGGGTAAGGGTTTTTGAGTCAAAAATTCTTCATTATAACAGCATTATACTGACTCATGATAAAAGAAAAATCTCCATTTAAAGATTTCTGCAGTTAGGAATATTGACTATAACAAAAATTTAGCCTTTATTTCAATTACTTTTTTAAGTAGTTTTTCTTCGTGAAAAATTAAAAAGTATGTATCGTGTGTAACACTTATATATAATTAGTACTTAATTTATTCCATTGCTATCATATAAACTCTCAAATTTCAAATTTGATCAAAATGAAACATTTTATGTTATCTTACCAATAGAACTCTTAGAAATAATATTTTAAATTATAAAAGGAAAATCATTGATTTACATTACGACAAGCTATGAAACGAATTAAAATCTTCAGACTAAAAACAATATTTAAAACTATAAAACTCTCGGTTTAAATGCCATCGTAAAGCCTTCAATAAAGAATGAATGACCAATAAATCAGTTCTTTTAAATAATGCATTATCCATACCCGTTTTATTTATTTTCAGTGAAAAATAACTAAATTCTAAGCATCTATATATACTAAGCAAGTGAATAATACTTTTATGGACATCCTGTATGTCTATACCAATAAGCAAAGTACCAAAAGAGTTTCCTAATCATGTTCTAACATGTCAGTTGAAACCTCTATCGTATCTTCATAGGATATTGACAGAAATCGATCTCCTACAACTTATTTATCTTACCAGGACATTCCCGTCTACATCTAAATTTGTCACAAATATCTCCTGTCAGACCCCTCTCTAAAATTATTCAGTTGATAGTTTCGGAGAAGGAAAATGAAGCTTACGAAAATCAGGCTTTCTACTCTTGGTTTTTTAAACAAGCCAATGGTTTCTACTCTAAAAGCATAAATTTTATCAGCAGTTCTCTTATTTACGTTATCGAATTGAAAACAGTATAGCAGGCTCTAAATACTTTGCTTCTCTACCCATTGAGTATAACTAAAGAATATAAGAAGACATAATAAAAATAATTTCTTATGGATGATAAAAAAAAATTGATAGGGTCTCCGGATTGATAGGTAAATATTGCTACAACAGGACTCATTTAATCGGTATTTACAGCTCATTGTGAACAGCTAAAAAATCCATACCAAAACTCAATTTCTGATGTTTAGGCTCTGAAAGTTACAGTATTGCCTGTTTGTTCATCATTCGGTAATTTCTAAAGCGAAAAATATATTAAAATGCATTAAATGCTTTAAAGAAGCGACTCGGTTTATATTTTTTGGTTACACTCTTTTCAATAAACTAAAACCTAAAATACTCTTAGTTGCATGGGCTCTACAAAGCAGACGTGGCTTCATTATCCCCTTCGCGACCACCGTCTCATATACGCGACGCAGTGAAATCTCTCCAGCTTCGCCTTCACTCGATGATCTCCTTTTTGATATTAAGAGACCAGCGTAACGTATACGTAATAGGAGAATTGAAGGCTTTATTTTAGTTTTTAAATGCTAGGTTTAATTACTAGATGGCGTAAACGGCAACGGTTTTCACAGCGGTCGACTCGTATAGCATTTACGTGCTGGTCCTCAAGGGGTTAAGAGTGGTATAAGGTTTATCGACTTCTCAAACAGACAACAGTTTTTCCTCTTCAATTTGTTCAAGTTTTCATCAAAATCAATATAAACTACATATTTCCATGATTTACACACAAAAATTCATAAGAAAAAACTGGTATATTTTAAGGCCTAAATCGGTAACAGCTACTCTGCTGTTATAATCTGTTGGTAAAATACAATCAAAATGCATAAGTTTCCTGTACGTGTTCATTTCACAAAAAAATAAAAAAAAGGATAACAAATTAGACCCAACAGAAACACGAAATATAGTTAGAGAATTCAAACCCACGTCTTTGGATTCACAAACTAGTACCGTAACAGTTTGGTTATAATACATAACACCAGTTTTGAGTAAAATGGCTTTTAAATTCAAATCTTAAAGCACATAAATAATTAATATAAATATCAAATATATTAACACATTTAAATCCTATGTAGTAATTTTTAATGTATTAGTTGCTAAGTTTATTAGCTATGTATCAGCAGTCCAAAATACATTAATTAGAACCTTAAAATAGGTATTAGGGAACATGCCGTTTACTTTTCTAGTTTATTCCAGTTTATTATTTAAGTTCTACAACTGATATTAATGCATCTAAATTTTCCAAACAAAATATTTTATATAGGCTATCTAAAGCAGGAAAAGTAGTAAAATTTTGATATATGATGCACAACACTATAAAATGACTCATAAAAGGATTTCATTCGTGTAAAAAAGTAATTATTTGGACAAAATACTGGGAACGGAAAGTTAAAGTGGCTTTCAATTTGTAAAACAAACTTTTATCACAAACTTTAAATGGAGTTTAAAAGAGAACTAATTGAAATCGTTAAGATCGTGCATTAGAATAACACAAATTCGGACGATGTATTAAAAACTATATTTTGGGTAAATAATATTTTAATGGAAGTAAAGCTCCCAGAAGTTAGATTGCAGGTTTTAAAGCTTATTAAAATATATTTTTCCCATAATGTAATATTCTGTGCAAAAGTTTCCGCTTAATTTTGCGAAAAATTAAATAACTCATTTAATAAATATTAGATGCAAATTGTTTTGTATTAATATTTTATTTTTAACGATATATATATCGTAACTCTAAGATACACAGCCATACTTTTTGAAGATTAAAATAAAAATTCTTAGATTGCAAAGAAAAGAAATTATATTTTGGACAAATAATTAAATATCGAAAACAAAAAGTGAGAAATATAGTGGAAATTGAAAGACAGTTGGCCATCTCTCCTTCAAGCAAAGGATACATGGCTATCTAGAGCAAAAAAGCAAAAAAAGAGAAATTAAAAGAGTTAAAAATAGCATATTTCACACAGTTAATCACGAAAAACATATAGCAATTTGTAAAGAATCAATAATATCACGGGAAATGAGTGAATAAATTTTTAATAAACAAAATTTGAAGTAGAATTTCAGTCCTTAGCTTTTCGAAAAATTTTACTCACTTTGGCAAAGGTCTTGATAGTTTGCACACGTTTCATGGAACCTCTTCAGGCATCTTATGCATCCAGTTGTCCTTTTCGTGCTGTATTGCATACTTCTCCACAAACAACACAGTGGTTGTGATTAAATTCTATTTTCATGAAATCTGTAGAATATGTTCACTTCAAATGTCTTCTATCTTATTCTTCCAGAAAATATCATGTTTTTATTTTAACCTCCCGTTTATTTTACATTTTTTTTAAAGTTTATTCATCCACTTGATCTGTTTGGGGAATGCAAGTTTTCAAAGTTTTTCAGTTCTTTGGTGATATCACAACCTTAGCTACGTGTTTGGTACGTTTTGTAACTCGTTTTATCATTATATACGAAGTCGATGATTCGACAGCAATTAAGCTTCATCCATGTTAAAAATGTTCCTCAAACAACTCATTTTTTCCAAACTGTCATGAAGTTCTTTGAAGTAGGTATTTAATTCACCATCATTCCTAGTTTTACTTCTCGCAAATGATAGATCTTCAACTTTTCTGAATGATATATCAGTATGGCCACTTAGCTACAGATTTGGTCAAGCATACCCAGACTTTTCCCTTATATCATTAAAATTGGGCTTTATATACAGTTCTTTGGCGAATTCAAAAGCAAGAATTCTCATATAATCTCAAGTGATTATTAATCATAAATTATATTTAGTTTAAATCCTTTATTCCATATAATTTTTAAATATCGATTAACAGGGGTTATCTCTCATCAATTTCATGTAGCCATCTATCCTGAAATTCAATGACTAAATAATTTTAAGCATTCTGCATTGTACTTCTTTATTTTAGGCTTATCAAAGACTGGATTATATTCCAGAAAATTTCATAATAAAGAAAAATGAAAGGTGTGTATTGCAAGGCATTCAAATATCTAACTTAACAAAAATATCCAGATATTCAATTAAATAAACATTAAAAATTCACTTAATTTTCATAGTCGAAATTTTATATATATATATATATATATATATATATATATATATATATATATATATATATATATATATATATATATATATATATATATATATATATATATATATTGATTGATGTGTTTTTGTGTATAGGTGTGGAGTGCATGTGCACGAGCGTTTCAAGATAGTCACTGAAATATAACGTAGAACTTGTTCTTCTAAAGACAAATCATTTATATTATAATAAACGCAAAACATGTTGCATGAAGCACAAATTTTAATTAAATAATAATGTGCATCATCTTTATATTCCAAGGGGAATTTATTGATAAAAATTTAATATAGCTTTAGTATTTCAGTGCGGGAATTTGCTATAAAATTATAGATGACAAACACTTTTTAAGCTTTTGAGTTTTCTTCAAGTGTTTACACTTCCTTAATCATTTTTTTAAACTATATTATATTGTTTTAACTGTATTTTCTTTTAGTATCGAATCCTTTAGAATTAAATAACTCTACTGATTGAAAGGTTATAACAATCATTTACCAGAAGCATAACGTTTTAAATAAACTGTCCAGAACTATGTAGCATAATATTATTTTTATGAACCCCAATATGCTCACTAATTTTGAACAAACCTGTATTTCTAATTTACTCTCCTTTACATTCACTGTGATATTTTTAAGTGAATCAGTTTTTTTAAAGTAGTAGTATATTATAAAAAATTTAATTGCAGGACACATATTTGTGAACATTATGAGAAAAATATCAAAAACGATTCGCTTTTGATATATTTTAACTCTACCAAAATGTAGAGATTAAACAAGTCATCCCGTTCCGACGTTGTCTCTTCCTTTTGCGTCCAGCTGTATTTCAAACTTTCGAATCTACTAAAAAAAAACTTTTGTTGTTTTCAAACTATACAGTTACTATTTTATTACATTGCAACCCAATGTAAGTAAGCACAATAAAAAGTACGGAGTCAAGTGAGCTGCATAAACATTTAAGTCGTTCATCTTCTGTCTCCCTGATCAGTCTGCTTTTAAAAACCACTCTCACTCATCAGTTTACACTCACTGAAAATGCAGCTCACTAAAAGATACTCAAGAAATACCTCTTTGCATTTACTGCTACATTATGGTCCAAAGGTTTTACCTTTCATATAAACGTATTCCCTGTGTACTGAACTTTTTTCTGTAGTTTTTGGAGATATGATTATTCCATTTTACACTTCTGAATCCACTCGTACTACTATTAATGGTTTAGATTACAGTTTCTACTATGTCTATAATATTTAGAGTCTAGTAGGCTCTTAAACCAGAGAAATTAAATCATAGCTTAATGTTTGGAATGCACTTATCCTGAAGTGAACAGAAATAAAACTTGGAAAATCAAGTGTGATAATGTGGCCATGTTGGTAACAAATCCAAATATGTACCCGTAGAAGGCTCTGTAACGAACGAAATGATGTAGCTGGATGAAAAGATGCATGGTGTTTAAATTTCTACTTCAAATTTCATAAAAGGATACAAGTCCTCATTTTTTACAGTGAAACAAAATTTGGAGAAAAAGTCATTCTCAAAATTTTGGTCTTTTATAAAGATTGTCGTCTTACCCTTTTTCACTTACATACGAAGTAATATTTTTAAAATTATATTAATGAGTGTGTAAATGATAAGTTAAAAATCTAATAATGTAAATGTAATAGTTTAATTTAATATGTGGTTTTTTTTTTAAAGTTGTAAATCTGATTCCTGATTTAGCTAATATCAATCAACAGAATGAAATACTTAAAATATTTGGTTGCATAACATAACAGGGTTGAATGCCATGTTGAAGCCAAAAAGTTGGCAGTTTTAATCAACAAATTGGAATAACAGCAAATTTTCCCTACATAATGCTATATTCAGTATGCAGCATTTTTGGAGTCGTATAAATTATGTTAATAAATAACCGCTGTAAAAACTAATGGCTCAATAAATAGAAATATGTAATGCTATGACATTACTTTTTACTGCAAAAAGACCAATTTCTCATTTTGTATAAAATTAGAAAATTTATTCTCATACTACACTTTTCAGAAAAAAGTAATGAAACCATGTTTCTGAGAAGCATGTTATTAGGTACTTCTATTACTGAAAATTTAAAAATTGTACTGATACATCACTATGCACAATTCTTTTGAGTAAAATTATATAGGCTACATTCTTATATGGATGTGACGGGAAAGTTGACAGGTGAAATACCAACATTTTTTCATTTAGGTATAATTTAAATGATTTTCAATATTTATTTATACAGGATTTACAGAGTACAGCTATTCAGAGTAAAGCTCCTATTAGAGTTTCGTATAAACATTAATTCTTGTGAGATTTCAACCGATCTACTTAAATCCAGAATTTAAAACACAATTGTGCACTTAACTTACGACTTACTAATGAAGAATTCCTTACAATAAATCTAATTGAAATGAGAGGCAAAAAATGAACTGAACAAAAAGAAATCCCCTTAGTTGCATAACTCAATCCATTAGCAAATAAGAAACAATGTTTCTACACAGTAAGTTAGGAGTAAATTAATATTTTTATGGGAGGAAGAAAAGAATTATCCTTAATACTTCAAAAAAAAGGTGATAATAGGATTAGAACGAAAAGCTAAGTAAAGAAGTGATTAATATATCTATTGCTCAAGAACAGTGTTATAAATATCAGTGCCTCAATCGGTCTTCCATAGCTGTTCAAAATAAAATTGGTACAAATTTAAATGCTCGCATTTCACATATTTTTTTACACTTTCCCATTTATATAAGGACATGTCTTTACCTGTTTTAAAAGTAGTATTTAATGCAAATCATGTATGTCTAAAGGAATGGTTTATTCTGAAAGGAATTAGTGAAAAAAACTGTTTTTAACCAAGGGTTGAAGGCTGTAAAATGTTTCTCTTATTCCAGGAGTAACCAGAATATTGGATTTTTGCCCTTATTTAGCGTTCCTTTGAATAAGTCATTGAAAGTGGAAGCATTGGATTGATATTGGAAATCATTTTAAGATAAAATGTAACGCTTTCAGGTTATTTTTAAATTAGGAAGGTAGCATTTATGTTACAGGGAAATAACATAAGGACACTTCTAAACACCATAAGAAATGTGACAAAAATCGAACCGATAATCAACTGGTATGGTACTCCTTCTAAAATGCAGACAAGACTCATTTTAACAGCTACAATTAGATCTTCTAGTTCGGTTTCCTCTAGAGCACTGGGATCAATCATTTTTATTCAATGGCTAATTAAATAGGGACCTACTATTTAAAGTGAATTTTCTATGAACACTCATGTCAGCAGTGGGATCGAAACACTCTGGCTCTGTACCAAGAAGGAACGTTCTACATATTGAAACAGCATTTGGCTCAGAAAAATCAACAAAATCTAAGTCTAGATTAATGTATCTTTTGCGCTTAAATTATTAGAGATTTTAAAAATGGTATAAAAAACTGTTAGATTTATTTTAATAGTGACATTAATAGCACTGAAAGTATTATTTCTTGTATTTTTCTTTATTATCGTGTATGTTCCATATAACCCACGATAAATCAGAAATAAATGTAAACAGTGTGCCTATTAGATTCAATGTATACTTACTCTAAAATTCACAACGTAGCATCGTAATATGCAATTAAAATTATATTACTCGAAAAAAAAATGAAAATGATAGCATTATTTACATAAGGCAGAACCAGTTGAAAATATAAATTCTTTTGAAAAGCTGTATCTATTATTCGGAAGTTTCTCAGTTTAAATATAGTTTTGTGACTATTAAAATGATGTGTGTACCAATTATGTGGTTGGATATATATCTCATCTAGAGTGAAAGAGAAAAAATAATTTAATGTAGAGAGATAATAGAAATGTGTAACTTACCCTAATTAAAAACAACTACCCACCGTAAATTTAGAAGCGTTACCTTTAGAACAAGTAGAAAATGAAATGCTTAGCGTTCTCAGACAGGAATTTGACAACAACTGTAAAATTTTCAGTTGAAAATTAGCATACGTTCTTTATATTTGAAGGTTTATGAAATGCATATTCAGATTTTAAATTCCAGTTAGATATCATTTATTCCCGTATAAATAATTGCGCTTTTGTGTAAACTCGAATAAAATTACAAGCAGATCTAACACTTTCACTATATTTAAAGTTTCAGGTTTAATTATTAACCGAACTCAATGTATCCAAATGGAACCCAAGTTCCTGAAACAAATGTAGTGTAAATAATTAAATGCACTCTACACTGGCATGGTAATATAAATAATAGAAAACTGAGTAATCAAATGAAGATAAATTACCTATATGGAAAATATGTAAAAAAAATTACTCAAAATTTGTTCTCTGCACGTTGTTAGACCTTTAAGACCGTTGCAAATGTTCATTGGCTTTATTATAATATCTAATATTTTATTTTTAATATAGTATTATTTTTAATATAGTATTTATTATTTTTAATATAGTATTTATTATAGTATATAGTTTTTAATATAGTATTATAGTATTATCTTTTTTTTTCTTAAGCAAATAAAAACATGCATCCGTTTATGCAATAGATAATGTGGTTCTAGAATTAGTCTGCTTACTCAAAATTATTACAAGAAAGTTTATAAAATTCAAATCATGTATACAAAAAAATAATAAAAAGCTGACATTGGTGTGATAACTATGGTATACTCACATTCATTGAATGGAATTTCCATGGAGATTGAATTTCAAGATTTTGAGGTTATATCTTTTAAAGAATTTAAAACTAATTTTACCTAGTTGTCAATGGTTCTAATATTTACCGAAATCTTAGATTGTTATCTTAGTATGTTGCACGAGTATTTATATTTTTTTATGATGATGAAATGTGCCAAAATATGTAAACATAGCCAGATCCAATCTTAGTGTGTCTTATCTAAACATATAGGTGTATATGATGTATGTAGCCTTGGATAGCAATATTACTTTCTCAGGTATCGTTTTGTTTGGAATATGCTTAACTTGTCACAATCAATGGAGATCATTATTAAATGAAACACAAAACGGGTTTTCCATTTAGGTATTCATATTCATCTTAGTAGTCTGGAAAGTTCCCACTAAATAAAATTTTACTCTTCAAAAATATAGTCTTCTATTCGCAGGAGGCTCAAGTCATCGGGAATTTGTATCTTATTGTCTAAACTTCATGAATATTTCCGAAATGTTATGAATCGTTTTACCACACTCCCTCAAAGGCTTTAACAATTATACACATTTGAACCTATTTAATCAGAATACGTTTCTATTGATACAATGCAAACAGATCCAGAGTGTGCATTCATACACTGCTGCTGTACATTCAGCTTACAATCGGTTGCATCAGTTCTTATGCTTCAGTACCTATATGTAATTACATAATTTGTACAACACAAAGTTTCTAAGGTTAAGTAAGCTTTAAACCCTCGTTAAAAAGTTTTACAAAATTTTCGGTTTCAGACCTAGAAGTATTAAAAAAATACAGACCCTTGTATTTCACTTAGGAAATAAGTGACTCATTGAACAATAAATGTTTAATTCAAAAGAATCTTACAATTCGAAATAAAAAAAAATTGTAGTGGGTTCAAAACGGAATACGTTTTTAAATCCGGATGAAATTCATGTCAAATTTAAGTGCAACCTTTCAAGCTTTTTCTTGTTATTTCTCTTTTACCATCAAGAAGAGTTTTCGTACGAAAATATATTCCACTATAAGATTTGGATTTTTCTATTCTGTCAAAAATTCAATATCACTGATTTCTCTGCAGCATCTAGTTAAATTTTTTCCTCGATTTGACATTTTACGAGATTTATAACGCTTTATATTACAATGAATTTTCTATTTACTTGGTACTTAAATTGTACTTATCATTTTTTAAAATTTAACTTTAAGAAACTAGATACTATAAAGCATATTAAATTGATCATCTTTCCTTGTAGCAATTGCTGAAAATAGATTTTAAGGTTTATTGTTTTTTCTGTTAACGATTTGAATAGTTTTCTGATACAATGAGTTAAAACATGAGTTTTGTAATTACAGTCAATAGTAATTTTTCTGTCCATACTGCAATACTATTAAAACCAAGCATGAGAATGACTATGTTGTTTTACCTTAGCCATCTGCAAACTAGGATCTGAATCTGATTGAAAACCTTTAGAATGGGATATTTGCTATTGTTTGCGAAAATGGATCGTTTGATGAGGGTAAACAAATTTGCCGAAAAGTTCACCAAGGGGTAAAACTAATAGAAGTTAAAAGGAAAGACAAAAATCGCAATATATTTTACAGCATGAACTCACTACTTCTACAAGTGGTACAAAATAAAGGTTAAAAAACAAAATATTGAATGAAAATGAAACATGTTTATTACATTACTTTATTATCATTAATTCGTATAGTGTACGAAAATATTTATATTTACTCTTTTAGTGTTAAATTTTAAATCTTTAAAGAATTTATTGTTTAACAGGTATTCAGTGTCTTCTCGGGTTTAATACATTTCATTATTTCAAGCTTTATTAAATACCGAAAATGGAACACTACTAATATAACTTAATACATTTAGGTGTACGAAAAAAAAAAGGAGCGAGCCGCGTAAATCTATATTACCTTAGACATAAATATATACCACCACGACACTAAAATCGACGATAATCTTTTGTTTTTATTATTATTTTTTCAAGGTAATGAAAATGTTCTAGGATTAGTTCAAAAACATTGCTAATTACTTCGATCACGTATAGAAATAATTTATTCTAGAATAAGTGTTACTGTCGATCGATTCTGTTCCAGTTGTCGACTAACGTCTACAGTTTTTTTCCATCATCAATAGTTCAATTACTTTTAACGAAATATACCAAGTAAAGTATTCTTTTATAAATTACTAATTTTCCCTTGTTTTAATAATATAACCTTTTTAACACTAAACTATTTACAGTTTGTGAGGTGTAACCAACTCTTTTTCAACAACAAGAATGAGGATATATTCACCGGTAGAACTGAAAGCTTGAATATGAGCATGGATTTTCATCGCCGTACTAACATTTTCACAAGACATAAATATCTTTCACAAAAAAAAATGTATAAAATTTGAAAGTTCCATCTCTTTGTAAACATGAAATCTGAGAATATTAGAATTTTTAGTTTCAGTTAATTTTTTTTCTTTAATATTACTTATTTTTAATCACATAATCTATTATAATCTATATTTTTACAGCTGTTGATTATCCAAAACCTCATTATATTGGGCAAAACACAAAAAATATTATTTAAGGACTATTTTATCTCATTGTATGCGGGACACATACTAGTAGGTTTTCTGACGATTCATACTTGAGCGCGGGACACGTGCTGGTATATTTTCTAACGATTCATACTTGAGCGAGGGTCACGTACTAATACGGGTTAGTTTAACAATATTGTTTGTTTGTGGGTACAAAAATAACGGTATATACAGGAAAACCAAGCCGAATGTTCTTATCTACTACATAGATTCTGGAAAAATTTAGACAGATAAAAACTAGTTTTTACATCAGTCGATGTGGAGCCACAGAACGGGAAGGTTAATTAAAAAATCCATTTAGATTTGAAATTAACTTTTTATTTATAATTGCAGAAATGATATTATATATATGTATATATATATATATATATATATATATATATATATATATATATATATATATATATATATATATATATATATATATATATATATATCTGTTTATTTGTCTATTTATGTATTTTTATATATTTCAATATAAAATACGAAAAGTTAGTTAAAATATTAAATAATTTTTATCTATTGAGATTTAACTGAATAATTAAATTTAAGAGCTTCAGGTACAATTCCGCTGCGAAATGTACCGGCACACAATGTGTTAAAAACATTTTACACAAACAAAATTTCTTAATATATTTAAATATGATCTTTGGTCATTTATTGGGGGCATACTTCAGTATTAAACAGAATTTTTGAGAGAAATAATACATATAGTTTATATTTTATATATAACAAAATTCAAGTTATAACATTTTCTATATTTTAATAGTTTAGAATTATGTATACAAATTTAAAATTAGATACTTCCATTATATTTTAAACTGTGTTTCTACATAAGATTTTGCCTATTATCTTTATATTTAAGTTTGCTTACATCGATCTGTTTTGTTTATAGATTAAATGTATTCTGGCTTATATGATAAAGATTAATTTGTTATGTTTTGATACGCATATAAAATAAGATAGCTCATTATAATCTTCAGAAATATTACAAAATACCAAAGCATATGTTAAATAAAATATAAACTGTAAGTGCTGTAGTTATCACATTGTTTTACCGATTACAATGTTTACAACGATGTGTGCTGTGCTCTTTAATTAACCTTCTCTTTTCAAGTCTAGAATAGCCTCATTTGCGAAGAGTAATTACTTGTTAAGATACTTTTGTGATCTATGCATTTTTTTCTTGCATCTTGTAATTAATTACATTGAGAAATTGAAAGAAAAGTTAATAATGAAAAATGTTGTAACTGTAGCATATTGGCAGCTGAGTATCTGAAGTTTTTGATATTTTTACTTCCAAAGGAAAACATACTGGATCTCTAAAAGCATTCTTATGGCGAATGAAAGAAAAGCTGACAAAATATATTGTATTTAAGGATATCATTTGAACGTAAAATTGGATTACATTCTTTGAATTGGCTATCGTTATCACATTTTTAGATAGAACCAGCTTCATGTTAGGTTTAAAAAATATCTGTTATAAACAAAATGGAATTAAAGCTTTATGAAACGAAAACATTTTTTTCTATGTCTTTAGCACAGAATATAAAATGAGAATAGACTTTTCTTATCTCGTTCACACAGTTCAACTTAATTTAATAAGCTGATTGAAACATTATTATAGTTAGAATCTACTGCGTAGATAAGTGTATATTTTCAAAACAGCTATTATATTAGATATGAATAAAGGAAAGTTTTCTCCTCTCTATTTAAATATTTAAATGTGCAAAAGGGTAATGAACCGTGGAGCTTAGTCGGCAAAGGCAGTGATTTCATAATAGGGGGGTTTGCTGGTTGTGTTCAAGCCAGCCTAAGATCTGCCGTGTTCGTTCATGGTGACTGGGGAACGTAAAATACGCTCGTGGTCGCAACTTCCTCTAAGTTCTCCACCGATGCCTCTAGGTATCTTCTGCTAGGTCCCAACTTTTAAATTAAGAGGTCCCACTTGAGCGAAGTGGTTATTTCCCCCTAACAGTTCTTGTCAAATTGAACACCCATCCCTTCACCTTAGTTCGAGGGGCCTCTGGTAAACGTGCAGGGATCGTCCAAATGGCATTGGTAACAACAATACTGATACTAGAAAAAAGTTGCTGGCACATAATACGTGAATAAACAATCCGATATATAATATATTTTTATAGTATTCAAATTTTCCTTACAGAATATCCCTTGAAAAAAAACACAATAGCAGTTGCAATTCCAAAATATTTATGAATTTTAAATACAAAGATACGTCCGATCGTGTAATAGCTTCTAAAAATTGTTTAATGCATGTTTATTAACATAAAATCCATAAAATACAGCATATATTAAACTGAGATTCTTTAACTAATTTTTCTTCTATAAAAATAAAACAATACCTCAAGAAACTTTTTGTATTTTGAAACTTTTAATATTTTTTAAGCTAGTGCCGAAGGACAATGAATCTATTGCATAAGTAAGAAAGGTTAATTCTTTGTAATGAATGATTAACACAAGATTACATATATAATAGTATATTTCGTTATTTAAAAATTTACTTTTATCTTTAAAACCAAGTAATATACAGAAAAATTTTCTTAATTTAAACAAAGTTCCCTCTACAAATGAAGAAATGAGCTTTGGAATGAAGCAATGAAATTAATTTTAAAATAAGTCAACTTTTATTCAGAAATTGGTATCTAAGGAATGCATTCCTTTAGAAATATCAGCGGGGGGAGTTACCCAGTAACTATGCAGGCAGAATATAAATTTCTGTTCTTTTCTTTAAAAAATAAGGAATATAAAGCTATTTCTACGTAATTTTCTACAATTTCTAGATGCCACATCTAAACTAAAATATTTTTTCACGCATAAGATTTAAAAGTTTAAATCGTAAAAAAGAATTCATGATAAAGTAAGCATACCAAGTGGGATTAAAGAGTTTATGTTATTAATTTTATGTCTCAAAATAATTTCTATTCATTTACTTAAAAAAGCAAGCAACACGTTTATTATTTTAGAAATTTTTAAAGGATTTATAAATAATCTAGTTGAAATTAATACTTTACTATATTTTAAAACATTTTAATTAAGAGGACTCAATACTACACATAAATAGTTAAAAATTATGTTTATAAAGTTTCTGCATGTTTATTTACCAGAAAAGTATTGATAAAATAAAATAAAATTCGTTTATTTCCAGTGGTTCTACAAAGTTCATTACTATTTCCCTTCCTGAAATATTTACGCCTTGCTTTACAAAACTTTATTGGATTTTTTGATGTGCCTGGTTTCTGAAATATTTTCCAATATGTACAGCTATGAATTGTTTTCTACTAAGTCCAAAGAATATATGTCCAAATTTGGTTCTATACTATCGAAATTCGTCCGGTATTTTGTAATATGGTGTAGAAAGTTTTACAATCCTAAAATTTTTGAAAATATTTAAATATCAAAGACTCATTTACATTTCCCACTCGGTTGTTATTTGTTTCAGACTGTAAAATAAAACCTTAATTTTGCAATTCCAGGTAAGTTATAATATAGTTTTAGCTAAATTTTAATAGATTTTATATTTCAGAATTGCTCTAAGGCAATATATAAAATAAAAATATTTCTTTCATTTTTAAGGTTGCTTGGTAATTCTGTATTTCCCCTCACAATCAAATGAAAGTTAGCAATCACTTTCAGATTCTTCAAAATTATGTGCTATGTAGATAAAAGAAATGATTTGAAATTCACGAAATATTGAAATTATTACACGATAATTAATCAATTTATTTCTGCTTGCTTATAATAATCTGCACTATGTAGCCAAGGCTCACACCAACATGCAACTAAATTAAAAGATGTTGAGAAGGGTTAAAAATACATTCATTAACAAGGATTTTAATATTTATAAAGATTTGTTTATTTCTCTGTGACAATATTTAAAACTAAAGAACTCCGTCTGCAAATAGTTGAAAGTAAGCAATAAAAACTTTCTATTTCAATATGCTAAAAGCACTCTCATAAGTTACTATTATAATCAGCAAACACAGAAAATTTATATTCATTGTTTATACTTATACATGTTTTCATATTTCCTTATATACATACATGCGTGTTATATTTAACAGACATTTATTGCAAGTTAAAAATAGATTTGTGTTTCATAGCGTTAAATGACGCAAAAAAATTGTACATTTTAAAAAATTAATTATTTAGTTAGAAAATTAAATTCTGAACATTATTACACATTATCTAGAAAATTACTCTTTATAAACATTAACGCATCTTTATTTCTTATTTAATCAAAAGTTAATTTGAATAACAATTAAAATAATCTTTTGAAATTTCCTTATGTAAAAAAGTTTTATTAGTATTTAATAATAGTAATATGCATCTACATAAATTAAATTTAAAAATGAGATATGCGTTGAATAACAACAAGAGATGAGCTCAGTCGGAAAACAAAGATATTCATAATTAATTACTAAGTACTTGTAATTACAAACACATACTTATGTTTTATTCAATTGTGTTTAAAAAGGAAAAGATGCTGTCATAAAAACGTATGGTTTAAAGATTAAAATTAAATGTAGCGTTTCTAGACAAAAGGTTAATTTAAATGCTTATATAAAATTAATGGTATTATTAGTTAAATTTAATGTATAATTTTTTTATTAAGTCTGAACTTTTTTGATTCAAATAGTTCAAGATTTTTCCTTTTAAAGGAAGCTTTTACATACTTGCTTATTGTGAGCAATCATACGTAATATTTAGAGTGTAAATTTAATGCAATAGCTTTCATACAACATCCCTCATCGTTTAATGTGTAAGGAGCTCTTTAGCTTACAATCTGACTAAAATTAGCTTTAAATGTTGAGTATAGCAAAGACCTCATGATAAAAGTAAGTTACCCTTTATTTAAAGCAAAAGATTGTAAATCTACCATAAAATTAACAAAATAACACAGCAGTTCTGCAAGTTTAAACTCCGTCTTTTATATAAGAGCCACGTGACTCAAACCTTTGATATATTAGTATACTGAAAAAAGGAAAATAATCTGCGATTTAAAAAAATGAAGTGTGTGCATCAGTAGCATCACAACATTTTATATAACGTTGTGAGTGAAGAGATGTGAATATGAGATCTCAGCTAAACACGCATATGAAATGATGACGAAGAGAAATACAAAAATTCCATTTCCATTAACACTACTTTAATAAATTTTAAATATTCATAGAGAGAAGCAACAAGGTAACTAGCTGTTAAAAGCGTTGTTTCTTGTACTGTCGCAGCATGACGCAGGGAACGCTGTTGAAAACATAAAATGGACTGTTAATAAGTCTCTCATTTGCATGATTTTTAGTTTGCTTTGATTCTGATAGCTGTATTTTTCTTTAGGCCATAAATTAACATCACGCGATAATGTACTCAGCGTTTAACGAAAAAATCATGATTCAAACTTGAGTTTTAAGTTTTAAAGCTTTATATATAAAGTAATACATAATTAGTAGTAAACTTTGTTGCAAAAATTACAGCAATGGGACTAGAAACTTATTAAAAATATTCCTACAATGGTAATATACCTGAACTGCTTGTAAATTTTTTCTCGCTGAATTGTAACCTTCTGATCTTATTTGGATTACGTAGTACATCAAGAAAGATAATGTTCCTAAACAGGAGAAAATAAATCCTTTCGATATAAAAGTCTTTCCCAATGACGAATAATTTAGAACAATTAGTGATGAACTAAGTGTAGCTGTTTCCATGACTAAAGTACGTACATACGTGTGAGTATTTGATCAAATATGTACCTAATTTATATAAAGTACGTTAGAACCATTCTCATGTAACAGGTTTGAAAAAATGTCAAACTATTCGTACTACTCTTTAAGTACTTTAATTCAAAAATCTTAATGTCCGGTTACAAAATTGACAGCGAAATCGTTAGAAATTTTATATCTTGATTCGCTTTGTAGGAAAAAGTACGATTTGATACATTCAAACATTGAAGCAAAAACGTTTTGAGAAAAAACATGTTTACAGGAAAAGTATTCTCTACTTTACTTGAAATATCATTCTTTAAAAAAACGTCCTCATAGCTTCTAGAAAAAGTTTCAATGTTAGCATATTCTCGTTCTTTTACTTTTTCATTTAGTTTTTTATTTGCTGTAGCTTGAGGCTCATGGGAATGTTTTGGTGGTGTTTCTGTCGCTTAATTTGAATAGTATTTACAAAATCTTACATTCATTGTTCAATATTTCAGAAACAAGAAGAAATTCAGCATTACGACATCTCGATATAAGTTTATGAAGCTAAACAAATTTGCATTTGAATTTTTTTATATTTATTAAATGTTTATTTGTTTTCTAATTTTAATACTGTTCAGTTTTAAAGAAGTATTATCAGACCAACATTATAAATCATTTTTGAAATTCAAAATCCAAAACACAGTCAAAATACATCCATTTCTAGAGCATGTAGAGCTCAATTTTTTTTTTTCAATTTACAACTCTGCATTTGCTTCTCCTTAACATAGTATTATCTGTCATTATTTTCGTTCCACTTTGTTTTGAGACAATATTCATACAGTAGCTTTACCAAATTATTATATAGCTTATACTACTTGCATATTTTAATATCATCGTCAGGCTGCACATACTTAAAATTTGCAAACTAATTTATTTTATCTGCTTGTATATTAATATTTTTAATTGTTTAAGTTTTCTCGCTAGGTTCAGTGCCCTTAAAAAGCTTATTTAAACATATTTAATTGTTATTTTTAATACTTCTGTATTAAAATTTTAGATTTAGGTACAAATATTTATACAATTTAAAAAAATATAAGTATCATGAAATATGAAAATTTGAAGAAAAGTGGAAATATTTACAAATATAGTATAACATTTATTGTTAAACTTATTAAAAAAGTAGTAGTATCATTTGCGTTTTTTCTAAAGTACGAATTAAAATGTAACTTTTATATAAAGTTTTAGAAGCTATCAAAAAGAGCAATACTTTTGATATAAATTTTCAAATGTTCAACCCAAAATTCATAATTTTGTGTTAATTGTTTTTACTTTGATTTCAATTTCAGTTTACATATTTTCACTGAAAATTGTGTATTCACGCTGCTAAAATTCTCAACATTTATATGGTGTACGGTCTTTAAGCTTATAATTATTCTGTTCGATTTTCACATTACTCTATTTTTATTTTTCTGACCATTTTTATGCATGTTAGTGATTACCGTTTTGCTCCTTTATTTTGTTTAGGCAACGTACTTGAGAAGCCTTTAATTGTTTAAACTCCAGGGTGAATAGTCACGTTTAATAACATTTAGCAGACCTTTATAACTATTACGAAATTGTATGACAGTGAAATACACTTCTAATTTAAAGTTTGTTTTTCAACAATTGTATCTTAAATATTGCTAGACAGTACGTGTGAAATGTTCGTTCTCAATTTGCGTTTTGTCATACAAACATTTTTAAAGTAACTTTTAATCACAGGGTTTCACATACACAGGTTTGATAATGTTATGTAAAGTTTTTTAAAGCTCTTTTGACTTTAATGCGAATTTTTTCCAGTTGTAGCAGCAAACTTAAGGTCATAAAAGACGAAAATAATATACGAACTGACACATATTTCGCTCGATTGTTTGGTGCTGCAGACATGAGGAAATCTACTTGAAGTTTCATAATTTCAAAATTTTCTGTGTATGTTTTCCATAACAATGTCTACAAAATCTTAGTTGGTAATCAAATATTTTGTTGAATCTGAATATTTTTAAAAATTTAAATTATGCCTAGTACGATAATAAGCGTTATCACACGACAACTTAAAAATACCCAGATGACTGCTTTACGCTGTAATTTCGACCAGTTTTGCAGGGTAATACTATTCTGTAAATCCAAATTTACCTCTCCTCATTGGCGTGCATTCCCATACCGGCGTTGGTGGTTATACGAATACTACCTGAAAGAAAAGGAAAGGGGGGAGGGATTGGTATTTGGGGCCTTCTTAGCTATAAGGAAATATTATGTATCAACCCAATATATGTGTCCTTGACATTTCATACGTTATTTTTTCCTATTTCTGCAATAAAAATTATCTTTAAGTGCAACACTCCATCATACAGAATACAACGGTCATCTTGAAATCTACATTCTCACGATTTTTGTCTCTCATTGGCTGATTTGGTGAGAGTAGTTCTACTTTTCCCATCTAGAATGGGAAAAGTCTAAAAACGGAAGCAGGGAAAATAGTATCATGTACATATAGCGACGCACATAAAGTTTTAATAGGTATTTTGAACTTTAGCGATTGAACATCTAATCAAGTTGAGCACTAATAGTTTCGGAAATAATACGATGACCTCAAACAATTACAGAGAGAGCAGATATATGTATATAGGCTACTAATAGATTTAGAAAGATATATTTAGATATATTTCGAACTGTTTGTTCAAATCCAACTCTTGATCCAGTGCTTTAATTTTAGTTAAGCAAATATCATCTCATTATGTATAAAAATCTTAATTTCATTTGTGCATATTCATAAACGCTTGTGCATGTGTCAATAAAATATTTAATCTAGATTTTTTTTAATAGTAGATTTTGATTTAAAAAAAAAACAAGCAATTGATCTTATACGTTTTCACTGTAATGAGCCACGAAAAATAGACCAAACTGCATTTTATGAATTGAACGCTTTAAACGCAGAAACGAAAAATACCTAATAACCAGTGTCTATTTTTACAAACGTAAAAACGGAAAATGGCAAAGTCGACCAAGTGTGTCGGAAGTTTATCACACACGAGAACTGAATAGGGGAAACTGTTTGGGTCAACTAGCCTCTAGCTGCACACGCTGTAAATGTACCTTTAGTAAAGGTATCGCTGAGGACGAAATACGGCAAAATAAAAATAGAAGTTTGAGTGATTAGTAACTCGGCCAAATAGATAAGTTGCATTATAAGAAATGAAACTGTCATTTTTTTAAAAGAACGTTGAAATTCGAAAGCGAATATTAATGTAGTGATCCGTTAACAGGAGAAAATGCTGAAAAACCTGAGAAGAACTAATACAGTATTTGTAAACAACCTACCAACACAAGCAAAAATGTAAATAAACAAGAAAGAGGGGGAAAAGAGAGTATGAGGCAAGAAACGTACACTAGAGTTAGAAGGGAATGTGGGAGAAGAAAATGTTGTATAGATTTGGCTGTTTTGAAGGCTTCGACTACCCTCTTCCAGAACCACTTAGCTGGAGAAGTTATAATATATTTGTATATACATATAAATATAATAATGTGTGTATATATATATATATATGTGTGTGTGTGTGTGCGTGTGTGTAGTTATAATATTCAAAAGCAACAACAAATTTTAATTATCGTAGAAATTCTAATGAAACCATTAGAAATCAGTATCATTTGTTTTCAGAAAAGCTTTGGTATTCAAATAAATAAATATATTCTGATCTGAATCTATAATTTGGTAAATATCCAGGCAACATTTAAAAAATTAAGTAAAATCATTAATCCTTTGAATGTCAATATTTAAAGGACGTTACAATGCATAGTCACGAACTTTTGAAAACTTCTTGTTTAGTAAAACAGAACCTAAGAAAACGATTCTTATTATGGAAGCATGCAAAAGCTTTGTGGTTCAATAAAATTCCACCATTTAGGCTTACAAAAAACTTTATAAAGACCATTAATATTTACTGAAAATGCACATCACGTTTTTGTATTTAACCATTATCCAATGGTTCACAGAGCAGTGTTTTATTCTTTGTGTGTGTTCTGTTAAACTATCACATTTGAAAAAAGACTAATTCAAATTTTTTAACATGGAACATATAAAGTCAATTTTGTATGCATGTAATAGCAGGAAAAAAGGGTTAGTATATAAAATATTTGTTTAAAAGATATCATTGAAAATGTCTCTGATAATAATCTATTAATAAAAGAAAGTTTGAAATTTAAATATTTTAATACTAAAGAAAATATTACAATGAGAAATTACACAATCAGATGAAATGGCGTTATTTTATGGTATATGAGTTTCTTAACAATTAATCGAAGTTAAATGTGTAGTAACCAATTTTGAACAATTGAATATTAACTTTTAAACTATAATAATTCATTCTGTACGGGACATGTTCCCTTAAAATTGACAATAGATTTATATACATATACACAATTAATATTTATATTGCCTCCTAATATGTTTGCGAACTTAAAGATTTCTGTACATTTGAGAGTGATTATATACATTTAAATCTGGATAATCTTATTAATAAATAACAATAATATTATAAATTGTGTAATCGATTGTAAAGAATGACCAGATCATTCTTATAACTATTATTCTTATATTAACATTCCTATATTAACTCATAGCGCTTGTAGCAGAAAGGTTCCCAAGGAATTTTCTCACTTAAGAATTCAGCCTTGCTTAAAGGCTAATAGATCGGATTCTGATCAGTTTTTCTAAATCAAATTTTTAAAAACAATGACTGATTGTAAATTTGTTTTAAACACAAGCAAAATATAAATAAAATCAAGTAAAACTTAAAGTTGTTACTTTAGAAATGTGTCATATGTAAGAACAGCGTCTATTCATTTGGATGAATTGAGTTATACATGAAGATACACTTTGTTTCTTCTGTTTATAAATTATAATTAGAGATTTTGTTAATCCAACTCAACATAATAATGCCGATAGTCATATACAACTAGAGAAGTGTTAATATAATCTCGGAAGAGAGCATATATGGCATACAAGATAAGCAGTTATACCACTGAAAATAATAACTGGGGAAGAAGCTACAGAAGTGTTCCAAAACTAGAGATTATATCTTGAATATATACTAATCTCTAAGCACTTGTAGACCACTTGCTACTCTAATTCGATATAAAGTTGGAAATGAAAATATTATAACAAATATTACTTATGTTCAATACTAAAATCCTCAATTCTGCTTTTTTTTTAAAAAAAATAATACTGTAGTGTTAAACTTCAAAGTGAGTGATAAATTTGACCTTGGCAGTATGCATGTATGCATTTCGTATGTATGTATATATATATATATATATATATATATATATATATATATATATATATATATATATATATATATATATATATATATATATATATATATATATATATATATATATATATATATATATATATATATATATATATACATATATATATACATATATATATATATATATGTGTGTGTGTGTGTGTGTGTGTGTATGTGTCGAAAGAAAGAAAAACATGGCTATTCCACAGTGATTAAAGACTACCTTTAGGCATACCGGCATTGTAAGGAAATTTATTTTAATTTATTGGAATAAGTTCACTCTGACTTAAATTACTAATGCTTTTGATTCTGCTCCCAATATCTTAAAGGTAAAAACCCGTTTACTTTGACGGGAATTGAAATATTTCAAGACTAACATCCCCGAAGTGAAAATTTATGACTTATTTATTCCATCCAAAGAACTCGGCGAAAAGAAAGTAGCTTTTAGTACAATATATCTCTTATCATTACTAGGTACAATAAAATAAACCTCCATCTATTTTTCATCGATGGAAAATTTATGATTCCAGTATTCTGCGGTGAATATAAATTTAGAAAAAGATATCACATACCAGCAAAGAAATTTTCTGAACATCTAAAATGGGTTACAGAAATTGCATGCCGTTTCCTCACAAATTGAACAGTCAAAGCATAGCCTAAAAATTCCATGGAAATAGGTTAACTGTATGTTAAAAAATAGAAATAAAATTTCTAGTGAATTTCCTTATATTTATGAATCGTTGATAAAAAACAAAATGAAGTATACTGAAACTTATAACAGTAGTGTCAAATATAATAGCTACATAGTCTCCTAAAAATTGGTTAAAGTAACTAATAAAATGTATAAAATAAATAACTATGTTTCCCATTGGATAAAATTTCAAGAGTTTGTAAAATAAGTGAAATTAAAAATAGATTCGAAGTCAAATCCCTAGTATCATGGTAGACATCATTTCTTACACTTATATAACATTTAAATACACTGTCTATCAATAAGTATTTGGACACCTGTGATAGAAAAGAAAAACTAACTTTATTTAAACTCAATATTTCTGTAGAGCCTGCACGAGAGGCAATTACAGAGTGAATCCTCTGGGGTATACTTTCCACAATTGTTTGTATTACAGCTAGTGGTATTGTCATCCATTCGGCTTGAAGTAGACATACAAGTTCCTTCACCGATTTTGGACGGGTAGTGCACCCCTTAATTCGGCGATCCAACTCGTCCCAGAGCTTCTCGATAGGGTTCAGGTCTATGCTCTGGGAAGGCCAGTCCATTCGATGAACTCCATTGCACCATGCCAAGCCTTCGTTAAGCTCGAAACCTAACAACTGGCATTGTCGTCCTGAAAGTTACAGGGGTCCAACCCATAAAACTGCCACAATGTAGGAAGCACATTGCCATCCAAAATAGGGCAGTATGCATCGGCATTGAGCTTGCCATAAATGGGAACCAAGGGTCCCAGTCCATACCAGGAGAAACACCCCCAGACCATAATTCCACCTTGACTGTTAGCACAATGCATTCTGGCAGACCTTGCCATCAGAACGGTAAAGAGTGAACCTTGATTCGTCGCTCCAAAGAAACCGTTTCCACTGATCTACGGTCCAATTTCGATATGCTTTGCACCACATTAACTGATCAGTGGGGTTGGAGTTTGTGATCAAAGGCTTATGGCAGCAGCACGACCATGAAAACCAAGCAGATGTGCTTCTTTATGGATGGTATTCATTGGAACAATACTCCCGGATGCCTGCTGAAACTCCTCGCGGACGAGTGTCATCGGTAAGGTGCGTTTTTTCCGAATTTTTCTGGACAGCACTCGTCGTTCTCTATCTCCCAGTTTCGTTGGTTTGCCAACTCAGGGCACATTCTGACAATCACCGCTCACCTTCCACTTCTTAATCACATAGGCCACTGTCGATTTTGGGTACTGCAGATAGCTAGATATTTCCCTTAAGGATCGGGCACATTTGTGATACCCGATAAATTATACCTTTCTCGAATTCAGAGAGCTCCGAACTGAGCGGCATCTTGCACATGACTAATGCCGATGCTGTTTCCTACACCATGTATACCGGCGGAAGCTGTGACGTACCTCAGGACCGCAGATATCGTCATTTGTATAGGTGTCCAAATATTTATTGGTACACAGTGTAATTATATTCATTATAATACTTTTAATACTTAATTAAATTCCCCTTTCTTTCGCTACACTCTTTAGACCCTTTGACTTATAGTACATCAACGTTTAGTTATTTATACTTTTTCCACAGAACCTGAATCATCTTACTTGCATCTTTAAACTAATTGTGTTTCCGAATTTTACTCACAACAATCACCGATAAAACTAGTTTAGATCAGGATATGTTTTAATACTTCCAGACAGTAAGTAATACATCATCTAATTTTGCATATAAAGCTTTGTAGTTACAGTCATTTTTACTGTAATATTTTAAATTCCTTTCAATGTTAAATTTTTCTGCACATGATTTAAAATATGTTAAAATAGAGATATAGATCTTGTGATCTTTACTGTTATTAATAATTTCCAGATTTCTGACACAAGAATGTCCTAATTTCCCAAAGTATGCTTTTTTCCAAGTTCTGTGAATGGGACTAAATTCTGTGTTTTAACGTCTCCTTTGCACGTTGCGCAAGAAAACGCTTCTATTCGAATCAAAGATATTAAATTTACTACCGTAAGTATCCAACTATCTCGGAGTCTTTGTCTATATTTTTCATATTCTTTGCTAACGACGGTCTTTATTTTCGGTTTTTATCGTATATATCGGATTTCTTTGGAGTAACTCAACCCTGATATCCAATGTTCAGAAGTCTCTTAGTGTAAAAATGAACTTTTTAAGAATTCGTGATATCTTTAGAATCTTGAAAGTACTTATCGTTTGAATTTCCTTAATTTTTCTGTTCATAATTCTCTTGTTTGCACGAAAATGCTTTTGAATCTTTCTAGACCGGTTTCTAGGATTTTCGGAACTCTCTATAATGCTCTATCTTTAAAAGAACAGAATTACTCAAATTTAAGATTACAAAGATTTTTCCAATAGATGTACGTTTGATAGATATAAACTATTAAATTCTGAATTTCTACGATTGTTTACATTCTTTGACGAAGAATAATGTTCTAAAGTTATATCATATTTTAAAACTGTAAAATTATATTAAATTTTTATGAAATATTTACTGTTGTTGAGTTTTCAAGTGTTGCCAATTATTTTAATATTAAAAAAATTAAATATATATTTTATTAGCATCGGAAGGTTGCTTTTTTTCCAAATATCATTTAAATATTGAGGCATCATTAATTTAGTTATTAAAAATATTTATTTCATAATTAAACATTTAAAATTAAGTTAATATGTATTAAAAAAGGGTAAATACACATAATTTTTAAAAACCAGCATATTATTTTATTTTAATAATTATCATATTGACATCAACTTTATTTGAATTAAGCTTGACCTATTGTTATTCAGTAGGTTGAAGCTACTAATATGTTCCTACCTCTAAAATATTTTGTGCTTATACTAAAAAAATAAATTTTGAATTAAAAGATTAAAAGACATTTTTAACTCAGTCATAGGTTGGGACAGATAGACTGCTTCACAGAGCAAAAATTCATTCTTTGATGTAATTAAAAAGACTTAGGTTGAAGAGCAATTTTTTTTTTCAGTCTTCAAAATACGAATCATTTTTTAAACTCTCGAATTTGAATAAAACTATTCTTTTTTGAGTTATTTAAGCTTATTTTGTGTCACATTTTCTGTTCGAAAATACTTTTTACCTTTAAGAATTAAAAAAAAATGTGAGCCACAGTAGCTCAGTCAGCAAAGGCAACGATCTCGTAACTGGAGGGTTGCGGGTTTGGAAACGAGCCCACGTAAGATCGCCGAACGATGTCCGATTGGTTAGGGTGCTGGCCTTCCAGAGTTCGTGGGTCTCAATCCCACAGCGGCATGGATGTTCGTAGCCGTTCGGAATCGGCTTTAAGCTGTAGGTCCCGGTTTCATTATCCCTCCTGTTGTAAAAAGTAGACCGTAGCACTCCAAACCAAACCAAACCCACCTAAGATCCGCCGTGTTCTTGAAGATTGGACTGGGACACTTAAAATATGTTCCTGGCCACAATGTCCTCCAAATTCTCAATCAATATATCTCTGGGGGTGGCAGAGCAATCCTATGGGTCTTCTGCTTAGTCCCTGCTTCTAAATTACGAGGACCCACTTGAGTAAAGTCGTACTTTCTCCCTATCGGTGCTCGTTATAAACGAAAGGTGTACCCCTTTACCTTTACTACGGATAGCGTATCGTTCAATCGTGCTTGGTTTGACCAAGTGGCTTCAGAAACGGCCACAAGATTTAGAAAATATAAATATATATTTACATTAATGCTTTAACCCTTTCGTGGGCCATTTATTTCTCACTCCATGTTTCCAAACTTTCAAAACAGAACTGCTAATTTTGTTCAATCGATCGATCAATAGTTGACAGAGCAAAACCGAAGCGGAAATCAGTCTTCTTGTCGTTCCAATAGCAAGACCAATATATTAGAATGGGTTTTACGCTTCCTAAAGGCTATTTTGTAAGATCCTGTAGGTGGGAAGTAATTTTCCCATGGCCCCCAAAAGGTTAAAATAGAGATTGATTTTATGTTAAAATATGTCTTAAAATTTATAAATCCACATTATTTTATGTGATACATTGCTATATTCAAAATAAACAAAAATTTTACTTTTAATTTAAGAAGTTAAATATCTGAATTCTGAAACTAACAAAAGTCTTACAATGCCATTTCTTAATTTACACAGAATAATTAGCTTCGATTCAGTATGTTTCTTGTTTACATATAAAATCCCTTTAAGATAAAAGTATTCTCAAAACTGTATTTTCAATTATTTATATATTAATAAACTATTCATTTTATATTAAAAAACTTGGTATAATATATTAGCTAGCTTTGAAATGAAATGTTAAGTTATATGAGTTCGAAAACAAACACATATATATTTAGCTTGCGTCCGTAACTTTTCCAACATTGAAGGCATTTTAAGCCAGGAACATTTTTTTAAGAAATTAGGCTACATGTATATTTATCCATACGAATTGGTGTCCAGAAAGTCTATTTAATTCCAACCCTATATATTCTTCTTTTTTTTTTCATTATCCTTACACCACTAGTGGTACTTCCTGATATCCCTTTTCGTAATTTAAGACGCTTGATTGTTAATGCATTTTAGTATAAATTAATTTACTAGTAAAGCTTTCTCACATTAAATTAAAGTTATCTATTTCTGAGTGTTTGGATTTACCGTGAAAATAAAGTAAATCACTTAGTAAACGTTTAACAAACGTTTAGTAAACGTTTAACAAATAATATAATGTAAAAGTAATAGCAGTTCTTAAAGATCTTTGCCTCTTTGAAAATTCACCTTTCCAAATGAGAGAAAAACGATTAAGTTTTATTTTTAAAATAATCCTTTCGTAAAGATTTAAATGTACAATACTTTGGGGAAAAGATTTATTTTTAACCCATTTGTATTGAAGTGTAATTAATGATCATTTCTTAAATTGGTGAAAGTTTGCAATTATTAAAGCATTTTGAGACTACCTTTAAAATAAATTATGCTTTATGTATTTTGAAGAATTCATATTTTTCCCTCTATACTAAGAAATATAATCAAATTACATTATGAAAGATTTCTGGCCCAAAAGAAAGGCTCTTAAAAGAAAGGCATGGAAGTAATTTATTTAACCAAATTTTCAATCTTTATCGAATTATATAAGCTTTCGCAGCTTAATACTATTTTTATTTTACAGAACAATTCTTATTATAATATTATATATATTCATATATAAAATAAATATATCATGAGTGAAAAAGAAGGTTTTCATGGATATTTTCGCTTTACTTGTTAATTACGTATTTTTAACCAAATATCAGACTCAGGCAATTTTTATTTTATTATAATTCCCTAATTATCATGTCAAATGATCTACAAATAAATGAAACGCCGGAATTTTAAATAGATTTCAGTTATTTTGAGGATTAGAAATTAAGGATTTATTGAGTTAAGTTAGAAGTTATGAATCTTCTACTACTCGTAATAATGTGGATTATCAAATAAAACTCTGTATACCTGTGAATTTATATACATTTAGTTTATATAACCGAATTTCAGTACGGACGGATGCCTTAAAACTAAAGTTAACATACATTTGCCAGAATAAATTACTAAGTAGACTAAATTTAGTTATTTAATGAAGAAAAGTTAATAAAACGGATGAAATGAAGCAATCATAAAAGCGCTGAGTTAAGTAACATACATACAAGAATTCTTTTCTCGCCGGACTCTAAATATTCTCCAAAATATACAAAAATGTGAGGAAACTTACGAAGGTTAGACTTTTACACACAGCTCTAAATCATATGTAATAAATAGGCATTTAAAGAAATAAGGGCATAAGTTTGCTTTCATTTTAATTTTGTATTTTTTTACAGTTTAATTGACAACCTAACCCTAAGTTTAAAGCATTCAGAATGATTAAAAAATGTTTTTTAGTCATGCTGTTTGTTTCGCAAATTAAATATGACTGTATAATAGAAAAGTAATATGGTAAAGTTTTTTTAACCTTGAAAACAATAATGCTCTTCGATACACGTATGTATAGATACAATATATATGTATGTATTTATGTATGTATGTATATATATACATACATATATATATATATATATATATATATATATATATATATATATATATATATATATATATATATAAAGTTTTAACTGTAGAAGTGTTCGGTTGCTTACGGTGTAACAACGCATATCAAAAGCTGCTATATCTCTCATAATGAGGACAGGAAAACGTACTTGCTACGTGCCATGAAACTCAAAGAAAATCGTTCAATAGCACAAAATAAATATTTGCTTATATGCTAGTGTTGTTGCAGTCTACGCGTTTTACTTCTATCAAAGAATGATATTTATTTCTTTTCAAATACATAGACTATTCTTATCTTAGGTCTATTGAAGTTTCCACGTCTTTATGTCGCCTTATATTCACTTTTTCTTTCGTAAGAAAATATATTTATAAATATTTTTTTCGGACAGAGAATATTAATATAACTCACAAAATTGGGACTCCCATTAAATGCTTTGAATAGTTTTTCTTAAATGTTTTTTATTATAGTTATCAAAATATTTTTTAATTTTGAAAAATAAATATTTATTTAAAAGAATTATATATTCTGGAAAAGTAAGTCTATATTTAGTATCGAAAATGCTTCATCTTTAAACGGGTGTAAATAAAAAAATATAATTTATTATTATTTTATCCTTAAAATGTTAGCAATATAAAAATATTAAGTAAATTAAATGTGTAAATAACTGAAATTTTTGCATTTTAATTAATAATTTTAATACCCTTTTTCTTATTCTAAATCTATCTTCAGATTACTGTTACGCTAATTAAGTTTGCTACTTTGGTTATTTTTATTATTCTTACTACTAATTTTATTAATCGGATTGACTCTCCAAATTAATATTAATCTTACTCTTTACATTGTTTTTATTGGTTATCTCATTAATACTTCTCAAAATTCTACCTATTATATTTAGTTCACAACAAGTTCTTACTCTTTAAATTACTCTTTCCCTTACTTCCTTCTTTTAGTATTTTAGTATACTTTTACAATTTACATTACACTGCCATTAAACCTTACTTTAACTCTCATTCATACAATATATGAGTAGCTCAGTGAACACATTAACTAACTCCATTTTTTAAAAATTACAAATATAATCTAAAAGCTCTTAAAAGGTTCCAAGAATAGCCTATTCTCCGACCCACTGAACCAAAAATTTTATCATTAATCCATGCTGATAACTTCAATTGGGGAATATTGGATTGAATGAAAACTGCTTGGCATATTTTGTGCACTGAGGTTCTAGTTTATCAATATTCAAAAAATGGAGTTAGTCAATATGTGCACTGAAAGGCTCATATATAACTGATCCATTTTAAACTGTTCCTGTTACTCTTATACTCTTTGAAGAACCAATTTCCCATTGTACTTATAATTTTTATTCTATTCAAGAACTCGTATAAACATCCAAATATAGCTTAATTTAACCCTGTTACAACAAGCATTAAATTTCATGTTCGTTTAAGACTTTTTAAGCATAAAATATATGTTCCCTGTATATTTAAATATTTGAATTTTTTTTTTGTTCCTTGTTTCAATTATTCAGGTGTATATGTATGTGTGTGTGGGTAGATTTAGAAAACAAACTGGTGGTGTAAGTGTACATACACCTTTCCCCCAGTAACTAATTCTTTGAGGGAATATTTGTTGTTCTCTCGAATTCCTTCCTTCTCGAATTTTTTCATCGCATATCCGAAACGTAAATGAGTAACACTCACAAAAAAAACCAGTGAATTCTAAAAGCAGTTTCGATTCGATTTGAAACCACCTGCGCGATTCTCAGAAACTGTAATTTTATAACCTTGGATGCGTTCAAAACCACCCCAAAACAAGGTGATTTACTGGAATACATGCATGAATTCATGAAACTCGTGTGAGTGAAAAGATAGAAAAAGTACATTGTTCCCTCTCTTCGATTCTTATATTTAGAATCTATCTACATCATATCTTTGTCGATCACTGACACTCCTAATGCCTTTAATAGTTCTAATAATAATCTTAATAATAATCTTAAAAGTTAAATGAAATATATCTCATTTTGTGCAATAGTTATATTTAAGTTTTGGTTGAGAAAACCGAATACTAATCCCAAAATTTAGTGACTACTCACAGAGGCACCAAAAATTCTAGAAAAGTCTTTCCACCTGAGTTATTCCGAATGATTTCAACATGAATATAAAAATCGAATTTTTTAATAATGTTTTTATATTAATAGTACTTATATGAGTCATCTAAATATTCATACAGAACTAAATTGAGTATATGGGGAAAATTTTACATTTTTCGAAATTCTTCATAAAAAGATTTAGCTGAATGTCTGTTAAAAATCTACACAAGTAGTTCAGATAAATTTTTGAAACTCAATTTCTAGGTTTGACCATAAAATAAATTATGTTCTCGGAGTGACAGGATATTACTTGTATAAATAAAAGCCAACCAAAATAATTTAATTATATTTATAAATAGTATACATATCACACCCACACACATATATATAACATGAGTATGAGAGAGCGAGAGAGAAAGAGAGAAATATTGAAATATTTTATTACTTAAAAAATGAGAAAAACTCCAAAAATTGAATTAGTTTCATGTTAAATTAATTTTCCAACTTTTTTAGCACAGAGATCCATTAAAAGTAATTGAAAAGCGTTATTTTATTTTACCTCCCATAATTCATCCTAGTTAGAACATTATCCTTAGAACACATTTTTATACTCAAATAAGTTGATTCTAACTTGGATTATTTTGCGTTTATCATTATGAGCCATTTGCTAAAGATTTTCCCGTCGTAGTAATTCACACTTTCGACGAAAAGGTCATTTTTTCCTACAAATGAACTTGAGCTGTTAGTTTATGAAGGCATTAAGATAAACAACTCATTTTTCTAGCGATAGTATTAAATTAATAAATATGAAAGTGGGGCACAGAGTTAATCGACATTTTTGAAAAATATACAGGATGATTTTCTAAAATTCTTAAATGACTGTTAGCTAATGATATTTATAAGAACTTTTATGAGAATCGCTTTATTACCTACCTGGAACTTAATTTTATTTATGAATTAATTAAAATAAATATTAAATATATTTTAAAATAAAGGACTTATGAAATTTCATATTTTAATTCAACGTTCTTGAAAAGTTTTCTTTCGTACTGGTTTTATTTATATAATACGCAAAAAAAATGTTTTATTAGTACTCAATTGATATTGAATACAAGATTTAATATACTTTACTCAAATTCGTAAACAGACGTAAGTATAATTTTCCCAATTAAATTGCAGTGCAATTTAATTTAAAAATAATATATTAGTCTAACCACTGAGAATATTTTACATGAAGTACGAAACCGTCATAAACGAATGTAATTTGGATGTTGATTTTCTGGGTGTAGCTAATATTTAAACTTACTACACTGAAAATGCAATGAAAACGCTTTGTAGCTATGAGATATTTGAATAATAAGTTAATACGATTTAAACTCTTTATATATGTAATGATATTTTTATCCTAAAAATTAACCAACGTAGTTATGTCTATCTTAAAGTAATTTTGGATGATGCTATCTCTTTTTGGCATCCTTTTGAAGCAACTGTAGTGAATGTCTTTGGTTTCCTTTTTGATTTCTACTGGTTTCATAAGTTACTTAAAATAGATCCTGACGCTTAAACTACGTCATCGGCGTCATTTACGTGCTTGTGCAAGTAAACTCTGATTGGTTGGCATAGACAATTATTTAACAACGATACACAGGTATTGCAGACAGTCGTCCGTGAGATGAGTTACCTTAATAAACTTTGTCAGTTTGATCTAAAAATCCCATTCTCTTTATTTCCATGATTTATTTTACTAGCCCAAGATACCATAACTGCATGTTGATTCCAGCACTGTGAACTTCCCTTTGGGATGAGGCAAAAATCTCATCACATTATACGTATATATATATATATATATATATATATATATATATATATACACACACACACGTGTGCAGGTATATACTGGCTGTAACGACCTATAAAGAAAGCTTCTTTTCTCCCGGAAATAAGCTGGTGTTCCTCCTTCCCCCACACATACGAATATAGATAGTATAACAAAGAGTGTTTGGCAAACTTTTATCGAATACTGAAAGAATAACTACGCTAAAGCGTGCTTTTTGGTACAGAGGCTAAACATGTTACAGATTTTGTAACAGGTACAAAGATGAGAAAAGTTCTCTGTGTGTGCGATCCTGTGATATTTAAACCTAACTAAAAATGTATTGACGATAGCCTGGTAATCTACAGATGGCTGCAAAGGGTAAGATAAATTCTTTATGCTGTAATATAGCATTAAATGTAGAGCCGATGGCAGAAATAATAAGATCATATGCGCTGATAACTATTTTGCTGCTTCGAGTGAGCAACATTCTTAATGCGAGCGGACTCAATGATTTGTAAAAGCTAATTGCTTGATCAATGCTGCTAAATAGCGTTCCTTGCTTTACTTCTCTCACTAATTGAGACTTACGTTGATTTTACAATTTGTAGTAAACTATGATTAAACAAGCATTTTGACTTGTCTTAGAGAAGAGAAATAGTACGCTTAGTCTACGAGTCACAAGAGATTCCAGCAAAATAAACAGTCTTTAGGCAGACTTTAACATCTGTATGCAGATACCGATATAATACCAAAATAAAATTAAACAGCTTCCGACAATATATTAAGTCAAGATCAAGATTGCCAATTTTCTTGAAATTGAACTGAAGTAATGTATAAATACTTTCCATTAGTTAACGAGCCCCCTCTTTACTAAATGAAAATATATCTAGTAGGACATTTTAACAATCCTAACAGAACTTACAAAGAATTTTAAATTCTTAAGTTCAAAGCGATTGAGATTATTGGTATATGAGAATTCTTGGTAGCTAAAACTGCAGAACGAGACTGGTCAATAAACCGTCATGATGTTCTGTGTTACTTTAAGATATTATGTTATATACATGATTCCCACACTATTTAAAACAGTAAGAAACAGTAATGACATACTCAGTAAGTGAAGAGAAAATCGTTTTATTCCCGTCTAAGATCATACGGAAGCAAAATCTGAGTTTGAGAAAATGTTTCTGCATATTGACAAGGCCAACAACTATTAGTCCGTTCCCGTGATCCAAACCTTTATAAATTCTTGCCAGCTGGAACTGCAATTTCATCTTTAGTTGCAATACATATTGGTACATACAAGCGAAGGTCAATATAAAAGTATACCGCTCTATCTATTTTTCTCTGGGCTCAAAATAGCTTCTATCTTGTAAATCAAAATGAAATATATCAATTTTGAATTTAAGAATTTATCGCGTTTATTTTTCTACCGTTACATATATGAATTACATAGGAGAAATACATTTTCTTTTCTCCAAATTTCATGAGTAAAAGGTACTTTTATTAAAGTAGTATCGAAATCTTCTCATGTGAATAAAGAAAAAAGTTAATACATTTATCAGATGATTATATATTGTGTTTGTATATATGACAATGCTTAACATATTAGAATATTTAATATAAAACAACATCGTACTAGGAGACTGTTCAATATTTTATTAATAGTATAACTTTGGTATAGTTTATGGGTAATTTGCAATTTTAAATTTGGAATTTCTTGTAAAATCTTATTGCTTTATATAATATTTATTAATTTTACAAGATATTTTTCTTTAATATTTATAATTAAATGTATTGATATTTTTTAAAAATATCTTTACGTAGGTCATTTTGCCCTGCTTACCATGCAAACAATTTTTAAATAACTCATATATGAAAATCCTTAAAAGTGATGAATAATAGAAATAGATTGAAGTTTCATTTGAAACTTTTTGAAGACTGGTGGGAAAATTGAATCTTCCTCGATTGATTTAATGTATATTTTTACATATAAGAGATAAGCTACCTAAGTAGAACGACAGATATGTCTCTAATGACAATTTCATTTTACCTTGGTTTAATATTATTCTAAAGTAAAAAGAGAAAACTGAAACTTGTGCATAATGATTCCTCAAAGGGAATAATTGCCGATTCTGCAAGGAAAATTACTGTAATTTTTTATTCAACCCTATCTAGAAATTCTTTTCTTTTAGAAGAAAACCTGTTATCCATAAAAGAAAACGAGATAAGAGGATATTGAGCAGTTTATTTTTCTGTAATTTTAGCAATAAATGTCATCATGCTGAAGAAAATAATATCTTAAATTATAAAAAAGTGGTAATTTTTGTATAAAAAAGCCAAAAAATATAATTACAAATTTCACTGATGTTTAATTTCGATGTTTGGATGTTGTTATGTACTATAATGGCATTGGTTTTTCATAGGCATACATCTCTTCAGAGTGTATTTTTTTCGTTTTACATTGACTTTTAAATGCATCAAAAATGTACAGACATTTCTGTTTATATATATGAATATATAATAAAAAAAATGTATATTTCAATTTATTATATTTGTGCCTTCTGCACTGTAAGTAATCTAATTATATAGATGCAACATCTCATTAAACTATTATTCGATCATGCTGTAATTATTCTGCAATAACAATATAAAGTGTCTCTTGGATGCTTCAAAACGTTTCTTCCAAATCAATATTAGAAAGCATAGCTTTGGAATAACAATAATTGTATTATTTCGTATACCCTGGAATTTAGCCAATTCTGTGTGCCACTAGTTTCCATTAATACGTTTCAAGGTTCACTTTCCAAGTAATGCAACTCGGTCAATCATAGAGAAAGTCTTTTTTAATAATCATTGGTATTATTCCGAAATGATAAACTGCAAAATTCCAAGAACAGTCAAATACTAGGATTTGTTAGCAATTTGACATAATTTCAGTTAATATAATTTCCCAGAAATGAAGGTTTCACATTAGACATTTAAATTTATGCCATTGATTTAGAAGATGTGAAAGGGGTTTTGATGGCTTATACTTTTTGAGTAGTTTATTAACTGAAACACATAATAAAATTTAGTCTTAATACATTTGAAGTTCCAAGGAATAGAAAAGTATATAAACTCAATATTTTTTAGGTCTTTTGAAGGAATTAAAAAATACCATTAGAAAATAGTGTACTTATTTATTTCTCTATATTTGTAATTTCAGAGACATCAACTTGTACTTCAATTACTGAAACTTTATATTAAATAGTATAATAACAAATTTATATTGTTTTAATCACTTTCTTAACGGTTACAGTGCAACATGTTAAAGACTATTTTTGTCTAGGAAAAGAAACGTTGAAACAAAAAAAAATTTTAATAAAAATATAGTTAATATGCACACCAGATTACTTAAATTCCATATTTTCTACTAGTTTTATGTCTGCAAAAGAGAATTGTTACACAATCAATATATGTTGTTCAGTTAGTATCCCTCAGGCCGACGACATCATCTGGGTCTAATGAAGGGAAATTTAGTCTAGTCTTAAGAACTTGGATATAACATTAGATAGTTCGTAAAAAGATAACACATAACACAGATAAAAATGCAAATAAATTAACAAATAGTTTGTAGACAGATATGAGGAAAATCAACATAAACATTCTGAAAAACTTCCAACAGTATATTATGTATTTCTCTATATTTGTAATTTCAGAGACATCAACTTGTACTTTAATTACTGAAACTTTATATTAAATAGTGTAATAACAAATTTATATTGTTTTAATCCCTTTCTTAACGGTTACAGTGCAACTTATTAAATACGATTTTTGTCTAGGAAAAGAAACGTTGAAACAAAATAGAAAATGTTTTATATATTATCAGATTTAAGATTATTTAAGAAAAATTACTTTCAATTTACTGTTTTCATTTTTATTTTTTTCCTCCTATATAGGTTATAACACCAATAGTCTATTTTTGGTACCCCAAACAATTTAGATAAAAATAAGGCCTGAAAACATGATCTGCTGAAACAGCATTGTCACGAAGTCTAAAATAGGAGTACAGATGGACACCAGTTATCTCGTCAGTACCACTCAAATGACAAAGAGGATTGTCAATCCAAAATATTTTTGTAGTTAGTCATGTCCAGCAAGAATCCGAAAGCATGCAACTTCCACCTCCCTAGTCTAATACATTTGAAAGCAAATATCCTAAAAGGAATTAGGGCCCTATCACTTACAGTTTACCGATAAAGGCTAGATCTAGACTCCTTTATTTTAATTATAATTATTATTGTATTTACTGTTTATTGCTAAAGACACAGGTATGACTGCAAAAAATCAGAAACATTTTATTCTATACAGTCTTCTATTTCATTTCCAAAACTTCACAATTAGCAGGCATCCATTGAAAACAAATGTGGTCCATTTTGAATTAAATCGTTAAATTCAATTTGATATTTTAAAACGTTTAACGTCGTACTGAGAAGTATTGAATCTCATGCACTTATCACAGACTAAGAATAAATAAAAATGACAACATCCATGTTACATTTATCTTTTAACCGCCTCTTTAGCCAAGGAAGCATCAGCTACTTCATCATCCATTATTGCAGAGTCACTTCAATTCCATCACTTTGGCTATGGAGAAAAAGAGGGAATACACAAAAGCACCATCTTTAATCACATCGGCCGCTGAACTATCAATATAAACATGTAACCATAAATCGGGAGGATAGCGCTCAGTAGTAGTACCAAGAGTGAGTCACTATTTATAGTTTTCTATTTTTATGGAAAATAATTAACATAATTTAATACTAAAATAAGTTATTGAAAGAAATTGCAATGTTATATAGAAGAGAATTCTGACTTACAGAAGACATTAAAACGAATGGATTATACATGTTTGCTTCTATCAGCTTGCTTGCACAAAAGAATATACCCAAACATACACTATTCGAGAATAAAGTGATTGATTAAATTCAGTAAAACATTTAATAAGCAATTTTGTGAATACACCATTAAAACCGTTACAAATCATAGCAAACTCAGCCAACGGAATTCTGAATAAAATGTTTGTCCCCCCCCCCCATTTCAAGCACAAACTGTGGAGTTGTATTGAAATTTAGACAATATGTCTGCTAGAGCATTTGTTTCGGTTATGAACGACAATGATAACTGAAGTATGAAATGAACTTATATTCGTTTTTGGTATATTTTTTATTTTCATCTTAAAAACGAATTTTATATTTGATACATTACACTTATTTTACCATATTTGTTTTACTCTACATGTCGTAATTTAAATAATTTTTTAAAACTATGCATGAAGTTTATATTTCTTTAATAGATTGTGGGCGTAAATATGATAAACTGAAGCAACAAAGATATTTCACTGACATTCTGAGACAAGTATATAAATTATTTACAGCCTTTCTTTAACAACATTAAAAATAAATAAATAAATTTGGTCTATACTAATTTAAATTAAAAATAAAAAAATGTATAAACCTAAACTAATCCAGAGATAGATTCATGTAGGCATAGATTATAATATATATTCATACATCAGAAAAATAGGCATATAAAGCGAAGAACGAGAGGTTAGAATTTTTTCATCATTATAAAGATAATAAGTAGCTTTCCTATTTATATTATAGATATAACAAACTTTACCTTTACAGAGTAAGTGTATTATAAGATATACATTTTTTAGCCTTATTTATATTGTGTTATTAAAATATTATTATAAACGATTAAATATTACTTTAGATGCAAACATAAATCCATTTTCCATTCTAAATTGAGTTTAAAAGCAATTCAGAAGATCCTTCTGTCATTGATATTTTGATTGTTCTTTTACATAAACATCTAAAACACAGTGACAATTAAAAAGAACTTTCACAGATTTGACTAAAGGGAAATGATATTTATACCTTCAAATGCGTTATAAATTTAAATATTTTAGAGTGTCAACAGAGCAGTATGGTTTAACAAGAAAAGATATGCCAAAAGATACTTCATCTGTAGTATAAGAAGGAAAAATCAAGGTAGCTTCCCTTAAGAAAATCGTATTTATTCTATCATAAACAAGTAAAAACCAGAAAGCATGCGAATGTTTTCAAGAAAATGTTACGGTACAGCAATAATGTTGCATTATGAAAATAATTACAAATTTCCTAAAAAATAAACAGTGAAATACTTTTTAATATGAACAGCATGCCGATATTTTTTAAAAGATTTTTCGTAGTTCAAGGAGGAAAAATCAAATTACTTACCCCTAATGATATTTCTGTTATCGTAAATAAGGGAAAACAAAGAACAGTGTGAAGATGCTAATGCCAACTTTGCCGTTCCGCATTATTGCAGTACTAATTGTTTTGGAAAAGGAGTTAAATTTAAAAAGCTAGTAGATATAAACTACTCTATGACTTGTAGACTGTTTAAACTGAAGTCATTTACTTTTATGAGAATATAATAGACCTTAAGTCGATAAGTTCAGTTAAATTTATATTGTCACCTGCATTATAACTACAAATATTTTGGAAGAAAAAAAAATCATAAAACATCTAAAATTGATAGTGAGATAAATTACAACCTCAATAACATGCCGATAGGCCTATAATTACATCCGTCCTTAAAAAATAGTATCTGCATTATAGAAACTACATATTTCTGCCAGCATAAACAAGTGAAAATATGGAAGTATTCATAGATGCGAAATATTTGAGGAAAAGATTTTGGGGATACAACAATAGTACTGTGTTATGAAAAGAACTTTAAAATCTCTAAAATCAACAGTGAAACGTTTTAAGAAGAATAACATACCGGCATGCAAAGAGACACTACGTTGATGGTACAAGAAGAAATAATATAAAAGTAACTATCCCAAAGAAAATCACATATTTCTTCCATTAGTTCCACTCTAGGCAAATGAAAACAATCAAACAAGCTAAGATGGGAATACTTTGTGGAAAATAATTTTGCTGTACTGCAAAAGAGTTGAATTATTGCTGCAATCTGCGTTTTAGAGACAATGGAAGAGTTTAAAACGCTAGTGAATTCTTTGACTCCTGCCCTATTTATATTGCATTTATTTATTTTTATTAGAATATAATTCGGCGCAATTAAAATTTACAAAGAGGGTTTTCGTATTTTCTAGAGTTCGTTAATCCAGTGCAACACTAAACTAAAATTTAAGTAGCATGTACTGTAGCGCATTAATCTAAGAATTTTTAAGGGCGTTATATAGTTCATAATATTTTCCTTGAGAAAAAAATAAATGCCACAATAATTATAGAATTGAATTTGGTGTTTGTGCATCTATAAGACCTAATAACACACCAGGAAGTTAAAAAATATAAATAATTCACATTTAAGCAATAAATTTTACTTGTGCAAAATTTAAAAATATAAATTATCCATATTTAGTACTATTAAACTTGGTAAATATGTCATATTCTTAGTCATCAGAAGAGGAATGATGGTTAAATAGATGTCATTATAAAACTTTCCTTATTTAATAATATATAATTACTATTTATATATTTATTTTTTGTGGGAAATAGGAGATTTATACATTAAATGTATGTCTAAGAGAAAGTATGGAATAAAAACAATAAGAATCGCAAACTACACTAAAATATTTTTATTTGTGTTTAAAATTTGCTAACTATTTTTCAGAAGCTAGAATTAGTTAAAAGTTTCGAGGATTAGGAAAAGTAATAGTCTTGGAGTTATGCAAAATTTAATTTTGATAATATTAAATACTCATTACTTAGAATAAATGAAAAAGGTCTTTAAAAATAAATACGTTATGGAAAAGGAGAAGGAAAGAAGTTTTAAATTAGAACTAAAGCCAACGACGTAAAAACGCACTTGGAATTTTTCCAAACATATTCCAGAGTAAAAACAAGATACACTTCGTCTGAATGACTTTTATGTAACACATTTTTTTATTCATTTTATGAAAATATATGGAAAAATATTCTTTAGTGTCTCATCGTGCTTTTCGGTTTTTGTGTAACTTTGAATATTTACAAATGAATCAAGAATTTAAGCAAAGAGGGTCAATATAAATGGATGTAATAATATAAAGACGTAAAAAAGAAAATATTCTTCAATTCCAGATAGAACCCACCTCCTTACCAGCTTAAAATCTTTTTCTTTGTCTTAATAGAAAAACAATATTAATTTCTCTTGGCATAGATACATCAAACTATTATAATATTTTAAACATGGTGATGGCTGCTTTGGTTGAACACTGTATTTCGGTACCGGAGTTCACGGAATGGAATCCCACTTGAGGCATATACACTCAAGAGCCAAAACATTATGATCACCCATACATTTTCTCTGCTCGATGACGTGGAAGGCATGTGATCAGATGGAAGTGGTATTTAACTGCTGTTGGAAAGTCTGAAGTATCATTATTTCACTTACTTCTGTGTGTGATGTTAACATCGCAGCTGGTCCATGGATCAGTTTGAGAGAATTGCCTGGTCAGATGAATCACGGTTTGTCATACATCAAGCCGATGGCCATGTCAGAATACGCCGCCTTCCAGGCGAACAGTTGCTCCTTCAATGTACGGTAGGTCATGCACAGTCTGGTGGTGGCGGTATTATGCTTTGGAGGAAGTTCTCTTGGTCGTCTTTGGGACTCGTGGTTGTGGCAGAGTAGACCATGAATGCTACAGGGTATCTGAACATTATTTCGGACACCCTTACATGGCCAGTTACAGTTGCACCCTTACATGGCCTCTATTTATCCAGCTGGAAATGGTGTGTTCCAAAAGGACAACGCCCCGTATCACAAGGCTAAAATTGTGTTGGAGCTGTTCCAGGAACATGATGCTGAATTCCAGTTAATGTCTTGGCCACCTAACGCACTGGGTTTCAATCCAATAGAACACATTTGGGATGTCATGGGACGGCAGCTTAGAGTCCAAAGACAACCAATTCGCAATATCTCGGATTTGCATAACCGTTGCTTAAACATCTGGTACAATCTGTCTCCAGCCATCTACCAAGGACTTGTGGCACCCATGCCAAGACGGGCTGAAGCTGTATAGCGAGCCAAAGGTGGGCCAACTCGTTATAGACAGGAGGTCATAATGTTTTTGGCTCTTGAGTGTATATTTTTAGCCATTAGAAATCAGTTTTAAGGTGTCACATACCTTCTAAAGTAGTCTTGTGTCAACAAAAGTGTATCTGGCTGTAAATCTTTAAATTCTTAATATATACAATAATTGGTGAAACATTTAAAATCTATTTTAAGTCTTATAAAATCCTGAAATATTTAATCTTAATTGATTATATTGGAAGAACAATATTGTTCTAATCTAACACATGTATAGAACAATATATTAGATTTCTGAAAATAATTTTTGTCATAATACGCTCAGATCAAATTTTTAATTTAAAAGATTGTTATAAACCAACAACTACATTTACGGTGACTGGAAGACTGCATTATAAAAAAAAAAGAAATCATTTTCATATCAAAGGAACAAAAACTTACAAGAACTAGGAAAAAAGTAGAAGTAATTAGTAACTATAAGTAATTAGTCATTAAAATCAATATAACTCTTTAAAAATCAGCCTAATATTAATTCATTGTATAGATAAGACAAGCAATTTTAATTTTTCTACATTTATTTTATTTTAATCCATTGAAAGGTATAATTCAAGATTTTATAACAGATATAAAATATGTCTATAATTCCTCAGAAATTTTTAGTATAATTTTATTCAGCAATTAGAAACTTTGGTGTGTTAAAACAGATGCTTTTTCAGCATACAGTGGTTTACTATAGAAGGTATGACATTCCTGAAACAGAACTTCCATGTCTCATTTTCCCTCGTGTAGTAACAAATTCCCTATAGTTCACCGAACTAAACCAAACCTTCTTTACCTGAACATATTTAGGAAAGATATTTCTTTAGGGTATAAAATTTTTGCACGTTGAACACCAGTGCGAACTTTCTTTGACTGAAACAACTAGATTAACACTAAGGTAAGACAATGATATGAATGTCTACTATGTTAGTATTAAACAAAATATCTAACAATACAGAAATATTTATTTCTCTAAAGATAAAAGACTTATCTATAGAGAAAATCTAATACTAAGTATTAGCTGCTGATAAACATCAGGATAAACTTTTCTTAAACAGTTGATACATTCGCCTCTAAAAATTAACAACTACTTTGGGTTAATAAACTAATAAGGACATTTTAATTATTCTGTTTTAAAATTTTAAGGAAAAGAGAAGTGCAATTTTCCCTTTGATGATAACACATACACTTAATGAATTAATGCCTAGCATCCCTAATAAAAAACATTTGAAAAAAATTAGTTTGTATCTGAATTTTTTATGATTTCATGAAAATTTTTTATTCCTTTTTTAGTGAAGACAACCAAGGGCGCAAAAGTCATCATATTGGCGACTGTTTTAGCGACTCTTTAGGGTGTAGAATCTTCAAGAAGTTCCCAGAAAGTTGTTTGGTCCTATAAAAGCAAGGTCCAAGCTCGTGTGTTCAGTGTAGGTGAAATAGCAGAGTTATTCAGAGATGGTCTGTGTTAAAGAGCTTTCTAGTCAGAAGTGTGATAGTAAGCCAAGCCTGATGTGTTCATAGTATATTTAGTTCTGTAATACTTTGTTTCTATATTCAACGAAGATTATTTCCTGATTAGTATTACTAATCTGTATTGTTGCTCATTTAAGAATTTCAACAAATATATTTTGTTTTGTCTTAAAAATTCATTTAAGATGTGCACCCGTAAACGTGTTACCAAAATTGCAATCACTAATAATAGTGTCTTTTCGATCAACATTTTCTGATTTTTCAAGCCTCACACATGAACTGACTTTTCAGCTGATGCAAGAGCTGGAAACATGTCAAATATCTATCTCTTACAAAAATTAACATTACACACTATGTTTACATATGACAGACAATAAATCTTATAAAATATTTCTTTTTTTTTGTGAATTACTTACTATGGTGTTTGAAAATATAGTTTATCCATATCATTAGGCTATAATATTCTATTTCACATATTTTTTTACTCTCAGGGGTGTACACTAACTTAGGTATAAGATTCCATAAATATATATTAAACAGTGTTTTATAAATATCATCAAAATGCATTTTATAAATATTATTCAACATGATAGTATTATAAACAAAGTGATAAATCAGACGAATAATCTACTTAACTTTGTTAGCTTTAACAGGTCTTTAAAGTTCAAAACCTTGGACCCCACTTTAATAAAAATCTGATGTAGACATCACATGAGTGACTTGTTCACCTATTAAATCAAACCCTAGTTACACTTATTATACACTTTTTTAAATTATGATTGCATATTGTGTCATCGGTATCATTTTCACAATCCTTAGAGGTTGAATGTAAGCTTCGTTTCTCGCTGTTTTGGTGTTGTCGGAGTACAGTTCAATTATTGTCCTCTTGCAGGAAATGCTGCCATTAGTATCCATTTCATTTATCTTTTTCGTCCCACAGATAATTCGCTATAAAGGGAAATTTCTTGTGACTGCAGTGCTTCTTTTACACAGAAAAAAAAAACTCAAAATAGCTTTCTTCAAGTAAGAGATGGCAAATAAATTTACGCTTGTACTTGGTTCAATTTGGATTTAATAAGTATCGTTCCTCGTGCTTAAAAAATTATGTGAACTACATATGAGTACATCGATATCTTATTGTTTTCACTTTTGTAGACCGGTACGTTACATAGAGTGCGGATTGCATTAAAAAGTGGATGAGCACAACAAGATGTAATAATAGTCCTAATTCCAAAATTTCGACAAATTTAAAGTATCTAAGTTAATGTTTACATATATGGTGTGGTTTTGAGTGCTACGGTCTAATGTTGTGGAACACGAGGACTAATGTGACCGTGACCTAATGCTTAAAGCCGATTTAAAAAATCTACGAACATCCATGCCACAGTGTGATTCAAACTCACAAACGCCGAAACCGAAGATAAGTGCCTTAACCATACGGTCATTGTACGGCTGTTTACATACATGTATGTAAAGTCTTAAATACCGAAATTATTTGAACTGGATTCAGGCAAGGTCAAAACTGCTATTTTCGTTGAAAACCAAAACTTTTCGCAAACGCAATTCATCCCTTATATCATACAAGAAAGTGAAAATAATATTTTTTTTATTATTTAAAACTTCATATATATATATATATATATATATATATATATATATATATATATATATATATATATATATATATATATATATATATATATATATATATATATATATATATATATATATATATATATATATATATATATATATATATATATATATATATATATATTAGTCCATAGAAACATGTATCAAAGTATTACAATTTCTGACATTTTACTCTGAATAATACTTCATAATTTCTATTCAGTTTATTTTTTTAATCTATTATTTATCCTTAAACTTATAGATATTTGCAATAAATGAATTTTCTCCTCTACAACAAATTAAATTATTCAACAGGAAAAGGATTTGGTTTTATGACAAATAATTTTTAATTAAGTTGAACGGAAGGAAATATATCCAGTTGGAGAAACGTTAAAAAAATGAAAGTAAAAATTTTTTATCATCAATTATAAAATATCAGGAAACAGCTGAAGAGTTACTTTTGAAGAAATGGATCAATATTTGTATAAACAGTTTTTTAGATAGAAAAGAAAGTATAGACCATTTCAGACTTCACTTCCCCAACAAGAAAAAAACAGAAAGCCATTTCCAATTTCTTCTCGTAATAAAATAGTCGGGAAAGTCATTTTAAAACACAGCTTGTATGTCAGACCAACGGTATTATTGCAACGTAGCTTAGATATTTTTTTTTCTAATGCTACTGGCAATTACAGACGCATATCTATTCCTTAGATATATAGTTATATATTTTAGATATATAGTTACATACTTAGATATATAGTTATACGTTGAACTTATTATGTATAATTTGTTGGAAATAACACTGAATATTGGAACTTTTAGATGACAGAATACATTTAAATATAGTTTATTTTTAATCAGTCGGTTTGAAATTTTATTGTTATCAGTAAAATATTTATGTATATGTGGCTAAAATAATTTCAAGGTAAAATATTAATATTTTAAACTTGTTATTGAATACGTTCAACGGGGATTAATTTATTACTATTAACTGATGTTATCCAGAAAATATTACTCCTTTTAACAACAGGTTCTATAAAAAAGCTTCTTAATAATTAAATTAAGCTATTTAATAAAACTAAAACAACGTGTTGAAATCAAATCAAGCATTGAAGTCAACTGAAGAAAACATATGCAGTATTAAAAAATTGCTAAAAAATTCTCCAGGATAATAAAATTCAAGGTACAACTGGAAAGTTACTTTCCAAGAAATGGATCAATAAGTGTATAAACAGTACCAAGAGTGAAAAGGTACAAACCATTTCAGACTTCTCTTCACAATAAAAAAAAATCTGGTGTGTAAATCATTTGACTTTATCGTACGTCTCTTATGCTTATACGCAATTTATTTTTATTTTGTATGATGTAATATCAGAATCATTATCCGTCCATTGTCATAAATATGTATCTGTACAGTACTCTTCGGTCTCTATCTTCCAGTTTCGTTGGTCTGCCGACTAAGGGCATATTCCTACAATCACTGCTCACCTTCCTCTTCTTAATCGCATAGGCCACTGTCGATTTTGGTTACTTCAGATCGCTAGATATGTCCCTTAATGATCGGCCACATTTGTGATACCCGATAATTATACCTTTCTCGAAATGAGAGAGCTCCGAACTGCTTGGCATTTTGCATGCGACTAAAACCGATGCTGTTTCCTACACGATGTATACCGACGGAGGCCGTGACGTACCTCAAGACCACAGATATCGTCATTTGCATAGATGTCCAAATACTTATTGGTAGACAGTGTATTATCATAGTATTCAATACAAACCCGAAAGTAAACCCCACTAGGCTAATTTCCAATGCAGCTCTTACAGCTTTGCTTACCGTGCATGGTCCATTCCCGTCCTATCTTAGCTGGTTCCAGCTTTCAGATTCGGCTAGTACGAGATGTGTTTGCGGTGGCCCGGATTTTCCCGACCACTACCTATTTGACTGCTCCCTCAATAGGGATTGGCATTTCAAGCGCCCCAAACCAGACCTGAAGGGTGTCTGGGCTGATCAGCTAATTTGTAAAAAAACTCTCTCATACAAACTAAGCAAGCTGTTCGGTTGGCTAATTTAAAATTCAGAGAATCTGCAGGCCCCGGAACAAGGCTGATTCTGAATATATAACTTTCCCTGTACCGAGCATTTGTATTTGTTTTCATGCAATTATCTTGTAATTATTATCATTATTATTATTATTATTTAATTTTATGATTATTACTTTTTTTAATTTCCCATGTTATTTTGTCTGTTTTGTATTTGTATGTGTTAGTTTGAGATATTTTTACTGTATTTACTATACTGCATTGTATATTATGAGCTGCTGTGGATTGTACACCCGGGGACACCCAAAACATCTTAAACCTTTGTTTTAAGGTAGATGGTCCTCGTTGGTGCAGCCAATACAAGTGCTCAACTTGCTACGGCTAATCATTTTTTAATTTAATCGCCATAGTTTAATTACTCAATATATCAAAAATTTTCGCTATATAGAGTCCGGAATGCAATTAAAAGAAAAGGTGTACAGCTAGACATTACAACAGTTAATCAAATTGAATTTCTTCAGCTAATAGATTTTTTTAGATATGCTAGATACGTACGTGCATACGTCAAAAGAAAAGTAGCTATAACTACTAGTTCAATAATAGTCAAAAGAGAAGTTTCAGAATTCAAGGTTTCCTATTATGCACATACAGGCGTAACACTTAAAATGTTCATAGCTCAGTCAGTCTTCGTAAAAATAAATATTTTTGTCGAAAATTGAGCTTTGAAATTTATCGTGTTGGCACTAATTCCTTTTACTTTGTACAAGAAAGTAAAAAAAGAAGCCATTTACTGTTGCTTTCCGCCATAAAATAATCTAAAATTCGTTTTTGAACAATCTTATTTCGGTTCTGATAGAAAGGACTAAAAGATAATTGGAACCTAATCTAGGCATAGAGCTATATTTTTCATGATTAAGATAATTATGACTATTTTGTTGGAAATAATATTTACTGAATTTCAAAACTGTTAGATGACAATAAACAATTGAAATTAATTTATTTTAATTAATTGACTTAAAATTTATTGTTATTAATAATGTGTTTATGTAAGTTAAGTGGTTGAAATTTACAGCAAAAATAATAATGAATTTTTTATTTCAAAAAGAGTTTTTCAAAAATCGCAGAAGGAACATCACTTTTACACATATGGTCATTTATATTTAAGTTTACCTTTTAGAATAAAATAATTGTTATTTTAAACTTATTATATTTTGAGGGAGGCTGTCAGGGAAACAACCTAACAAATATTCTATGAGAGTAATGACATGTAATGTTAACAGGACCCGATAAAGCTAAGAGATCCCCAACAAGAGGATGCTCAGGGGCCAACATAGAATCCAAGGATTTTATTCACTCAGTAGATAAGTCGGTACTTACTTTATGCTTGCTTGCGAAATTGGAAAAACAGCTAATTTAAAAGTTCAATTAAAACAAGAATATATTATAGACTGTATTAAAATTTTAAAGGTAATGACAAGATGTGTCGTATCCGAAAAGCGTAATCATTCGAAGCATTCATGAACAGAATAACACCAGAATAATAGGTATCTTATGCAGTATTATTCTCTGAACTATCTCAATGATGTTTCGACAGCTAGATGTCAGACTATATTTTTAACACTGTTACATTTTCATACATCTACTTTCTTAAATTAAATCTATCACCCAGCCACATATAAAATGTAGGTACAATACTGAAGACGGTTTATAATGGTTTAGAACTACGGTTGGCCTTTTTACGGTCGACTACACGAGAGCTAATGAATCCGGAGATACTCCTTACGGACGATCTCGAACCGCATGCCACCAGTGTTGTCCGCACCCACATACTACCACCTGACACGTTTCGAACTGAATCAACAAACTCGCACCCTCAAAGATTGGTACCTGAGAATTCAGTACCACAGGGTGTGGTGCAGAAACCCCACCCCGCTTATTCGGAGATCATTTGGGTATTTTCATTAATGGATTTTTTTTATTACATGTAATAACGAAACTAGTAGCATATTAACTGAGATCCAATATTTAACTGAGTAGCTATTCTTTCATGTGAGTGGTACGGAAGTTTAGGTTTTTCTGATTACATATTCAGTACATGGTGTTTATTTTCCAATACAAAAAGCCTGAGATATGGCAGACAATTTTTTAATCATACAGGATTAAATACAGATTGTGATATACCTTCATTATTCACAATTAATATAAAATGTTATTTGAATTAAAAAGAACTTTAAAAATTCAATTGCGGAAAACGTATTGTAAATTGACATTTATCAAGTTAAAGAGAAGGAAAACGAAATTTAAAAATGTTTACGAAATTAGAAAACACTTGTGATATCGGTCCGAGAAACGTTATATGAATTTTTATTTAAAAAAATTATAAATACGTAGCTATTTCATAATTTGTTGAAAAACTTTTGTCATTTATTTTAATTCCAATTTATTCTTCTAAAATGCTGGAATGAATTCCAGAGAGATCGAAAATCTTCCTAAAAGACATAAACTCGTTGAATTGTTATTCCTGTCTTTATAATTAGAAAAAGGAAATCGAATACTCAATAATTTTTACCTTTTTTCACATAAGTTTACAACTTGTTTAATTTATTTCGAATATCAGTAACCTCACATTTTTTTCTGATTCTGAATCCCAAATTGGTGGTTACAAATTCTCTACCTTGAAGTATAAGGCAATTTGTCGCAACGTCACGAACTACTATACTGCCCTTCCCATTCCTTTTCATGTTTACAACAGCCAATAGACAAAGAATAAACTCCTCTTCCTTTTGAAACTAAAGCCAGAATTGTCATAATTTGAGAATTTACCCTACTGCGTGAAATCACCTTATATTGCACGCTATATATATTCAGAGCATATAAATTTGCTATTAAAGTTTAAAGTTATTCCGAAGTTTGACCGATGCTTCTTTCAATTTTCCAAAAAGTACTTTCTTTATGTTTGTTTTTAGTAGTAAAACAATGGTTCATTTATAAATAGCATAGAGGATTTAAAACAATTCAAAACATCGTTGTTTGGATGTTGGATTGTTTTTTTAGCTTAAATTGCTTTGAACGCCTGAATAAAAACTACTATTTTTGCAGCATAGTTTACCTGTGCTAACAGAGTTTATTTAAATTTTATGCGCAAGGATTACCATTTCTGTTAAATAACTATTTTTAAGTAAACTATGTATACGTAGTGGAGGGTTGAAGCACGTACAGCATTTTAGTGTTTTCGAAGGACACGTCTAATTTATTTGGCCATTTGAAATATCACCGTGCTCTACAATATCAGAATTTAAATTCCAGATAAAAACTGTATTTTTATTTTTAAAAATCAAGGTATAATCTTTAAGTTACTTCAATTTATTTTTATAATTTATTAAGTAATTTTTTCAATTTCAAATTTTATTTTACTGAATTCAATGGATCGGCGAAATTTTATTCTAATAAATTAAAAAAAAGAAAAGATAACTGCATCAAATTTAAGAAAGTAAATCTTTCAGAAGGGATATTTATTGTGTTTAGAGGCTCTGTGACAAAGAAAAGTTTAAAAAAATTATGGAAATAAATTTTCTATTGAAATAAAATTTTTGAGACATACAATTATTTCCTTTCTATACCCTAATAATTAAAAAAAAAGTTAAAATATCAAAGTGTTGCTTAAATAGTTTCGTTTGCGGTTAAGTTGATCTGTTTGTTCATTAATTCACATGACTGACTTTTGTAATACCAGATTTATATGTTTAGTTTATAACTTATTAGTTCATGCGCACTGAAAGTAGTACGTCCCCTGCCGGATATTGTAACCGTTTTGGTTTGGATCGCTACGGCCTACTATTTTGCTCTACGAACGCTGTTGACCGACACTTACTACTTAAAGCTGATTTCGAACGACTACGAACATCCATGCCAGAAGCGAAATTCGAACCGATGGAATCCGATACCGAAAATGAGTTTACAAATGAAAGGCGTTTAAATTTTGATTTGGGAGAAGTATAAGTTAGCATAAATTGGCAATGTAAATTAGCAGTAATCCAATTTTAATAAACAATTCTGTTTAATACCTGAACAAATTATTTCTGAACAACATATATATTTTTTCTTTTAAGTGTTAAATTGAATTACTCCTAAAAAGTTGTTAAAAAAATCTTAATTTTTTAGAATCAAATCGTAATTCTAAAAATGTTAATTACCAAGAAAAAATGTTTGGAATGAAAGAAAGCTAAAGCCATTAAAAATACACTCATGTCCATAAATTAAGGATAATTCAGAATCACACAGAAATTGAGCTCTAAAATAAAAATTACACCTGTAGAATTATCACACACATCTTGAAGAAGAATATGCAAATTTCAGGAAACCACCAGATGGCGCGGATAGTACGTCACAATGACGAGAGTGTATGAAAGGGGTATATAAGGAATGGTAGCAAAGAAGTAAAATTGTTCACAAGCGCTTTAAATGCCTTTCAGTGCAATAACCGCATAGTTATGGCACAAAGGAAGCATTTGGATGATTTTTTACGTGGTAGAATTATCGGACGACTGGAATGTGGACGTACCCAGCTGTAAGTATACGAGGAACTTGGAATCGCCCAGAATGTCATCTCCAGGCTTTGGCAATGATTCAAACATGATGGTAATGTGAGTAGATGTTACAGCACAGGTCGCTCCCGAGTTACTACGCCGAATGATGACCGGTATTTGGCAGTTACTGCCAAAAGAAACAGACGGAGCACAGCATCAGACCTGTCTCGTCAGCTCTCTTCAGCTACCGGTACGACAGTTTCAAGGCAGACCGTGTACAGACGCTTAGGGAACATTGGTCTATATGCTCGTAGGCCTGTCAGATGTGTTACCCTTGCCGACACTCACTGTCGCCTGCGATTATGACGGGCTAGAGAGCATGCATTGTGGACACCGCAACAGTGGTCTTGTGTGATGTTTTCCGACGAGTCCAGGTTCAGTTTACATTCTGATTCTCGCCGGACTTTCATATGGAGAGCCCCAGGTACCCGTTACCACCAAGAGAACACCATTGAACGACACCGTTACGGTGGTGCAGGATGGCTTGTTTGGGGAGGAATTATTCTTGGTTCCAGAACTGACCTGCATGTTCAGAGTGTAACGATGACAGGCCACAACTATCGGGATGTCACTCTGGAACAACATGTTCGTTTGTTTCGGGGCGCCATGGGTCCTGAATTTCTGTATATGGATAACAACGCCCAACGTCACCGTGCAAACATTGTAGACGAATGCCTTCAATCGGAGGATATCACCCGTATGGATTGGCCAGCATACTCACCAGACTTGAATGAGCATGTGTGGGACATGCTTGGCCGACGAATTGCAGCCCGTCAACCCCCTCCTAACTGTCTATCGGAACTTCAGAGGGCATTGCTTGATGAGTGGTGTAATTTTCCCCAAGATCAGATTGATAATCAGATACTCAGCATGCGTAGGCGTTGTAACGCTTATATTGCATCGTCCGGGAGACATACTCCGTATTAACCACCATACTAACCATGTTATACTGTTTTCTGTAAATAGGTTCTTTTTTAAAATTTGCTCCAGGGAGTAAAAATCGCAATTTTTATTAATTATGTCAAACATATAGCATCTTTTTTGCTCTTTACCTTTTGTTTAATAAATAGACTTTACAAATAAGTCAAATTTGTTTTGCTTTTGTCTCTTTCATTGTCTGAACTTCATTATCCTTAATTTATGGACATGAGTGTAGTAATATTTGAAACAGTAATATCAAATAGTAATACACCCTTCTACTTTAAAGTATTATCACGATATATCAGTGATGCCAATATAAATTTGGGGATATATCACGATATTAAATTTCTGATGTCGTTCAGCATTACTTAAAAATGTAAAACATATTTTTTTAACAAATAAAAAATCATCTTTTGAAAATATGGATAAATAAGTTTCACATTAATCCCCGATACATATAGGAACTTTAATAAAAATTAATCATTTCATAAATATTAAAGCCATACATTTCAAGACTTATTAGAACTTACAACAGTTTTTATTCAGTAAGGCAATAAATAGAGTATAAATTTCTTAATACGTTTACTGCTGTAATTTTAGAAAAAAAATATGTTTGGCGTTATGAATTAATATCCGACAGGCATTTATCAAAAATGCAAATGGCAATTAACTAACTAAATGAAATGAATTTAATTATATCATTTATGAATAATTGCTTTATATGTAAAAAAAGCCTATTTTTTCGGAGAGACTGAAAACAAATAGCGTTAAGAAAGATACATTAAATGTATTATTAAAATTGTATCTTCCGATTGCTAACTATGAAAGAAAATTATGTGGTTATTCTAACAGTAATAAATATCCAAAATATGTTAGAATATACACTGAAGAAATCTTCCGTGATTGATATTTTTATATTATTTATGTTAATTTTATATTATGTTATAGTGATTACCTTTATTATTGACTAACTAAAATATTAAATTTTAAAT
>CM063502.1:156037628-156132628 GCA_032207245.1 Pardosa pseudoannulata
ATTTCGAAATATTCAAAACCCGAACGATCCAATTTCGCTAACTAAAAATGTGTAACAGATTGCTTATTTTGCTTAACAGACCTGTGTAAAAATAATAAAAAGGAAGAAGCAAGCCGAAAAAAATGTTTTATTTCAAAATTTTTGCAATTTTTTTTTTATTTTCTTTGATTTACACAATATACGAAATCTAAATTACATAAGTAAAACAATATCTTTAACATTATTTTGTGATCCAACAAATCATCTAATTTTTTGTCAGAAAGAATTATAGTTCCCAATATAGTTAGTACTACACATTCTTCTTTAACTCTAAAATTTATTTTTTCAGCGGAGAATCGGTGTCTTTGTTCTGTATTTCATTAGTATATTCTCTGTTGGTGAATCACAAGTAATAACTTTAAAACTGATGCAACAACTTGAAAGACAGTTAAAACTGATTCCTAGATGACAATAGCTATCATAAGCAACCCAGTGTTCTGGTATCATCACATCTGGTTGTAATTATTTCAGACAGACCACTATTTTCTCATTTTCCTTGAATATGTCTTTTTCGAATTTACCGGCATCAACTATAAACAGATTAGAATCCTAACTTCAAATTATCTTAATGTAAAATTGTAAATTAAGAGGGGTAAAACTACATATTTTTTTTAAATTCCAGATTTCTACAAATTTAAATCAACCAATCATTCTAAAAATTTCTTCAAATTAAGTGCATAATATCGACTTGTATTGTACGATTTTCATAAGGAATTTACATATCACAAGTAAACAAGTTCTATGGTAAAGAATATTTTGAATGTTTCGCATTCGATAATTACATCAATAGAATGAAAAAGTCCGTTTATAACTATGATTTCTGAATTTTTACTGCAGTAGAACATCTTTCAATATAAATACCTCAGCAAATATACATTTTTCTGACATTGTTATTGTGTTGTTGCAAAAAAAAAATTATTTTAGGATCACATAGGCGTTTGAACATTATTTATCCTCTTTTCTTTTCTTCGTTCATCTTATTATAATATATAAAGCATAGTTCTTCAAGTAAAAAAAGTGGTATAAATATTAATAAAATAAACATCAAATTTGACTGGGAAAAGGGCAAAAAAGGCACAATCAAGAAAAGTTAAGTACACCTCTTACTAAATGTAAAGTCACACCTCATGTTTGTTTGTTTTAAAAAAAACTCTCAGCAAGAGCTGTCACAAAGTCTTGAAATATCTCTAAAAACTATGAACAAAATTATAAAATCCAATTTTAAGCTAATCAAAACAGAAACAACGTTTTTTACCGCAGAAACATAATTTGATTTGACAATTTTAACAATTGACAATTTTGACAATTTCTCAGCATAACACTTTGTGTTATGCTGAAAAATTGTTAAATGAAATTTATTTGGCAGGTAGAAAATGGAATTATAAAGATACAATTGATGAGACTCCCATTTACTTTTCTACAATAGAAAAAGTCTAATTTACTACTAAAAAAGAGGTAAAAAAGACTTAAAATGTTGATAAAGTAAAAACAAGAATAGTTTTGTTAAAGGTTTATGTTCATTGCTTCTCTTATAACGGAAAATTATAAATAAAGATCATTGAAAAAATGTGAAAAGTAGCTCGAATTACTATGAGAAATAAGCTTTGACCTATTTTGAAACACTAAATTCCATCCCTTTACTACATTAAATTACATAATAATAAGGTTACAAGCCCTACATCTTAACCTACTATGCAATGCTTTTAAAACAATGAGAATTGAATTCCTAATTAAAGCTATTTTCTATAAATGCATACCACCCAAGTCCCTTGGAGTGTCTCTCTTTGCATCACCGTGCAACTGGACTTTTAAAACAATCTCTTTATAAGAAGCATCCTAAAGCATTAGATAGAATTAGTAGTGCAGTAATTATAAACCCTGACACTTTAATAAATTCTTTATTACCTGTGAAACAAATTTGATACAAAAGTTCAACAAAAGGCTATAAGACTTTTAAGAAAATAAATATTGTCAGGTCTAAAAAAGAGGTAGTTGGAAATTACGTGAGTTAAAAGCGATTTTAACAAGGAAACTCTTTTAAAATAGTAAAATAAATGAAAAAGAACCACGCTAGCGTAAGCTTTTAGGATAATCCGGTCAGGCGGAAGCATTGAACTATTTTATGAGCTTCCAAACAGATAAGATCAGTGAGCGCGTGGACATGGAACTGTGAACACCTATTCCCCCCTTAGCTCCACAACGATTAATGAAAATGGTGCAAGTTGCTCTCGCATAGAACTATGAGCTAATAAAATTATTATTATCAAGAAAGACTGTTTTCCATTCGCCTTAACACTGGATCATGACATTATATATATATATATATATATATATATATATATATATATATATATATATATATATATATGTCTGTGTGTGTGTATATATATATATATATATATATATATATATATATATGTATATATATATATATATATATATATATAGCATGCTACGGTATGTTATATATATATATATATATATATACATATATAACATACCGTAGCATGCTATGCTTCAGGCATATAACGTGGTCGAGGTGGTCTAGTTGTAGGCGAAAAGAATAAGGTATATCGAGAGAACTTTAGCAGCATCTTTATTTAGCAACAACCAACAGCAAAATCTCACCAAAAAATGGTCTTGCGGTCTTTTATAACTTTAGGGACGCTACAGGCGTGAGAAAAGGGATATGCTTAATCAGCAAGGTAGGATGGTTAGTCACCAACAGGAAGGAGATTTTTCTCAGACAAAAGAGTTTAACGCCAAGAGGCTACTAAGAAGATGACGAAATCGTATATTTGGTGATTTTTTAATATAGGAGTTAGTAATTTTAGTTTAAGACTAAAGTATTAAATTTTTACATATATATCTTTGGAAACTTGCTAGGAGAAGGTGTAAACACGCTTTGTAAGTTAGTTCAACCATTATTAATACATATTAATTAAATAATGAATATATTTCAAGAAGGGCCATCTAAGGGCGAACAATAGCGTTTTTTTATATTGAGATTCTTTTATACACTGCAGACTGCAATAAAAAACATACGGAAGAGCCCATCTATATGTAATAGCATTTCTAAATGCAATATTTCAAGACTGGCATTAAGTTATACCAGAGTTAATGTTCGTTATATTAAGGGAATATTTAAGATATGCATATATATATATATATATGTATATATATATGTATATGTATATTTAATATATATATATATATGTGTGTATATCTATCTATCTATCTATCTATATATATATATATATCTATCTATATATCTATATATATATATATATATATATATATATATATATATATTATATATATATATATATATATATATATATATATATATATGTGTGTGTGTGTGTGTGTGTGTGTGTGTGTGTGTGTGCGTAATTAATCCGACGGTCACATAAGAAAATTTAGCCCCTATTATTTTTAATTGCCTGGGCTTACTGGGCAAAATAAGCCTAATTAATAAGCAATCGTGTCTCCAGTACAGAAAGTAGCTAGTCCTACGTGGAACTTCAAGTTTGTTTGAAACTGAGAAAAGATATATTTCTCTTACAACAGCAGAGGATTAATGATACACCAAAACACTTTTCTATTACAAAGTCGGCCCCACAACTCAAGATGAGATGAATTCTTTTCCAAGAAAGAACAGCTTAGTCAGCAAAACTAACCGTCAGAAAGAAACTTAGATCATTGGAAAAGTGGACGATTTTATCCTGAAACTGGAAATTTTCGAAAGTGGACCAAAAACTAGCATTTATTTCTGAGTTAGCTTTGGGAAAGGGATTGAATGGATTCGAGTGGCAAAAACTCTTTTAAATGAGATTTTTAGGCTCAGAAAGTAGACATGAAAAAATGAGAATGGGAAGAGGAGAATATTTGAGAGATATTTTAAGTGTAATAATTTTGATGTATTACATATATATATATATATATATATATATATATATATATATAGATATATATATATATATATATATATATATATATATATATATATAATAACTCTGCGCCTAACCTGAAAGTTATTCTAAATAATAGTTTTTTTAGTTTTAAAATTTACGAAATGTTTTATATATTAGTAAATACCGAAAATAAAAAAATAAAAATCTTTCGAGAACAAAACAAATACTTTTTTATAAAGAACAACAGAATTTAAGACTAAGAATACCTTTCAAAAATCTTTGAAACATGCAGGCTGGACTGAATGTTTCAAAAGTAGACACTTTACCGGGAAACAACGAATGTAAATGTAAACATATTAAGAAGTAGGATAAGAACAATTTACATAGTAGCTCAAAGCCATTGTATGTTTAACGTTTTTAATGGCAGTTACTGTTTTTTCAAAATGTAATATGCCGCCTGGTACTCTCAGTTATACTAAATGCATGTTTCAAACTTAAGCTGCGGTTGGTTTAGTAGATTTTTCGGTTTGTCCAAAAAACATAAAACATAATTCTCCTTTATTTAATAGTATAGATGAACTAGTAATAAATAATAGTTTTGAAATTTATTCTAAGCTGTTAAAAATTGAACTCCAATCATCAATTATTTTTAAAAAGTTCTAAAAATTCGCAGAAACGATATAAGAATAACCTTTTACGCCTTATATTTAAAAGAACTAATTATTTTAATTGAACTTCCTCTGTTTCTTACTTATACAAATAATAGCCTTAATAGCCTAAGTAGTTTCTTTAACCTATTCTAATCTGGTTGAAGCTTATTTATAGTAACTAAAAATGTACTTTTTGATTAAATAAATATAATTTTTAGTGATTATGAACTAATTTTTTAAACATTTAAGACAAATTATGTATCTGTATCAGAAATACTTAACTGAATATAAAGGTTCAGAAAAATTATTATAGACATAATTTCTACTTGCTACACCAAGGTGGAAAGTATATTTTAAGTAATATAACACTAATTTTCAATAATTCTTGATCCAAAGGCATAATAGAAAGATAATATATAGTATATCTATGGATGTATCCTGGGTTTTTTATCTAGAAAAATACCTCTATAATTTTCAAGGGTTTGGAAAGACTAAGATTTTTATGAAACACTGGACATATGTATACTGCTACGCCAATAACATTCTTCAAAATATAGGTTTTTAGAAAATAGATCATGAAATTCTTAGAAAGGGTTCTTTCCTTTCTGCGTTTCTTGTAAAGTAGAAAATAATTTGCGAAAAAAGATTCCATCGATAATATTCTAAGGATCTCTGAGAAAGATTGCTGACAGATGTTCATAGAATATCATTAGGCATTTTAGTGTCACACTAGATTTCATAAATTTCTGTAATAAAGACAAAATATATTTTCTGTATTACCTTTGCTACATTTAACATCATGCGTTTTGTCTCTACTGCAGTCATGAATCAGTCAATAAAATCCCCTTTTCCTCCTTTATAGCGATTTTTTACTCTTTTGTTTTGCCTACCGGTGATAATCTTAATATTATAATCTAAAATAATCTTAATATGTCTGTGAGAATAAAATAGATTGTTCTCCGAATTATAGGTCCAATAATTAATATTGTCTTGCACTGTCATTTCTTTAGTATTATTTATTATCTAGACAATTTTTGAAGCAATTTTACTAAGTTTTAAAGCAACTGTTTCATCTACGTGCTGACTAGAAATAACAAAGTCTAGTTCATAAAATCACAAAAACAGATATTAAATAATCCTAAATGTTCTTATTTAAACAGGATTGTTGTACAATTATGAAAGTTATGCATCATACTTATAAGAAAGTAATGTGGAGTTAGTCTATTAATGTTTAGCAATCATTTTTAAAAACAGATAAAAGTAATTTTTTCTGTCTTCTTGGAACGAGTTTTCATTTCAGTGGACGAAGAAAACAATCCTATAAACAGTCAACTAAATTTTCAACAATCTGGTAATATTTTTATTTTGTTCCTTTTACCTCCTCAAGTACACTACTACTATCAGTATGTACACAAATAAGTCAGTTAAATGTTGACAAATATGTGTGCGTTTTAGAAAAAAAGTCAACTGACTTTCATTAGTTTATACCTTCGTCCTCTATTTTCTCATGATCTTGCTTATGACTGAGGAAGATGTTGTTATGAATATGTCATTAGGTTAATGCCAATTGTAACGTTAACCTCAAAGTTTATCAAGAAACGTTATCCAATCTTCCTGAAAGGAGTCGACCTTCAGCAGTTGCAATTTGATAGTCTTTAACTTGCTTTTCTAAAGCGGGCTTTCATGAAACAGTTGTTCATTCCATTCTTCCAGTTCACCAAAATTCTATTAGAAGTATACTTTCGAAAAAGGGAAGGGGCAGAAACAAACTTCAAGACGCGAACTCACTAAAAATGTTGGGAAAAGTAACATAGGTTTTATGGTACAAAATTTGTGACCAAATGAATTGAATGATCAAAGCGGGAAAACGAATAATTAGAGAATGATAGATCAAATTTTCAATATATTTATATATGAGTGTGTATGTGTGTACAAAGTGTGTTAAAGCAATTAAATTATAACAAAGCAGAAAGTATCAAAATATAACATCCTCATGTTTTTAACTTTTCTCTTGAATCACTTTAAAAGGCTCGTAAGCACTCACCTGAAAAGTTAAGTTAAAATAATAATTTGGTCTATTTCCAACCATTCTCTTCTTATTTTGTAAATACTTCGAAAGACTTTTGTTAGTTATTCATATACTATGAAAATATTTGTATAAGTTGCGTTTATATGTACTTATTTAATTGATATATACAACCTCTTCATATCAGGGAAATAGTTTAATATCAAGCCATCAAAAAATACAAGATGTTTGTATCAAAGTATCTCTCACGATCTACGTTAAAGGGCATTAAAGCGGGAATTGGCTTTTTCGATCAATACAAATTCCACTTACAACACCGTTAAGTGTTCCCTGCTTCCTGTTCACGTGCGAAAAGAGATAAACATGTTTTATTCTTTTTTCCTTATATCTTATACTGGAGTAGAATAGACTAGTTGCTATAGAAGTACGATTTCTTTTAAATCATTTTAAACGATAAATAAATTTTCTGGTGAATTGTATATTTCTACTAATTATGTCTATATTCTAAATGATAAAAAATAATTCTTTTAAAATTGAGCCAATAATTTAGCATAATCCTAAAAAATACTTTTAATTGAGTTATACTATACATAAAAGTATATTTTTAACTACTAAATTAAGTTTCCTGTACTGAATGTTTTCCCTCTTACATACATACGACAACACTAAAGAATTTCAGTTTAATTTTGTACGGAATGTGGCATAAAGTAAATTCTGCAGTTTATAAATAAATTTTTATATACTTGAACACAAGGAACAGAAAAAAGTAAATCATCAGTATTGAACATTAAGAAATGTAGAATGAAATGAAAGTTATTGCGGCTTTTTGGCACATGTTATATGTGCCAAAAAGCCGAATCAATCAAAAAATCAATGAAATCCGAATCAATGATTTGAATGAAACCGAAATGTTGTGGATCTTGGCTCAAACAATAGAAATATGTACATAAGTTAAGTATTATTCGCAATATGAGATTTGCATTTCAAGCATTAAGAATGTTGTTTTTCAAAAACGAAGTTTAAAAAGACCAGGACGTACCTTTTAATGCCGACCTCGAATTCATGCCACTATAGAAATTCATGATAGCAGTGTGATTCGAACCCATGAACTCCGAAGAACAGCGTCCTTTCCATTCGGCTATCGTTTGGCCTGCGATGGCATAGAAGTAAATAACTAAACTATGTCAAAATCACTTAGACAATCCGCAGATCAATGAAGCATTGTTCGTAAACATACTATTGCAGTTTGCGCCAAAACGCTCATCAATGAATCACACTTCGGAAGAGGACATTCCCGTTTCAAGTACAATTTTTGCATTTGTAGTCATTAAAAACATTTTTAAATGTCAATAAGGTCGATTCATGTTACAAAGACACTTAGCCCATAGGTTACTTACAGTAATAATGCTTTTGCTTGAATGTAGAAGATTCCTGAGCTAAATTGTCTCGAATTCTGAAAAATCGTCAATATAGGATTTAAAAACTGTGCATCGGGTTTAAAATTAAATAATCGGTTTTCAAAATTTTAGGCAATTACATATTTACATATTATGGTAACCCACATGATCAAATCATCATTTAATAGATAAAGAGTGAAAACTTTACCTTTTCTTTAGTTTTGTTTCATGGGTTATCTAGACCGTAAAAATTTATCAAGTACTACATTGTATAAATTGCATAAATATAAGTGGCATTACTACATTTATTATAATTGCACATGATCGCGGATATTTTACAAATCATTCTTTTATATATATTTATATATGTGTGTGTATGTGTATCATTGGTAAAAAAAATTTCCTCCGATCTAAAAAAATGTAGGCCATATTTAATCAAACACAAAATTTACAAAGTTCTCCAATCTCAAGAACGAGCATGGTTCACATTCAAGTGCCTAAAGAATATTATCCGTGGTAAAATATACAACGAAAAGAAAATGTTCATTCGTCAGAGTTCCCAAAACTTCATATCCTAGAAAACCCTACATATCGTATATGTTGCTTGAAATACGAAACCAATTTAACACCAAATAAATTTTAAAAAACTAGTTTGAAATTTGAACGAAAAAGTCAAATTTTCGCATATCAAAAAGGAACCGAGAAATAAATTTCATACCTGTTGTTTCATACCTATCTACACAATAATCAAAAGAGCAGTACCATCTTATTTGATACCAAAATCTGCTCAGCAGACTGATATTTGTCACTAATTTCTGCATGTGAATGGCCATTCATCCAGAAACCTATTTTCTAAGCTGACACTAGTTACAAAATCAAGTTTCTATGAAAATGTAATAGAATTTTCGACATAATTAGATTATATATCTTGAGGTAGAGTGTATGTTACAGTGTATTCTTTTTAAACAGTTCTCAAGAAATTTAATATCGGGAATGTAGAGGAAATACTAAAAGAGTTGATCTAAAAGAGATCTTGGATATAGAGATACTAAAAGAGATCTTGGTATCCTCTGTTTACGTATGTATCTAATCAAACTCTTTCCGATAGAATGTTTTAAAAATGTAATCTTAGTAGTTAAACTTTGTATAAGAAAAACAGTTACGAAACCGGACCCAAAACTATTTCAATGGAAATTAAAGAACATTGGTTTAAACTCACAGGAGAAAATTATGTGAGATCTCTTCAATTAATAATTTTTTTATTACTTTGAACTTTCCCTTTTTTTTGCAAACGTATAGAAATCTTCAAAACTATTACACTTTAACATTGAATCAGGCTGTACATTCTTACAAGTGTCCCTTGTCATGTTGAGGAATATATTGTATATTTCACAGCTTTACAATCATAAATCCAGATTCCATGCTCTCCGAACTCTTGAATTGAGAATATAAAATGGTATACGATTTAGTTGAGACATTTCTCTGTATCTGGAAATATTTGTCTAGCTCTCTAACGAGTGTTCAGTACAATATGGGAAGCTACAGAATTTTACTAATATTCCTTGGGTGCAATAAAATCATTTGTTACCTTTCACCAAAAATTCCTCTCGGTAAGTAAACCTCCATACTAGGTCTATACATATCTGTTAATAGGTGGCATTAAAAAAATCAAACGCTTTTATCCTTAAACTATCTCAGTGATCATACTCTTGCTAGCCATTCTTACTAAATAACTCAGTACAATCATCATTAAAGTTAGACTTCAGTAAAAGAATTTGAAATAAAGACTACCGATGCAGTATAATAAATAATCTTAACATTAGAAATGAATGATATTTTAAGATGAAAAGAATTGTCATTTTTCTTTCCTTAAACTTTGCAATATATAAAAACTATATTTAATATTACTTATGTTCTTTTAAAATATATTCTGATAATATATTAAAAAATATAGGTAACAAAAAATATCCATTTGGCTGAAATAGAGTAGAACTAAATAAACTTCTATTTTAGAATTATAGAGTTCACTAAGCAAAAACGTTTATTTCAACTAAAAAGTAATTTCCCGGCAATGCTACGGAGGAAGCTTTTATACATTTTCTTCAAACTGTATCAAAATGTGTACTCTTGTATTAACGCCTTATATTTACTATCACTTTGAGTACAAATATTTACGATAGGAAATATTCTACATTAAAAAGTTTTATAGATTATGTTATCATGAAATTTGAATTACACAGGTTTTATAAACTATTTAAACGTGCTTCAAGCAATTCGGTTTAAACAGGTTTTATAAACTCTATTTTTACAAAACAAATATATATATTAGTTTTGTGTGTATTTTAAGATATCACTTTTACATTTTTAGACGGACAGGCTAAGAACTTTTCGGCAAAAACTGATTCTTCGAGAAATCGTAACATATCTATAATAGCGCAAATATTTCACCAATGATAAATAAAACTTTTCTTGGAAACTCACAAAACGCTTGCAATAAGCACTCAATAAATCATATAGGATCGACATGAGGAAATAGTTTGCAACATATTTCTGTATATCTGTTTTTCTAAGGAAAATGAAGAGTATGAAATATCTGGCACAAAGTTTCCGAGAAATATGTTATGTGTGTGAATATTATGCAGTCTTACGATTTTTAGTGGAATAATGGAACTGATGTGATATGATTTTAACTTATTTCATGTGAACATTAAAGAGTAGTTACAACTTATTGTATACATTGTTGCAAAACAATCTCTCTATAAAGCATGCAAAGTCTAAATGTAAGAAAATTGAACCATTGTAAATTGAAATTTCAAAGTATTGTATGTTATGAAAGAAATTTAGTTATAAATTCGAAATTTACAATTTATTATAAAATAACAAAGTCAATTTTTTTCTGCTTTTAGTTTTAGACGTTTATTACATCCATTACATCAGACGTTTTTGGCATTGCAACCATATAAATATTTTTTGCTATGGTTTAGAGCTCAACGGTCTACAGTTTTGCTACATGAAGAATAATGAGACCGGTACTTACTTCTTAAATCCGATTCCGAAAGCCTACGAACATCTATGCCATCATCGGGATTCGGACCCGCAAACTCCAGTGCAGTACTCTACCATTCGGCCATCATTCGGCATATAAATTTCGTGTAGTCCTCGTTTATATTTGGGTATTAACCGGTGATCAAATGTACAGTGATATTTATGTTGGTTGCGTTGTGTAAAAGTATTTTAGTACTAAATTTAACCACAAGTTCTGAGAAACTACAAACAAAAAATATGAAAATAAACTAAAAGCGAAATTAAAAGCATCTGAAACCAGCTTAAAAAATAAAAAAATGTAAATTTATTATAATGATATATATACATCTATGTACACACAATCTGATTCTATCTTCATAAAATTTGCTTTATCAACACCTTCAAATTAGGGGCCACTCTAATTTAGTTCTAACAATAATTTTTCATTACTTAAGTAAATATGCAAATATAAGATAGAGGACCTAATCTCAATTTCAAATATATGTAAAAGGGGGTACCTTTGTGAGTTAATATGATGTGCCCTGAACACTGCTGGTTGAGGGCTGATTAGGATTGGGTATGTATGGATCTTCCGTCGGTCTGGTCAGGGGATTCCTTCTGAGTGTTTGGGGGTACGTCCGTAATATTTGATACAGGAACACTTCCCGTCAGACTTGACTCCTCGACTGGACTCTCGAACACCTTCACTTGAACTTCCGAACACCTTCTCGTCATTTTTTAGATTTTTCTTATTTTTCTAATTTCATCCTTGTCTCCTCTTCCTTCTTATCGTCCTATCGGGATAGTTGTAAAAATCTAATTGGTCTGCTTAACCCCGTCTTGAAACCGCCAACGTGGAAAACCTTATCCCTTCTAATTGGGCACTGTCCCTTTGGGACTCATAAATAACTCCACAAAGGTAGATTCTTATTTAGTGTCAAGTACGGAGACGGGATTCTAATCTGGGACTGGTATCAGAACCCCACCCGAGACTACCGTACAAGACAACAATATCCGTAGAATATAATTTTATGGTCCTCTGTCTTTTACAAAAGATGTGATGAGGTCAGATTTAGATCCCGAGCATTTTACTTCTTGTATGAATGAATCAATTATATAACTGATCTAAATCGCCTCATCACAATAAATATTGTATAACACCATTTGGATTTTCTTTGTAAATATAAATGATTCTCACTAGAGATTTATATTTTGTTTTTAAGCTACTTTCGACAAAACAGACTAAATAAAGGATTTGTTCTATCTTTCTTTTTTTTTTGGGGGGGGGGAGATTAGACTCATTTTGCTTATTTTCCATTCAGTACTAGGTATAAGTGATATAAAGTTTCTTAACTTTGTAAAACTTGCTCTCAGGCACAAAAATTACCGTTTCTACATATTTCTCTTTCCAAAAACTAGTTCTAAACTCCCATTTTCAATTATAGATTAGAAATATTTCCCTAATGTGATACAATATTAATACAAATGTTCTAAAACGCTTAAATATACAGTGCAAGTATATTATTTAGAAAATCTAAAATTATTATTAGAATATTATTTAGAAAAGCATAATATTTCACCAAATTTGGCTTTGGTATAGTTTGGTAATTTTTTTGGTTTAATTAAATTGATTTGTAAGTTATTTCCACGAAAGATTTGAAAAATATTTTTTCCGGTTTTATTAACTACTATTCTATCAATTTCTAATTTTTAAATGAAAGTAAAACTTTTCAACTATTTAATACTACCTTGTATTTCAAATGGAAAAATTACAATCCTTACTTTTAATGCAGTAGAAGAAAGCCATTTGTAAAGTTATATCAAATAGAATATGACAGGCAAAATTGTATTTGAAATAACATTTCTCCTGTAAAACAAACAAACGAATATCATTAACTTTCGCAAAATTTATTTTTCTCTGTCAAACTGAGAAATTAATAATGCCAATAAGCTTCCCCAGAGGTCATATCATTTATCCGTGGCGAGGGACATTTTGTTTCATCTTCATTTAATCTAAAATATCTTTATTTGTAAGCTATGAATTTTCCTCGGGTTTATTTATATGACTCCAACTTTTATATGTCTCTACTTTGCAGTTTAAAATCATTTTAAAGGAGAGTAGGAGGAAATTTCCCACAATATCCAGTTTCATCTTAACAATTTGTCTACTACTCGGAAGTCTCTTTTTTAGGACATATGCCATTGATAGTAAGATTTACAAATGTAAGTTGACAATATGATAATTCTTGAATTATAAAAATAAACAATCGTTACTCTCTATATTAAAACAAATAAAATGTCCTGTTAATTATTTCGCTTTTTCTATCACCAACACATTCTTATTATATATATATATATATATATATATATATATATATATATATATATATATATATATATATATATATATATATATATATATATATATATATATATATATATATATATATATATATATACATATATATATATATATATATATATATATATATATATATATATATATATATATATATATATATATATATATCTGTAACATAGCGTGTCCTGCTATGCTTCGGTTATGCAACAGAGTCGAAGGGATGTAGTAGTCACCGAAAACGAATACGATTTTTCAGGAGAAGTTTTGTAACATCGTTATTAAGCAATGCACAGAGCAAAAATTCAACAAAGGATGATCGCACAGCCTTATATAACCTTGTTGACGCTACCAGCTTGAGAAAGGAATTTGTTTTAGTCAGCAATTTAGAAGTGCTCTTAAGCATCAAAATAGGTTAGCGAGTTAAGCTCGCCAACACGTAGGAAACAAAAGAGTTTACCTCCGTAAGGCCACTAAAAAGATGATGAAATTGCGAATTTAGGGATTTTTTAATAGAGAAGTTAGTAATTTTAGTTTAGGATTAAAGTATTAAATTTTTACATTACACACACACACACACACACACACACACACACACACACACACATATATATATATATATATATATATATATATATATATATATATAATATATATATATATATATATATATATATATATACATATATATAATTAACCAGTAGTCCATAATTTTTATTTTAGAGTTGGTTTCCTTTGTAGAGCAAATGTTTTCAGTACGAGGATCAACTACATCGGGGCCTACTACTTAAAACAGATTATAAAAGGAATAAAAATATCTATGCCAGCAGTGGGATAAGCATTTTAATTCTTCAAAGTACATTATTTTTGTTCATTTTATCCCTCCACTGACAATGGGACATATGAAGGAAACCTGATATTAATCTGCGGTAAACCTCCAGAGAGCTCTGGTTTATGTTCAGATTATGAAATTTTAAGACGAAAAATGTTTGTATAGAATTGCTATTTTCTGTACCTGCTTCATTCAATAATAAATTCACAGTACAGGCGTTTTGAAAGAGCTCCGCACTTACCTAGCTCTCACACACTTAAATGGGACTTTAAAGAATTTTGCCATCAAACTGATATTTTTTAGAATATCGCAAGGACAACTATACTGTTAAAAATATAGTTTACAGTAAAAAATGCAAAAATTAATTAACCTACCTTTAATAGTCGAATTGTTGTGCCTGATTGAATATAAAGATTGAACCGCATAATACTCCTTTTTTTCCCTTAGTTCACCATTATGTACTTCTAGAAACCATTTGGATAATTTTTTCTCGATTTCACTTTAGTCTTAGTTTTCTTTTATTTAACTGATTTGGCAATTTTTGTTGTTTTAAACCAAACTGTCAGTTCAGATTCATCTCTCACAAATTGAATCCGTTAATGAATAAAACACTAGAGCTATAGTTTCAATCCTTCATATAAAATTTCTATAACAATTAAAGAAAACTTCGCAAAAATAGTTCTTCAAATCTTGGAAGCTAATTAAAATTGTACAAGACCTGTTGGTCTTTTTACCATTAATATTCACTAAAACAGAAGATAGTGTGGACAAAAATAATTTTTAACTCTGTACCGTAACTAATGAGGCAATATTAAATGCCCAAATTCCACTTTTGTAAATACAAAATAATCAACTGTACATAAAAGTCATAAGGCATATATTTGATATATAATAGCTCTTCGGTGATTAAATATTTTTTCTTAATATTTAGACTCAAAAATATAGAAATAGTATGTCCTACATACTTTATATTTTAAAATATCTAACTAGAAGCATTTAGTCACTAAATGCAAATGGGAAAAATAATATACTAGATTAGCTGGAATCTTTTCGAAGATCTATATTCTCTAAGGTTTTTTAATACCAGATTTTGCTTACAAGTCGTTAATAAAAGCATCTATCATTTGTTAGCAATTAAATAAATAAGCCTCTACTTATGAAATGTTGAGGCTTTCTTTAGTGTGTCATTTTAATGTAAAAATATCTTCAATATTCTTAAAAGTCAATTTTTGTTTTTATTTATCCACACTACTCATTGATTCAAAAATACTCAATTACATTGAGTGTATAAAATGAAAATTTCTTTAGAAGAGCAGATTTAATATGATTATACTATCTTGCAGATTATACTATCTGCAGATTATACTATCTGGTATATACTATATGATTATACTATCTGACAGATGTTTAAGCCAACAGAGACCTAAACTTATTTTACTTTTTAAAATGCTGCTTGTTACTTTCAATCAATAAATGCTTCATAGCTTTTCATATTTATTACTAAATAAAACCCATCAATAAATAATACCTATATCAATTCACGTGAATTGTAACTGTAATTAAACTAAGTAAAATTTGATATTTTTAAGTAAAACATTCTTGTTAAATTTTAGCTTTAGAAAAAATATTCATTATTTATAATTTTTGACTTTATACCATTTGAGTAAAATATTTTAAAAAAATCTGAAAAAGTAAAGAAAAATAAAAAAGGTTTTCTATTACAAAAAGCCAGAGTTGTTTTTTCCTAATTTAGAGATAAATAGAAATGTAAAAGATACATTTTTTAATTTATTTTTCTTTAGTGTATTTCAAAGAAATACCTTTGATGCAATTCTGAACGTCCTTCTTCAGAGAAATGTTTGAAGTGTAACACTAGCATTTAACGAGCACTTACGTTGGAGCGCGTCGAATGTTTTGAAATATTATTTTCGCATATTTACTGCATTAATTCGAAAACAGAACTTTGGAATTTCTCATTTAATATTTCGTGCTTTTCTATCAATGTACTTATAAGGATGTTAACAAATAAATACTTAAGATGAGGATTATAAATAATTATGTAAAGCAATATTATAAAATATGTTTTGAAATGAGATAAAATATGCATTGTCAAAAAAGGATATTTATGAGTAAAACATTCAATTTTAATATTTTATGAAATTTCATAATTTTTGGCAATTATTTATTTAGATATTATGGTAATCACACTGTTAATTGATCAAATGATCAATTAATAAATTAAGAGCAAAATCTTAGATTTTTGTTTTTTTATTTTCGATTATGGGCTATTTAGGCCGCAAAACATTAAGTACTGAATTGCATAGAGGACATAAACATACGTAGTATCACTACATTTACTTCAATAGTATATGATCTTGGACATTCTACAAATCTTTCTTATATATATATACATATATATAGCCACACAAACGTTTTTACATACACCCACTCTAAGCATTTTATTACATATAAGCAGGAAATAGGAGTGTTAAATTATCCCCAAATCTCAAGAGATCAAGATATATTTTTGTTTCCAATTTTACTAACTATAGAATTAGAAGAAAAAATATATACTTTTAAATTTTTTATAAACAATAATTGGTTACATAATTTGAAAAAGGCTACAAATGCGTGACCGTCTTCAATAATAATAAACTTATGTTCATAAAATTAAAGAAAGTAATTCATAATTTTAACATTATTGTCAATGGTGGTCTGATACAATGTTTTTCTTTTTAAACACGTTTTACATAAATTGTATGGTAAAGATATAAATAGGTAAAGGGTATCGATTATGGGTATCGATAAAGGATTATGAGGCTATTTTTTTCGGCAGGATTCTGAAGACTTTCAGGCAACTACCATTAATTGCCGAGATCAAGTTGATAAAGGATAACTTTGGGTACCAACACTAGAAATAACGTGATCTCTCAAGATGGAGTGTTCTCAACTATCGATAGTGACCTTTTTTCTTTTCGGTACACAACGGTGAGAGAAGCAAGTATGCTTTTAAGTTTGTTGCATGTGGTTTTTTAACCTTATTTTGTTGAAGGATGACAACCTCTCCAGCACATGTTAACATCGTTTGCATTCACATCCAAATTAAGCTTGCTTTCAATTTTATGCTAGTGTCATTTTAGGACAACAGGGATCATCCCAAGTAATCATGTTGTTAACGTTCCTGCATTCGCTTTCAACCATGTATGGACACTACATGTGATATCATATAAACTGAGCACCACTATTGTATTATATAGACATTTTATGGGAGGTGAAAATATTTTTTCTTGTATATAAAACTATACCGACAAGATACAAATATTGAACAAGAAAGGTTTAAATCAAAAATTAATCTATTTTAACAGATCAGGGAATGTAAATATATAAATCAAAATGCATACTAATTTTTTAAATATGTTCTGGAATGTTTCGATTCAGTGATTGAGTTTCTTGAGAGATCGATGTAGCTGTGAGCGACAGAACACTTCAATTTAAAATCAATAATTGCGTACATAACCAATTTATTCTGAAAATTCAAACTAATTAATCTACAGCTTCAAAGGGGACAAGTTCAGTTAAATCATGACAAAATCTGTTATTTCTACTTTCCTACAGGAATTCACTTTATGGAAGCAGAAATTTTGTCATAACGAGTAAAGCTCTCTTTGATTTGATTTGATTTGATTTGGAGTGTTACAGTCTACTTTTTGCAACACGAGGGCTAATGAGACCGGGACATACAGATTAAAGCCGATTCCGAATGGATACGAACATCCATGCTACAGTGGGATTCGAACCCACGGTATGGAAGGCCAGCACCCTAACCAATCGGTCATCATTCGGCTAACGAGTACGCTAGTTTCCAATCTTCGATCTGCATAAAATTTGATTTGATGATAAACAAATTTACTTTCAACACATTGAGTCTCTGCACAAAGGCTTTTCAAGGCTTTCTTTTAATAATATATTGTCCTTGGAAGTTCCTCGATAAAACATGAACAATTTTATAGAAATACTAAGACAGTAGATGTAAAATTTTTGAGTAACTAGTCGAGCTGGCAACTAACAAAACTTTCAGAATGGTGTTCATCTCAGAATTTTGGCTGTTATACAACATCAGTCACCTATACCGTAGACTGTAGGATATATTTAGAAAATTCTAATGGCCTTCTTTTTCTTCTTCCTCGTTGAGCGAGGATTCACTACAGTGACGTATCTAGTTACAAAAATGAAATCAGTTACAAATCGTTCTAAAAGGAGATTTGCACGTTCACATTTTTCAAAAGGAGAGACGTTGAAAAATTGTCCGCTCCTTGTTGGGCAACAGTTTTAAAAAAGATCACTGACCTAGAGGAAGCTTTTACTCATTAGAATTTTTTTTTTTTTTTATTGGCAAATCTCTCTATCACTAGAATCTCATTGAATAACAAAACCACTCACTCTCGTACGAATCTCTGGTGTGAACGGATGTCTCCGGCCGCAAAAGTACTGTACTTTGTATCCCTAAACTTTTGCCTCTGTTGTTTTTGTGTCACGAACTCCCGAATCCACCATTCTCTTACCTTTTTCCTATTGAAGCATGCTAGATCGAACGTGCGTCAAAAATTAAAGAAAATAAAAGGTTAAAATTAAGAATACGTGTGCCAATCGTAAAATAAACTTAACAATTTAATATGGAGAATAGTTAGATCGATCTTACACACATTGTTGTAAGGAGAAGGAATGTGGATTACCAGTGCAGAGTGAACCACAATGGTAGTACAGGAGCTCAGAGATGATGCGCGCTACGTTATATAAGCTGTATATAAACAATAGTATGAAGGTTACACTTTTAGTTTATTGCCAAGTGGTGGCGCCAAAGTAGTACTGGACAGTCTTTAACGCTGATTTGGCGCTGTGATCCCGCTGCACTGTTTAATTGTTCATTTTCTCTCTCGCTGCTATTAATGCTCACTGAAAATCTCAGGATTGAAGGGCTAGTCTATATAATCCTGTTGACTCATTTCCTGAAGATCTTGAAGCGGGAACTCTTATTTAATTTTTAACAAACTCGCAAAATTATATTCTTTTAGAAAATGTTTATGGTTACCAAACAAAAATATTTTTATCTTCAAACTATTCATTTAAAAGAGCACACATTGTTATGTAGATATGACGTAAAAAGATTGTGAGTTTCAGCATATATGTGTCTTATTTTTCAGTATTTGAAATAATAACTTATTGTGTATCAATGAAAAGTACAATCAAGCATTTACGAAATGATCATTTACGTATTAATAATAGAATGAAATTTAAGAAATAGAAAGATTTAAGAAATATTTTATACATACAGGTATTTGGCAACGAAACAAAATGGATAAAAGTAATAAAAAAATATTATTACGTGTTTTATTTTATTTACTAAGTAATGCACTTTTTTCATAAAATGGTATGAAAAATAACGTTGATAGTAAAATGAATTTTAAATATATTTGACTTCCTTAATGTATAGAATTTAGAAGGTATAAAATGTACATATATTGTATAGAATTTATTGTAATCTAACAATGGATAGTGTTTAATACGTTCTTGCAGAAAAGAAATGTTTTATCGGTGAAAGAGAAAATGTAAAGTGATGAAGTAAATGAAATATAAAGTTTCGTTCACTTGACTACTTTCCCTCAAATATTAAAGCAGTTATTTTGTTACAGATTTTCTAAGCCAAAAATAAATGTACTTTGAAAGCACAGAGTTCCACTTTTTCCATAAATTACATTTAAACCTACCTTTATTCACTTCATCTAATGCAAAATGGCAAAGAAATTGAGTTAGAGAAAACGCTAAACTGCCAAAGACTAAAATTTCTTGATAATCAGTTGACTTCAAATGCAAAATGACTTACGTTAAATGAGATGAGTTAAATGAATAAGTAGCATTTCTTGGAAAAAGAAACTTTTACGGAGTTGTATTTCTTTATAATTGCAATTATTCAAACGAATTTTAGGATTTAAGAAGTTGGTAAAAAAATTAAGACGAAGTACTATTTTTACATTTTAAATATTTAGATTTTAATATGATTTCTAATATTCCGGGATTAGGTTTTCTAATATTCAAAACTCGCATTCACTAAATATTAAATTATAGTAGAATCTTATCTGTACATATAAAAGGTTTGGTTTTATTTCGAGTTGTACTATTTTGCTCCGAGGGCTCATGAGACCGGGATCTACTGCTTAAAGCCGATTTAGAATGGCTGCGAACAACCACACCAGTGGCGGGATTAGAACCTGCGAACTCCGGTACCGAAGACCAAAGCTCTACCATTCGCCCATCGTTCGGTTTACGCATAAAAGGATGAAAAAGGTTAATTCTCTTCTTAGTTAATTGATGTAGTTGCATAAAAGCTGCCACACATCTGAACCTTATGTGTTTATTATCAATTCAAAATGAATTATTTAATATATCATTTACTATATAAGGCTTCAATAAATAATGAGTCGAGGTAGCTCATTCGGTAAAGAAAGCTATCTCGTAACTGAAAGGTTGCGGGTGCGGGGCTGGAGCCGGTCTAAGATCAGCCTTGTTCGTTAAAGGTGACTGGGGCACTTAAAATATATTCGTGGTCACCATGTCCTCCAAGTTCTCAAACGATACCTCTGGAAGTGGCAGCCTTTTATAGGATAATGTATGTATCGCCTGCTACGTTAGAGTAAAAAAAAAGGTTTCAATAAAGTCTAACAGTATTTTATGACATTCTGATACATATATTAATGGAATATTATAAAGAGCACAAAAATTATTATTCCACCGCATTACAGCTTAATTTTCTTTAAGATATATTTGATATAAAATTCTTTAAGAAACATTATTGCCAATAATTTCCTTGACTCTTATTAAAATATATTTTTATTGTATAGTTAAATTTTATAACAAAATGCAGAAATTTTACACATATTTTTAAAGCACTACTTTTCATGCATGACCTCTTTTACCTGGTCACAAGCACAATTTCTAGCTGAACCAAGCATCCAAACTGCTTGAATTTTTCTTATTTCCCCCTCACCTGTCACACGAACTTATGCTCGCAACTCATAAAAAAAACCTCCATCGGGAAATCCCTCCCCCAACAAACGATTGCAAAGTGGATTCGCCACTCTATGATTCTCCGGCGGAAAGACATCCCGTATTAAATTTGAAATGTGTTCCTACATCTCAAATGTTAGAAAAGAAAACTTATAAAACACGTAAATCATGACCGAGTGGCTGAAAGCACTGCATTCAAATAATAAAAGCAGCTAATTTAAAGTTTTATTCAATCACATGAAGGCTGTAGTACACTACTTTTCTATACTGAAGCCTAAGGCGTTAAAACCCACTTCTGGCATACATGTCTGTAACCATCAGGATTCAACTTTCGGCAGTACGTTCTAGATGATTAATCTTGTTTTTTTTTTTTTCTGTTAGATTTCCTTGTACTACGAATGTGGGCTCATTCTCTGTATAAGATATACAGGTCGGTTATTTTTCAAGCAAGTGGGAAATTTGAATCCATTTCTTTTAAGGACTCCTTTGGAAGAAAATTCATTACACGGAAGAAATATGCAACCTGGAATCTTCCCAGTGTAATAGAATAAAATCTCACCCAGCTGGCATAACAATATTTTAAAATATTCTAAAACATTTTTAAGCCAAAAAAGCAAAGAAATATTTTGAGTCATAATTTTAATTTTGTCAGTTTTATTATATATATATATATATATATATATATATATATATATATATATATATATATATATATATATATATTTGTAAAAATAGACCACAACACTACCAAATTCTTTTGAACCTATTGCCTATAAAAAAAATTCTAACAAGAAAAAAAATATTTTCAAACTTTAAAATCTCCCAGATGCCAGCAAAAAATCTTAAAAATATACTTTTTCTAATCAGTTAACAAATTATAAGCAAAAGGGCGCAGAAAAACACAAGACTCGTGGAAATGGTTCAGATTTAAAGCATTATATCTCAGAAAAAATATATAATGTTAATACTCAAAGAAATTAATAGATTGTAAATTTGAAAAGTTCAAAAAACCAAAAGAGTATTAATAAAAGGAGAAATGGAAAGGAAAGATCAGATAAAAACTTGCTAAAAGATGAAATTGAAATTCATCGAAATCCTTCAAGAAGAAAATTATTACAAGTCTTTTATTTGTCAAAAACTGTCTGGAATTATTATTAAAGATTATTTAAAGTTAGAAGCAGGTAAAGAAATTATTTTCGAGAAATACTAACGAATGTCAAAAGATAAAAGAAATAATAAGGTAGTGCCATGCAACTAATAATAAAATTTTCCTGATTAAAGACAGCTTACTGTTGTAAATTCTTCTTTATAACAACTTTATTCTTTGAAACTAAGAATTCGGTACTTAGTGTAAAATCAAACATGCATAAGTTAAAAATAAATCTCTCTTAAATTGAATTACTCTTCCGCATCATCGAAAGATATAAAAAAAAGGAATTTAAAGAATTTATGAAAATTTCGTTTTGGTAAAAAGGAGTAATCAAATTATGTAGGTATTAATTAAACCTTTCAGAAAATGAATAATAAACTCAATTTCATGACTTTTCAGCTCATTACAATTTAGAAAAGTCAAAACAGGTTCACCATCAACAAAGGAAGAAATATAAGGTAAATGAACTCTAGATTGCCATAAGAAAAGTAAAAAGACATGATATATCTCTTCTAAATTCAGAATGAAAGGGAAAGTACCGTCTGAGGCAGCATTCTGTAACAATGGGTCCTTATAGAAAAACCTATTATTTTACCAACTTCCTAAAATGTTGGAAAATTTTAAATAGACAGCTTGGTTAGCTCTTCTTGAAAGTTGCAATCATCTTTTCGTTAGAAAAGAGTTAATTAGATCTAGACTTACTAGTTTAAGGGCGTGCATCATAAAAGAGTATGTTAAAATTTTGCATTTGAATTTGGCCCCGATATGAAGCAAATGATAATACCAAAGATATGACATAAAATTTACTTGATTCTTTTAAATATCTCAATGATTTTTCCTGTCTTAAGTACACTTTTAAAAAAATACTATAGATAAGCTTTGTAGAATTTTATTTTAATAGCATATGTTATGAAAGCTCTTGATGCAGTGACATTTCAAATAATAGAAAATATATATTTAAACCATTACCTTGAAGCTTTCCACTTAAAATACGTATAGCTTTTTTCTGATCTAAGAAGCAAAATTCTTAATGTACAATTATATAATTTTTGTCCCTTTATCCAATTTGCAAAAGTTAAGCAAATAGATTTTAAAAAAGTACGTAACTGACCTTTAGTCCCAAATGCACAGGAAATATTTAAGACACTATAGGAAATGAATGGCTTACCTTATTCTATAATTTCTCTTTAAACATAATATATAAAATGAGTGTAAACTAGCATATAGATGATTTGTTAATATCATTATTCTGATAAGAAATACATGCCCATAACCAATTCATAAAATCGTTTCACTTTCCCTCTCAAGACATTGTAATCCTAATAGGGTTATGGGCGTTACAAAGATATTTTCGATATTATCTTAGATTCATATAATTTTGTACATATATATACACGCTGAAGTAGAAATTTATAAATAACATTTAATTTTTTTAAATCAAATAGTTTTTGTAAAAGTTCAATTTTTTTTAAATTGCTAATTTTAAAATGGTATTTGTACACTAATATACCATTTTGTTCTTCTATCTTTATCTTATTACTTAATAGTATACTTTTATAATTTTGGAGTATTATTTTATTCATGTATGAAACAGGTAATTTGCATGCAGTATTCTTATGTCTGCATGTTGAATTTTAAAAAAATGAGTTTTTTAATTTAAATTTGGTTTTAATAGTCTAAAAATATCAAAATTTTAAACAAGTATCCAAATTTATAATGCAGGATTATTTGGCTAACATTTTGTAGACATAAACAAAAAATTAAAACCAAAAGCGTTTTAATACATCAGTCGCCAGGTGGTCAAAGGTGACAGACATTTTATTGTTTCTTGCCCCTTTCATCCGCCCCTTGTGTCATAAATAACCGGCAAAGTATATTGATCTTTGAGATATCGTTTATCGCTTCTGGTCACACTGTGTATTTCACTATATAAAATGACCAACGGGATATTTCTTAATATTGCTTCTTAACATAAGAATATTATTTGAAACACAAGGTAGGCTTATGGAACAATGTCTTGAAAAAATAACTGGTTAATCCAAGCGAGATTTTAGTGTTAAAAAATTGCCATTTTCACCCAATTTGTAAAAGATTCTATGTCTATCATTTTTAAAAAACATGTATAAATCATTTTTAAAAAAATATATATAAGTAAAAAATGAATGAAGTTAATTTACTTGTAATTTAGTTTGTTTTAGAACAAAGTTTCATAAATACATATGTTTTGAGTAGACTTTCTAGTGTCTACCCTCACTTTTTAAACCCGATACTGAATGACTATGCACATACATGCAACAATGGAATTCAAACCCATGAACTCAAAAATTACCTCTCTAACTTTTCTGTTACAATCTGATTATATCATTAAATGCAATTAGTACACACCTCAGAACTTTGGTTTTGAAGAGTTATAATACCTGCGTAATTCAATATAGCTATTTTTTTTCTACGTCATATTAATTTTTACTACTCGTTTTTTAAAAACAAAATTTAGTTTAACCAAAAAATTTTAAAAGATCGGCTACAAAAGGAAATTCTCACTTAGAAGCAGAATCTTTCACTAACTCAACGAAAAAGACTATTTTGAAGAAATCTTTGAAAACTTATCTTTCATTACATAACCGGAAATGAAATGAATTCAGTATGGTGGCTATTCAATCAGTTTTAATCATAATGGTCTTGAAGATTACCTCCGAAACATTTTATACTCTCATGAGTAGATATAAAGACATAAAATATATAAGCAGATATAAAGTCTGAAAAGAAAGAAGTCAGTACAAATAACGTAAAATTTATCTCCCTTCCATTAATGAAAACATTTATGTTTTTAGTCTAAATTACTGATAAAGAAATTCTTCAACGTAGAATATGAAAATGAAAACTTTGTTGATTTAATTTTAAACGATTATGTAGTCCATATTGCTCTGATCCCATACAATTTTCTTTTAGCCTACATGTATTGAAAACGGCTGGTTTGGTTAGGGTTGGTTTGGAGCTTTACGGTCTACTATTTTGTACACTAGAGCTAATGAGTCCAAGACCTACTCCGATTCCGGACAACAATTCCATCAGCGGAGTCCGGTACAGAAGAGCAGCATTGTATAATTCGGCCATCTTTCGATTATTCATAACTGCTGCAACAACAACTAGAATGAATTTTAAAAAAGACGTCATGTAAAACGCTGCTTGGTAATTCAAAATAGTAAACTAAGTTTGCTGAGCTTCAATGCTAAGTTTGATGCGTTGCAATGTTTAACGAGAAATGAGATGTTAAAAATATGTTATGTTAGACGGGAAGAAGACGATAATATTAGAACTAAGTTTACCAATGTAAAAGAATCATTTTTTCTTATAATATTCTTTGTCAAATATCCTAGTTTTATTCAAGGGTTTACGGAAAAGTAACCAAAAGAATGTCTATAAACTGTAGATGAAAACACATGCAAACATGTCACTTTTCAAGGGTGATCTTTCAAATCAAATAGTTATTAGAGAAAAATAAATGAATGAATATGCAGTGGCTAAGCTCAGACAAAATATCGTTAACTAACCAAAATATTTTAAAACGGAAAGAAAAATGAATTAAACCGAAAGACAATCATTAAATAACTCTCTAAATTATATGGATTGTCAGTCAAATGAAGCAAAAATATTTTATTAAATAACTTGAACAGTAGAAAAGGGTTCAAAAGATGTCATTCAATTAAATTGATGTATGGAATCAGTGGCACAAAATTAACTTCAAAAAGTATCTTTTATTAAAATCAATCATTTATTAATAACTCATTATGGATATTTAAATAATCCAAAGTGAAAAAAATCACTATAGACAGATCGTAAATCTAAGACCAATTGATCTAACTTTACATTTACTAACTACTACAACCACACTTTCTTTTCATATGTATTCCTTTCGTGTAATCAAAATATTATTTTCTTATTCTAGTAAAATATAAGGAATATTATTAGAAGAAAAAATTATAAACTAGGTTTTTTTTCTATTTCATAAAAATATGTTCATGAACCTGAATAAACAGGCATTTGTAGATGATTATACTATATAATTTAGAACAAAGACCTAGTTAATAAGCATAATTGCAGGTATGCAGTATATGTAGTATTACCTTAAGCAATTTAGAAATTTAATTTACTAATTGAAAAGTCCACTGAAATGTATTTAAAATGTATAATATAGTTTGAAACTGAGTCAACCAAGTATTCTTAGAAATTGAGTCTTGCATTAAACTTCTATAACGATTTTGGCCTCGAAGTACGTTTACAAATGTAATTAAATTTAGCTAAACGTATTGAATTACGAATGTCGAAGTAATGTATATTGCATTAATAATGCAAATCAAATTAATCACTTACACAAACGAAAGCATACTTCTTTGCTATTTACATTTTAGGCTTTTATCTCATAAATAGAAATAGATAAAAGAAAGAGATAAATTACCATTAAAATACAGTAGAAAATATGTGTTTAATGGAAAACTCATTAAGCTATAACAATTTTAAAAAATCAGTATTAAAATAATAATTAAAACGTACTAAGAATCAGATGCCAGTGGTTTCAGATTAAATTAGAGGAAAGCTAAAAATTATTTTTAATCTCTTCAGATTAGGTATGTAATAAACATACTTCGTTCTATCCCTCTTATTAGGTAAGCTGTAGCCGTTGTACAAAATTTTTGTTAAAAATTGGTTTTAAACTAAAATAGCAAAATCAAGTAGTCTGAAAATCAAATACCGCTATTAAAATGTATCAGTACAAATGTTTTAGAGCTAAAATTCTGAATAAAATTAATTCCCATGTATAGTATTTGTGTTAAAATTTAAGCTCAGAGATCTATTATGCCGGTGGTTGTGAACTAAAAAAAAGGATTAAAAAATGTTAGGTAAAACCTGGAATCTACTTTAATCTCTTCAGATTATGTCTAATGAACAAAGTTTTCCTCCTCCTAATACGTGAGATTTAGCCACTAGGTACAGATTCATAATAAAAAAACATGAGGGTTCTTTAAAATAATATCTCGAACTAACGTTATAAAAACTGTTAATTAAAAAGTTGTAGAGGTTAAAGTTCTCCTCCTGTTATGATGGGGATCCAACACTGTGAAAGTTTCAAAAGATTAAATATATATCTTTACATATGTAATAATGTATTATGATATATAACAGGAAGCACAGGACACTGTGCTTACTGCTATATATCACTGTTACATGTAAAGTTATTTATCCTGTCATATATCAGGTAACTTGGTGTGTTCTGGTTTAAACCACTTTATCAGCAAATAAATAAACCATTGAAACAGAGCTATGAGCTTAATATGCAACATAGATTAAAAGTGTGTTGTACTTATTTTATTAAAACTTTTAAGGTCCATAACTTTTGTATCAACACCTTATTATAGCTTTAGTTGTTTTTAAGATATAGTTGTTTTAGTTTAAAGAACCATGTTTTTCTAATAGAAATATTTACACAGAAGATCACCTAGCTGGTGAGAAAACACTAAAAGATTAAAAGACTAAGATTAAAATATCTTATAGGTTTGCCCAAATTCATTCTGTATTCGGTTTTTTATTCTCCCCAACCAATGAACTAATATACTTATGAGCTTAATTTTTAATACAAGTAAATGTGCGTGTACTCATTTTATTCAGTATTTCAAGCTCTGCAACTTTTGCATTGCCACTTACTTTATAAGGGCCAGATATTTTTGAGTTATCGTTATTAAGCCTATTTTTAGACTATGAATCAATACACAGGGGATAAAGCTCAACTGACAGGAATAGAAAACCTTAGTGTGTTCTGTACAGACCTAAAGTAAACGGATGACTATTTGAAATTTTAGCTTAAATCATTATTCGGTCTCATTTTACTTCACAACCACTGCCTTATAAGCTATCTGCTTAAAATTTTGTTTTTGTACTTTTTAAACTATTATAATCAAAACAAAATGTAACCTTAGTTTTATTTCGAAAGTAAGAGGATTAAAATATTTTAATTGCCAAAGTTTGAGCCTATTTGTCGATGAAAAATCTATGAATATTTAACGTTAACTATTACAGATAGTGCAGATATTTGAAATGAATCTTGTTAAAGTTCTCCGAGACATCATTTTAACTAGGCACATTACGTTTTTTAACCCTTTGCTTATCCTGTATATCACATATGATGCACACACACCGAATACTTTATACGCTTGTATATTACATGTGTTCGTAAGGAACTATATGTAATATACACTATCTTATATATTTTATATCATTGCAGATCACATGTACTATACAAGCATCTAAAGACTTAAATGTGTATATTTACATTATGATTGATAAAGCTGATATTTGAAAACCACTTTTAGTTGTTCGAGATATTGAGGTGTGATACCTTGAATGAAAAAAAGGTAAGAACTGTTTTTTAAGTGGTAAATATTTTAAAAAGATAAAGACATTCATAGCTATCCTATCCTTTCAAAGACACTGAACGAAACTTTAATTATTCTAAACAAATTGTACTTTATTAATGTTTTGCAAAACAAAACTTCTAAAAACAGTTATTTTTAAAAATCTTTATAAATTTCTGAGCAAAATCAATAAAAATGCTTTATATATCTCCTCACTATAAGTGCAGACTAATAAATCCTAATCCAAAACTTTATGTAAAAATTTTAACAGCTAAAACTAAAGTAAAATGGGATATTGAAATATTTTACTTTTAACGCATAATTCGATTACTATCTTGTTTAATAAATAGATCATGAAACACTTTTATCTGTAATTCTAAATAATCATATTTATAATGAAAATCAATGATCAATGCTTCTTCCTCTGCAAATCAAATTTATTTAAGTTCACGAAGTTTCTCGTTAATTGCAGAAGTAAACGTAATCAGATTAGTAGTCAAACTGCTCTATTTCTAAAAGAAAATAAGGTTTTTTTTTTCATTTAATTTTTTACTGAACAATCATTTATTTACCTTCATTTGGAAGAATAAACTAATTAGCTTAATGAAATAAAAAATTACAAATGTGGCTAACGAACAGTAAACCTTTATCGTCTTTTATGTACATTTATATGATTGCATCTACTTTTCGTTAAGTAAATACGAATAAACCATTATTCACGGAAAATGATGTTATCTAAATTAAGTTGAAATTGTTTTAAATAAACTAATAGATACTATTATTCTGATGTGATTATTTTAAAACTAATTTCCGTTCCATAATACGGAATTGTTTTTAAGCAGGTAACAGCTTTGTAAATACTCAAATGGGAATCCTTTACATTGTTTAAAAATTTTCTATAATCCAAAAATTGCGTGAATTTAAAATCTAAAAACATTAATATGCATCATGTACTTATAAATATATATGTATTTTTAATGTTCGAGCCTTGTTTACTTTCCACTGCGCTGACATAAATGTAGACTGAAAGAAACACCTTCATTTAAAATCTAAAAATAATATAATTTTGAAACAGCATCTCTCCAGCATCGGCGTCTTGCCATTTACATACCTCATTCTTTCTTTTCGAACTCTATGATGCCGAATGCGCGGCTGACAGTATTTAAAGAATACCAACTTTCAAAAATACTAAACAAACATAGTGCATTGCTAAAACAATAACGTGTAACCTCACACATACGTCCTGCATAAGTATATAAGGTTTCCGCGTGTGTTCTATTTTTTTTTTTTTGTATCATTTCAGACAATGTTGTAGATTCTGATTAGCTTTTACAAATGTTCTCGCTGATTTCTTTCTTGTGTTAATGATCTCGCCTGTAAATATAATAGTATCTCACCAAAATGAGTAAATTGAAGGTTCACGAAGCTAGGATTATCCCATGAATTTTAATATCTTATGTTTAAGGCAAGATAGTTCTGTAAGAGTATTATATTTTAATGAAGCAAGTAACATTAAAATTTGACTGACTGTTTGAATAATCGTTTTAAGTATATTTTTTATGGTTTAGGCATATGAACTAAGGTTAATACCATGATTATTTCACATGTATATATATATATATATATATATATATATATATATATATATATATTAAATCCATTTTTTATAAAACTCCTTCACAAGGAGAAAGCTCAACAGCTAGCAATAATAAAAATTCAGTCAGGCCAACATTAAAGAGAACGCAGAAGTCTAATTTAACTTTATTGCATAGCGGCAACAATGCACATCTAATCTTCTGGACAACAAACATCCAAAAGCCACAGAGTTCACTCGGATTGGACAAAGGTGCACCCAAGAGCAATGACAAAAAGAACTTTCCCACAGTAAAAAACAACTTAATAAGCGAATTAAATTCAATATCAGCAGAACACGAAACCATGTCCGGCCAACAGCTGGGAAACTGTTGTATAGACAGAAATTTTACAGTTTTATGACAGAAAGGAATGTTAAGTGGAAAATACTCCTTTGATTAAACTATTTAGAAGCTGAGAAAAAGATTTAAATGAATTAAAATGGGAGAGAGGAGGTTTTTAAATAAATATTAGAGTTAATTAATTTTTATATATATTATATATATATATATATATATATATATATATATATATATATATATATATATTCACATGCGTGAATGTTATACCCCAAGTGTCTGAATAGTGAAAAAAATGAAACCTATGAGGATTGTCAATGACAACCGTTCTGGGACAGTTACAGAGTCGTTTAGCAGGTGATCCAAAAGTGACTCCTAGTTTCCGTTCGTTATGTTTCTCATCAAACTTCGCTGCGACGAATGACAACGCATCGGGTAGTGCGACACAGATTTTTCTCGATACTTTTCAAGATCCAGACGTGACAAATACTGAGTTCTGATGTTATTAATGCCCGTATAACATTCACGAATTCTATGCTTCTGAAGTTTAATGCCTGGGAAATCGATGTTGGAGACATTAGGTTCTGCAATGAATCATATTTTTCGTTCAATCGATGAATTAAGAAGCAGAATTGACATATTTGGAAATATAAAATTCGCATGGATTCGTCAATTCGTCATCCACCTAAAGTCAAGGTTTAAGCTGCAATTTCCTCTACGAATTATTGAGCTATTTTTTTAATTGAAGCAACATTAATGTAACTACTGTAGCAACATATGTAAACTTTTTCCATGAGTTTCTAACCATTCAAGTTGGTTTTGGAGAATAGTGCAAACTATTCGTTCAAGACGGTGCCTGATCAAATGACTGCTGTGTTCAATTTTCTCACCGAATATTTCGACTACTAAATACATGTGTAAAGTGGAACAGAATAGCCTTCCTATTCGCTATATGTGGTACTATGTGAATTTGTGTCGAAGGTACTTGAAAGGCCAAGTGTTTCGCCACAATCTTCAAATTGTAGCTGGACTTGAACAATACAACTCTATTGCATATAAGATCTTAAAACTGAAATATTTTACGGACGTCAGCAAATTTTGCCCTCAGACTGCTTAATATTGTACTGCAAAAGGTGGTTATTTTAAAACAATGCTTTATAGTTCTTCTTGGTCAGTATCATCTAGAAATCTGTAACTAATTTTAAAAGTTGAAGACAATACATTCTCTGATTACCTCAGCAATTTCTTACTGTACATTTCTATCAGTTTTTGATTATCTTTAATTTATTTTTAAATTATTAGTCATTTTTGAGAAGCTCATAGTTAAATATCCTCTTTTCATAAAAAAAGTCTCCTTCTAAGATTATAATGGTTCTATTCGCAGAAGAAATATAAACGTATAGCTGAGATAAAGAAATTAATAAATTATCAAAATCAAAGAAATAAATGTGTCACTTCTATAAAGGGAAAAATTCTTAAGAATTGCTTTAGCTTTTGTATTCTAGCCAAGAAGCATTGGCATTTAGATAGAATATTTATTTATAAATATGCAGTTTTTACCCGGTTATGGAATTCATGTTATGCTTAAAAGTTATATGGGATTAAATCCAAGGACAAGAATAAAACTAATTTAATGAATAAGTATTGGGATACTGAAAACCATTAGTTTTTATTAAATGCGTATTCTTAAATTTACTGTAATTAGAGTTTAAGTATTCATCTGTTTTACATTAAAAGTTTTCAAATTAAATATAAATGATCGAAATATGTTTTCACATTTCTTCTAAAATATATTAAGTTATATGCTTTTATAAAAATCAGAATTTTTTTTACACTTTTTGTTTGTGGTACATATTTAAGATGGATACTAATTATATTTCCACTTAAAATAAATTTAAAACATTAAAAACTATAAATTATACACGTAAATACAAAGAAAAATTCGAGAAAGACACAGCACATTTGATAATTAGTATTTATTCCACATTTACGGCCATTTTCCAAAAAACATTAATTTAAAATCAAATTTAGCAAATACGATAACGGTGACTTGTACAACCGATATATCTCATTTATGGATAAGATATCGGACTTGTTCTACCGAATTCCGTCTACATAGATTCGATTAGTAATTATAAAATAAATTAATGTAAGATCCTGTTATTACCATGCGGTTCCCCAACTGACAAAATCTGTAAGTCCTTAGATTCGTCACCAATTGTTCACACTTAAAATCGTTTATTAATTTGATAGTAAGAGATAGTAGCAATAAAGAGAAGGTTAACATTTATGTATTAGTTCAGCGGCACCCGATAAAGCGAAGTGGTAAGAATGCTGCTGCCCGGTGACAAAAATATTTTATCTCAGATAGAAACTTTATTTTTTACAATATTTTTTTAATTATTAAAAAAATATAAGGAATTCTTAAATTAAGAATATTTCATGTCTGTTCTACAACTAATGAAATTTTCGTAAAAGCAATGAGGATGGAAATTTAGCTCATTTTTCTTATCAGTAAAAGTTTAACTGTCATTTTATGTTGATGTTAGAAACTATCATGTTCGAGTTTCTTTTCATTCTATGCTTTATCAAATCTTTTGGAAATGTTCAAGTATTTAATTTGAGAGCGCCGGGAAATGGGGAGAAAAGGTATAAATCATAAATTATCTTTATCTTCGAACGTTTAAAAATAGACTTCTGAATACAACTGAAATAGTTTTGGTTGGGTAGTGGAGCATTTTAAAAGCGTTTAGACAATTCTTGTAATCATTTGTTGGGTGCACTGCAGGCACTCTAGCCAAGAACTATTAAGAGGGGGAGAAGTAGTTTTCTGAAACACCACTAGCATCAAAATTAACAGGTAAAGCTTTTAGGAATGAACCTAATCTGAAACTTAGATCAGTCTACATCTAGCTAAGATAGAACATGCTTGTTTTGATGCGCTGTATGCAGAAGCATTATTAGCCAAAAATTAATACCTTCATCACAAATGACATTCTGATGACATAAATGTTTAGAAACAGTTCTATTGATACAAAACGTATTATATACGCATAAAACTCAGTATTAACTGCGTGTATGATACAGAAATATATTAGTATATAATAGCATCCTGTTTACTGGTTTTAGTTTTAAAAAACGGACTGCCATGTACAGAGTAGTGGAGAATTTTATCAGGGAAAGAAAAGAAACGAGACTTCTGGAAAATATAATTGTGAAGTATAATTGAGAAGAATAAAGTTAATGAATAAAACACCGAATTAAATTCACTAAGTAATAGCTTTTTTTTGTCCAAACATTACACTGTTGGAATTGAGGCTAATTATGAAGAAAAGATTTCGGTTCGAAAGGAATATTTTTAAGTTGTAAGACTTGAGTATTGATTGTGAATATTGTCTACTTCTTTCAACAGCAAAAATAGAACTTGTTTAATATTACAAAATTCGTAGAAACTATACAAAACATTGAAAAAAGATTTATCTAAACTGTTTAGCTTTTCAATACAAGTAAATATTACACCATTATTCCATGCTATAAAAATAAATACGACAATAGCCATCATCTGCCAAATTTTAATTTTTGATTTCAATGTTAGCAGATATTTACACAAAAACTCCCATCCGAAAAATTTTGTAAATTATTACTAATGTATAAAAATAAAGTAAATATTTGTGGTTCGGCCATAGGTACTTGTGTTCCCTTAAGTGGTAAAGAATTTTACGGTGGGTGTGCAGTATCAGGAGCGATACCCTCTATTCGAAAAAATTCACTATTAAAATTTCCTAATCCAAAATTAAAAGGAAAATCACACTTAAGTACAAAATATTTTACAGATTAGCACTTTGTGTCTCAACAATTCCAATTAGAAAATATATTGCATACACAGATGTTGGAATACACCACGTCAAACAAGTAACAATACTCAGTCATTTATTTAGAGAAATAAATTATGGCTTTAGTTTTTATGTTCTAAAAACTTGTCTGTCTTGTTTGTATAAGCTTGCATCAAGTCACTGAAGACAAAAAAAGAGTTAATTTATGTGTTAGACTAAATAAATAAAACCACACATTTATTTCTACAAAATCAACACCAAGTAATATTAACCTGTTCTTTCGCTTATCAAAATAAAAAATCCTGTAACTTTATAGACATCACATTACACTCCAATTCATTTAAAAAAATCCCCTTTTATCTATTTAGGATTATAAACTAACAAGAAGTAAAAACATTCTATGTTTTCTCTTTGAATTTTAAAGCCTTTTGTCTAATAATCTTTAAATCGATATAGAGTGTTATTCTCTTTTTTACGATAAATATGCCTCTCGAAGCAATTTCACAATTTTACCGATAAGTTAACTACATAACTATGTGTGATACTGAAATAAATGCAATGTACGCAATCCATTTAAGTTTCACTTCAAAATAAGTGCATTTGGGAATGAAACTGATCCAAATGCAATAATTATTCCCTTTTGTGCAAAATCCTAGGGATTTATCATAACATTTTAATACAATATTTAATAGAAATTTTGATTAGTTTCACTGCTATTCAAGTCAAAATTGGGATTATTTATTCGGATATTTTATTCTCAGAAATGTCCTGATCCCTTCTGAATTCAATGAATAATATAGCATCGACCACGAAATACCACGAAAATTTAAATTCATAAATTGAATATAATTTACTTCCTAACAGCATGAGCTTAAAATAATAATGATAAATGATTTTCTTAAGCGTTTTGAATAGTTTTACCATAATCCCGGTTAGGTTTTATTTTCCATTATACGTACTACTTCTATTATATCTGCCTTGAACCAATTAAAGTTTATTAGATATTTAAGTGAATATGTGTTAAATCTCCGGTATCAGAATCCTTGGATATAAATTAATAAGAGGGATTACAGTGCAAATCATGTTCAAAGCAATCCTCTTCTAATTTTATAAATGTTTTGAAACACGCTTTATCTCAAACGTTTATCCTGTCGTACAGCTCGGAATATTACCAGCCCAATTATGTACTAATAAATATGGATTCTTCTGTATTTTGTCGTTAAATGGCGCTAACATATCATTAATCACAAAAATAACGGAAATCTGGATGTTTTTAACTTATAAAAAGATGATTGTTTAAAACCATTAAGGGAAAATGGTAAGCATTTAATTTATTCATTGCACAGAATACATGATTTTTTGAAATCTTTTAGTTTTTTAGATTGCAACATAAATACCATATTGACTAGTTTCAGTTTTACTTCTCTATGTACGAACAATGTAGTAACTTGAAATTTGAAGTTACAAGACTATATTCACTACCATTCTGATCATCTCTGAATTAATTTTAAGTAGTTTAAGTGTGATATATACACGTAAGTATCTCGCATAACTCGAAAATAATTAGCCGTAGAATGTTGAAATCTCATACCAATAACTGAAGTAATATCTGATTGTGCATCTCTGTTTTTAACTCCAGTACGTACTCTATACAGCACGCTATTTTCAATATAAAATATATTTACGTAGATAGGGAATCTCTTACAAGATTACCTGTAGAAAGTTTTATTTTTGTACTTAAAACTGTTCTAAGATATAGTTACGCACCTCCATTTTTATATTGTTAAATAATGAAAAATCTTAACGGATATTAAAGCTACTTTCATCTTTACAACAATCCATCAGAAAGATATTGACGTGTTTATTTGCAGTTGAAACAATGCTTACATGTCCATTGTTATGAATACGTATTATTTAAAAACTTTCTTTGAATTTTTTATGTTTTATTAATTTTAGGCAGGGAGTAATGGAAGTATTGTTATCTCATAAAATTTTAATATTAAAAAATATCAATATAATGAAACAAAATCTCAATATATTCCTATGTAAGACATTTACATTCCACATGATTTCTGTAAGTAAATTCTATTCAGACAACATTTTCACGAAACTTATTTAAACTTTTAAGGGAATATGATAGTGGTAATTTTGATGACACATCATAAGACGAAACGAAAAATTTATATATACGCTTAAAAGGAAGAACTATTGTGATTCCCAAATCTATTTTTTTTTTCAATTCAAGTATTACAGTAAGATTCATCCTTAACTTATCAAGTTATGAAACACATGATAGGTTCGACTCCGGCTTTACGGAGAATTTAATTTCTTTGTTACATATAACATATTCGTTTTTCTTCAATATCGTGAAAGGTCTCTTACGGAATTTCAAAAAAAACTATTTGAGAAAATATATGACGTCGATTATGCTCTGTACGGGCCTAATGTTTCAGGGTAGTTTCTCATGTAAGTTTTCTAGATACTGAACAAAACATTTATAATTGCAAGTGACCCGTCATCATTCACCATATAGTACATATGTCGTTGTGTGTGTATCTGAGTGTGCATGCATGATAAAGTATTTTTTAAGTGTTAGTTCATATTCACGAGATGAATGCATGACTAAGGACATAAAGATCAACAATTGTAGAAATGTTAATATCAGAAGTTAAATTCAAGCGACTTTGTCTTGTACGATACGTAAAAAAAATTGTTTTCTTAATCCCTTTGTTTCATGACTTATAGAACTGTGTGAAATGTTCCCATGCTCTTTGAATACCATTTATAATATGTTAAATAAAGTCCGACAGAAACTGCACTGCGTCATTGATGTTCTACGTGTGAACAGTATCACGCGTAGATCAGATGTAAGGGCTATAAATAAAACCTAAATTGTTTCTGTATTTAATACAATATTCTTCTTTGCTATATTTGTCTTAGTTTTTCTTAATATAGCTTTTTGAAGCTCTAGATTGAATTATGAATAGTACTGAATATAAAAAAGAAATGGCCAAAACGCGAGACAATTATGCCTAGAGAGAAATATATTATTCATTATTGATTAATCGAATCTAGTAATATTCATCTTACGAGATTTGATTAGATTGGACTAGAATTTTTCATATAAAATTCAAATTTTTAAACACTTTTAAAGTCCTAAAGAAATATAGAACTGTATTCCTTAATTTCAATGTAAAGTTCGCCCTTTTATGTCATGTTAAAGCAAAGGAAGGGATTTTTATAGGGCACAAATAAAATATCTAATTAAATATGTAAAATGGGAAGATCTATTAAATAAATTTGAAAAATTAGCATAGGTTTCTTTGAAAACTCAGAATCATATTTTTTTTTTTTTTGGGGGGGGGGGGAATCGTAAAGCAAAAATCTATCGTGAGATCGTAAACCAACAAAAGTCATACAGAAATATGGGTGATAACATGTCCTTCAAGATGCATTTCTTGAACTCTTATCGAAATTTCTTCCCTCACAATCATGGTGGCTTCAGCTAAGAACATGATGTCAACGTCTTTGACAGTCATCCTAGCAATAGAAAAGAGTAAAAATGAATTAATTCTAGCTGATTAATGTTTGTAATTGAACAAGAATATTCAAGATGCGAAAATTAAAGAAAATCATCAATTGTAACATTTTAGATAAGTTGATTGATGCGCTTATCTAAAATGTTACAAAGCTTACGTGTGCTTAAATATACTCATTTCTGTAACACTAAATATTTGTTCGCACATTAAATCTAAAGGTGAAATAGAAAAATTGATTACAAATTAGAATTCTGTATGAAATATTTTATTAATATTAAGTATTATAATTCTAGTGTGAGAAAAAAGTTTTGTTTTGTTTCCCGGCGTAAATTATCTTTAAAATATGAAGAAATGCATTTCTTGATATTTTTAATGAGAATCCAAAATAATCAAATATTGAAATTTTTTCTTTAGAATGTAAAATAATTTGTGAAAGTACCCCTCAAAAACTATAAACTTTCTTAACATCTCATTAATATGCAAAAGTTAAAAAGCTGACCAAGAAAAGAATATTAATAGTTTTTTTATAATTTAATTAAAAATATTTAATAATCAAAAGATCGGATGAATAAAATACATGTCACACAATTCGCAATGCTTTTCTAATTTAACTTTTACTTTAGGAGTAAAAAAGAAATATACTTTGGTTACTTTTTTAGTTTCAAAATGTTCTCTCTCGTAAATTTCTTAAATAAGTTCCAGCACTTCCATTTTTGATAATGAATTAGTAAAACCCTTCTTATTTATATTTCTTTGAGCTTAATAATATTGCCATTAAAAATGTTTTTAAAATTTGTAATCCTTAACAACGTAAATTTTGCTATTACGTCTTTCTCATTAATTAGGATTTCACCTAAAACAACCTAATGGTACTAATTTTGTTTCTTCAAAACTTTTTGAAACAAAATTTAAACGCTAAAACTATTTTTAATCCTATTTTATAGTAAACATCTTTTCAAAGTTGGTTTGAGATTCTACCCCTAAGTGCTACAACAGAAATATTTTTAATCGTTATATGTTCTTACATACTTTAAAGAAATATATACAGCCATTAACTTTTTGAACTCCATTAATTTAAGTCTTAATATTATTCCCTATGAAAACCAGCTTATTTAATTGTCCTAAGCACAATAAAAAATAATAATTTCACTTATCCTATATTTTAGTTATGATTAGATTTCTAATCTCAAATAGCATTTGAAATCTGATTACATTTATTTTTTATTGAATTTAGAACCAATTTTTATCCCTGCATATACTTTTAAATACAGATACCATGTAAAATAGCGTTAATACTCTTTGGAAAAATTTCTTCTATTACCTACAAAACAAATTCTGACATTTTGACATTTTTTTACTTCACAGATAGCATATAATTACTAAATATTAAATAGTTCGTGTTTCTGAATTTCCTTTCTTAACTTTCTGCAGATCTGTAAAAATGCAAAATCAGGTACAATACTGAATCAATAAATCTTTTTAGTCTATGAACTAATGCATTATTTTTCGAAAAATACATTTCACAAGTCGTTTTGCAAAAATCACTTTATAAAACTTGATAAATTAAATAACTTGACAATGTTTTAGAATGCTTATCATCTGTGTATGCATTCAAAAATTATTTCTATCAAAAGTCTTAACTGTAAATTATAGTTGAAAATCAATTTATTATTCCATAGCAACACTCGTAAAGACAAGTGTTCTGAATCAACATTTTCACTTAGGATTTAACAACACTCCCTCCAGGATGATTTTCAGTTTCTAGCTAATGATATTTTCATTTAAATAAATGTAATAACGCAAAAAAATATTAAAAATAAAAAATAATGTCATTATCGTGTTCTTCAGTGTTATAGTTTAACACAGTATCTAATCAGGATAGTTGTAGTTAAAATTGCAGTTCCAAACAGAAATGGAAAATCACTGGTCAAAATAATCTTAAATATGACTTTTATATAAACGAAGCAACAGGAGTAGCCCTGGTGATAAACGATAGTTTAATACTGCCCTTCTCTTAATGCGACGAGTCATATACTAATTATTAAAATTATGAAACCGTGAAAACAACAACAGATCCAAATGCAATTGCAGTAATCTAGCAGAAATGATTGATGTTAGATTCAACAGGTAGGCATCTATTAACAACGGGAAATAGATGTACGAAATATTTCACCCAAACTTGATTCAACAAATAGTCGACTGTAAATCCATACAATTAAAAAATAAATTAATTAGAGGAGTTAGACAATTTTTGAAATCTAGAAATTAGATAAGATAGCCTTGGTGGTGCCAGGAAGAATGGATCACAATAGATCTTAAAACATGATCCATAACGGTTCACTAAAAACTGTGTGGAATATGTTACTGTGAATCACTAACTTATTATTTAACATTTACTTGTTATAAGTTCAGTATACCTTGTCCTAAAACTTGTTTTAAGACTTCAAGTCATCAATGACACCAGGCTGAAAACTTCGAAGTCCTTGTTTTTCTGACAGTTCTGTAACTCTTGAGCGTCAGTTAAATTTTTATACACTTCCTAGTATATTATTTGCAGTTCCGTAACTAATCAATATGGCAATTATGATATATATATATATATATATATATATATATAGTTATATATATATATATTCATATATGTGTTGATTAAAGAGCGTAGCATAGTAATTACGTATGTGATGTACAATCAGGCCATACACTGTTTTACGTGAAGTGGTATTTCTAATGAGTACTTTACTTGCAAATTTCTTGTTTAAACAGTAATAATAAATGTTTTTTTCAAATTATTTTTCATGGGTAATCAGTTTTTCATTCAATGAAAAACTCATTATGTTTTCAATTACAGAAGCCTAATATCATCGTATAATTTTTATAGTTTACATTAATATCTCCACACAAACAAACTCATTGTGATACCAACAGTCCCACATGAGTATATGATTAGATTACTACGAGGATATAACTTACAAAAGTGTAGAAACATATTGAAGGCAACAACAAATTTTTTTAATTTAAAAATCGTAATTTTATTAAATATTAATTACTAATTAATTAATTTTAATAAACTAGTTAACAAAAGTTATTTATATGTCAAATACAAAAAACTTAACCCGAATATTGTAGTTTCCTGCCTGTAGGTAGAGAAGTTAGAAAACAAAGTTTTAAAAATTAACCCATATTATTTATAAAGCCCAAAAAATGTAGAAATGCTAACATCAGAAATTAAACTGAAGCGAACTTAAACATGAACTGTTAACAGAAGCACTAATTAAGCACATTTTATGGAGCGAAATATCTTCTAATAAGGAGATATAATCAAATATTTTAAGCTTTAGAATACTGCAGGAATTGCCCGAAGTTTTATAGCTTTTATTTTACGAAACAATCCCAATTTCCAAATGTCTCTCCTAATTTCAGTTCAAAGCACGAAATAAAACTGTCATAACCCCGGCAGATTGTGCCGCTGATTATTCTCTTTCAATTCACTCCAAATAGCCCTTATAAGACTTCTCCGAGCAATTTAATTCCCGAAGCAATGCACTTGACAACTCTTCGGCGCCGCAAGTCTGTTAAATCTTGTGCTAGGTCATCACTACAGTTATCACATTCGCTTCACACGCCTGCGAAGTTTGTTTAGTCTAAGATAGACTCTGAAATCGATACAAAGTACACTGCTAGTGTGTAGAATGTAAAGGAAAGACACTTGTTCGAAAGCAGATTTTCTTTTTCGTATGACATTCTGTATATCGATTATACAAATTATGTTATAATAACGCACATAATTTGGCTATAACCGTCTAAGTTTATTATTATGATTTATTAATGACACGCGTTTAATGAAAGCGTTATGCTGAAAATGTATGTTAGGATATATAAGTATCTCTTAAAATTACAAATAGTTCATTATGTTGTATAAATTTTATTTTCAGTTTTTTACTTGCATGAGGATGCACGAATTGTAGTTCTAAAGTGTTTACGACAGTGGTCCCCACTCCACAGGCCACGGATCGGTACCGGGCCGTGGATCAAATTGTACCATATCTTCCACAGAACATTAAATTATTCCCATTTTATTTACCGTGGTGTATTTCTCTCATGGTTTTGCTAATTAATATCTTTGTAACAGAAGAAAGTTTTAACTATTTTAAATTAGTTTGCTGTTTATTAAAAATTTCGAGATTAATCAAAATTACAGTCATATAATTGAAAATATATGCACTTTCATGAAAGATAACAAACGAAATAAATAAAAATTTAGTTAGTGTTTTAAAATGTTAAATCACATTAAATCATTTGTGGGTGTTGTAGGGATAGGCGAGTAATAGTGAACGGCCAGAGAGCGCCACCTAGGAAGAAAGTAAGTAGATTGAGGAGAACGTCGGAGGTGATTGTAGACTCCGGACGTGTAAGCGAGGCTCTTAGGATAGATACTTGATTTGATATAATTGGTTACTGTAAATATTGTAATATTTATATATATAATTGTCCGGTAGTAGTTTGTGGTCTGTCTTAAAATAAACCTTTATGTTGAAAAAAATAAATCTACTGTTTGGATGTGAATTTATACAACGGCTCGGCGATCTTCACAGGTGTAACTGCATAATATTTTGAAGACATGTTTAGATACAATTAAATTAAAATTATTAAATCAAATCAATCTAAAATAAAGCCCAATTTTTCCCAATTAGTGGTCCGAGGCGATAAAAAGTTTCGGGAGCACAATCTTACAACAAGTCAACCTATATGTCTCAAAAAAGTATCAGATTTATTAATGGTTACTTTTCGCAATAAAGAATTAGAGGATTTCTGGTGTGAAAGAGAAAAAATTTTAACCGATAAAAGGCCTTATATATCAATCTGAACCAATATCAGTCGGTTGAAAATTTTTTGTCATCACACAAGAAATCCGTGCATTCTTCACTGGGATAAGAAATCATAAACTCAATATGTTGCTTTTTCACCTCGTACACGTTGACATGTGATAAGTCCTTTACTTACAAATACTTACAGATTTCAATTTTTCAACAAACCCCTTATTCTACTATAAAAATCTGATGTTGACACCATGTGATTGCTTCGTACGCCTATTGCATTTTACAATTTTATTAGTTTATTTTTTATGATGTGTCATCAAAAATACCATTAGCGCCTTCCCTTAAAAGTTCAAAGATCAAAGATGGTTTTATTTCTCAATGTAATGGTAGTGTTGGAGTAGAGATCACGTACTACCATCTGGCAGTGACCGTCAGCATGAATATTCGTTATATTGAATCTTTCGTTACATAGATATTTATATAGAAACCAAAATTTTTGTTCGATTACAATACTCCCTTTACTCCTTACCAAAATGTAATAAAATATTAAAAATTTCAATTTATTTTTTGTTAATATATTTATTTTTGTTTCTACTTACTTTATCTACTTACGACTTAAAAAGCATTGTTTCAATTTCATATTTTTCTGTAATGTCTTTGTAGAGCTCAAGAACTGCCATCTGTCCTGAGTTAAAATCCATTATATTGACATTTTTCGTTACATAGAGTGAGGATTGCATTAAAAAATGGAGGGGCACAGTTAGTTTTTACAACAGTTCTACATACGAAATTTCTGCATTCCACACCTAACCTTCTTTGAGTTATTCGAGACACTTACGACAGACGTCAATGCTCTAAACTAATTAATTGATGGTTAAAATAGATATTGAATTTTCAAAATCAAAATTCCCGTAAACACGTATAGACATAACTCAGAAACTTATCAAATTTGAGTTAGGTTGGATCAAAGCGAAACTACTCAAAATTAATTCAGAGATGGTCAAAATAGATATTTAAACCTTCAAAGTTAAAGTTGCCATCTAAGCACGTACAGACATAACTCCGAAAAAAGTAGTATTTGATTTAGTTTTGGTCAAAATAGTATTTTCGTTGAAATCCAAACATCGAATTATTTTTCGGTTACAATACATCATACAGGGAAACAAAAATGACAGTAAGATTTATTTTGTTTAATATCTTATATGGCTAATTATGCTTTAATAAATAAAAACATGCACGTTAGATAATCTTCTCTAATTTTGTTTTCACAAAAACATAAATTAATAGTAAGAAATAAAGAAAAAATTTCAATGGTATCTTTTATTTTTTAACATTATATCCAGAATAAATAATGAAGTTATTTCATGTACCTAGAGTTCCGAATGAGGATATCAATGAGGTTTTTGTAAATAAATCCTATCCTTCAACTAACCTCTATATAATCTTTCCTTTCCCAAATGAATCCCCCTAAATCATCTTCATCGCAATCTCTACTTCCCAAAGTGATCGCTGTCTTTCTTATTCTGGTAAACGAAACTCTGGTGCATACATTACTCCCTAATTACATGAGTTTGATTTCCGAAGGGTATTTTTTGTCTTATCATTCCTGTAATGAATTGTAGCATTACTTCCCGCTTTCTACATTATCTAGTGTAACATGGTTCTGATGTTTCGGTATGTTCAAATATTCTCTGACTGTAAAAGAATAACGCAATACTTTATTCCTTTATTTTACTTTTTTGTTTTCGATAATCTACATAAAAAAGATAATGTACTGGTGCGAGAATAGCATTGAACATACATATTTTAAAAGTAAATATGACCGTTATTTAATAATGATACTAGTTAAACTTTAGACAGATTATATTTTTAAAGATTTGAAAAATAAAATATAGCATTTTTATGTTTTATTTATTAATAAAGCATATCTACCCAGATAGCAAATTTAGTTTACAGCAAACTTGCAGCAGTCTTGCTTTGCAAGCCTGCAAACTTGCAGCAAGTTCAGCATGACAAGTCTGCAAGTTTGAAACAAGACTGCAGCAAGTCTAAGAATTTTCGCTTGTTTCAAGGTTGTCATGACAAGGTTGCCACAGTTTTGCATCAAAATAGCGTTTCAAAGGAGTGGCCGCTGTATGTTCCATCTAACTTGCAGGAGTTTTGCTGCAAGTTTGTCGCGTTAAATTTGTTATGAAAACATGTTATCCAGAAAAATTGAAACTTGCAAGTATGCATGCTATTTGGGTATGAGGTAAAGTAAAACTTATAAGCTAAGCTATATTATATTGCATTACATTTTTAACAGTTGTTCATCATCATTTCTGAAATTGAAAAAGAAATAAGCATGTTCTCCTTCTGCATGTTACAGTTTATTACAACTTGTTCTTTTTCAGAAATATAAATTTCTATAATGGATTGTAGATTCACTTAACATTGTCTTCATTATTTCTTGAAACAGGATTCTGATATTTGGATATGTTCAAATATTCTTTTGATAAAAACATACATTCATTTATCGTTTTATTTTGTTTTACCTTTTGTTTCCTATAAACTAGAAATAAAAGATTTTTAGAGTATAGTGAAGAATACATTTAATATGTAATTTTACTAATGCTAAAAGTTAAACCATATATATATTATAGCTTTTAATTTTTCGATAAAATAGAATACCTTTCTTGTAATTATGTTTAAACGATCCATTTTTATGATTAAACGAGTAAATGTAGCCCAGTAAAAACATAAATTAGGGCAGTAGTTTGTGTTATTTATGCCATTTGTTCCTTATGATATTTCAAGAAAAAATAAAACCGAAATCTATTCACCTACTTAATGTTATTAGAGTTACTTTATTATATATTTGTTATCCGGAAAGATATAATTATGTTGGATAAATAAATATATAAATATATATATATATATATATATATATATATATATATATATATATATATATATATATATGCATGTGTGAGGGTGTGGGTGTATGCCTGTGTGTATAAACAATAGAACATTTTTAGTGTTACATTTGTGGTAGTAGTCCGAAAATTTTAATTGCCATAACTTGTTTAGTAATTTTGAAAGTCCTTTTACTGATTCGTGTAAACTTACATTCTCGAAATAATTCAGACCAGGAAGAAAATTCGTGAAAGGCTGGATTAATTTCGACATCTGAGTTCTTAATTAGAAGCAAAACACATTTATCTACAAGAATCATATTGAGTCTGTGAACATGTAAAAATGTTCCTAACACCAAAGACTGGTCAGGGGATTTTAATTCTTGTCAGTTGATTCTGGGGCAGAATTATTAATCGATTGTTGTACATCTTGATTAGAAAGCTATAGCCCAAAATGCACATACCCATATTTATAATTTGTAAGAATGCTTTATTTCCTGGTCGGATTGAATCTCAGTTAGAAAAGCATATATATGTATGCAATGTTTTAAAAGTTTATCCTAAAAAGCTATCAAATTATTTTCCCTGATTTTAAATCTATATCGAGATGAAAAAATAGTCTCAATTCAATAGTGTAATAACTTCCTTTTCCTGGGAATAATAATTCTTAACAAAGAATTATTCACTTATTTTTCTATGCCGTTCTTATGAGATATGCTTAAATTATCGGAACTTTAAACCCTGGCAAATCTCTATTTTCTTGACCTCCTAATATTTCCAGAACTAAAATTAGAAACTTTTAGAGTAAATCTACAACATTCTTATTTTCTGACGACAAGTTTTTATCAGAACTTTGGTAGATCTCTTTCTATATGTTGTGCCTATTACTGTTTTATTTATTTATTTTTGAGAAATTACATGTTCTAAAATATTAGGGGGCCGGTCTCACTGAAGTCGTTTAACAGCTAACCACGATTAATCTCTGTTTAAATGGAGAACTGCGTTTCCCCATTGGTTTACGCCATGGATTAATCGGGGTTAGCCGTTAAACGACTTTGATGAGATCGGCCCTAGGAATTACATATGTATAAATATAAACTTAATGAATTATTATTCAAATTCTAATATTTTATATAGCAGTAGTTAAATCATAATACTGAGTATTTGTTATTCTATTGGTACTGAGCAGCCCTAAGATTTCCAGTTTGCGATAAACGTATCTCATAGTAAAAGTTATCTGAGTTTAAACTCGTTGATGTGTTTGTATTTTTCCTATAGGCCATGTTCTTTACATACCTTGATTTTAAATCCATGTTTCCTTGAGTATAAAAACATTACTTTCTTTTTAAAATGTCCAAAAATGGGGCTAATCATTGAGTTCAAAGTTTGTGAATACAAAATATTTGGTAGCTAAACATTAATCAAATCGGTGTAACATAATTATCAATCTGCTTTTTTTTTAAATAATAGAAAATATTTTCCTTCCACAAGTCTAGTCTGAAATCTTGTGATTATGGTTATGCAAATTTAATTTTTTAACAGTTCTTTTTTGTATTTACATAATTTAATAAGATTGGGGAAGAGAGGATTAAGCAAATTTACATGCTGCATTTTTCTCCTAATAAGCTTTATATCTGTACAAAATAGTTTATATATTTTAAAGAAAGTTTATGAGATATGAGGCAATCGCATCAGATATTTTAGGTATCGTTAACCTAAATTTGTTCTTGTAAACATTTAAGGTGTTCAATGCAAAAATAACTCTTGGTTTTCTTTCGTTTTTAATGGATTTTAGTCCAATTTTATGAACATTAGAAATTCAATTACTTATTTAGTTATTTTACGTACCATTTTCTGCATTTGTTTAATATTTATCATAGTAATAAGATAAGTTAATATAATGAAAATTCTTGTCCTCTTCTTTCTAAACATTGAATAACTAACATGAGGGTTTTAAAGTACCTGAAAGAATTTTGTGTTACAGTTTTTGATGTAAAATAACTCTGTTTGAAAAAAGAATTATCTGTTGACTGTTTACTATGTATAAAAATGAATTTTTTAATTAAAAAATAAAGTGTTAAATTTTATATAGGTCAATAAAGACCTGAACATCGTGGAAAGGTTAAAAGCTACGAGACACAAAGTAAGAGAACATGGGTTTCAGAGAAAATATAATAATTTCCCATAGCTAATTTATAATAAAACTCACTTTAACTAAGTGCATTGCCAATTTGCATGTAAATAAATCATAATAACTTGAGTGAAAAATTAACAACCTGAATTATTTACTGAGAGAGATGACGAAGGGCCTACGTAAAATACAAAAGGCGACAGAAACATCTTTCCAATAAGGAAATAAGTATTCGAAACATTCATTTGTCAGAATTTAACTTATCTCTCTTATTTATTTCACAAAATATTGTATTTGTGTCAGTAAAAGAGATATTTTTGCAATATCTTTTGATAACGAGGTATTATAAGCTTTTATAATATGCTTTTTGTATAAGCTCTGTTAATTAAATATAATATGAAAAAACTACATTTTAAATCTCTTACAATTTTAAAAGCAATGTAACATAGGTTATTAATGTAATTCAGAACAGGTGAAGACTAAATTCTAAATGGGTAGTTTTACGAGGAAATTCTGCGCAACAATCTACTTATTTGCAGTACTGCGTTATGATTTCGAATGTTATCATGAAGCTTCACATATTAATAGACAGCAAGTGATATCTATAAACACTGAAACTACACAGATCCATTTATAATAATAACTGTTTCTGTTTAGAATGATAATACATGATAGTCACTTCCCATAAACTGTTAAACATACCTAAATATTGTTGTAGCAATTGATACCGTAAGTGAACATTGTAGGTATACTAGTGATCTAAAAGTCAGTATAAAGTTTAAAAGTGAATAATTCGACAACGAATGAAGATAAATAGATAATATTTGCACAAAACGGATGGAAATAAAGTTATTATTTTCGTGATGTAAGTAGAAATGTCTTTACTATTTATATTTTTACCTATCCTTAGCGTTACCATTTTCTGACATCGGATTATGCAACACAGTAGATGTTTTAAAAACTATCTGCTGGAGATGATGCTTTTTATAGAATATGTGTTTCTATTAAAGCTTTCCTAGTCAAGAAGACCTTCTTACATAGATAAAATGTAAATCCTGAATGCGAAAAGTGCCAGTGGGCTATTGTGAGCATAATGCTTTATAGAAGAAGGGTTAAAGTACAGTTATCATGTTCTGCATTGACTAAATGATTGAGAAATTTTAAGCTAAAAATTCTTTGGTGTCACATGCAAAAATTTTTGTCTACTTCTGTTAACGGTATAAATTCAAGCCTCAGACCTGTGTTCCTGAATGACAGACACCACATTGAAAATTTATTAGATAACTGGTAATCAATATTTTTTATAAACCATCTGACAGTGCAGTAAAAATTATATCATCAACATAGGTTCCCAACAGTACACCTCTAGCATTATTTTCTATTATTTTTTTATTCCATCACAAATAACCTAGTTTTATTTTGATCACATTGTTGCAAACCATATCTTTTACTATTTATATTTTACCAAATTATGTAATCCTTATCTTCATACATATATTTACATTTATATATCTTTATATCTATCTATCTATCTATCTATATATATATATATATATATATATATATATATATATATATATATATATATATATATACACTCAAGAGCCAAAACATTATGACCACCTCTACATTTTGCAATGAACTCGCCTGGATGACGTGGAAGGCACGTGATCAGGTGGAAGTGGTATTTAACTGCTGCTGGAGAGTCTGAAGAATCATTCTTTCACTTATTTTTGTGTGTCATGGGAAAGTCTGCGGATCTAAGATATTTTGATAGAGGGCACATTGTGATGACTCGAAGGCTCGGAACAAGTATTTCCGAAACTGCACGACTCGTGGGTTGTTCGCGATCTACAGTTGTTAGTACTTATGCAAAAAGGATTAATGACGGTAAAACCAGCAGTAGATGACATGGTGTTGGACGTCCACACGCTATTAAAAAAATGTTGGAGATTGTCTCGCATAATCAAGCACAACCGGAGCTATACAGTGGCTCAGCTGACAACAAAATACAATGCAGGGCCAAGTAGAATAGTATCGGAGCACACTATTCAGAGAACACTGTTGGATATGGGGCTACTCAGCAAACGTCCCACTCGTGTGCGTCATAGCCAACTGCGCCTACGCTGGGCCCGGGAACATCGCGACTGATCCATGGACCAGTGGGAGAGAGTTACCTCGTCAGATGAATCACGGTTTGTCATTCATCACGACGATGGCCGTGTCAAGACACGAAATCTTCCAGGCGAATAGTTGCTCCCTCAATGTAGAGTAGGTCATACACAAACCGGTAGTGACGGTATTGTGCTTTGGGGGACATTCTCTTTGGCATCTCTGGGACCCGTGGTTGTAGTAGAGGAGACCATGAATGCTACAGGGTATCTGAATATCATTGCGGACCAGTTGCACCCCTTACATGGCCTGGTACAATCTGTCTCCGGCCATCTACCTAGAACTTGTGGCATCCATGCCAAGGCGAGGTGAAGCTGTGTTGCGCGCCAAAGCTGGTTCAACTCGTTATTGACAGGTGGTCATCATGTTTTGGCTCTTTAGTGTATATATATATATATATATATATATATATATATATATATATATATATATATATTCACCGATCACACGGGAAATAAGTCCATATTTTTTAGGTACCAGGTTTTGCTTGGTAGCTTTAATAGTAGTCATGTCGTGGAAGGCAACTCACTGGAGCCAGACAGATATTTATCAAAAAAATTTATTTTTATCTGAAAGTTGGAGAACTACGGACATATCTTTGACAGACAAGAGACAAACGTATATATGTTGATTTGGAAATATACCCTCCCGAGGAGTGGAAAGTTCAGATGCTACATTCCCATGAAAGAGAGCTTTAAATGGCGATACTGCTGTGGCCTGAAAAACTTAAAGTGCCTGAAACAGTTGATACAACAATATAAAGATATATATATATATATATATATATATATATATATATATATATATATATATATATATATATATATATATATATATATATATATATATATATATATATATATATATATATACCCCGAACAGCCATTGCATTATGACCACACTATTAATAACATGTAGAACACCTTTAGCTTTCAAAACCACAAGTACGTTGCATGGCATTGTCTCCACAAGGTACTGAAAGGTAGTCTGAGGTAACTGGTTCCAAGTGTTCACTAACTAATCCACCAATTCTCGAACATTGCGAAGGGGTAGCATATCAGCTTAAATTTGGTTTTCCAGGTGGGACCACAAATGCTCTATTGCAGGGGTCGGCAACCTGTTTGTCCTTAAAGGCGCAATACTAAATTTGAAAATCACCGAGGGTGCATATTTTACAAATAATCAACAGGTATAAATAGGCATTAAAAAAAACAGATTTTTTATAACTTTTTTTTGTTGGTGTCACACCTAATGATACATAAAATTCAGTGTGAAACTTGAGTGCCTTGCAACGTGTTTATAGCTGAAACTATTTCTTTTTTATTTTTAAATTCTTCAAAAAGTTAATCAGCAGCTTCTAACATGGCTTCTTTCACTAATTCTTCATCTGTGAATGGTTTTTTATTCTTAGCTAGCAAATGCGATATTTTATATGACGCGATCTTTGCTGCTTTATGTTGTTGCAGTGGTTTAGTAAAAAAACTTTGCTGGTTAGTTATTGAACATTTAAAGAAATAATTTTTTTTCTTCTAATTTCAGAGTTCATTAGATAGTCACTATCAAAATTGATATGAACGGTCTTAAAATGTCGTTCAATATTACTTTTCTTGGGAATCGCAACACTATTATTACACAACAAACAAATACTCTTCCCTTTGTAATCAACGAAACAATATAGATGTTCCCATTCATCATTAAAATAATATGTTCTTTTTCTTTTACATTTATCCATGAAGGGTTTTGAAAGAAAATAATTATTTTGGATTACTTGGTAGTTTTAAATGCACGGTCTACGCGTGGTCTATTCGAAATATAATTACACACTAACAAAAAATACGTGCGTGTTATTAGATAAGCTCAAGGTTAGCAAACTGCTAATCTATGCACAATCCTAAACTCAACTGACTACTTGCTGTATATCGCCGTTTGACAAAAGTAAATCGCTCTGGCTATCATACATTTACATTAGTCCAGCGAGGGCGCATTAAAAATCGATCGGGGGCGCCATGGCGCCTGCGGGCGCCGCGTTGCCTACCCCTGCTCTATTGGATTAATGCCAGGTGAATTTGGAGGCCAAAACATTACTTGAAAGTCACTGAAATATTCCACAAACCAGTCCCTGAGGATTCGACCTTAAGAGAGGGTACATTATCCTGTTTGTAAACATCATCCACCACCCAAAAAACTGTTGTCATGAACGGATTAATATGGTCTGTAATGATGTTCACTTAGCGCACAGACGTCAGGATTGTTCTATAATTATGGCTTTAATATGCTCCATGAAAACTTTGCCCACACCATAATATCCCCACCACCGGATTGTCTCCGTCCAACTGTGCATCTGTGAGCCAGGGTTTTCTTTAGAAACCCTACACACGCCGAACCCTGCACACGCCTGTCGATGTGATGGACCAGAAAACGTGATTCATAGGACCATGCATCTCTCTTTCAATGTCCGATTCCGATGTTTCTTGGCCCATTGCAGACTCAGCTTGTCATGACGTGCCTTAAGTTCAGGGACATGCTTCGGCCTACGGTGCATTGGCTTATACGCAATAATGTGCGCTGCACTGTGTTGAGAAATACTGTCTGGGTCGCCACTTTTGTAGCTGGTGGTGATTTCGATTATTGTAGCTCTTCGGCCATGGCAAACAATGCGTAGCAATATCATCTCTCCTCTGGAACCAACAAACGAAGGACACAACGAAGTCTAGAAACAAGTGTTTAAATATTAAATAAACTGGTTTGATACTTTTCATTCAATTCATTAAAGTCTTATTAAAACAAAAAAAAAATATTTTTGCTACTTTCGAAAAAATATATTAAAAAATAAATAGCTGCATTTAAAATTTTTTCCCTTATTAGAGAATACAGCTTTATATAATCTCTACATTGTTTTAAAATTTGTAAATTCTGATCCATAAGTTTCCTTTAATATCTTCCCTTCAAGTAAGGGGATTTTAATAGTACACGATATAATAGCAAATTTAAATAACCGTTAATTGTTTGAATTTGCTTTTAAGCTGCAGGAAATTTTTATAAATCAAACTTACCTAGGTTACAATTTGTTAGTCATCTTTAGAAATTTGTTTCTTTAACTCTAGATTGATTGTGTAGTTTACGCTGAAGTAAAAATTTTGCTGATAGTTGGAAAGAAAATAAACCATTAATACAACAACGCTTACTTGCTATGATACATTCTATTGTTTCATGCTGCAATGTTTACAAAATCAAAACTTAATTAATAATAATAAATAATAAAACCACTTTAGTTTATGGATTATATTTCAAAACTTTAACATTTCGAAAAGAACTAATTAATTTCTATGTCTCTTCAATGTCAGTTAAATTAAGTTTTAACCATATTTATACTTTATTTTGACCAAGTAAATAAAAATCAATATTGGGAATACCTATATCACACACTCAGCAGAACAATTTCTACTAATTATAGCATTTTGTGAATTAATGATTCAACTAATTAGAAAATTTGTTGTTCCACAAATTATACTCATCATCATAATTTATCCATTTAATGATAAATAAAAGAGTTTAAAAAACCACTAGTACCATATCTTTAATTTTAGTGCTCATAAAATAACTTGTAAAAAGTTTTAAGAAGTTCATCATTAAAATAAAAGGAACTAATAAGTATATATCTTTTTTAATTACAAAAGAAAATGTAATCTTTAACGAGCATTTAAGGGACTTAGCTTTTCATAGCAACTTAGGTTTGGATTCATAATGAAGTTCATTATCAAACAAACATCCTTTTCCAGTTGCTCGCAATCAGCCACTTTTTTATCCTAACTTATTATTAAGTCAGTGGATTCAACGGAAGGTGGAATTTTATATTGAAGAAAGAATCTCCATTTTTAGATATATAAGACACTCTTTGCTAATGTTTTTATTGATATAGCTAATTAAGTTCCAGATTTAGAAAATAAATTAGATGAAAGAAATAATGTATGGAGAACTGCAAAATTAAATATTTCAAAAAGAAATGATTTTATATAGAATTAGACAAAAACTCAGAGCAATAGAATTATCAAAATATATCTATTCTACTTTAACAATCATTTTTTATCATAGAAAGTCATTGATATTTAATTTTGTGCTACTACATTATTATGAACATCAGCTTATAATTTGCTTTACAGAATACAACATGTTGTGTGTTTACTAAAATAAATTAGTGAAAGAAAGTCCATAATTTTAACAATTAAATATAGAAATTTATCTAAATGTATTTAATGTAGAGGCTCGTTGAAATATATCTTTGTTATATGGTTGCAATTTCACTCGTTTTTAGAACGGAACAAGGAAATAATACTTTGAGAGAGTATGTTATCTCCTAAATCAATAGTTTAAGATCTTGTATTCTGACCATGACTTTTTCTATTTATTTACTTAAAAGCTGGAAACTTGTGATATTATTCTAATTTTTGTTAATTAAGGGGTCATATTGGAAACTGGATAAAATTAGTTTTTAATTTTGACAAAAGTTTAACGAATGATTCTGATAAAGAGTTGTAAAGAGTACTTTTATAACTTTTTAAATGGATACTTTCTATATACTATAGATATTCTTTCTACAGATAATTTCTACATACATTTCAGCACTTTACTGCATTTACTTCTATACTTATATATAATAAAGCGAATGTTCCAACAAATGTTAATTTATATTTTTATTAAAGTATGTAAGACTCTCATAAATCTGTGCTGCAGCTGATATGAAAGTTACTTTTATAAAACTTAAAATTACATGTATAGTATGACTGGGATACCATTTGTTCCCGCATGTACGGAAAAGTTTTTTAAAAGTTTAAAAATTCATCTAAATCTTAAAACAGTATATCAAATGTGGTTGATTGGGTTGTACAGTGTAACGTCTTTGATTTATTAAATAAAGTTAAGGAAACCAAGACCTTTTACTGAGAGTTAATTCCGAATGGTTAAATATCCATGCTAACAACGTATTCAAACCCACAGAAAAAATCAGAGCCTTATATGCCCGAGAAATTAAATATTAAAAAATAGTTCTGAGACAAACTACAAAGCATATTTGAGATAAAATCCATATATCGAAACGACTTGGTCTTAGTATTAGGCTTTCTTCAAAAAGTAACAAATCTGCAAATATTTAAAGCTTAAATATAATCAAACTTTCTTTAAAATTGACAATATTTCTCAAATGCAATAAAAGTATTTTTCCCTATATCATGATTTAACCCTTTGTTTCAAGTTACAGATGCGTATCGCACCCAAAAGGAGGTGTCATTCACTCAACGCATAAAGATAGCCTAATGGGTAAAATGTTGGTCTTCGGTACCGGAGTTCGTGGTTTCGAATCCGACAATCGGCATCAATGCAATTTGCTATTGACCTTAGACAGTAAGTACCACTCTCATTTGCTATTTTTCAATAAAATAGTAGACCTTAGTACTCCAAATCCCTTCTTAATCGTAGTTTCTGCCAATACTTGACGGATGTTAAAATCTACAGGATCAGATGTTGTTAGTAATTTTAAATCAGTTTTCTGGAACTTTGGGTTTAGAATATTTATGGAGAAATCTGCTATAATCCAACTCGATAATAAATTATCAAAATTTTTACCTCAAATTAAACTTGATGTGAAATCTTAAAAATAACTACTTGATTTTTTTCTTACATACTAATTGACTGGTTTTAATTTCTGTGAACATTAAAATTATCTTGATGAAGATATTTATATTTTTACTGGTAGTACTTACAAGGTTGACAACGTTTATTTGGCTCTTCAATCGATCATTTTAAATGAATGGTACTCTGTGGTAGTAGAACCAAAACTGTTTTATGCTTCTAAGGCAAGATTTATATTTTTAAGCACGCGTGACATTAGCATTCGTGTCTATTCATAGAAAATTTCTAATGAGAATAATTCTTATAAAATGGCCTCCTATCATAATCTTTCGGCTATTATCTGTATTTCTAACATTGCAATTAATTTAAAAGAACTGGTAAATCTTTATAAAATTAGAAACAATCCTTCAGAAATTGAGGCAGATAAATATTTCGTCAATTATTTAAGATACAGATTATAAAATTTTAAAGGGTTTTTTTTTAATTCTGAGAATTTTTCGTTGAATTTTGTGATCAACCTGAGAGGGATTGCTTACTTGTTTATCGATAACAATACTTTGTGTATTTATACCGACGGGAGTCATAAGAATGGTCGTACTAGTCTGAGATAGTGATAAAAGTTCGTAAAATGAATTGTGTTTTTAACTCTGAGGCTTTTACCGTTTTAAAAAGACTTTCTTATGTTCAAAATATAAATGAAAAGGTAATAAAAATATTTTCGGACAGAAAATCTATTATCCTGAGTATTAATAATCTTACCTCTAATTCTAGTCTAATTCGGAAAATACAAGAATTTCGTAAGGCACAAACTGCTAAGTCTTGTGTATTTGTTTGAGCTCAAGTGTATGTCATAGGAAATAAATATGCTGAGTCTCTTGTCAAATGTTCTTTATTTAATGCTATTATGGAGTTAATACCTTAACCTTATTTTATTCTGAAAGTTAAAATCGGATACAAGGGCAAGTTGTCGGAAAAAAGCATTGTAAGGTAGAGTTTTTCTTGTGTATCATTCAGAATGTTAAACATGGTCTTAAATTTTGTAACAAGGTAATCTTTTACTTTGTTTTTGTTCATGGCAGTTTCCCCCAATTGGCAGATTTGATGCAAACAGTGTTCGGAAACAAATGGATCCTAGTATACAAGGATTACTTAACCAGAATGCTATCAGGAAAGCCTTACCGACCGATGAGGCAAAAGAAGTGGCGAAGTTCTTGTTGGAAGAAATTATTCTGAGACATAGAGCTCCTAGATTAATTATCACAGATCGTGGGACAGTCTTCCAATCCAGACTTGTCTCAGTTCTCATCTCAGTTCTGTGTAATGTTGGTCATCGTATGACAACAACATATCATCTCCAAACAAATTGACTGACAGAGCGCTTCAACACAGGACTTTGGCCGATATGTTGCCCATGTATCTTGATAGGGAACAGAAAAATTGGGACGAATTATTTGTAACATTTGCCTACAATACCACTAAACAAAAACGATCGGTTTTACACCTTTCTATTTGCTTCATGGTCGTTAAGCCGAAACGACATTGGACACCATGTTACTATTTTGTCCTAATGATGTGCATGACGATTACATGGTATTTCTTCGAAATCTCTTCTGAATCACTATCAAAAAAATTATGCAATGGTTATTGCCTGTCGAAACTCAATACAATTTATAATAAATTAAATGAAACTTATTCCATAATTATTTGCCATTTTTTAAGTTTTAATGTACTTATGTTATGAAATTTTACAATTGTCTACTGAAGTTAAAGTTTTTGTAGAGATTTTTTGCATGGTTCGTTAATTAAAATTTTGAATCAAATATAATATGTTTTCCGGTTTGTATGCCTTGGTCAGTGTTCATTGTAATAGTTGTAAAACAGCTTTTGTAATCAATGGAATAAACAGTTTTTTCTTTCTCTTTAGACTGCTCTTTGTTGAATTCTAAATTCTTATGAAAGTGTGTCATATTTGTGTAATATTTAGATTTAATTCTGGTCATACCTTTTGCTCTTTTTATATCTGGTTTTGTTATTTTGTCTTAACTTCATGTTATTTTCATTTATATGAGATGCTCTCATGAGTTTGCAATTGTCTTTGACAAATGTAATCTCTCCCGTTAAAATTTAATCAAAACTTTGTAGCGTGACTCGATCTCTCTGGCTATGGAGTTTGACTGAGTTGTGAATTTGATTTTCCCTCTATTTCTGTTTGAGCAGTTGAAAACATCTTCACTGATATGGACTGAGGACATACGTGCTTACGATCAAACTCAAACCACACAGATTACACACTAAACTTTCAAAGAATATTTCGCCCATTGATTTTATTTTTCAATTCTGCAATTAACACAATTTAACTGTTAAAGTTATTTTGAAACGGCAATACTAAATTTAATTATCCTACCAAAATTTTCATTGTTTGGTTCATCCGTTTGGTTGAATGTACATAATTATTATTAGAATAAAATTTGGATTTCTTAAATTTATTTCATTCTTTACTTGGATTTATTAAATTATTAAAGAATCTGAAATAGCAAACGGTGAATTTATCACAAAGTTAGTTTCAAATCAAAAATAATTTTTGTGCAAAATAATTTACGATACTTACTTTAATACGTACTTTTTATAATAAGAAAATACACTTTTTAATATTAAAATGTTATGCAAATGATTTTAATATCTTGCATGTAAAAATCAGCTTTATTCGTGTTAGTTTTTTATAATCTCTTTTTTTTTAAATTAATATACATAAATATTTAACAATAGTTTTAAAATATGTTAAAAGAAACCATAAATATTTTCATCCACACAGTATAGTAATCACATTTTATATTTTTTTCTTTGCGGTTTTTATGCGAGGTGAAAAAAAATTCATACCAATATTGGCATTCATTTATTTCATCTCTTTTTTATTTTCTGACAAATATGTACCATTAATATCTGCCTCCCAAATTGTCGATATTAGATGATTCCACGAAAGAAGTTAAAGGAAACCTATAATACCTCTTAAAAAATGAATTTTGTTGTTGTTGTTGATAAAATATTTTTTAAATGAAAAGATTAAAATGAGAAAGTAAATAATAAAACAAAACTTAGTACATTAAGAACAGATCATTTCAATTTATTTGTATGTTTTATATAATAATGCTAAAAAAACTTCAATATTTTAAACGGATATATGAAAATTTTATTGAAAAGGACTTTAAATAAGATTTTTTTTAAATTTAAAGCCGCTATCGAGCAACTATCTGGGTAGCTATCGCTAATTTCCAACTAATCAGTATTCCATCTATCAACATTGATCTGAATTTAATATCCTTATCAATGTGTCATGAAATATTTCGGAAAACTGAATAACAGCTCATCACGATTTCGCCGAATAGTCTCGGATATTATTTCCCTTACTTCTGAAATCTATAATGAAGATTATACTCATAACATTTATTTAAGAAACAATTTATATTATAATAAAATATATTATAAAGTCTATTAATTTCACAACAGTTCTCATCAGTTTTCTCTTTAAGTCTTTACTTTATATACTATCATTTAATAACTTTTAAAAAGTATACTTTTATTACTGAAGACTGAACTTCCCTTGTAAACTTTCTTTTATCATATAAAAATAATAAAGTAAAATCAACTTAGAAATAAAAAGAATAAAATGAATAATATGTTTTCTTTCCTCGGCATATTCCTATGTTTACCCATAAAGTTGACACTTAATAATGCCATAAACATGATTATATATATGTATTATGGGACCAGATGTTCTCGATTACCATCAATAAAAATCCTTTGAAAGTATCCAAAATGGAGAAGAGCCATTCAAGTCAAAAGAATCGGTCATAGACAAAATAACCAATTTGGACAGTAAATACCTATAATTGTTTTGTACATCTTGCGGTAGATGATTTTTGTTCAAAGTAGGATATCTGTGCATGATTTTGGAGTAAAACTATACATCATAACCCATCCATCTAATTTGTTGCTTTCTAAATTTAGAAAGATACACGAGGGAATAACTGAAAAAAGTTTATCTAAACATGATGTGGGCTATTTTTTACTATTATAATATTTTTGGATGTACATATCTTAAACAGGAGATTTTAACCCTTTACCTAGCAACAAAGGCTCAATACAACCAAAAAAATTATTATAAAAATCCTTATAAAAGTATTCCATAGTGTTATTTTTTATATAGGGAGCATTCGGTTTTTTAGAATTAGCTCGGAAAATATTTCCCACTTTAAATGTGTAAGGGAAGTTATTTTCTGTCCTATTAATTAAAAAAGAAAATTTATGAAAAATAATTTGTTTTTACTGTACGAGGTTATTTTTGAACGAGCACGACACTCATTTCTCCGGTTTGGTTTGAGTTGGAGTGCTACGGTCTGCTTTTATTGCAACACGAGAACTAGTGAGACCAGGACCTACTGCTTAAAACCGATTCCGAAAGGCTACGAGCTTCCACGTTGTGGTGGGATTCGAACCCACGAATTCCGAAAGAAACGAAGATGAGAACCCTAACCATTCTACCATCATTCGGCCTCATTTCTAAGAATTGAATATAAATGACGACTTCGATATTTGTAGAAGTTTTAGGTTGATGAGCATCACCATTGCGAACCCTATTTTCACATGATCATCTATTTCTTTTCTAGTTTATAAATTCAACTGTCAAAGAATATTAGCCCAAGGCTGACATTCGGACACTGACATTCCATACAAAATAAAAGTATTAACTATTGGATCATTTAACAAAATATAATTTTAATACTTTTTTCTGAATCTATTGTTTTACTAAATGTTTTATTCTAATTTATTCAAAATAGCTCTTATAATCAACAATTGCTACCAATTTTTGCTATCTGTTTTTTTTCTGTACCAAAAAACTTAATCGGGATTGTGCACACTCAAAAGACAAATTTACTTAATAGTAATCTTATACTTTGTACCTCACAAATGTCTTTTTTTCTTCAATCTTATTTTTCTTTTCCATAAATTAAAAAAAAATTGTTTATCCTTAAAGAATCACATCTACAAAGATCTGTATTTTCTAAATTTTCATGAAGTTTCACAGACTTCAAAAAGGGTTTTAGACAATAAAAACCCTCATATTTTGTATTTCTTTTCAAATATATTTAATTACCTTTATTCCTGATTTATCGTCATTATTTTTTGTTTTTTTTCACTTATAGATTAATTGTATGCATATTTTGCATCTGACAGGGCTCATACTTTACATCTCCTTTAATAGGACATTTAGGATGGTGTTATTTAAAGGAAAAACACCATTATAAACAACACAATACTATCATCTGTTCATTTACCCGAATATGCTGCAAATTCAGAAAATTTTATGTCTAGAACTGTAATAATTGATTTTGGTAATAAATACTTTGTCAACAGCTGGGTCTGTTTTGTCTTAAGCGTTTGAAATATTTTTACAATGTACACATTCCCCTGATGTTTTCATTTGATTGATGAGGCTCTAGGTGATCGTCTATATATTTGGGTAACACTCTAAGCTATAATCACCTTCACTGAAGTTTGAATCATTTACGTAATCTAGTATGGGTTCTAAGAATATCAGAGCAAATAACGTTAACGACTTCATAGAAATGATTTAAAGAGATTTTTCCTCTTACAGTACCCAAAAATCTGAAAGATAACTACAGAAAATGACAGGTTAAATTTAGATTAAAATTTTATTCTCCTCATAGCATGAAAACAAATTCTGATAACAAATATATATTCCTGATAGTAAACAAATAACTATTAAAATTTTCTGAAGCATTTTTTAAGTATTTTTCCTGATAATTTTCTCTTTTACTGGGAGTTCTTATAACGAGTATAGATGAGGATTTATATGAGAGTATTTATATGATAGTTTATAAGGAAGTAATGTTAAATATTCAGAATTGGATTCATACGTTCTCATTTTCAGTTCTGTGGGAATATAATAACTTAAAAACAATGATTCTTGTTTTATGAATAATGACATATTTAGAGATATTAATTATCACTGTTCATAAAACTTAGAATATCTGTTATAGTATCCGATTTTTCAATTTATTACAACCTCTTGGATGGATAGAATATTGTAATAGTATTATATTTAAGAGGTGATAAATGATACACATTTTGAAATTATAACAAAAATAGTACTAAAAATATAGCAATAAAAATCATTTAATTTCATAACTCCTTTTTAAAAGGAAATTTGCTATAGTTTACAAATTCCTTTAAAATGTAGAAGTCTTCAATTTTTTGCTCTTGAAGTGCCACATTTTGCATCATAGTATTGCAAAATGTATTAACTCTTACCTTTTAAAAGTGAGCAAAATTGGTACATTTTACGAAAAGAAACGCAGGGTATCAACTAGAGATAGATTTCTTTAATTATAGACCACAATAATTATATTTTATTACTAAAGACACTCCAAAAACGCCGTCTACTGTATGAGAATATTGCTTCATTGAGTAGAACCAAAGTAATTTTATTAGCCCTTTAAAAGTAATTTAATATATTCTAAAGTTTTAAGGCTAAATTACCTCTGGGCAATAAAAGGAAAATGATGAAAAATTGAACTAAACGATCGCTAAAGGGAAGAAACTGTGTCAAAGTTAAATGGGTGTGACAGTTTCAATAAAATACTAGTTAAATTACAGAAGTTCAAATTCTTTAAAATTCTCGTTAATCTCTCCAGGAAACGTTAAATAATTCTGCAATTGAAATCAGTAAAGAAAAGTTCTAAATTTCTGTTTTAAATCATAACCAATTACAAATCAAGTAAAATATCATTTAACGATATATGAAAATGGTGGTACAGTTGTATATCTCTTAATTTGAACAACATAAATGTCAAATGCCACTATATATCTTAATAATATAATATTTATTCTGTTATCCCATTTATTGTCTGTATTTGTTAATTTCTAAGAAAAAAACTATATTTTCCGTCAAAGGGACAACATAAATTCTATAAAAGTATTTTTATTTATAAATATTTTTATTTTTTAAAGTACTTTTTATTTTCTATAAAAAATATTTAGGATTTTTAATGCACACTCACATTACTTTAAATGCATATATATAAATGCGCATGCATGTATATAGAGCTGTACTTGCACTATATATATATATTATATGCATACGCACAAGTATATACAAATGCATTTATTTGTGTTTACAATAGATTTAAAAAACAAAATATATAGACAGATAAAATAATAATTGCAGTATACTTGTTACATAAAAGAAAAAGAAAATTTTAATATGTCACAGTTTTCCAAAAAATAAATAAATTTGTCATCTTATGAATATTCCAAAAGAAAATAAAACTTAAAATATACGAGTTACACAAGCAATAAACACAACGACACACTTTTGAGCATTATTAGATTGAAATATAATATTTATTTCTTTCATCTTCATGTTATACGTTAAATCTGAATATGGGTCATAAATTTAAATTTATATTTGAGCTTTCATTTATTTGAAATTAACAACAAATAAAGAAATCAAAGAAGGCGAACTTTTTCTACAAAATATATCTATTTATAGTACTTGCTTTATGAATACTAGATCTTTATGAGAAAATTCACAAACAACTGCAAGGATGATTTTAAAATATTGACTGTAAAATTTGTAATATTTAAAATATTATTATTATTAGAAACGATTTTTTGATACATTCTTCAGTGAATGTCACCGGGTTACATTTCTTACTAAAAGCACAAGACCTTAGGAAAGGATTCATAAATTGTGTGTTATTGTCCTTATGTAAAAATAATTCAAGAAAAAAATTTTATCAATAAATTCTCTGACAATATATTTTACTCGGGTATGTTAATCCAGTAAACTGTGAATAGAAAAAAAAATTTAAAGCTAAACTTAATGTAAAATTTTGTGCAGAGATACATTATATAATCACTCTCTAAAGCTAAGGATAAAGAATTTTATCTGTAATAAGCAATATTAGATAAGTAATAAGTGTACTAGATGCGTTCATTAAATCTAAATGTAATACAACTCACCCTCGAGGATAAATCAGTTAGAAATTACTGTAAATAATTGTTATTACATTATTGGAAATAGTCCAAAACTTCTCTCATGAAAAAAGAGTTTTCATAATCTTTAGAATTTAATATCGTAGCTCTTTCTGTATTTCGTTATTAACTGGGGCAAAACTTGTCCCCCTATACAAAGTAATGTCTCTAAGGTTTCATTATTTTATAATGTCCTCTTAAGAATTGTATTTCGAGTTTAGAAAAAGAGTAGACGTGGGACAAGAATTTAAATCGAATACAATTTATTTACATTAGATTCAAAATTACATTAGATTATTTACATTATATTTAACACCATACCGAAATTATACTCCAAAATAGAAGGTGGTATCTTAAATGTTTAATTATTATAAAGTTATAAGAAAGTGACAAATAATTTTTATTTGTCATTAGGACCTTTCTACATTGTCACCATCCCCAATTATATATGTTTTACCAGCTATTCTTCATTTTTTAAAGCTTTCAAAGCATATTATCACTACAAGCTTATCTTGTCCATACTGCAGATTATTCGTAAAATTATAGAAAACCATCTATATGTCCACTAATTAACCAAGTAACACTAACCAGCTACATTAAGAAACTACCTTGGCTTTAGTAAAATGGCTACATCTACGTATCCATATTGTAACGTATTCGGATCCTCGATTTTGGTAGCGTCTGAATGTTGAAGTAGTAGGAGATGCGGCGTACAGCTTTTAACAATAACAATCTATTTATTCTGGAATAAATAAAATTATTTACAGAGTTTCCAAAGAAAAAACCAAAGGGCTCAGCATGAGCCGGGAACGGTAACTTGAAGGTCCCTGGTTAGTGGCGAACCTAAAAATAAATCAGCAATCAGATGCCCGCGAGATATGCAGTTGTACAGGACGTACAACCTCAACTCCCTAGAGTCTATAAAACTGGAAATAGGTTCTCCAAAAAACAGAACGTTCACCGGGCCCTCTCGCAGACCTCTTAATATCCTTAGGCATCTCAAGGCATGCTGTAACGAATTTTCTTTGTTTGTTAGTATCAATTTCCCAGACTGACTGGAGTCTAGTCTATATCTCAACACAACCTCTTTTGTGATGCTAATGGAGGGTCACAATATCCATGGTACACAGCAAAAAAACTTATTTATACAGGCATAATTAAAATAATCAAGAAACTAAAAAATAAAACAGCAGAAAGCTGGAAATAAAATAAATTCTAATCATTGGCCCTCATGTTAAATAGATGTGACTCTAGCAATTCAGGCGTCAAATATGATCCGATTATTAGAATCAGCGACATAAAAGTGGATTTAGCTTTAGCGGATTACCAATTTCTAATTGATACTTTGCTAACTGTTATTACTTTTTCTAACAATCATGATTTTCAAAGAAAAACACATGGTTTAAATTTGGATTTATGAGAACTAATGATGCTGCGTCGTACTTTTTTTGACAAATTTATTATAAAATTAATTTACTAATAGTTTACTATTTTCCCTCCTTTTCTACTAATTAGTAAATTTAATAATTTTTTTTCTGTTTCCATTAGTTTATCAGCAATTTGTGCTTATACGAATATTTAATCCTTTAATCTAATTAAGTCACCAAAATTGATTAATTTAAATTTTTACATTATTAGGTTGAATAATGAAATTCTTTTTGATTAATAAATTGAATACACATTTAGTTAAGTTTAAATTCTGTTTCTTTAATTCCGCTGTTTATTTAATTAAGATATTAGAAAAATAAAACATTTTGAATCAATTTAAACTGGTTTTTATTGGTGTATTTTTTAAAATTTTGTTTTCAATTACCATACATTTTGTAATCTATTATATACCGTATGATTGTATAATTCAGTAACTGATTTAGTTGAAATGGAAATTATATGTGCAGAAAATTTCATAACTCTGAGTTAATTTACATAAATGCTCCATAGCTTTCATTGAGTCGTAAAAATAGTTACTTTATTTTTATTCAAAATTTTATCCTGTTTCTAGATAACATAGTTTATACATGCTTATATTATGCTGCGAATGTGAAGCATAAATGAGAGCAATTTTATTTTCTGTAATAAATCACTAATGAAGCTGTTAAATACCAATTAATACAAATTCAAATAGATTACAAATAAATAAGTACTTTATTGTGCAGTTAAATACAATTATGTAAACGAAGAAGAAATATTTAGTCACTCATCTTAGAGAAGTTAAATTTCTACTTAGTGCTACAAAAATCAGTTTTTAATAAAATGAAAATTGTTCAAATATTCTATGAATTACACTTTAATGTCTGAATTAAAACTCATAAAATTTTTAAGGATATTAATTTTTATTAATCTAAACTATATAATTTTAAACAGAAAAACGAAACAAGAAATACTAATATGATTTAAGCAATTTAAGGGTTAAAAAAAACTAAACAAAATTCTGTAGGGAATATATTTTTGATTATGAATTTTAATCCTTAGAACAATAAATAGAGTTATTGCCAATAACTGAGGATAAAAAAATGTTTATATACATTGCTTAAATATTCTAGACGTATAAAGGAATCTTAATATTTTTCCACACCAATTTATCACTTTTGCTTTAAAAAGAAAGTTCCAGTTTATCGTTTTTTCAATATATAATTCTCTTTGTGCTTTTATTTTAAATTTACTGAAATATTTATTAGGCGTTATTTATCTACCGTATATAAAGGATTTTTAAAATCAATTTTATTTTAGGGTTTTATACAAAGATTACATGCATAATTTATACTATTTATGAAAACAAAAGTAAAATAAAAAACTAGGACTTATTTTTAAATTTCATTTTCCATTCATTTTATTAGTGTTATTTAAAATAAATTTAGTCGAAGAGGGTAGAAATAATGTATATATTCCAATAAATTAAAAATATTTCATTATAAATATTAAAATATCTATCCATGATTTGATAAAGTTTTTTTTAAACTGAAAATCCTAAATTTTTAATATTTTTTAGCCATTAAATATATTTTTTTATTTAAACAGCACAAAAACAAACACAAAATACCACGTTTTTATTCATAATTTCGACATATTTTGATGTAGAATACGCATACTATTTCAAGCACATGGTGTAGCAAAATCATTGAATCATATGGAAATAAGATACGTTTTCATTTTGGTTACTTCGGAATCTGAAACATTTTTCTGAAAAAAAAAATACAAAATGGGAAAGCATTAATAACTTCATTGGCAGGGCTGAAATGGGAATTATTTTTTAATTCAAGTTTGTTTTTCATCACAATACTTTCATCGTCGTATTAAATATTTTATCTTTTCCATTTTCATGTAAAATAAACAACAAAAAATCTTTAACTTATTGCAGAAAACAATTAATAATATTTTAGCTAACTCAGTTAAAGTAGCTTACAATAATTAAGGTATGATAAAAAAAAAACTCAACGAAAAAATGCATATTAGAAACATTTTTATTTCTAACAGGCAATGTTTGTCAGTTGAAAGTTTACCTATTAGTTTTTATTTTGAAGTCAACAACTATTCTTTAAAATTTCTTTAACAAAAATTCTTTTAAATGTATTCATGTATTTTATAGTAAAATTTAGTATTATATATTTTCCTTACGAATGCATGCCGTCAGAAGATCGCTTGCTTAAAAATAATTTCTAATTTCTAAACAAACAGATCTTAAATTATTTATTAAAACGGTATTAACATAAACCATATTTTATTATCATTACTACTATGTGTATACTACTAATGTCCCTCTAATTATAAATTTTATTTATGAAATTATTCAATAAGATTACTTAAAACTTTTAAAATAAATTCTCTGTTTTGAAGCGACTCTTTGAACGTCTTTCATGAACAACATATTAGAAATAAACCTTGGATCTATGAAAATATTTTGCAGTTTTCTGATATTTCTCCTGCGGATAAATTTAACATCAATCGTTATTTTTTGTATGAAATAAAGGCTTTAGCCAGAAAATATTTTTTCAAACAAAAATAAATATTTAACTTACATGTTAATTACTGCATAACATTAACAAAATTAGGTTTAATAATTACTCATTACCATGGATTGAAAAAGTACATAATGTTAATTAATCGCATGAATGATCACGTCCAGATAGGAGGAACTTTAGAATTCCTTCATTCGAAAAGTTGTCTCCTGTTTAAACACATTTTTACATTATTTTTGCCTAATTAATACTTTACAAAATTCATAACATTTAAAACCAATTTGCATTATTGGACGAAAAACAGATATTGATAATTATCACTATAAATTTTTTTATTTCTGAAAAGTCAAGTGATAACAAAATTAATTTCTTTTAGAAGTTGGTGAACCTAATAAATACCAATTAGCTTCTGACATATTGTTATTTTCTGATACTATTTATGCCATTGAAGTAAAATTATTGTTCTCTAGTGTTTTTTTTAACTCAATGATCTGTTTCACAATTTGGGTGCATTTGAGACTAATCAGTCTTGATAAATTAAGAACTATACCTGATTTAAAGGACATCATCTCCCGATATGCTCTCCGCATTTCCCAGGACACACAGTAGTCAACAGTAGAACATGCTATTAACGATTTCAAGTGATAGCTGAAAATTATGGCCATCATGAACATTTCTTGTTGCTAAAAAAATTTTTAATATAGTAAATGTTGGCGAAATTCATCAAAAAAGCACTCTGGTGGTAAAATTTTGAACTAATTTTTTTATTTGCTCAAACAAATTACGATCCCTTCATTATGTCCAACACAACATTTTACAACTTTCTGAAGAATAGCTAGGACTGTACAGAACTTTAAAATAGGGAAGTTTATTTCAGACACCCTGCATATATATGTATATGTATATATATATATATATATATATATATATATATATATATATATATATATATATATATATATATATATATATATATATATATATATATATATATGTGTGTGTGTGTGTGTGTGTGTGTGTGTGTGTGTGTGTGTATGTGTGTGTGCGTGTGTGTGTAACGCTGCGAAAGTTAATTTGGCGGTAACAAAAGAATTGTAGCCCCTGTTGTTTGTACTTACCCGGGCTACTGGGCAAGGAGAATCCTAGGGAGCTAGACTAATTCAATATATTGTAGTTGTGACACATTGAAGAGAACGGCACACAAGTCCGAGTTGAGTTTTAGTTAAGAGAACGGCATTTTTTCCCAGTCAAAGGCAGAATAGTGTATTTATCTTTATAAATACACCATTCATAAAGATGGTGAATGATCGAATAATGGTGATCATTCTATAGAATGAACATCGAAACAAGTCCTTTAAAAGGATTGGATCCCAGATCGCGAAGCAAAGAAAAGTTCCCAAGAAAAAATAGCTTAGTTGTCATTATTAACAAGAAAATGTAACTTAGATAGGATAGGAAAACTGATCCATTTACCAGCGACAGCTGGAAAGTGCGGTGAGTGGACAAAAAATTTGCATCTATTGCAGAGAAAGTTTTGGGAAATGGGTTGGGAGAACTTTAAATTTTAAGGAATTAAAATAGGACTGAGGAGTATTTTTATGAGATATTAAAATGTAATAATTTTAATATATTACACATACACACACATATATATAATAGACATATATTTTAAAGGCTATTGTTTTATATAAATACTAGACATTTTCTGCATTTAATAAATATATTTTCAATACTTTTGGAAAACAGCTGGTTAAATATGAGTCCAAACCATCGTATAAGAGTTATCGTACAAGACGTTTATTATGAAAACAATATGCTAGAGTTAAAAGTTTAAAATTTTAAAATATCTTGAGGAAAGTAACTTTATTTTAAATATTGTTCTCACTCGTAGTGGCATGCTACCCATGCAGAAGTATTATTCTAAATTTAGTATTATGATCCGGCTAAAATTATTTTTATCTATTGTTGTAGTTTTAATTGTAAATCTTTATTTCTCTTTTCAGTAGCACTCAAGTATTCTCAATTAGAGATCCTGGACTGTGCTAAAATAAAGTTCTCTGCGCTCTTGGCTCTCGACTTTCGATGTAGTGGTGCATCAATAAGATCTGCGGAGCAAATGAAAATGGTGATGAGGCATATATTAATGGAAATATGATGATCTTTGAAGCTAAACAAATGTTTTTTCTCTCGTTACCAACTGTGCTTATTTTCAATAATTTGGATATGGTGATTAAATTTTGTCTGTCTCTTTCTCTCTCATAGACTCACTCGAACTTATTCTCACTCATTCGTTCACTCACTCACTTACACTTATGCACACACACACTCACACCATTTCTCCAAATTTTTAATGACATGATATCCGAAATTTTCAATTTAGAATTCACGTGTGAAAAGATGCAAACAGTATTTTCACCTAAAAATACATACTCTTTTCGTCTAATTAAACAGTAAATAAATAAAGATAAATACACCTGAATGTGTTTTTAAATCGGATATAAAACAAACATGAGTAAATTTATACTTTTAAGTCACCATATTAGTTATTAAAAAACAAATTACTACTATCAGAATGCTATTCGAATAACGAGAACTTTTATCTTAAACAATCTTTTTATAAAACATGTATTTTATGTCATAACTATTTTCTCAATTAATAAATATATTTATTGCATTTCATAAAATTAAATCCTGTTTTCCTATGATTCCAATTTTAGATTATTCCGAATGCTTGTAAGCAAGAAATAAATTACTGTCATTAATCACCAAAAATTATAAAGTTCGTGGGCTGAGTCAATATAATTAAATACTTTATCCCAAAACCTTTTTTTGACATATAATTTAAAAGCCTTGTTAACAATGTGAGACAAACTATAAAAATGCATTTTTATTAAACCAGAACATTTTAACTGTAACGTAATTCATTAAGCTTTTATTAAGCTTGTATATTCCCGTATCTGAACAATGTAATTACATTCTTCTAAAGCATTTCCTAAATGAGATGAAATGTTTTTTAAAACCTTCTAATTTCAATTCTTCATCTCAATATAAGAAAAAATCAAGACGTGATATAATTATTAAATGTTAACAATTTCAGAACAAAGAAACCTTGGTATGAGTAGGGATGAAAGAATCTCGAGTTTTTCAATATATGTTAACTAACAAAATTTAAAAAGAAATATTTAAGTTGGATTTTTACAATAAGAGAAGTCAATAAATAACACAAGCTTTAATTTTAAAAGATTTTTCCTGTGGGAAAACTGTTTTTAAAATTATATTATTTAGTAGGAATTTAATATATATAAAATTCCATAATTACTTTAACATTTACACACATTTGAGTACATTAGAATTATTTATTTTCTGTAAACAGGCGGAAATTCAGCAATTTGATTAACTTAGGAGAGGAGAATACCAATTCCTAACTAATGAGGAATCCTTTACATTTTTTACATTGTAATGAATTTGATATTTCCATAATATAAAAACGTTGAATGAAAATTCAAATTTAATAAATGTTACGAAATAAAATATACATATATTTTTTAGGATAGTCAGCCATAAATAAGATTTCGATGTGTGAAAGTAGGTCAAATAAATTTGCAAAAATAAATCATATAAAGGCAACTCATCTTTTATGCATACCATATTTTTACTTGTGCTTTAACATCGTCAGAAAAATTTCTTTTCTTTTCATAAAGTTTAGTGATAATACTTACAATCACTGTAATGTTAAGATCGATACTAAGCTGAAATCTTGACAAGACCGATTAAAATAGACATACTTATTTAAACTGATTTCATCTTTTAAATTTAAAACATTTTAAGCTATATACATACTTTATGGATATTTTATAGATATCCAAAAGGTTCGGAGTCACATTGAAAATTTCATGTATGTTTGCGAGCTACACTTTTTGATAATTGATATTCTGTGAATAGGACAGAGGTTGTAATATAAAATAATATGTATAGTTAGTTTAATTTAAACAAAATTTAGTCTTTTTAGTCACAGAAAATTCTTTAAAATTCTTGGGTTATAAAATGCATTTCTGGGAGGTAAGACCAATTGTACATATTAACTGTAAATTGTTATAAATTAGGGGTGGTAACTGCAGCTTTGTAAAATTAGTGCTTCATAATAAAATGGTCAAAAAAATCCACGGTGTGTTACGGGCGAAGGATCTACAGGCCAGTGCCCTTTATTTTTTTAATAGAAAGACTAAAACGAACCTTTTATATAATGTCCAACATTTCTTGAGAGATTACGCGTGAGTATAAATTTTTCTCTTTCGAAAGTGTAAAATATTAAACTTAATATCTTCGTTAAGAAATCATAAGCTCGTAATTCTAAGGATAAACAAAATTCTCTCTCTATGCTGAAGGAATATCACTCATCACTTTTAAGTTTCTGAAGGATTCCTTATTTTGGCTGCCTAAAATAAGTCAACTTCTTCCTCAATCCCGATGGGGAGAAGGCAGAAAAATCAGACCATTGGTTGCTGAGTGCTCTTTCCTCCTCACCACATGAAGTAGGAGTGGCGGTGATCAAGTAAGAATTCGAACATGTTCCCATCCGCTTTGAAAAACCCATTTTTCTATTTTAAATCATTTATACAATATTTCATTACAGTCATCCCTTATGCAATATAAAAATCATGTCTAATATATGTTCAGCATCTGTCAAATATCGGAAATGATATCAAAAAAAGAAAATAGCTTTTTCAAAGTTTAAGCAAAATAATTTAAGCACTCATGGCAACAGTTATTTTACGATTCCATAAGTGTGCTTTTAAAATAAGAAAAAGCGATTATACATTGAACAATTGAATTTTAAAGACAATCCTTCAACCGTGTTAGTTTATATAAATTAATATTGATAAATTTATTATTAACGGATGTACACCACTAGATCTGCTATTGCAAATCTCAGAAGAGGAAGCTAAGATGAATCAGAAAGTCGAGTTCTCCGCTAATTTTTAATGGATTTTCTGAAATATAAAGCATTTTGAAAATATAAATTATTTTACATTTAATCTTTAAAAAGAATTTGGGCTGCACAAAACTGGTTCTGGGGACCGCCAATTGAAAACCCTTATTCTAGAAAGTGCATGGTAGGGAATTTCAAGTGCTTATATACTTTTGCGTACATAATAAAACTTAATCGAAAAATAAAATTAAAATTAATACACATTATATACTTAAATATGAGAATGAGATAATTGAATTATTCGCCCCATGTATAACATGTAATTTTTGAAGAAAAACAGATTTAAAAGTAATGAATAAATGAGATATATCAGAGATCCATGGCGAATATGTGAATTCATGAAGTCAATTGTAACTTTGAAAACACGCTTGCTAGCTGTTTTGTTTTCATAAATTTTTATCAACAATTTTTTTTGGCTGACTGGAAACAAATTTTGAAGTAAAGAGAAAAACCTTTTCAAAATGCCTTCAATATAAATAAATAAAAAATTTATTAAATGACTTCGAAAACTTTTCCAGGCAGTCACAAAAAATATCTGTACCATTTTTCGTGCATGTAAATGTTAATGCATTCATGCAATAGTGACAACACAGACTCACAATTATATACTATTCTTTATTAAAATAGCTATCTGTCTATCTGTCTACCTATCTATCTATATATAATATATATATATATATATATATATATATATATATATATATATATATATATATATATATATATAATGTGTGTGTGTCCAGTACATCAATGTTTTAACGAACATTTTTGTTTAGTTTCGAATTAACTTCAGTCGTCGTTTATATTTATGTTTATGACACGCAGCTCACTGCATATCATATTAATCTTTCTTTGTTATCTTTAGTCTTTAAGTTATTTTGGTTATTTTAGAAAACCGCACTATTTATGTCATTCTTCGTCACATTCACGAGGTAATATTTGTCACCTGCCATTCCTTATTGTCATCTCGGAAGCCTTTTATACCACCTTAGATGACCAAACAAAAGTAAGTTGGAAATAAATTCCTTTCGTTTCCAGGTTTTGTCTGTACTTTTATAAAAGAATTCCTTTTTACATGCGTCTATATTTTATTGTTTGAGCATAGATATACTTTAACACTACAAGATTTATAGTGTAGTTCTAAAATAATCGAATAGGCTTAAATACTATATTATTCAAACTCATTCAAATAGACTTTAATATTTCATTAGGATATAAACTTTTCCTACAAGGAAATACATTTACTTATTAAATCTGCAAAGAGAACCGTAAATAGACTTTAAGATCTTTTTATGTTTGCTTTTATTACTAAGTTAAGTATATATACATTCGAAATGTATTGTAAAACACAACAATAGGTTTAAAATGCCTTTATATTTCTCCGGATTGAAAATAAGGGGAAAATGAAAGTTATAAACCTATCCCGTGATTTTTAAAAATATATATGTGTGTCACCTAGTGACAAGAATGTCTCTTATAAATGCAAGGTCAATACATCCCCCAACAGAAGATATAAATACATATTACTAAGAATATTAATTTCTCTTTAATGACTTTCAACTGCCACTGATGGCTTGAACTAAGCTGCCATTTGAAATCTACATTAAGCTGTCTAATTTAAACCTCGTGTTACAAAAATTGGCTTTAGTGCTTGAAACCAGCCTAGTCTGATCAGTCCTATTCTGATCAACAAAATTTTATCATGCCACTTCAAACCACATATATCTGCCTAACTATTATATAAAGTATACATTGAATATGATTAAACAATATGTCTCAAATATATCTTGATAAATAATGTATAAAAATATGTCTTGTTGTAACGTTATATTATTTCATGGCAACTATGCACAACTATGCACTATAGCTAGGACGCTGTCTTCTTTTGAACCTTAATCTGTTTTTCCTAGTTTATTTGGATGAAAACCGTCGTTTAAAATAAAATACACTTCTTAAAAAGCATTTGCTTCATTAATAGAGCAACGTACTACTTTCTGTTACAAGAAAACATATGACCGGGACCTACATCTTAAAGACGATTCGGTAAAAAATCAGTAGATTCCAATTTAGACTCTGAGTATCAAAGTATTCACCATGATACTGAGAACTTAGACATGAAAAGTTTAGATAAAAATAATATACTATAGTGTGTGCAACCTTCTCATAAAACCGATATTACATACTCCCGTTTATATAGTATCAGACTTTCCGAGATAGTTCTACCTAGTCCTTTCGGAGAAGTCCTCGAAAAATATTGAATTTAGAATACTCCCTGAATCACCGTTTTCCTTCTGAAACACACTGAGATTCAGTTCAATTCTTTATACATGCGAGATCCCTGGACTGGAACTCTGCCAAGGGGGTCACAAGCCACCGCACTTCATGGAGGTCATTAAGAAAAAACAGACGTCGATATTTTAAATGAAACAGGCGATATAACGAATGCGACACTAGCTTTATATAACATTTCATGTTTGATATTTTTTCCCAATCTAAAATACAAGAACTATACTTACACTTGTTTGGGGCGTTGTTCGTGAGTATCAGCATGAAAAGCTGCGAAATATATTTTTCAATTATGATAAAACATTTACCATTAACATTTAAAAATTAAAACTTAAAATAGTTCTAAATGATACATGTGTATGCAATGCTTTCCTGAAGGCTTATTAAATGATATTGTTTTCAGGAGAATTCACTTTTCAGACTGGGAAATTCAATAAACAGTTATTTTTTTTCTTTTATTTTTAATAATTTATAGTTATAAATTAATTATTAAATATGTCATGCGGTTCTGGTTTGGACTGCTACAGTGAACTTTTTGCTACACAAATAATAATCACACTGCGGCTTAGTGCTTAAATGAATGAATGTCCATGACCTTCTATAACTTCATCGAGTTTCGAACTTGCTGTCACAGGTACCGAAAGCAACGACCTACGAATTAGGCCATAGTCCGAAGTAAATCAAAAGTTGCGTATCACTTGAAATATTATTCGCCTTTATACACTCAAGATCCAAAACATTATGACCACCTGTCAATAACGAGTTGGCCCACCTTTGGTGCTTTACACAGCTTCAACTCGCATTGGCATGGATGCCACAAGTCCTTAGTAGATGGACGGAGACAGACTGTACCAGATGTTTAAGCATCGTTACACAAATCCGAGATATTGCGAATTGGGGGTCTTTGAACTCTGAGCTGCCGTCCCATGACATCCCAATTGTGATCTATCCGATTGATATCCGGTGAGTTAGATGGCCAGGACATTAACTGGAATTCAGCACATGATCCTGGAACCACTCAAACACAATTTTAGCCTTGTGACACGGGGCATTGTCCTGTTGGAATATTCCATTTCCAGCTGGAAAAATAGAGGTCATGTAAGGGTGCAACTGATCCACAATGATATTCAGGTACCCTGTAGCATTCATGGTATGCTCTACCACAACCACGGGTCCCAGAGACGCCCAAGAGAACGTTCCCCAAAGCATAATACCATCCCCACCGGCCTGTGTATGATGTACTCTACATTGAGGGAGCAACTGTTCGCCTGGAAGATGGCGTATCCTGACACAGCCATCGACGTGATGAATGACAAACCGTGATTCATCTGACCAGGCAACTCTCTGCCACTAATCCATGGACCAGTCGCGATGTTCCCGGCCTCAGCGTAGGCGCAGTTGGCATGTGGACGTTCAACACCATGTCGTTTACTGCTGGTTTCACCGTCATTTATCCACTTTGCACAACTGTAGATCGCGAACAACCCACGAGTCATGCAATTTCGGAAATACTTGTTCCGAGCCTTCGATCCATTACAATCTACCCTCTATCGAAATCGCTTAGATCTACAGCCTTTCCCATCGCACACAGAAGTAAGTGAAAAAAAATGGTTCTTCATACTCTCCAGCAGCAGTTAAATTCCACTGCCACCTAATCATGTGCCTTCCACGTCATCCAGGCGAGTTCATTGTAAAATGTAGGGGTGGTCATAATGTTTTGGTTCTTGAGTGTACATTTACCTTTAATATTTGTTTTTTATTTCCATATCTCTAAAACAATAAAGTAAAGTTTGATCTTATTCATTCTTATTTTATTACTTTATATGTCTATATTTCGTGTTTTGTGATGCTTTTGGATTAAACAACCAATTCTTTTTGAACGATTTTAATTATAAAGTATTTAAAATTATAAAAACGCATACTCATTTCTCTCTTCTAGAATATTATAAAGAATTAGGATTATCAAACACTTACATAATTAAAGCAAAGCCTACATAAATTGCGAAATCCAAAGCAAAATTTCATTATTAGTATTACGGATCATTCACAGAATTATATGCTATTCATGTATACATGCGGCTTCACTTAGCATGAAGCTGCCACGTAAGTCAACAAATTCCTGTTAACGAGATAATTTTATGTAAATATTATGCAAGAAAATACCAGTTACCTGTTTCCTTGCCTGAACAGACTATAAGAGGTTATTTCCGACACAGTGAACCCTAAAATTGAGTATGTACTTAAGCATGTAGTATACAGTATAGTTTTTTTTTTTTTACTTAAAAGTCTAAATTTTCCTTCAGATAAATCCTTTTTTGCACAGTTAATACTCTTGCCCGCCAATGAATAAAGAAACGTTTCCGAATATTTTTATACAGTAAATAATAGATGACACTAAGATAAAAAGAGACCACAAAATTGAACGAATGCTTTTATTAGTTTTAATAGAAAAGCAAATTACAATTTAATTGATATCCTATAGCCTTTATCACAAGTAGCAATCGTTAGGGCAAGGATATCACCAGTATTTGGGTCATTCTTTTAGTCTCTCTTTTCTTATGACCTTCTTCAGATATTCTTTACACTCCATGCCATGTTTATGAATGGTTGTATTCCAGTTATTCCATAACTTCTTATAGTATCTTGGTGATAGAGTACATAGATTCATTTTAAAGTGATACAAATAATAGAATTTGACTACTTAGTTGTATGTTTAATATTATCTCGCTAGGAAAGGAAATTTTACTAAGTCCTAATTTTAGTTAAGTTCTAATACTGAGTCCTAATTTTAATTAACTAAGTCTTAATTTATCGGAACTTTCTATAAGTTAATCTTTAATTTGCAAAAACAGAAAACTAGCAATACAGTTTGGTAGCAAGTTTTCAGAGTAACTTGCTACTAATATATAACAGTTCAATCATAATGCTATCCTAAATTTAGCATGTTAGCAAAAGTTTCATGAATTCTGTTACTCATCTGCTGCCATATTACCAAATCGAGGAGAGATCGTCTTCCGTACTTCAATATCTTTATCTTTTCTTTAGAATCCAGTTCATCTCAACTTCCTCTATAATTTATATCGTTCCATATCTCCCGCACAAATTTAATATACTTTTATTGTTCAATAGCACAGTGTTTTTAAAACATTCCGGCATTGACATGTTTTTTTTATATTATTATTTTGCTAAAGAGTCTGTTCTCTATTGACCGAACTAATAAGGTACTTGAGTATAGAAGTGTTGCTATAAAAATTGACATTATTCAGAAAGTCTAAAATTCTTAGCTGAAACCCTTCTTTTCACCATCTGAAGATATCGATAGTACAAGTTTTACGGGTCATAACTTTTTTCTTTATAGAGCATATCAACATTCTTTCTCAGTACAGTTCAAAATTTCTCTATATACTTTCTGAAAATAATGCCAAAATATTCAGTACTTAGATAATTAAGTATTAATTTTGTCACAATCATAGGTTTTCCAAAACAGAGAAACAATTTACCTGACAGATTTGCTATTAACCAAGTTTGGAAGCTTTTTATAACTAAATAACATCCATTTCTTCTGGATCTCATTTTAAGAGTTTTTGAAGAGTAAAAAATTACTAGTAAAAACTTATTAGGTTTAAATGATTCAGACTTTCAAAATGCTCTAGAAAATATTTAGAGGGTGGATAAACTGACAAATTGGTTAAGTGTATACTTAACTTTTTGGAATCATTTTTAAACAAAATTTTATAGATATTTTTGAAAAAGAAAATAAACTGAAGAAATGATTAATGAACTAAGGGTGATTTAAAAAGATAAGAAAAACTACAAATGGTGCCATAGTTGGTTATTTTAAGGATGTTTTAGCATCTTAATAAATTAAAATCTAACAATTTATAAAGTGTATATTCAGATTTGATGCCTACTCTATATGGATGGTGTTATTTTTCTTAAGGAAATTACAACACTTCAATCACAAAAAAAAAGTAAAATATCTTTTCTGTGCATTATAACACATTAATTAAATAATAACCATAATTTTTGTTTTCAGACAGTAATACAAACAAAGGCATGTCCAGAGTATCTTGTTTATGCTAAAAATCAAACATTGCAAACTAACAAGCAATTAGTATTCTAAAAGCTTTTATAACTGTTTAAAAGTAGAAAACTATATATTAAAAAAAGCAGAAAAAGGTCAGTTTTATAAATACATTTGTCCTTATAATACTATTTTACAGTAATTACCAATAATTATATTGCTAGGTATTATTTTAAATTGAAGGTTTTGTATCTTCGAACAGAAAAAGTGTATTATTTAAGTGTACTTGATCTTATTTTTTCTAATTTCAGCTATCTAAACGTTTATGCAATTTTAAACGAACTTCTTACACCACCAAACTGGGAGATTCACAGTGAAATATGCAATATTTAATACTTATTGCTTTTATCTTATACTTAGGATAACACTAGCAAATAACTTACAAATCTACCATTATTTGCTTCAATTCAATACTAAGTTAATGTACAAACGGGGCTCACAGCTTGCAATAGTAACATATTTCGAATCTCCCGTGTACACAGCAATCATTCTTTACCAGCACGTCACAACTCAAACGATCTTCAAACAACGCGTTGCATGAATAGATTTAAACTTCACGTTCGGGTGACTATTACAACATTCATGAAATACCCTCCAGTATCGATTGATAAGTTAATCTATTTCACCGTTAACGTAATCGTTCTACACTTCACACCACAACGCGACGTTATTGAATGAGAAATAGCATCATATGCGTCATCTTAATCCTTATTATATTTTCTTAATTGAATACATATTCAAAATTTCGCAGTAAAAAAGTATGTAAATTGGACAAGAAGTATATAGTATGCAATTTCAGTTATGGTAACATAAAAATAAAAACACTTAGTTTCATGTTCCTAGTATAAAAACTTATTTATAACATTAAATAAGTAACAAAAACGGTATGCATTTATTTCGTTCATGAAATTTTATAATTCGTAATAAATATTCATATATGTCAACTAATTTCGAATCTTTAAAAAGCTGTAATTTATTCAAATTTCCCTTTTTTCGTTCTCTTTTTTTATTTATTTATTCAAAACATTATAATGAGGTAAAATATCTCATTATAGTTAAATTACCACGTTTAATTTAAAAATTTTAATGTAATAGATATGATAGATTAATATTATCTACATTAATAACAGAAAATAATTAATATTAGTTTCTTATAGATAAAATGTGCATATATTTTAAAATTTAGAAATTTATCCATTTATATGAAAATTATTTTGTCGAACTCTTAGAATACCCTGGAATATTTAAGTCTGTTGCATTATATTAATTGTACTAAGACTGACTAATATAATAATTAGATGACAATGAATTAAAATAACTCAACAAAATAACCCAATAAAAATAATAAAATAATTCATATGGTGATGCATAAAGTTTGTGTGCTTAACAGCAGTTTTAAACAAACAGAAAATTAATCTTATTATGCATGAACTTTTTTAAATATGCTTTGTTGTAACTATAATTTTAGAGGAAACATTCTATGGCATTTACCATTCAAAAAGAACTACAATAGAACTATACACTTGTATAACTTTAGACACAGCATACAAAATTATAAAAAGATAATTTATTCTTGGATGTAATCGCACTAATGACTGTTTATTTTAAATCCCACATTTACTTGTCGTAATTAGCTTTATACAGCACTATTTTCCTAAAAAATTTACTTAGACTTGTTTAACATTGTTCGAAATAAATCTAGTAAAAATTGTTCAGGATTGGTATTTACATCAGGTTGTTTAGAAATTATATAAATTATATAATTAATGTAACTTTCTTGGTAAGTAACTTCGAACAAACACCACCTCTTCTAGCTGATATTCTAAACGAATTCCACTCAATTCACCCCCATTAGTCTATCCCGGTGCAAATTTGATTACGAGCTTGATATCATCACCACTTGACAATTCAACATTTGCAGTGACTGTTTTAATAGATATTAAATTCAGATCTCAAGTTGCAAAGCATTGTTAACTATACCCACCTATCAGATATAGGTATTGAAGGTTGACCATTGTGTTTCAAATTAAATAATATATATTCTTACCTTATGTTAACCATTTTCAACTTATTACTTTAAATTATAAGTATCAAAAATGGATATCACGGGATGAGTTCATGATAGTTCGTCGATTTAACATGCATCCTATTGCTATGCAACAATTTTAATTTTCTAATGCACATTAATTAACCACATAGAATATTTCAGTTTAAGAATACACAGAAAATCTCTAGTGAACAAAATCCATGGTTTCGTTAGGAATTTACGGCAATATCTTACAATACGAATTCTAATTATAGTTGGGCGGACGCTTCAAGTTGATCATGTCTTCCGTGGTATTCAAGATTATACATTCTGGTACAGAAAAGCAAATTAGTACGTGTTCGTCCCTTGTTTTAGTAAAAGAATGAGTACAATTCTAGCATGAGTACTTCTAAGTTTAGTTTATATACGATGAAATAATTTAACACAAAATTATAAATTTTCTAATTGTTAGAGCATTTCTAACAGTACAAAAGAATGGATAAATCTATAAGTTTAGGAAGTTGAATCTTCCTTTAAGCATTTGGCATTGTATGCAAATGTTTCATAACACTAATTTTATAAACTTAGAAACTTTTTTGAAAGATAGAATGTTGTTGTAACTTACCCCGTGTATAACAATTTTTCAGTTTTTCCTGGAGGATTCAAACTTTTGTACAAACTTCGTATTATAATATGACTGAGAAGTTACCAAATCATGGCTTTAAGCTGCTCACATGCTTACTATCTGAGAGAAGGATGAAGTAGATTTTTGTATTTAATATTATTGAAAACTTCAGCCTTTGAAACCTCGTGATTCGTTATTTAAAATGTAATTAGGTTTGATATGATTAATATGAATAATAATTATTATTTTAAAAAGGTTCAAAGTAGAACAACGCTCTGAACCTAAATACATATATCATATTTTATTAAATATATTTAAATGATTTTTTATCTATGTTACATTAAATTTAATACATGCGTCAGTACTGCCTACATACAAAAACATTTTATTGAACTATTAATTACCACAAGCACTTAAATTTCATTATTCCCATAATTGCATGTGACTATCCAAAAATTTGTAATTCAGAAAAATCATGGTAAAGAGTATACTAAATTTAAATTCTGATCTAAAGTGTAGGCAATTTTTGGAATAGTGCATCCATATAATTACAAAGTTCCGAGACTACATATTTTTTGTATTTCGAATATTATCATGTTTTAAAAACTTTAGTTTCAAGAGGATTATATGTAAGCATTTTTCATTGTACTAATACTTAATAAGATTTTTATCTACATGCATACGTAGATAATAAATACATTAAGGTAGCTATCAAAAGGAAAACCAAATTTACAGCGGCTACAAAAAATTATAATAAGAAAATATTTTTATAACAGATATATAGAAGAAAATAACAGGAAAATAATTGAGGTTTACTTAATGTTTTTAAACATAAGTTACATTCCATGTGTAAAAATGCAGTCATAATGTCATAGCGTACTTCGGTTTTAAAATGGATGAGATGATAAAATTTGTATTTCTTCTCGGCAGTTTTTTTTTTATGCAAACACTACCAAAACTAAAATTGTCATCGGAATACATTACTTCGCAATGGAGACTTTCACTATCGTCATGCATTAAGCAATATAGTGTCATACATTCATACTAAGAATTTCCGTTATGAAACGCATATTTTCCAAATTTCATCCACTTATTTTGTTTTGAAGTGCATCCAGAAGTCTACACGTATTACTTGCATAGAAAATGAATATTTTAATAAGAAGTCGATATCTGCTATTATGTAAGCCTATACTGGAATTCCTTCTAAAATATTTGGACCTGAATGAAGTTTAAAAAAATAATTTACATAAAAAATGAAAAATGCAAAAGAAAATTTCCTCAAGAACTTATAAAGAAGAAAATAGCTAAATTGGAGAATAAGAACTCTAAACTAAAAACTTCAAAGTGTCCCTAGGCAATTATAAAGTCTACAAACAAGTTACAATTTTATGAGTTACATTCTTAATGATAAAAGAAATTATCTTATTCAAATGTTCAACTAGGTACTAGATGTCATATGTGGACTGTTACTAAACGTCTTGCTGGAATTTTGTACGTTACCCAAAACTTTACCTCTTAATTAAATAGCTAATTAAGATTTGAATATCTCTAAAACTTTCCCCATCTAGTCAGCTCCAAAAGGATGCCAGTATAGTAAGTGTTATATAAGAAATGCCGACATAGTTAATTATAAATCAAGCCTCCCTTTTAAACAAAATTGAAACAGAGGTATAATTCAGTCACAGGTTAAAAAATACAAAATAAAATGTTCATTTTTCATTCAACTGTTAAATCTAATCTATTGTAACACCCACCAGAGTGTACGGTGTATATGATTTATATTACACTCAACAATTCTTCCGAAGTATGACTTTGAAACGAAATATTAAAAGAAATCCATTTATTTATCCAAAAATTTCACTTTCTCATTTAAATTCCCTTTATTATTCAAATATAAATTAATACTCTCTATCGCATTCAATTACATTAAAAAGCCTCTTGCGAAATGTTACACTTAAAATCGTATTATAGATTATGTAGAAAAAAATCATCTGTTGATCCTGATCCTATTAAATAAAGTTCAGAGAGCCTGATAAGAGGATTGAGATGAGAGAATAGCTAGAGAGAGAGTCTGCAAATGCATGTACATTTAAAAAAAAAGTATTAAAAAAAAGAAGGAAAAATCTTTTAGATGTAAATTTTATATTTATATCAACAATTTATATTGTTGTAAATGGTATTTCAAAAATAGTTATTGATAAAGAGACAAAATCAAGTACAAATGAAATATTTTGTTTCAGTATTTATTATATCTAATTCGAAACATCAAATTTTTAATACTGCGTTGCCAACTGTTTTCGAGAACTCAATAGAATTAGAAGCACCATATGTATAAGAAGTGTTACTGAAGACAATTTGTTGATAAAATATTTTAATTTCATTTTTAAAATAAATAATTTTTATTACTCAAAATAAAAGCATCATTTGGGATTTAGATGGACGAGAGGCTTAATATTAAAAAAAATAAAACTTTAAGGAAAGATTTATTTTTTAACTAAAAGTATATATTTGTTTGTATATTTGTTCTTTATACACTTTAAACTGCCACCCATTCAAATATATTTTGTATCATTAAAGGCCCTTTGTGTTTAAGGTGATATATAACCTTTAACCCATTAACACCTGCCTCATTTCTGCTGAATATATGTTGCGAATATCTTGAATATTTATCATTATGAACTCTTTGGAGTAAACGAAATATGAAATTTAGGTAACTGTGAATGAGAATAATGCAGCCTTTTCTCACTTGTTTTCATCTGAATTTTTAAATGTTATAGTCATAATTAATTTTTAAAACATTGATAAATAAAAAGAGAGAGAGAAATAGCGGGATAAATGATTTATTTTTAATTGAACGTAAACATAATACTGTAAAGTGAATATTCATAATATGGTTATGACTTTAGTGGAAAAACATGCTAAAAAGTAAATTTTTGTGCTAATATTGAAAAGACATTAACTGTAGGTCGAAATGACGCAATTATAATGGCATAAAATTGAAATTTTGTTTGTAGGGCTACGATTTAAATTCACTGAAAATGAAAAATTGTTAAAATAAAATATAAAATGTTTTTAAATGGACGCTAGGCAATAATGAGAAAAATATTCTAGTACAGGCTTGGAAGTCAATGTTTTTTTACTTCTTTTATCACATTTACTTTATAGGTATGAAAGCTCTTAATTTCCGAAAAATGTATTTTGCATATCAATTTTAAACCGCTTCTAATAGAGGATTCCTACAAGAATCTTTTTCTCCTTAGTATTTAGCATATTTTAATTGAGACATTGAATTGAATTTAGCGTATTTTAAAGAAATTTATGGCATAAAATGGAGAAATAAATTGGATATCAGGTAAAATAAATTTTAAAAATGTTACAGCTTTGAAGGTTATATGTACTCTTCTAATCTAGAAATGATGTACCATTCCAGTGACACAAATTTTAATTATGGATAAGTTTATCGCTTACATTTTTGAGATTTCAGAAAACAAAACTGAATATTTTTTTTCAACGGCGAATATATATTCGATTTTCAGTTCATCGTTTAAAGACATATTTTTTAACTTTCAATTTTAAAAATGTTTGTATTAGTAGAAATAAATGTTTAAAGCTATGCTCAGTAAAATAATTAAAAAATTAAATATCATAAAAAGTTTCCTTTTTTAAACTTTTTGTTAAATCTTGTTAACTTTTGAAAATGTTTCTATCAAAACATAAGAGTAACTTAACATTCAGTAACATTAGCTGACTGTCTCATTGATATAATATATAAGCGTTGGTATAGTTCCAATATTTCGAAAGACTAATTTCAAATTCTGACGACATAATAATCACAGATATACCAAAACAAGGGAAAAAAGGTTTGATTTGGAGTGCTACGGTCTACTTTTTGCAACACGATGGCTAATGAGACCGGGACCTACAGCTTAAGGCCGATTCCGAAAGGCTACGAACATCCACGCCACCGTGGGACTCGAAACCACGAACTCCGGTACCGAAGACCAGCACCCTAACCAATCGGCCATCGTTCGGCTGAAGGGAAAAAAGGATCAAATGGAATTAAATTTTATTCGCTTTATTACTTCAATTTAATGTTCTGTAATTACTCCATCTAATGTAGTAGATAACAGTTTTAGTCTCGATATCATATATAATATATACGATGCTTCATGTAACTTTCAGTTTTTTAAGAATTTATCTTCTTCAGTGTGTGACAAGACGACACTTTTTTACAAAAACTTATTTTTAAAATTAAATCTCTTATAAAATTCATCCATTTATTGAATTAAATTTATAATTATTATCATATTATAACTATGATTAACACGTTTGTACACAGAACCCTTTTTTAGAGTGATATCCCATAAACCTGAGACAATATCCTACTAAATGTATTTGAAATTTATTTTTTCTAATGCAAACATAAGACATTAATTTATTTAATCAATAATAATCCTCCAACATGAAAGCTTTCTCCTTATTGTCAACACTTAACAAAAGTTAAAGCTCTAATTAAATATAAAATACTATACCTAGAGATACTAAGATTGTTTAAATATTCTAATACTTTCACAAGCTTTTATTTGTACATAAAAAATTATAATTTTCCTTACTTTTGTTTTTACTCAAGAATACTTAATAAATAACGTAATGGGAAATAAAATATATTCCTTGAGATAAAAAGAAAAAAGTGAAGAATAAATAAACTTTATTAACAGAGGAAAAGAGGCTGAAAAAAATCAATTCAGCGCAGCTTATAAAGGAAGAAAAGTGTTACGATTTACAAAAATTGCATTATCATTCTTTCACCTAGAGAATGAGATGCTTGAGAGGAGAGACAGCAAGACGCGGAATCCAGTACATTTTGTTATGCTGATATATTTCTTTTCACCAAAAGAAAGAAAATTAGATTAGTTACACTTTTGAACATACTGCTCTTTCTAGAACTGTATAAAAATATCCTTCTTATCAGAACTACTAAAAGACTCAGGTCTTCTGTTTTGTTTTATAAGAAAAAGACTTCTTTTGTTTCTCATAGTTGAAAAAACAAATTTATTTAAATTTAAAACTGAAACTATAATTGTCATCATAAAAAATGCTTTTTTAACCAATCAAAACCCAAATTATTTCTAAAAAATATATGCATTAATGAATATCTTAACTCTTTCACTACCAGATTTTCCGAGAAAAATTATAAATCCCTAACAGGTCAGTGAGACATATGTGACCCATTAGTGTTTTTGGTGGGACACATATGTCCCAATGGTATTATAACAATTGAAATGAAACTTAATGGGAAATGAGTTTATAAGAAATCCACGCATCTTTATGTTACAGACTTCATAATGCCTGTGGGACATACATGTCCCAGTACAGCGAAAGTGTTAAACTTAAGTTATTATGGAGTCCTAAGAGATAAAAATGTCTGAAAGGGCGCTGACAAGAGTGCACAGTTTACATGGTTCCGAATACCGCTGATGGCATATCTGGTCGTAGCTGTTCGGAAGTAAGTTCCAATCTCATTAGCAAAGCAGAGAACAGTGGTTTTCCAAACCAAACCAAATCTAACCTAACCTACGAGAGAAAAAAATAAATATAAAAAAGTTTAAAAATTATATCCTGTCCTGATTAGTGATGAGCTGTAATTTTAAATGTTATAATATTATATATTTATATAAAAGGAAAATTGCTATAAGAGATTTATATGATGTTATGTGTAAACACAATGTTGCTATATGAATCTTTATTAGATGTAGCTATTTATCAGGATCTTAGTCAATTTAGCAGCTTCAGACTACTCCAGGTTTGGTTTGGTTTGGAGTGCTAAGGCCTACTTTTTGCAACACGAGGGCTAATGAGACCGGGACCTACAGATTAAAACCGATTCCGAACTCAGACTACTTCAGAAAGTTTCAGCAAAAAATATCTTCGGAACTGTATACTCTCGGCAGGGACATTGTACACAACCCCTATATTTATCCTAGAAGAATTGTTATAAAAACATGCATTTGCCATCTACGTTTTGTGTCTAGAAAAGAGTATGACAAAATAATTATCGAACAATAAATTAATGCAATAATGCCAGAAAGATATGTGATATTGTCTCATTAAAAATTCTCATAGGCATTTTAACAAATACTTATAGTTCCTGATTTTAATTAAAGAATATTAAACTGAAGTACCTTCATATAATTATTATTTATGTCCGATAATTATTGTATCATACTGTACCAATCAGTTAGCAGCCTTAAACAAAGTTTAGCCTAAGTTTCTATTCTACATTCTCTACGTATAAGAAACAGTTCAAGTCTTTCGTCATGGTATATAAATACTCCTTTACGCAGCAAAAAGGCTCTACTCATTATAAGAGTATTTCGCAGGTTAACGAGTAATACTGTTTCACCTGAGAAATATATTTTTTTTTTATTTTAACAATCATTTAAGAAATAGTAAGTAGGCTAACGAAGTACTAGACACCGCTTATCTGAAACAACAATAAGAAATTTTTACATGTCTCTTTTTTAGAAATATTATCTACGGAACTCCAAGAATTTAATTATGTCTGCCCCGGAATCTTTTTTTCACTACTTTACCCCTAGCAAGTTTTTTAGCAGTTTTATGTACGTTAAGTGAAGTTACTGTTCAAAACAGCCTCAACTTAATTTTTTTCAGTGTGTAACACTTTACATTCTATTTTGTCGGAGTAATCCAAGAGAATTTAAAAGCCAAGAAAATTTGTGTTTCACAAAGACTGCCTCATAAATAAGGAAGGCCACCAAACTAGAATGGGTTACTTACATTTGAGATAATGATTAGTAATTTCAGAGTCGAATGCGATGGTAAGACAGAACTATAGTTTTGACCATTCATGATTTTTTTCTTAAGATTCTGTAGAAGAGACTTCTTACTATTGATTAAATTAATTGAAAAAACTATATATATATATATATATTGTGTAAAAAAACTGCAGTCTTTATCCTCTTAACCATACTACTTATTTAAATAACGAAGCTGTAAATCACAGCTTTTGATGAAATCTATTTTTATAGAGATTTCCGGTATTTAAAGTAAAATTTATTTTTACATTTTGGTCAGCATCCAGATGTAAAAAAGAAATTTTCTTTGTTAAACTCTAGAAAATTTTGCTTGCTAACGAATAAAGTTCCGAAATAAATTAGGTTTGTCGAGGTATCAATGAAGTTATAGTTAATAACTTAATTTTTTACCCAAATATATTCATGTTCATTATAAGTAATATACACGAATACGTTGTACCCTAAGTGTTTCTTTTAATTACTACATATTTCAAGTACGATTTTGTAGGTGGGAAAGAAATCATATGGATTACCTTAAATTCTTAATCATTAATAATTCTGGGGAAAATAATTACGTTCATATTTTACTTTTTAAACTAGTTTTCTTTGAATGTTTAATTACGAGAGAATATCCTGTTGGGATGTAATCATAGCAACGTTTAATTACAAGTATCTCATTTATCATATTTCAATTATTTATCACATGTTGCTTAATGACATTGTCTACAGGCATTCAAAAAAATAGAAAAGCTATTAAATCCTTTTCTACTAGAATCAAATTAATATTTCATTAAAGTTAAATAGCCTACTTTGGGATTTTTTCAAAAAAATATTTAAAAATTTTCCTTAATCTCTTACAAATAGTTCTGTGTAACATAAAATAAACATTAAATGCATTTCTCTGTAACGCGAGATAAAGATTAAACATAGATATTCTTGAATGCGGAAATTCTTGATGTAATTAAATTTATTTCACGGTCTTCTAGTCTATACTCATTTTCATTTAATGAAGTCCATTACTTTTTTAAAAGTATTTTAGATTAGATAAGAAAATTTCTTCATTTCGAACAGTCCGCAAAGGCGCTATGGTAAAATTTGGAAGGTAACAACTACCAAATAAAAATAAATACTTTTTTTAGCATTGGAATTTTATTATTGTTTTCAGAGTTGCTTCGATATCTCTATATTCGAAATAACTTTGTAAATAATTCATTCCTTTAAAAAAAAAGTAACCGAAATCTCACAGTTATTCTGAAAATAACATCATGTTTGTTTATTCTTATTCATTTCTTAAAAATGTTCATCAAGTGCATTTTGTTTATCATTATTGAATTTATAAAAATTAATTGTTTAAAGCTGTTAAGAACAGAGTATTTTTGTCCTTTCCCTTTCTATAAGAGCATGAAATTATTTTTTGTCCCTGGTGACCTACCATTGTGCACTTCATTTTAAATTAACACTGAATCTATCATAGTAAATACTAGATCAGTGGCCTTTAAATTTTTATTTTTACTCTTTTATACAAAATAAAACAAGTATCTTAAAAGAGAAAACTTTCAGTCTCAGGATTTAACGAAAATAGTCGGACTATGCCTAAATCCATTTCGACTAATTTATGTGTGATGTCTGTACATACGCACAAGGAAACTATAATTTTAAAACTTTAGATATCCATTTAGACTAACACTAATTGCAATTTGGTTAGTTTCTATGTGACGTCAGTTTATTTTGCATAACTCAAAAACGATTAATTGTAGGACATTGATGCATTGTATTTAAGAATGTTAAATATCTATTTTTGATTCTCACCTTTTGACTTCAATATATATAAATAAAAAAAAATCAGTATAACTCAAAACTGTTTAGCCGTAGTATGGAGAGATTTCGTATTTAAAACTGTTGGAGATTTACAACCACATTCACTAGCACTAGTTAAACAGGGTTCAAGTGTTAAATGTAAAAATGTTATTCATAAGGCTGTAATCCAAGAATTACTCCATCTTCTAACCCAATGAAAGTCATCCACCTAATCGGCTAAATTACACTATGATTTAATTATAAGAAATGAGCAGTTATCTCACCATAGCATAAATAAATATGTCGGAAAGTCTACACTCACTCGATTTGAATTCTTATGTATGTTAATGCATGTTTAGTTATGTAATTTACTTAAATATTTATATAAACATACTAAAATTTAAACTGGGTGAAGTGTTTTCTAAAATTAAATATTAATAAAGTAATTGGGATATAAAATATCATTATACAAATGTTTAGTTCGGTTTTCACTTTCAATTCCATAGGTGTTTTTTGTATTAATATTTCTTATATATTTTAAATAATCTCATATTATAAACATTATATTCATCAAAATGTAATGATTACAACTTGAATGTGTATCCTAAAGTACACTGGTAAGTTAAACGCACGGGAAAAATTTCTTTAAAAAAATCTTTTTTTTTTCCTTACAAACAAACACTCTCAATATTGAAAAATTAAGAATATGTGATACCATGTTCCTTCTTTTTGTATATTTTTGCATGGATATGGTAGTATTTCTTATGTACTTTAATGTCTTTTTATCTGATATATCTGACTTTAATTATATTATCCTAGCTTAGAAATCAAGATTATTTTAATTTTTACTTCTGTAAAGAATTTTTGGTACAGATGCATTATAAACTCCATGTAACATTATAATTTAAAAAATAAATCTAAAATTATTTTATTTTATTAAAGTGTTACAATGCACTGACAGGACTTTCAATTTTACAGCTTTTAATCAAGAAAATAGAAGACTGTAAGAATATTAAGATCTTTGTCCACTTCATAAATTAAACTTGCATTAATTAGTTAATTCTCTCATACCTACTTTTTGAAAACACTACAAAACTCATTTTATTACACTTTTTTTATTCGCTTAATCTACTTATTTTCATAGCTCTTCTCAAAGAGTTCTAAAAAAATACACGTAGTATATAAAATGCTAAATTCCTGATGCAAGAACATATCAGCCTTTTTTCAATAGAATCGTCAATCAGTTAAAACATCTGTTACAAATTAAAAAGGAACACTGATTAAATCTAGAGCTAAAAATAACTCTTAAAAATAGTCAAGCTTGGCAGTTAATCCAATTTTACTTTAAATTAAACTTTAACGAAAAGATATATCATATTGAATTATAAAATATGAATTATATTTAAAAAAATTTAGAACTCTTATAATAGAAAAGAAATATCCACCAGTGGCCAAAATATCCTCTTCCTTAATTCTGGTGTTAAATTACCCAAATATAAATGAGAAAGTAAAGTAGACGGTTGTTTTGAAACTGCCATCCAAACTGTCAACATCGGCTTAGTAAAGACTGTCTGCTAAAGTTATCTCTTTACTTCAAAAGAGTGTCTGCCGAATTTACATTTGTGCATCTTAAAAGTTCCACTTTCAATTCCGTTGGTGTTTTCGGTGTCAATATATCTTATATTTTAAATAATCTCATATTATAAACATTATATTCATCAAAATGTTATGATTACAACTTAAATGTGTATCCTAAAGTACTATGGTAAGTTAAACGAACGGGAAAAATTTCTTTAAAAAATCTTTTTTTTTTCTTACAAACAAATATAATCTCAATATTGAAATCTTAATATCTCATTATTGAAGTATTAAGAATATGTGATACCATGTTCCTTCTTTTTGTATATTGGGATATACGGAAACAATCAAAGTTTTATATCTTTTAAGAAAGGTTTGTTAGCTTAAACAGTAAATAATTTTGGATTCTTGATTTAGCTGTAGACCTACACTTAAAAAAACAGTCCTCAAAAATAATTATCTTGATAAGAATTTTCTGAATCATTAAAATTGAAGTAAAAGATACTTTCCACCCATCAATGTAACACTAAAATATTATTTTATTTGTATCACAGCTCACGCTAACGGAACTATACTTGATAGCTAGAATTAACTTCTATTAATCTCCTCCCGCTCAGAAATATATCGATTCAGTGCCATATGTTGTGACATAATCTGAAAGAAGACGCAAACAACAAAAAGAAATGGTATGTCAAGAGCTGTTAAACTTATCTTTTCCTATCTTCATTTCTTTGAAAGCAGAGTCATCGAATTACTAACTTAAATGCTCCCGTAACTGCAGTTTTATATCTGCTATACAATAATTCACATTCCAATAAGAATTGACTTTACAGTTTTTGACTTTGCAGTCAAATTTCAATATGTGAAATTTTTAAAATGTTTTCCAATATGCAAAGAACTATTCAAATAATTATCTAACACTTTTCTTGTATGGAATAGTTTTGATGTGTGGTTAACCTTAATTCATGTGTTCTATAAAATCAAATATATAGTTGTAGATCATAAAGGAACTGAAGAATTAATAATAAAACATCTATTAGTACTTTCATAGAACCTGAGATGAGTCAAATTTTATAAAATTTTTATTTGTAAAAAAATGTATGTAAATAAAAAGCGTGGAACTCTTTATAAATATTTTCATAAAATAATATCAATCTCGCTGTAAATTTAGTACAGTGAAAATGTGGTATGTTTTGCTAAAAATTCGAATTCTAAAAATCCTTTTAATTTGTTTTCTGTTTTGTTTGGTTTCTAAATTGCATAAAAATATTTGGAAACTAGTGAGTAAATCGAGCAGTTTAATAATTTTTTGAGAATTTTTATATACATTTCACCAGTTTACTGAAGTAAAACAGAAAAATCTTATATCATATTATGGACTTGGAATATTGAATTCACAAGCCTTAACATCAACTACAACAGTACTATCAGACACAAATTCAGTACTTTGGATTTGATCATGGTTTCAAGTGCAAAAACTTATTGAAGTTATTTTCTATGAATTTTCGATTTTAAACTATAAAATATTTTCGTCTTAGCATTAAACAGTGGAAAACTTTCTTTCTTTATGAGAATCGACTGCTGCATAATACGAGACTTTGTCTAAATTTCATAAATCTGAAAAGCTTCACATTTAACAATTTAAGTTGAACAGAACTTTCAGAGTATCGATTACCTCTTTTCAAAAATATTTTACGAGAAATTTCTATTTTTATCAGAGGATTGTTTATACTTATAACTTATACATAGCGTATACCTTATGAAATAAAATATTTTTATATTGATATTATTAATACAGATTTGATTAATACGAATTCACCTACGTATTTAAAATTAAAAATATATTTATTTATTTTTCTTATTTTACCAATAGTGATCAAAAGCTTTTTCGATTCCTTTCTTATTTTAACTTTATACAAGGCAGTAAAAAGAAGTATAAGAGTGAAAATTTTTTTCTCATTTCACCTTTGCATTACGTGCTGCAATTTATATTTAAATGAGTTTTCCTAAATAAAAAATACTTTCGAACTTCTTTCATTTTAATTCAGTAAAAAGGATCCGAATGAATAATGAAAATCGTTACGTTTAAGACTATTTGCGTAATGATAAATTACTCATTAGGCTTTATGAAAAAATTATTCAGTTTCAAACTTGTGGCTGTCTTAAATTTATTCACGCATACAATAGTATGTTTTAATTGTCTTACATTTATTTTAGCCTTATCTCTAAAAGAATTTATTCCTATTTTTAATTTTGAAATACAATCCTCTTTGCAAAAGTATATCATTGTACGAAATTTCATTAACTGTATAAGATATAAAATAATTCATTTTGAGCTAGAAATATTTATAGCAAAATCATGCAAGCTTTATGTATCTTGCATTCAAATACTAATTATTAAGTGATTTTTCGTCAAATTTTCTTGATCCAAATATTTTACGGACTTTATATGAAAAAAATTAATTATGTTAAAAATTAATAAGTACTTTATCACATTGAAGTCTTAAGGTTAAGAAAGATAACTATAACTTTTGTTATGGATTGAGAAAACAAAAAAATAATTATGGAAAGGAATAACGTTGAAAGTTATTATATATGAAAGAATGAATGAGTTTTAAAGACTATAGGAATTACTGGATAAATAGAAAGAGACAAAATAGAGAAAAAAGATAAAAAATGAAGGTGCATTATTACTTTGGTTAAATAAAACGTGTAAATTTGGTTAACAACAAACACTATTACCTCAAAGCTGTGGTTTAACTGATATTGACAAATTCTCTCAAAGATCCTCCTGTTAGATAAAAATTTTGTGAAGACTAGATGAAGTATGACAGTTAACATAATTAGATCGATTAATGTTCAAGTATCTCATTGGATTTTAGTGTAAAGGATTTATTTATGTTCAAAATGGTAGAGAGATGCAATGCTGCAAGAAGAGACTAAGAACGTTAAATTCCTCACAATAATTATGTGTTTTCAGACATTCATC
>CM063502.1:156137628-156200128 GCA_032207245.1 Pardosa pseudoannulata
AACCAAATGTTTTCTATTTTAGTCTATGCATCTATAATATTTTAAATGTTAAGTGAAATTGAGTACTAAAATAATTTTTTTTATCTGACTTTAAAAATATTTTATACTATATATATAGGTTAGTTATTTTTTGCTAAAAACTTATTGTCTTTATATTTTATAAATTGAATATGATGGTAAATATAAGTTCATCGGATAGTAAAAAGTAGATTTTTTATTCTAGGTTAAAAAATAGTGATAATAGTTTTAGGTGAAATTTTCAAATATTTTAATGAAGCTTAAGTCTATGTTATGTTATTTTTAATGTCAATACACTTAAATTTTCTTTCAAGACACAATTTCGTATGTTCATTATTTTGTATAATGGTGAAAATTATATTCTGAATTTTTATTACAATCAAAGTTAACCTAAAGACATAAAATTATATGTTGAGAAATATAGTAAATAAATTTTAATACCGGGATTTTATTATTTATTAAAGCTTTTATGAAATTATTTATTTTCGTTTTTATTCATTTCTTATCTGAATCTTCATTTAAATACCAAATCTTTAACCCTTTTTGTCATGTGTACCCTTAAATCTCCAAGACTTTGTTCTCTCCATTCCATCATGCAAGGATGAACAATAGTAAATAGAATCCAAATTAGCAGTAAATGTTCTTGACGTTAATTTTAACTACAGCCCACTTTTGAATAAGAAAACTCAATGTAAACCAGGCGTAAAAGTCAACGTCAGCATCAATTTTAGAATTCAGTTATTTGGAACTCAAAAATTAGCGCAAGATCTGGAAACTTTAAAAATAGATAGCGGTAAAATAAAAAAATACTCTTTGTCATGGAAAAAGTTTCAGAAATTTCAAAACTTCTTCATAATTGCATCATGTAAATTAACCTTTGAATATATGCATTTTTAAAAGCTCTTTATCTCGAGAAGAAAATGGTACTTTAAACCATTGAGTTTTGCTAAATTTAAAACCCCTTTGTCATCTAAAGAAACGTACTTAATTTATTCTTTTGCTAAAGTTTAATTTTTGCGTCGTTAGCAAATAATAGTTTTGGATCATTTCCCTTTTATTTATTATTTTACAAAATACTTAAAAATTATTGCGACTAAACACAAATATTTTAAAAGTAATTGTATTAGTAGTTTTAAAAGAAATCATGCTAAAGCATGGCGATAGCATTTTCCAAATCCTATACTACTTATGTTTTACTACGCAAACATTCTTTTCGTAAGCTATTCTTAAAAGATTTCGAAATATTTTGAGGTGTCTGTTGAATTAGATGTTATAAATATATCTCCAAAGCTGTTTAAACATCACGAAGTTGAGAGATGAAATACATTTCAACAGAGATGTATTTATTTTAACAGTTTTCAACCAACTGCATTTACCGCACTCCAAATATCTTGTAATAGAAATCTCGTAGCATAAAAGTATTAAATTGTTGTTTACAAAGAAATTCATTCAGTAAGTTTAGTTTATTCGAGGACTTTTAAAAAAATTTCTATGCAAAATCCTTCTAAATTAATAGATGTTATTTAAAATCCGTATTACAAGAAACTAAATATATTCTAATTTTATCCTGCTTCCATTATGCTCCTCACTAATTAGTGTTTGTGAAATATAAAACGTATTTTTCGATAGGGATCTCGAATTTTATTTAAAAATTTATTTAGTAATTTTAATCAGAGATATATTAATATATTTTCCTTTATTAAGTTTTAAATTTGGATCTTTCATGTACATCTATATAGAATATGCTAAGGTGTAAAATTAAAATAGCAACGTCCACACATTTCACAATTCCAAATATTAAATTTTGTTTATACAATAAAATATTTTTAAAAATGGGAATAAATTCCACCTACTCATATCTATCACATGACGTAAACAATTCTTGATTGGTATGATCATGACAATGTTTCATTTGAAACATTTCTAATCTAATGAGAGAACTTATTTCCTTTATTAAGTAGGAGAACCCTTGAAATCAGCTGCTGTAGCTCAGTTGGCACAGGCAACGATCTCGTAACTGAGAGGTTGCAGATTCGTAACCCGAACCTGCCTAAGATCCGTCATGTTCGTTGAAGGTGACTGGGGCCCGTAAAATATGTTGGTGGTCGCAATATCATCCAAGTTCTCAATTAACACCTCTGGGGGTAGAAGGCCAAGTCTATGATTCTTCTGCTTGGTCCCTGCTTCAAAGTTACTAGGACCCACTTGAGCGAAGTCGTTATTTTACCTTAATGGTGCTCATTAAAATGAAAGACGCACCCAAAAGCCTGCTGCTAAATCATGATTGGTTTGACCAACTGGCATATGACAACAACAACAAATCTTTAAATAATCCAAAATGTATAAAGCAATAAAGATTAAAAAACGCACTTGTATTTTATAGAAATAATTCAACAATACTTTCTATATATATAAATAATCCTTTTAGATTATAAAAGTAATTTTTGCTTTGAGATCTCATATTTTCGAGCATCAATTGAATAAATTTCCAAAATACTTCTGTTAGTATAAAATTTGCTTTGCAGAATACAAATAACGATACAATTTTGAAATATTTATTAAATAATTATATACTAACTGTTTCTTACAAGGTCTCAATAGCATCTGCATCAATCAGATAGACGCTCACATATCAGGCGTAAAATTCAGAAAATTCAAAAATATTATATTTATATTTTTTATTTTTATAATCATCACTAAAGATCAAAAACTAAAAATTTCAAGATTCTGATCAGAGAAATGACTTTATGTCTTTGTCTGGAACCAATTACAGTTAAAATATTCTATTAAAGATGCTCTTTTCTAATTTTATGTAAATCTATTCTAATAAGAATCAACTACACACACATATAAATGATTTTTATACATTATAATCATGCATGTAAAAGGAAGTAAGATCTTCTAATAATTCTTAATTCAGTGGCCGGTAACCCATGACAAGTGGATAACAGATGGCGACGAATTAAATTTCCTCATATTTTGAGTCTTTTTTTAAGAAACTTATTAAACATAATATTTTCCTTTATGGGTACCGTTATGATTGCATCTATACACTTCAATTCAGAATCATCCCAAATAATATAATTTTCATAAGATACTGCATTGTAAATAAATCATTTTTATTTCTACTTAATCTAATTATTGACCTGGACTAACGCCAAATTTCATCCGAATACCTTTGAAGACAGAGATATTACCAGTAAAGTAAGCAATTTTTGTAAATACTAAAGTTTAATAAGGGATTTTCTATAAGGTGCAAAAATCAAAACCTTAATCAATTCTTATGTGAACTTTTTATTATCATTATTAGCACAATTGTCCAGTTTATTCTGAATACCCCAACAGATGATTTCTAAGTTCATTGCCTTCTGTTTTAAGCTAATTGGGATCGACTCACGCAAGCAGCTAACCTCTTCCCTATATACTCTTACATAGCGCCTGTTTAATATACATTCAGTTATCATCCAAACTTTGTAACATAGGAAAATATACAAATAGGAATCAGTTCAGTATAGAGAATTAATAATAAATAGGCCATAATTGCTACAAATACTATTTATTATAATGCAATTAATTTTGTTAAATGACAAAAATAATATTTTTTTTTTAATTTAGGCCAAAACCAAGTCTATCTGATAGACAGAATAAAGTGACATAAATTCTTTCAAGACTAACAATCTTCATTTTAACAGCGTTTTTGTGGCTAATAATAAAATAAAACAATCGGATTCTTACATAATTTTTTAGAAATTATTTAATAATGCTTTAGTTTTAAAGGTTTAATTAATTTTGTATTTCAGATAGTGCATCTTTTAAAATAACATAAAAAGTATTCAACAAATGAAAACAATAAAATTCACTTACCCAAAAAACAACTTTTGAAATGTAGGAATTTTTTATATCGAATTGAAGCAAAATGCCTGTTTTATTCTGTAGCACAAAACTATAAAGGTATAGATTATTTAAAATTTTAAAAAATTAAAAACTGTTAAGAAATTATAAAATTAAAAGTTTAGCCTATCACATTTAATAAAATAAAATATACTGCTCGTTTTAATATAATTGAGGTCTCACAGATTAAATAAGATATTTAGCTTATCTTTGATTAAAATAAACAGTTTCAAATTTATAAATTTCAATTGATATTTGCGGGTAAGCAGATTTATGTTCATTTCCCTTCTGTTTATATTTAATGTTTTTAAATATGCATTCCTTCATATTAAAACAAGGGATAATATTCATAAAGCTAGACCTTTTTGACTGATGTAAGAGATATTTTATTCTAAACAGAGAAGAACATTTTTTTATACTGAAACAAACATTGGTTTTTAGGGTGAAGAATTCTGAGAACAAAAATTACTATGTCGACTTAGAAATAATTCCAATTAGTATTTCTCAAGTTTCCTTAACTTATTCTATATTTGCAATTTTACTAATGTAATAGGTATATAACTAATTATCGTTATGGCAAATTAATCAGTTCAGATTATCATTTATATAAATGAATGAATTTTAAATAACAGACACTCTTAGAGTCTCGAAATCCGTTTAAAATTGTGTTAACAAATAAAATACAATAGATTTAAATCTGATTCTAATTTACAAATATGTTAAATGAAATCCCTATTTCCAATTTTAAGCAAGAAAGAATATTTCCTGTTAATGATTTTGTGATTTTCGAGAAGATAATTATGTCCTACAGGAATCTCTTATTAATCCTAACGTTCAACTAAGTTCACATGATTAATTGTGTAAAAATTTTAATACTTCTTAATCCCTCTTTAGAATTTCGTTATTTTATTGCTCCCATATGTGATATTTTAATTAATTAGAATATTTTAAATTCCATACAAATGAATGTGTATATGTTTCAAGTGCTAACATGTATGCAATGAGGTTTTTACTGTACACAAGCATAATAATTTAAGTAAATATAATGTTGGTTTAGAATTGAAATATATAAATTGTATAACAATTGTATAACATTATGAAGCCCATCATACATTATTTTTTAATTTAAGTCTGCTAAGAAAAATGCTAATTTTCTGATACTGATCTGAATTTAGATGTTGCAGTTCGCTGCATAATTAAATAAAAGTATAGAAATATGTTAGGTAACAAACAGTTATGGTTTCGTGTAGAGAAATAGACATAGAAGGCATACAAGCAACCGAAATTGTGAAAGGTTACAGGAGGTGGAAGGGAGAACTGATAAAAAGTATTCAGAACTTTCGCACGTGTTGTTTTTAAACCAAGCGTGTTTCTATGGCTTCAAGAAAACAATACTTTCAGAAGAATGGATGATTCTGTAGGCTCGAGTGATTTTGGACCCATTGAAGAGGATGTTACTATTTTTTCAGAACCCATTATTCCATAATTTAACGATTGTGGAAACAACTACTAACCAGCAAAACAATTTCCAAAGTCCTGTAATAGTCATCTAGCGTTACGACCTCCGTGAGAGAGGGATATTTCTGATGTTCTCAAACAGAATCGAAGAGCGAATTCCACACGCATTGCATCTATGGTTGCAGCATCAATTCAGCGTAAGAAAAAAGCTTCAAGTAATATGCACTCATATAAATGAACTACATATAGTAGGCTACATATAAATGAACTGTAGGGGAAACCCGAGTTTGTGTTCCTCTATCTATTTTAGTGGTGCACGCTTAAAGTAGTACCACCAATCTGTGAACTGGACTGTGATTGCTGCAACATTATGTTTTCGGATGTTTAGTGTTTTCTCACAAACTCAGTGAACAACTTATAAGCTTGTGTAGGGGAAAACACATGCACAATCAACTTCATCACCAAACATTACGCATTCCGAAGTGGAAGCTGAATGAGCAAGGGTGTCTTTAAGGGTATTTCAACGACCTTCACACCTTTAGTCGGGGTTCTGTGGCCGATTTACGGTATCATGATGAAGTCATAGATCCGTTGTGAAACTGTTTGCTTTAGTAGTTGATCGACCTTTCTTTTAAACGGGTGATAATTCATGCCCCCATAAAGCTACCATAATCAATAACTATCTGAAAAGAGGTGGAAACTACGCGTATGGAATGGCCGGTGTTTTATCTCAACTTTAACCCCATTGAAAATTTTTGAGACGCCATTGGCTTTTAGGATGTATACGTTTCCCAACCCCAACTACTCTCTCAGACTTGTAAAGTATCGACAGGAAAAATGGCTATTACTTAAAATTGTGTTTATTGGTCACCACAACGAAGGTATGATCATATTGTCTAAAGTTTTTACGCGTACGAAGGATGCCTATTTACCCTATTGCTCCAATATGATTTAATATTTTAACTTAGAAAAATCTAAAACTTTTTTTTTTTACCTTTGTTGATATATTTCTTTCTTGCATGCATAAACATATTTGCTACTTTCCTGTCGCATTTCGTATCCATCAAAGCAGTCCACATTTAATTTTGGAAAAACCACATTTACTTTTTGTTTTTTTACTTTTGGAAGTTTGTGAGTACAAACCTAATCCTCAGGGAATATACCAAAATTATGTGTTATTTGAATACTATGTACAATATGCAAGTACAATACTCTATAAAGTACGGAAATTTGGCTCTATGAAAAAAAATGGCACTTATCCTCTTAACTTTGTAGCGGGTCTTTCTTTTAGTTTGTCAGCGTCTTCCACCAGATATCCACAATTGAGAAAGAGTATAGAAAAATATTATCTGTCACTTACAGAACTCTGAATATTTGTCCCACCCAAGATATGGAAAAGGAGGTGTAGTCGGTTCTCGCCGAAACTAGGCACTTCTGTTGTTCCACAGAAGTTTCCCAACTGTTTATCACCTTTATATGTACTGATCATACCCAATGTTGCTTAACTTCGGTGACTGGACAAAAATTAATACTTTTCACACGTTATTGCCCTTGCGACACAATAATATGATATAGAATGTAACTTCTTGTTACAACGTGTTTGTTAAATATATACAAAGATATATCAAACAAAAAAATATTTCTTTTCTATATACCCGAAATGAATATATATAAATGAAGCAATAAGCCCTAAGGAGACACTGAACATCTTTCAAACTATCTCTTACATTGTATTTGGATCCGATTACGTTTTGAGAATCAATTTATTGTTTAAAATTTCTCAAATACCCCAGCAATACTTTTTAATTCTTATCCAGATATTATGCGACTTCATTATTAATATTTTTCAAAGCAGTTTAGAAATGTACAAAAATATATTGGGAAATCCAGTTTCTTAAATATCGCAATGTTACAAACTATTGAAATGGGGAAATATGATAGGACTCTAAATATATAATCTTGATTAGTTAGAACATTAAAATCAATTAAATGTTTGTGTTGCATTTCTAGATGGGACGTCTAATTTTATAACGATATCGAAGCAACCTTTCAAATCAAATGATAATATAGGAAGTAACAAATACTTAAACAATAAAATGTTTTCTTTTTAGGCTAAAAAAAATGATTGCCATTGAAATACAATTATTGGTTCGCTCTTGAGATTCGAAGCTAGTACTAAATTACTTGAGTATTTAACTCTTATTCACTGAAATGTAATAAACATTTCACTTAATCGCCTGTACACATTACTAAGTCTCAGTACTGTAGTTAGGAAATAACCATAACAAGCTCCAGTTTGTTGCTTTTGAAGCAAAAGTATTGTTAAAAAAGTCAACCATTTTCTTCTAGTATACTTAATAGGAGCTAGTAGTATTCTTGTATTAACTGAAGAATTTCCCAATTTTTTTTACTTAAATATCATGTGGTATATATAAAGTGTTGTTTTTTCCAATGCTGCAGCCGATACAGACATTATCCTAATGCCCTAATAACACTGCGAACCTGTTACTCATTTAGCACCTGAGCAGCACGTGTAGTTTAAAGTATGCTACGGACTCGAGTAACATTAACCCAGCTGTGTTCTCGTAATTTAGAAGCAGGGATCAAGCAGAAGAGCCCCAGGCTTTCCCTGCCACCCCCAGAGGTATCGTTGACTTATTTTATATGCTCCAGTCACCTTTAGCGAACACGGCGTATCTCAGGCCGGCTCCAAACCAAACCCGCAACCTTTTATTTACGAGATCGCTGCCTTTGCCGACTATGCTACCGCGGCTCATATAAATGGTTGTATGGATGGATAAATATATATTATAAAAGTTATTTCCTCTTCATTTGAACTTCTGGTAATTATATCCTTCTAAAGAACAACCAATTTTACTTAAAAGAATAGCAGTTAACCATGTGTAATTGTTCCCAAGACTATAATGCAATCTGGAATTTCAATCTCCAAAGTCCTTAGTCATAAAAATAACCATTCACGGTATTTTCTTCTTACCTAAAAATAAGCTCTTCAAACTTTATAATTTGTCCTACACATCAATCTTCTTTAGAATAAGTGTGACATCTGCCTTGAATCACTTTAACTTAAGAAACTCCAGTGGGGATAAAATTCATCCATCACACATATACTGCTTACTATGGAATATTTTGTAGTTTAATTTTTCTTGACAGCTACCTGATAGGGTTCAGGCTTCTCAGAAAATACCTGATTTTAGTTATAACAAGTTGTGGTATTTAAAGCAAAAACTGAAACAAAATATGTATTACATTTTACGATAAAACAATATACAATATAGAAAATATATAAGTGGTGAAAGTCAGATAGGAATACATACTTAAGATTTTTACTTTAAACTTAATGAGTTTATTTGAGTAAATATTATGTACATACTTTAAGGTAATTTTTTACACATAATAAAATATATGTAAGTTAATATATATTTAAGAGTACTGAACAGAGAAACAATTACTTAAGTTTCGGAATTTTAGATCTGAGTTAATCAAATTATTATACTGTATAATATTTTATTAATCAGTCATTTTACGCTATATATAAAAAAAGATTACGCTTCAATTGCAACACTGTATTTTTTATTTTATCAATTAGTAAGAGTTGTTCCTTTAACTTTTCGCTCATGACTATGCAAGCAAGTTATAAAACAAAAATTTGAAGATTTGTTTCAAGTAATTGAATCAAAACATAAAAATTTGATTAGAACATTTCGAAGCTTGGATTTCTCTTAGAGATCGTAAGTCCTACACATATATTCTTGAGCTTATCTTTTCTTGGTGTGATATAGTATCTTCACAGCGCATAAAAATTTCCAATATAAGACTTTTTTCCATTATAATGTAGAAAAACATTGTGATTGTTTTAGATCAAACTTTTTACAAGTTCTTGAATACGATTTTAAAAATCTAGTTTCTTTTGTGACTTACAAGAAATATATTTTTTTAAATAACACACAAAAGAAAAAATAATTATCTACCCAGAAGAGCTTATAATTATTATTTATATTATATATACAATATATCAAAACTAAGTTTTCAAATCAAGTTGAAAGTAAATATTTTAAAATATGTGAATCTAAAATTTTAAGTTACCTAAGATATAAATATTCTAAAAACTAAAAAAACTTCTACGATTTGGAAAATTTTAAAAATTTAGCATTTATTATAATATAAAATATATTGTTCGTATTCATAACTTTTAGGTTTTAACAAATGAAAGATATTTTATTTTAGTTTCTATAAAAATTTAGTTTCTAATGTATAAATTTTTAAAGTTACCTTCGGGGTAATCAGGTCAGTGAGTCTTATTTTTTCATGTTGTGATATATTTTATGTTTTTAATAGAAAATTTTATTTGAAATGACCAATGTGAACTGTAAAATTAGACTCTTCTATAAAAACTTATAAAATTATATTTTAAATATAGCAAAACTTTTTATTTTATGATTAATCAATAAAAGTTTGCTATAATAGACTCAATGTCTTTTTAAAAAGTACCCTAATTTCTTCTTACTTTTGAACTGAATTTAAAACTTTTTACTGTAGAACTTCCTTTAAAATTTAACCCTGAAAGATAAAAATGGTATCCATCAAAAATAAATTCACCATATTACTTCAGAGATTCTCTTTCTATCTAAAAACATAGAAAGATTGTAATAAACCAAATTCAAAATTTAGTTTTAAAAAATATACTAGAAAATAAAGTCAAATCAGTATTTTTCAAGAAACTTATCGGATCTTTTCAAGAGTTTTACGAGAAAGCCGTTTCAGGCCCAGCGAAAGGAAGAAAACATTTTTACAAACATGTTCAGTCAAATAAAAATAATAATTGTCCCATGACAATAGCTAAAATTTATTTTTGAAAATAAACTTTGAACGCTTAGATATTTCACATGTGCTAAAAGTATGACTTAAGTTACAAACTCTTCCTTAATGTTGGAAACTGAAAAAGTGTAATATTTTAAGTCCAACGCAATGCTATTTGTCATAAAGTAGCACTGAAATTGCCTTAAGTTTTAAATTAGCCTAAATATTATTGGAATTTCTAATATGTTTCACAAATATTTTAATAAAAATTGGACTTTAACGAAATCGTCTTTATTTATCTCTAAAAGATTAATATGATAAGAAAAAATTAAATAGCTACATATGCACTTCTACACGAAAAATTTATAGATCTAAACTGTATTGACCCTCTATTGTCAAAAACGAAAATATACTAAATTTCTAATTTTGTAAGTGGAATCATCAAAATCAATTGTTAGTTTTTAGGAAAACAGATTAAAATAAGGAAGCATTTTATTTCCTGTAATAAAGTAATATGAGTTAAATTTGATAGCACATAGAACAGTTTTGAGTCTAAAATTCTGGTCGCTTGACTCTAAGATTTATTTTGTATGCAAAACCTAACTAAACAAAATGTTACTCCATCTAACAGATTCCAAGCAGTAAAAAACATTCATGCCAACAGAGTTATTTGAACAGAGTTATTTGAGGGCTCAAAAGCAGTATCCCATCTACCCGGCCCCTTTCTTGCCTTGCAAACGATGGTTAAATATGTAGAGCACTTCCTTTGAGTACTAGAATTCATGTCTTCAAGCCCCACTGTTGAAACGGATGTTAACTGGTCGGAATCATTTTTTAAACAATTGGTTCCCTACAAATTATCCCTCTAGTTACAAAAACTTTCTTCAGTGACTTAAATCTGGTCTTGTCTGTTTTCTGGGGAAATTCTTATAATTTTTAATAAAAAGAGCAACTATACATTAACATACTAAGCATATTCAATAGTTATAATTTGAGAAATATATGAACTCGGACTTAACAAGCCTCTTTCAAACATGGCAGGCGACCAAAAGGTATCATATTGCCTTGCATCTGCCTAATAAACAATAGTGCATATCCAATATTAATATTTACAATTCCAGAATTATCTATTAAAAATGCATACACAATAATTAAAATCGAAATCTACATACCTTATTTTTTCTGAAGTATGAATAGTAAAATCAAAAATCTAAAGGCAAAATCTAATATGCATCTAAATAGTTTAAATAGAAAAATGAATCTAAATAGTTTCATATATGTGAGCTGAGCGAAATCGATTTTTAAGCAATCGGGTGACAACTAATTAGCCACTGCGTTGTAAAACTTTCACTTCAGGGTTCCAAACCTAGTCCTGCCTGTTTTTTAGAAGAAAAGTTCGAAAATTTTTTATAATAAAGAACTAACTTGATCATTTAGTACTAACATACTAATTATATTCAATATGTATAATTGGAGAAACATAATGCCTTGGGCTTAACAAGCCTGGCAGTCGACCAAAAGATATCATGTCGTCTATCATCCGTCAGTTTAAGTGGCCGGTCGGGAGTAACCAATATTATTAATTATAATTCATGAAGTATATGTGAACAGCAGCTATGTACTCAATAATTACAATTTAAATCCACATAGTTCTTCCACAGTATCAATAGTATGCAATAAAATCTAATATCCAATGCCAAAGTGAAAATTTAATAAGCTTTTCTTTAAACAAATTATATTTTAAACTTATCTATTCATTCTCTAAACAAACCATTGGTGTAATACGTTAGCACCTTAAAGTAATACTTCCCTCAGTAGTAGAAAAGTTCAAAATAAATATTTTAAAAATTACTTGGAAGAAATATTATTTCATAAATTCCAGTTTTATTTATACACGTAACAATTTAAAAAGCACTGTTCCCTTTTAAAGTAATTTTTTAAAAATAAAATGTAAATGGAATGAATCGATAAATAATTTAGTAGAGCTTTCTAAACCAAAGTATATAAATTTAACATTACACTTTAAAAATGCTTTTACTTCTACAAAAAGCTTTTAACTAAAATTGGAATAGATAACCACTGTAAGCATAAACATTTGAGAGTACATAAGTAAATTTGTCTAACAATTGAAAGAAAAGAATATGCTCCAGTAAAAACAGTAGTTTTAACTGTATAACATTTACACAAAATTATACAATTAACTTTATTTTTACAATTTTGCTGGAGATAATTGAATAAAAAAATATAACCATTTAGAATGATACTGATGCAGATGACTTTTATTCGAATTCTTTCAAATAATATTAAAAAAATCAATAAAAGTAAATTTATTTCTTTCACTATAGACTATCGTATGATACTAAATGACAAGGACGAAGGCTACAGAAAAGTACAAACTATTACTTTAATTACTTTAAAGTGATAAAACATATTACCTTTTAAAAAATACATTCTTATTAAAACTTTCCCCAAAGAAAGTAGAAACCCCAAATAGTAGCTTTACTTTTTACAAGTGCTTTTCATACTTTTTACTGTTTAATTTATATGGATCATGGTATTCATATTAAATAATTTGTATAATTACATACATTATTTAAATTGTAATATAAAAGATATGCAATGCTGTAAGCTTAAACCGTAACTGGTTTACATTATAATAGGACCACAACAACTTGCTTACCCCAAAATGTTTATGTTGAGGGAAATTAACTGAATTTGAGCTCACTTTTATAGCTCAAGTAACGGTTAACGACTTAATTCAGACAGTGCCAATCAGGAAAAAACTGACTTTATGGTGCATTAAATTAATTAAAAATTCATTTTAAGATTCCCTTGAGTTAATTTGATAGCTTCCTAGACAAGTTTTTTAGATTATTTAATTTTCGTCAAAATGCTTTTTAGTAATTATTTTTCTTCCAATTTACTCCTGCAGAAAAATGCTGCATTATATATGTTTTATTAATTTACTTAAACAAATTAGACTTTAAAGATGACTTTCACGGAATATTTTACTAAATAAGTTGTTTTATAGGAATACAATTGACTTTATTAAAATTGTTGGTATTGCTTTCAATTATTTTTTACGACTGTAAACGTATTTTGTGAGATAAAACTATCTTCAATTGTTCGTGATTAGTTTTTAATTTCCTTGCAAATTGGTAAGCGATTTTGACGTCTCGCTGCAGAAAGATGCTGAGAAATCCACAAATCCAATATGATTTAGGGAAGGGAAAATCCCTGGGAAGAAATAATAACAGAAGGTAAAGGTGAAAAAGATGTTAAAATCCAAATTAACAAACTGAAGAATTTCCAAATGATAGCCGAATGGTAATCCGCTGCTTTTCGCTACAGCAATTCGTGAGTTTGAATTTGGATGCTGGCATGTATGTTCGTACCTATTCGGAATTGACATTAAACAGTAGGTCCCGGGATCATGAGTCCTCATGTAGCAAAACAGTAAACCGTAGCTTTCTAAACTGAAGAACTATCCCTCATACGTATACTGTGCATCATTAATATGTTTGTGGTTTTCAAAATTGTATTCTGTTTATTCATATATTTCATAAATCCTAAAGCTTTTAATACAACGTATGATTATTTATTAAAAGTATACCTAGTAGATTACAAATATAAAAAAGCCCTCTGATTGAAATAAAATGAAATAGCCATAACAATAAACCATTTTAACAAGAATAAAGCTAAACATATTTATTATAAACTAATATTAGAACTTACACGTAGTATTAAGATTTATTATTGCACACAAAAATCCCACTTTTGCTGCCTTTAACATTTAAAACAAACTTTTCATTAATTAAAATTATTTGTTTTGAAGTTTTGGTTTGGTGCACTATGTTTTTTGCAACACGAGGGTTAATGAGAACGGAACCTAGTTCTTAAAGCCAATTATGAACTTCTATGCTCCAATGGGATTCGAACCCATGAACTCTGGTCTAAGTCTTAACCATTCGGCTTGTTTTGAAGTGGAAGTGTATAGTATGTATATAGGATAGTATATTATAACCTTCATACTAAAAATTTTGAACTTCCTGATTAAACACATCAGTTTAATGCATCTGTTATAAAATGAAGTATCAATTAATATAGCATAATATTTTATCTATATCAATATGGTATTGTTTATGCAAACAAGGAAATATGAACGTAAAAATTTTTGAAGAGTTGATCGTATAATTTATCGGCGTCCAACCAATTTCAAAAGTTTTGGAACTAATCAGAAGTACTTTGCGTGATCATCTTTCACTGCCGGGCACATGTCTCCTGGAAATTCCATTCCAACGCATAGAATCTCAAGTGTAGTAAGTTGAATTCGAACATCCGATGTTAATGTAAACAACTGAAATTAGAGAATTTAGACTCCAAGGAATTTCATTGCCAAACAGTGTCAGAAGAAACTGATACCTTTAACACAGATGGAAGAGGAATCCCTGTGCTGTAAATATAAAACTGAAATTAAGAAGGCATAATACCTTCCGAGGCTTACAATCATCATTATAATCGATTCATCCCTTATTCGAATCATCTTAATTTAAAATATATTAAGTACTTTAATAACATTCTAGCTTAAAAAATAATAGAAACAAAATGTTATTTACGTTTGTCATATGAAATAGTACTTTTTTAATAGCATAAAACATATATAGCAAATTTAAAAAATTAAATTCATTCAAATGTAAGATAACTTGTGAAATATATATGTATATTAGAAAATAAACTTTTGAAAATCAAATTGAAGTAAAATATCAGTTTTATTTTATAAAACACACCTTCAAAGATAAATGCGATTCTAAGATTTATAAATTTATAAAAACTGTTAAAAAATTGAAATTTTTAAAAAAAAGTTTCATGCTATAAAATAGTAATTTATTTTCCTTTCGTGTAAATTTTAGTATCATATTTACTGTCAAAAACATTGTAGAACAATGTCTTCAGCACAATGCTACAATTTATTTAAAATAATATTCATTTTAGGAAAGGTTTTTATTCAGTTATAAGAGAAAAACTGTGGAAAGTTTTAGAACTTTATTTCACTATATTATTTAAGAACAGTATTATAATAGCCAAGCATATGTTGAAGTGGATGGAAGACCAATCAATTTATTTTTGGTTAAAACTGGAGTTAGACAGGGTTGTGTCTTATTCGGACTATTATTTATTATCGCTGTAGATTGGAAAATGAGAGAAACAACAAAAGAGAAACTAGACATAAGATGGAGCTTTACATTTCGTCTAGAAACTTAGACTTTGCAGACGATATTGTGCTTCTGTCCAGACTACAAGATTTGCAGAGAAAAACAGACCTTCTTGCAATAAATGCAAAAATATTAAGGCTACAAATAAATAAAAACAAAACAAATAAATTAAATTAACAGTAAAAATAACACCTTAATATATCTTAATGTAGAAGGAATAAAAGATGCTGAAGAAATCTTGGAGCAGCACTAAATACGCTAGGAGGAACAGAAATTGATATACAGGACATATTTGTTAAAACCCGCAATTGTTTTAGAAGTCTAAATAAGGTATGGAAAAACTCTAACATAACTTTTAGAGTAAAATTAAATCCGTTCAAATCCCTTATAAAATCAGTTCTTTTATATAACTATGAAGCATGGAAGTTGACAACAAGACAGGTCAACAATCTAAATGCCTTTCAAAACAAATGCCTTAGATCAATAATGAAGATTTTTTTTATCCTAATACATCAACCAATTACAAGATATTGAAAGAAACCAAAATGAAACCAATAGATGAGGAAATAAAAATAAGAAAATGACGTTTATAACCTATGTCTTGAGAATAGGCAGAGATGAGATCCCCGCTGTTGCCCTCGAGTGGACACCGGAGGTATAAATGTATTCTTCATGTAACAAAACTAAATAACTCTAATAAAGTTAGATCCTTATTAATGATTTAGGAAAAACATTTTTCTAAACCAGATGGAACTTGGAACTTTATATTGAATCAAATATAGGATGTTCTAATGAAGACTTTTCAATTCGAAAATGTGTCTAATATCTCCTTGAAAAGATATTCTATCTCAGAAAATCAAAAATCCGAAATATTAATTAATTCAAGTAATGTCTACTTCTATATATCGAAAGTAAAGGGCACTATGTTCGTTTCTTTTAAAATTGAGATTATTTTCCATTCATGTATGGGTTATTTCTCCTTGTATAGGATAAAAGCATTACCTAAAATTAAGCGAATTAGCAAATTGGAAAATTCATTATATTTATCCATATAGTTTTGAGGAAAGGCCCTCCTAAAATTTCTTATTTCTAGTATTTTCTTATGTTTACAGACACTGTGTCTTCTCTGTTATTTCAAAGACGTTTATATGCCACTTTTTACTATAAACGAAGGAACTGAAACAAATCTGTAAAATATCTTTATTATGACAAAGTTATACTAATCTCCTAAAATTTGAAATTTATGGGTAGTACCTGTTGCTTACAATGAACAGATATATGCTGTATCTTCCTCTTTAAAACAGAAGCGTTAGAACTTTTAGTTTTAACTCATTTTATAAATAAATGCTGTATGTTTGCCTACTTTGAAAGCAAAATGCAAAATCTGATTTCGGACCAGAACATCGTAACTTAAACTTTTTTAAACTGTAGCGTAATCTCGTTATGTGTGAATAAAGTGATTTTGATTGTTACTTGTTTATTTTGGAGAAAATGAATGAACTTAAAAAATGGAAGCAAAAAAAATGTTAATTTAATTCGAGGTAGGCAGCAATCAAGATTTGTATAATTTGCCAAGCACTGGAGTAATTACATTATGCCTTTATTCTTTTAGTAAAAAAAGGATAATTTATTCAATGGCTTTATTTTATGGAAACCATTACTCAACATACCATGATGAATTAAAAATAAATAAAATCGATAATGATAGAGATGCAAGCGATTTCATGATAAATTAAGAAGATTATTAAATTTCTCTTTAGTTCATTGATAAGAAATTGGTAAAGTTTTATTTTAATGATTTTCGTTTTTATATTTTCTATTAAGTTTTACAGTTCCAAATGTTCAAATTATTAACAGATATTTAGATATAGAATGAGAGAGAGAGAAGGAAAGTATATTGAGAGAGCGATAGGTTGATAGATATATTATTTTAAATTTATCGGTTTCCTTTTAAATTTGAACCTTTAATGAAAGCAATATTTCTTCCCTGACAACTCCAGCTAATGAAATATTATATGCTTAAGACACAAATGCTATTGAATTCAACCTGAGCATATTTCAAATTTTAACAGAATGCCGATCTGTCAGTGGTGAAATTAGGAGTTTACGTACATGAAAATTAATACTGTGTAACATGTGGATATTTCAAAAGTATTAAAATCAATATTATCTTTCTTAGATTCTCAGAAGTGTAGATAAATGAATAAATCTTTTGAAATATCACTTAGCACACTTTACTACTGCGTTAAAATTATACAGTTACAATACTAACATCTTTAATTAATTTTTCACAACATTCAAAAATTAAGTAGTAGTTTTATATAGAAAAGAACTTAATTCAGCCCAATAGCACGTATGTGTGTATATATGTAATAGGTAAAAATTCTTCTTCTCCGATATCAACGAAAATAGCCTATTTCAAATTGCAAGGCTTGTTTGGCAATGTTAAATTTTGCAGCCATCATGTCCAAAAGGGCACCCTCTTAGAACACTTAAACAGTAGAAATACTTAGTTCCTTTATTTCTTCGCATTAAATTTGGAGAAACAGTGGGCTCTTCTAACATAGCCATACAACTTCTGATTTATGAATATGTCGTGCTTGCGGGGTTAGTAAACCCGTGCTTAACTCTAATGAGAGAAAGCTTAAATTAACTGTTTTGCTGTGAACTGAAAAGAAAAACAGTCATGCCATCAAAAGTACAAACAACGGCTTTAAGATCCTCAGTTTTACCTGAAATAATTTACAATTGAATTTGGAAAGTGTAAGAAGGCCGTTGGAATTATTACTTAAATTTTTAGTATTACCATGCGTAGAATGACTGCCCTCTCAACGATTCATGCCCTTGATTTAACTTGGGTGACTAGAAAAGTTAATATTAGAAAAATAGAACCTAGATTGTATGAATTTTGAAGAACTATAAGGGTTATATTTTGTATATACACATGCGCGCACACACACACACACACACACACACATATATATATATATATATATATATATATATATATATATATATATATATATATATATACAAGTTCAAATGATATAGCATAAGATAATTAAATAATAAAATAAATTAAAATACATTGTTGAAAGTTCAAATGCGCTATGCTGCAATTAAAAACATTCAAAGGAATAAATGACTGTAAATAGATAAATAGAAAAATAAAAATAAGAAGAACCTCATTAATGGACCAAAAATAACCAGTGATATGATGTTTCGAAATGACTGGGGGGAGTTGAGACCCCCCACTCTGGTTAAAACTAGTTATTACAATGCATTAACTCTCCCAGACGTCGGAAACATCACACAAAATCCTTAAAAGTAAACCAATAAAAATGAACTAACCAAATAGAAAAACATCCAATAAAACTATACGAAAAAAGCAAAATAAAAAATTGAATCGCTGTAACACATCTTTAAATACCACACAGCAGTACAGCAAAGAACCTCTTGTAGCATGCGGTTGTAGTTAATTTGAAATAATTTTTTAAAATATTGATTAAAAAAAGAGGTGGAAATCCACTATTGAGTGCCTGTTTTACGTATAGTATAATATGTTTATCCATTATATCGATATGTTTATTAAGTCTGTTGCATCTTACTAAAAAGTTAATGATTATATTACGTTTTATGTTTTTTTGTAAACAAGTATTCCATGATGAAATTTTGCTGATATTAAATAAATAACTATCGCGTTTATCATATAGTTTATACTGAACTTGATTATTAGTGATATTTAAACTTACATCCAAAAAATTAATCGAGCCATCATCAGTCTTAACTGTTTCAATTAACTTTAATTCATCAGGATAGAAACTAAGTGTAAATTCTAAATAACTAAAAAAACCTATTAAAACATCATCCACATATCTGAAATATAGAACTTCCTTTAATATTGGAGTGCCCATCTCATAGGTATGAAGATATAAATCTGCCAACATGGATGAGCAACCCCCTCCCATTGGAATACCATGAATTTGTTTAAAATAATCGTTACCATTATACAAATAAGTTTCGTTTAAAACTAAATTTAACAGGGCTTTAAATTTGGAAAAAGTTATATATTCTAAAAGGTCGTATCTTTCAAACATATTTAAAATTATATTATATAAATCCATGATATTAATAGAATTAAAAAGATCAGTAAAATCGAAACTACGAAAATTTACTATATTATCATGTTGTTTAAGTTTGTTAACTACCTCATAACTATTACCAACTATATAACTGCCATCTTTTTTAATTTTTATATACACTTGATTTAGAATATTTAAGAGACGTTCGTTTGCTTTTTTAAGGTATGTATTGTAACCGATTGTAACTGGACGAAATTTTAATGGCCGTTTGTGAAATTTTGGTATGATAACTAAATAAGGGAATTTTATATGATTAATGTTAAGTCCAGTACGCTTATATAGTGCTTTGATTCTATTTTCCAGATGTACTTGGGAATATGTAACCTTACTATATATGTCTTGGTTATTATATAAACTTGTCAAATAATCACAATAAAACTTTTTACACATTATTGCATAGTTTTGTGGCACTTTATCAACATAAGCAATAACAAAATCTTTTTGTAATTCAAAAATAAAGGGTTTTAATTTCGAAAGTGAAAAAAACGATATATTACCACCTTTAAAATAAAAATGATTAAAGAACTTAATAAACGAAGATTTCCATTCATAAAAAACAAAAGTGGGAATACTATATTTGATTGCCATACGGTATATAAATGAATCTAAATCTACAGCAATACTTTTATGTGTATTATAATAACAGTCAGTCCTAAATTTTGTGCCTCTAATCATAATATCACGTAAATCTGTGTTTTTAACAAATGTCATTTCACCTGTAATGACATGATCATTATATTTATAATAGTTAGAAATTTCTTTACAATTACAAGAATTCTTAAATTCTTTAGATAAATTTTTTGATACTTTATTATAATTAAAAATGCTACGACCAATAGGAGTATTATATTTAAAACCTTTTACTATATGAATATTATTGACAGGAAAAAGGTGCTTAATATTGCTCAATATATTTGTAAAAGGTACATAGTCTAAGTTTCTATTTCTATAGTGTAATATACAATATTCTTTAATTATTGGTGTTACAGTAACACTGGTGTTTAAATTTATATTAAGTTTTTTACATCTGTCTTTAATTAGATCTTTGAATATAGAAGGGTAACAAGTATTTTTAAATTTTAATTCAAAATCATGGTTATTACAATATTGCCAAAATTTACTAATCCATTTAACTTTAATACTGTAGACATAATTCTTAACCCAATTTGTTTGTATATAATTATTATTATTTAAAGTAGTGCATAGATTATCAAGCTTCAGTAAACTGTCCTTATATTTTAAGAGTTTATTACCACCCCTTTGCTTTCTTTTAAGATTTATAGTATTACTATGCAAAATAAATGAACCAGCAATACTGGGTGATGAATCATTAGCAACAGTATCCTGATTACAAGTCTGGTTAAAATAGATAGTGTTTAATCCATATGGATACACAGTATGAAACTGTTGCATGTGGCAGTATTCCCACCAACATCGCAAGGAAAAATTAGGTATGATATCTATAATAGAAATAATAAGGTTGTTTACACCATGAGAGCTAAAATGTTCAATTTCAATAGATATATCTTTACCATTATAATTACCATCCTTATAGTTATATATACTACTACGATGTTGGTTAATTCTTAGATTAAGAGTGTTTTTTGTTTGTCCTATGTATGAAATTCCACAAATACTACAAGTTATCATGTAAATACAATTAAAGCATTTACAAAATGTTTTTAAATTATTATGATTGCCTTTATTAATTTGATTAGGATTGGCCTGTGGACAAAGTTTACATCTATTATTTATACAAGTACGGAATTTAAAGGTGGACATTCTAGGATAAAAACTTTTAAAGCTATGACTGATACCAAAAAGAACAGGAGTATCACATTTTGAATAAACATTAGAAGAAACAAAACTATTAATTACAGTTTTTTTGTTTTCCTCTCTAGGCATACTATTCCTCCGCGAAAAATACTCATGAATAAGCTTAGGGTAACATGATGACGGTCGATCAGATATCCTTATACTGGACGACCGAGCTGTTGTAGCCGAAGCTTCAACGTTGCCAGAATTTGAAATATTTAATCCATAACCTTTCATAATTTAATTTAAAAAAGAAGTGAGCCATTACAACAAGATAATGGGTATACGTAACAGTATACAAAGATTACAAATCATAGAAATATAGTAAATATAGTAAATTATATAATAAGCCAATTATATAATAAGCATATCATGAGCAATAAACCAAGCACAACCACCTAGATAAAGAAAATTTTTTAACTAAATTTATAATTTTTTTGGTAATTTTTAATTATTAAGTGACAAAAATAGTAATCATAAATGAGAATAAGAGATGTACCGAACGTCCGAGAACAGTTTTAAGTAATTAGTACCAACAGAGGAATATATGTAAAAATAAAGATAAATATTATTAGTGTAAACAAGCGCTATGCAGCTTTATACTACACTAACATAAATACAAGTTCAAATGATATAGCATAAGATAATTAAATAATAAAATAAATTAAAATACATTGTTGAAAGTTCAAATGCGCTATGCTGCAATTAAAAACATTCAAAGGAATAAATGACTGTAAATAGATAAATAGAAAAATAAAAATAAGAAGAACCTCATTAATGGACCAAAAATAACCAGTGATATGATGTTTCGAAATGACTGGGGGGAGTTGAGACCCCCCACTCTGGTTAAAACTAGTTTTTACAATGCATTAACTCTCCCAGACGTCGGAAACATCACACAAAATCCTTAAAAGTAAACCAATAAAAATGAACTAACCAAATAGAAAAACATCCAATAAAACTATACGAAAAAAGCAAAATAAACAATTGAATCGCTGTAACACATCTTTAAATACCACACAGCAAAATATATATATATATATATATATATATATATATATATATATATAATATATATATATATATATATATATATATATATATATATATATATATATATATATATATATATATATATATATATATATATATATATATATATATATATATATATATATATATATATATATATATATATATATATATATATATATATATATGTATATATATATATATATATATATATATATATATATATATATATATATATATATATATATACATATACATATATATATATATATATATATACATATACACATATACACATATACATATAGATACATATAACATAAAATTGTACTGTAATACAGAATAAATGCTGCTATGAAGTAATAGAAATACACAATTTAAGAAAATAATCTTCAAATACTCAGTTGGAAAAAAATTACATTGAAAAGATTTTAATGCTCATTACAGTTTAACGATACACCTAATTTATGCTAAAATAACATACACAACAGCTGGAGATGATGGGTAAATCTTTTTTGAGTAACTTTTGTATCAAACCCTTTTATTCCAGCTGAACAAATTTCAATCTAGCAGTATTTATCCCCGAACAAAATGTTGATTTATTCACGAAGAGTGTATTAAATGATGCACACTCCGCTGATTCCAGGCACTAATATAAACGGACGCTGTTGAAAAAATATGTTACAGTAAGAAGTATATGAGAAATAATTTGTGCAAGATAATAATAGTGCTTTCTGTCAAAGAACGGCCTATTAAGAGAAGGATTTTGAAATACTTTTGCTGTTACCGTAATTTTTCATTTGAAATGTATCTCTTTCGGTGATATATTTTATTCAATGCATTAAATTTTGTATTAAATTTTTTTCTAAAGAACGCATTAACCCTCCTATTGCAAGCATTTTTAATAACACGGGAAAAATCTTTTAATATCAGTTATAGCTCGAAATTTTATAAAACTAAATATTAGAATTTAGAATCTGGGAAAGCACAATCTAGTGTTCTATTTAGTGTACCGTGATCTCGCTAAAAGTCAAAGTTATACGAATTAACATTAAAGGCCAAGAATTTAAGAAAATTACAGTCTATTATCCAACAATGTAACTAACATTTCTATATTTTAGACACATGACAAATAACTACTTCTAAACATTCTACACGAATATTTTTTCTCAATCGTTATTGAATGTATTCATTTTTCTAGAACGATAAATGTAGTACACTATTATTTTAAATAAAAGCACGTAAGAGTTAGATAGATAATTTTTCTACTGAAAGATCTCAAATTTAAATCTATCTTAAAATTCAAGTCGAAACAACACGAGGACCTTTTAACTTCTACGAATTCATCTAAACTGGTTGAGATACGATGTAGTCTGTTTCTGTGTATCTAAAGTTGTATTGAAAACACACTTCAAAGAAAATATTTAATAAATAATCCTAGAGAATAACTGGGAAGTTTACCTTTCTGAAACTCATTTGAATTCAGAATTATATTCCGTTTGATCTAAAAGTTTTGGCTCTAATTAAATTTTAGTCATTCGTACTGAATTTATAATGCTTACATTTTGTGAGAAGGATTAATTCATTATCGATAATCAAGATTTTATATCCCTTCTTCCTCTATTTATTCTTTATTCCTTTGACACTTAATGGATTTATTATCAGTATGTAGTGTATGGCAACGTAGTGCGCCATATAGAATTACTCTCCTTCGCTATTAATGACAACTCCTGTAATTTAAATAGCATTTCCTGCACTGCATCGGAATACAATAAAAAGATTATCACTTGCATTAGAAGTATATGCTAGCTATTGTTATAGAAATGAAAAGCTATGAAAGGTAAGCTCAGAATACTATGATTAATCTATATATTCAGTGTTTTAATCTATTATACTTCTAATAAGTTTTGAGTATTTCGCTCAACATTGACTGGTATAGGGCTAAAAGGAAAAGATGTTGAGCTAAATCTCAACCCATATCCAAGAAATCAAAGTGAACGCAGTTCAGTGTTTTGTATGCATCCGATTTGTACTACATATAAAAAATTGTGCTTCTTAAGAAACATATTTTAGTTGGTTTCGTACATAATTCCAGTTTAGCTTCTGATTCAAGAAACCTTTTTGCATTCCTGTTCTATTTAGACTATATCTATTTCAATTTCTATTTCTCTTAGACAAAAAAAAGGTCTCACCATGACCTACCAAGAAGATGTAAAGCAAATTGTACACTTATTGATATGCATGCAGGTGAAAATGCAGAATTTTAAACTTTGGAGGCCAATGAATGAACGTGTGTCGCTGCAGAGCATCTTATCTGTGCAACAGGCAGGATATTTAAGAGGAGAAATTTCGATTCCAGGTCATAAATTCTTTGCGATTTCCTTTCGTGTACTCAAGTACACAGTAACTATTCCTTATATACAGATGATTTGAGCAGATGTCAGCATTTGAGAGAGGACGTGTAGTGAGGCTCAAAGAAGAAGCTGGTTGGTTTAATCGGCGAATCGACATTTGGGCAGGATCGATACCCCTATCAGACGGTGTCCGTAGGAATGGGTGAATGTGGTAAAAAGTTGTTTTTACCATTCAGAAATCCTAATTTTAAGGATCAAATTGTAATTCTAAAAATTTTAATTACCAAAAAAAAAAGGTTTGGAATTAAAAAAAGCTAAGGCTAATGAAAAAAATATTAACATCTGAAATAGCAATATTAAAAGTAGTGATATACCATACTATTTTAAAGTATTAGCCCGATATATCAATCATATCAATATCAATTTGGGGATATATCGCGATATTAAATATCTGATATTGTCCAGCCCTGCTGTCCACACAATCAATTGATTTCCTCTTCACTTCTTTTACTATATAAAATAAAATTCACTTATACGATTAGTAAGACTTAGCAAAACTAACTTCTCATAAAAAGGTCCAACTTATAATACCAGTTGAAATTTCTAAATTCTAACTAAAATTCTTAAAATAACCAAATGTATAAATTATACTGACACTGTACAGTTACTGAAAAAAAAAATCAGGAGAGCTAAAAATTGAAATACTGTATAAATTTTCCTGTAAAACTTTAAAATTCAGATTAATATGTCCTTGTGAACAATGGACACTTTTTAATTTCTTAAGGAAGTCATGGAAGTCATCAGTGGAAGTATGCTCTTGACATATGTAATCTTTCTTGCAAGGAGTTACCTGTCCAGTTATCTAGAATATCGCAATACCTGGAAACTCAGCTATATTTTATAGCTATGAATTATTTAAGTTTTTTTCTCCTTCCAAATGAGCTAAATAACTTCGAAAAATGAAACTGAGAAAAATTCGTCAAACAGTTTAAAAGTAGTAGCCTGTTTACAGTCAGTATTTAACCTTGACAAATCAGCAGTGGTTAGTACAATTGCTTTGATCTGCATTTCAAATTAGAAACAAGAGGTCTTACAGGCTAAATCTTCTCAATCAAACACAAGGAATAGAGAAATCATGAATGTAGAGGTAGAGCTAGTTTTTTATGCATAATTTAACAAAACAAATGTAAAACAAATTTCCTTAAATTACAGCAGAGATTATTTCCTTGAACTATACTTAAGTTGAAATTAATAACAATATTTTGAAAGTTGAGCGTTGAAAATGTTCAATATAACTTATGGAAGTAGACAGAAGGAAAAATTATTCATTTTATTCAATAAAGGGATTTTCTTCTTTTAGACCACTTTTATTTAGAATATGCTAATAATGCCACGCAAACCAAAGACAGCATGCTAGAATAGACAGAAAAAGCAGTAATAGGCTTATAGAAAAGAAATCCTATTATAAGAAAGAAAGCTTATAGAGAGAAACACAGATGCAGAGTTTTGTGAGAAATATAACAGCGGAGATAAAATTTCCTCACATATCTAAAACAGCTTAAATATTTTCTTCTAGAGCCTTTGTAAATGCAATATGGAAAATGTATGTTTTTGAAATCTGTTTTCAGCATAGGAAAATAGATGTTTTAACAAATTATCGAATAGTTTCAGGACCATTTTTTAATTTTCTATTTAAGAATGTAATTTAACTTACCTAATTTACTTATCATTTTTAAATTAAATTTATATTTATAATGAATTAATTTTCTATAACTATATATTTTAACCTACGTATTCCTGAGCAAAAACTTAGAGATTAGATAATATCCTAAAATATTAAGCAACTGAAACTGTAAAAATTATAATTGCAGATTATTACTTTGAAAGTATGCACTGCATATAAATTAGACTATATTTTTATTAATATAAAGTGATAGAATATTTCTTTGGGATTTTAGCAATTAATTTATTAAAAAGATTTAATATTACTTTTCTCTAAATTACAGCTGTAATTTAGATATAAATAAGAGCATATAAATAAGACTATATAGTTATTAATATAAGGTGATAGAATATTTCCTTGGGATTTTAGCAATTAATTTATTAAAAAAAATTAATATTACTCTTCTCTAAATTACAGCTGTAAGGCAATAATTAAATTTGTCATTAAAAACAGAATCACAACACTCGTTTCGTTTTGCTCAAAGAAAATCGGATATTTAATAATGTTTACAATACTTTAGATAAAAAAAGTTTGTTGATATATATAATATTTTTGTGAATAATTTACTATTTAGTTCGGTTATATCGTTAATACTTTTGTGCCTATATTTTTGAATTCTTTAGCAGAATAATTTTTAAAAATAAACTTATGATTTTATGTTTAAACTTATGATTAATAACTTTTCTAACCTAATGAGTTAAAAAAATATTTTTTTTAAATATCTTGATTTTCACTTTTTGAAAAGTACCATTACGTTTCTTTTACTTTGTATAGTTTTTTGGCAACATCTTTGAAAAAATGCAATAGTTACTAATATCTATGTATAGTGACCTCGAAAGAAAATAATTCTTTGAGATCGTTATTTTAAACTTAAGATTTTTAATGATGATAATTTCAGAAATCTTTAATTTATTAAATTCAAAGTTAATAGTTCTCTTCATAATTATATAATTCTTAAGACAAAGAGTTGTATGTATTATTACACAATTTAACTAACATTATAAGATGTTCTAATAATAATTTTGTGATTAGTTGAAGCTATCGTAATATTATTTAAAGAATAGCTATCATGATATAATTAATAAAAACTTGTTATTGCAAGAAGTATAAATTGTTGTAAAAGGCTAACATATGCAATATTAGCTTTAATAACCACAGTGGAATTTAATCATTAAATAAATTGGTTAATTAGGAACTATAAAGGTTACATCAAATTATAAAGGAAGAATGTAATGAACAGTGATTGCATGATTTTATATGTAAAAGTTGAAATCATCTGTAAAAGTATAACTCAGACTAATTTTAAGCAAGAAAATATAAAAGTTTTCAGTATAAGGTTACCAAAGTTTGGTAGTAACTGCGAAGAATTTTCATTAAACTCCTCTTTTAAATAGGATATTTCTTTAATTCAATTATATCTTAATGAAAATGTATTGTAAAAACACGTCATGGACAATTTTATCTCCGAATAAATTACAGGTTGCAAAGTTACTAATTAGTTAGTCTATTTACTTCATCTGATTAAATAAAGTAATAGAATTTACGTACTGTCATCTATCTTTTAATGCCAACATTAATACTCCTTATACTGTCACATCACGTGATAAGGTACGGCGATAAGATTCCAATATCTACATTGCCTGTGTTGTAATATCAAATAATGTCTGACCAATATTTGCTAAATTTACAACAAACATTGTTGATTTTTCAAAATATAAACAAGCATTCGGAAACTCGGTGTTTTCAACAACACAAAAGAAGATTTTTAATCTAAACAATTTATGTAAAATAAAACAATATTTTAGTTTAAAACTAAAATTTTCTCTTGGTTTAGCCTTTGTGTTAAGCAGTCTATTTAAAATCAATACTATCCGCCCATTAAAATTCGGAAGTGACTCTTTTAATATGCATTACGTACCTAAATTTAAAACTGATGAACACATTTAAGAACCCAGACATATTATACTTCAGTGAAGGTGCTTAAATTTTTAACAATCTTTGTAAAGCTTTATTATCCAGGAGACTTGTTAAATATTTATGCGTGAAAAATAATGTTCCCAAAGCAGAAACTTTATATATCTGCAGAGATTTCTGAGCAACAGGGAAAATATATTGTAATTTTATAGTATTGCTCGCCGATCTATATAAACTGTACGTTGTACTGATAATATAAATACAAATAATATATTTCAAAATTTGTAGTAAAAAGGCATCGAATTCTTATGTTTTAATTTATTGTGGCTGAATTCCAACACGTATTTAAAATATATAATTTTAATAAGATCTCAACCCCTTACCTGTAGCTTATAATTACGGAGAGCAGATAAAAATGGGAAAGTTTTTCTTTTGTGCTGAATTCTGTGAATTAATAAAAAGGTTTAGATTCAACTATATTCAAATAAATAAGATTTTAGAGTTAATAAGTACTTAATACTTTGGGATATACATAAAATAAAATTAATTCAATCGTCATGTAATACTAGAAATTTATATCCTTTACTACCAAAAGTTTTTTCACGTAAAAAACTAGAAGGCCAATTTTATGAATATTCCCTTCAAGCAAGTAATCCTATCTAATTGCATTAAATATACTATATATATATATATATATATATTATATATATATATATATATCAATACATAGTATCCTGTACAGTTTATTGTTCCACAAGTATATCAATTAACTGGACAGAATTTTAATACTTGTTGGTGACTAAACAATATTCTTAGTTCAAAAGCGGTTGCATTAACCACATAAACTACTTGATTAGAAATAGCGAGGTGTTTATAAATACGACTAAGAAATAAAAATTTTAAACCTTTGTCCCTAATTATCACGTCAAACTCCTTTTAGGTAATAAAGCAATTGCTTAAAATGATTTTACCTTCAGTGGCACCTGTTATACATCAGAGTCTCATATGTGACTTCAAATTTGATTTTCGATTTTGTTCTGTAAAACAGTTGGTAGTGAAGATTCAAAGTGGAGTCTTACATTTTTTAAATAAGTATATACAGAAACAAAGCAGCTTGTAGGTGTTTGATTTTTACCGCCTGGTAATAATTTTATGAAGATGAATTTATAAAAAAGTAAAATGTTATAAGTGTAAAATTTATTCCAGAAATACTCTGTTTGCTTTATTTTTTTAAATGTAGATCAGCCCCACTCGATTTGAATTACTTTAATAACAGCACACTGAAGAAGTTTCATAAGTTTCAATATAGCTGTCAGCTTTACTTATCTCTTTTAATTTGTATTTTTATAGGTTAGTCTCACTTAATTTTCTAAAAACTTTAATAAATTAAATTTCAAATGATGAGATATATCACTTAGACGGGAAAGTAGCAATTGAAGAAATATATATATATCAAAATTATTTCAGTTTAAAATCTATTAAAAATTCTCCCCTTTCCATTCTTATTCCTTTAAATCTACTTTCCCAGCACAAAATATCGTAATTTAAAGGATTGTCGGCGAATTCAAAATTCTTCCAACCCATTTCTCAAAGCTTTCTCTGCAATAGATGCAAATTTTCTATCCACTCACCTCATTTCCCAGCTGTTGCTGCAAATGGTTCAGTTTTTCCCATCCGATCTATGTTACTTTTTATTGTTTAATTCGCTGACTAATTTTACGTTTCTCTAGAAAATATTTTCCTCTGTACGTCTCACTCTGGGGTCCAACCCTGTTCCAGCACTTGTTTCGATTATCATTCTCTCGTCTGCCATTGACTGTTAAACATGTCATTTTAGCAGCTTTTGAATAAAATTTAAATTCTACTCAGACTTGTTACTTATTCTTTCAATGTGCCATGACTACTCGATTAGTTAGGTTTTTCCTTGCCCAGCAAGCCCATGCAAGTCATTACAATAAGGGCTTATTTTGCTGTGACCGGCGGATTAATTTTTGCCATGTTACATATATGTGCATGTGTATGTGTGTGTATTACAACAGTAAAAAATACTTCTTCCCCGACCACATATGAAGTTATAGACCATACATTTTAGTTGCCACGGTTTAGTTAGTAACGCAGTTTTGCAGCATTCATGTTGCTGAATATAACTCACAGACTGGAACACAAGGTCTTATCTAAAATCTTTTAATTGCAGATAAGATCTAAATACGAATCTAATAATGATCTAGCAGGATCAAATATTTAATCACGTCCTTGATTTTTATTAGGATTGCTGTAAAACTAAAGATTAAAAAAATAGAACGTAATTTGGGAGAATTATGAAGAACTTTAAGGGCAACATTTCTTTCGCTCTCTCGCTTCAAACGTATGTATGCAATATATACATAAGTGTGTAAGTAATCAACTTCGTACCGTATACAACACGGTATTCAGATTTTGTATTTTATTCTACATTTAAGTCATTATACATAATTAGAAGAATTTGAATGATTCAACGAATTATCGGAATGATAATCTAGGTTTTAACATTTCGAAGAAATGTTACCAAGATTTGATCAGTGGTATGAAATGTATATGTCGTTATGTAAAACATTTCTACTTTGCCTGATACATTAAGGTCATTTCACTTCAATGTTTTCCTTGGTGAGGTAGAATTATGTCATTAAGCTTCCATTTGAAATGACCATTTTACTCTGTTATGAGTGTAAATTTTTCAGAGGGAAAGTATAAGTTGTGCTAATGTCTTTTTCATGTCTAGTGATATTGTCGATATAGTGATATCAATCTATCCAGCCATGTCTAGTCTTTTTGTAAACGGAACTTTAAAGTCGTAGTTGAGATATTACCTCTTAGTAAACTTAAAATACACAAAAAAAACTGAAAACTATAATAAATATACTTACTATTTTACTTTAGTCTTTCATTTCTATTGTTCTTATTGTTATTTTATTTCTATTGTTTTTGAAATGTAAATCATCCTAAAAAAAGATGCCATCAGAAATTATCTTTAATTATGCAGAATAATTTTAACATTTTTGTGAATCTATTAACTAGATTTATACTAATACTGAAATTATTTAAAATGAAATTCATATTTCCTTTTATCTCTGCATGACTTCTATTCATTTTTTGTTCACTATAAATATTTTAGAATCTTTTGAAAGGTGCTTAAAAAATCAACATACATAAGAAATGTTTTTGGTCATTTATACAATGTCTTAAAAATTACTTATTGGCAATGTTTTAACTGCTGTTTCGTTTAAAATTACATAAAAAATTACTAATATGTAACTTTTATGAAATATATTTATTTAATGGGATAAGAATTTAACCAGTCTTGACCAACAAATTGCAGCTGGAACTAGATTTGTATATCTTTACTACGGTGCACTAATCTATTTCTTGAATAAGCATTTCGTTGGTTTTCGTTGTTTAAACGTTTTAAAATGCTGAAACATATAATTTCCGTTTTATTCGAGTTTATATCCGTTTAGATCTTTATACATTTTTTATAAGGAAAGCATCGAATTTTATAAATTGTTCTTCTAAACATCATATCTATCATTTGCAAATGAAAGGAAAACTCATGCAGACCGCATTTTGAATGTGTCCATTTAAATTTCGTAAGTAAGAAAATATTTAAATAAAATCCTTATAAACAAGACATTCATCTCACGCTTGTCACTAGTCTGTAAGAATTTGCAAACAAAAGTATTTTGATATCGATCATATTTTCTTAGAATGAGACGGTTACATTATTCTTATGTGTAAAGACCGAATTTGGAAATTGGGAATTTACTTAACTACAAAGCTAATTTATCTATCTGTTGCAACATATATTGGTAAGTTTATGTCCCAGTGCTTTCTTCCAGACAATCCAATAAAACCGAAATATTAGTTAAGCTGACAAAGTCTCAAAACCAGTGAAACTTTAAGAATTCAAGAGAAAATAGTTTTCCTCTAATGAATTTAAATTACAATAATGCTATTTTGCCAATATAGGAATCTGCTTCAGATTTGGCTGTTCTTAATAGCCCTTCAGAAGAATATACGATTAAGAGACTATTTAAAATGACACCTAATATAAATATTAATTAATGAAGAGGTTGGAAGGAAATATCACCTTAAAATTATTGTGAAAGATATTGTTAAATTATGGTGATAATTAATATAAAATCTGTGCAAAAAGCAATTTTTGGGGCTAATACATAAGCGTTCAATAAATAGCAAATGGTCTAGAATTACTTTCGGTTAGTTTGCTTAACCACGTCTTCATCAGATTTTTTTTTATTTCTAAAACAATAAAAATATTTCAGATGAGGAAAATTTAATATTTATTATTTAATTTTCCCTAATTTTTTATTTAATATTTTTTCTTTCCTGTATTAATAAATGTAAAAAGTATTTATAAGCAATTTTGTTTTCCATTGTCCGACTAGTGATTATACGTGTTATATCACGTTCTCTGATCTCCAGATTTCTCTGCAATGTTCCCGAATTGTAAGTATCAAAAAGTACAGTCTGATACAATATTTTTGAAATATACTGCTTTCGAGTATCTAAGATACATAAGTACATAAATATAATTATTAGCAATATGGAAAAAAATTTTGGAAAACTATTTTACAATCTGTCTTGGTCCTGAGAGCGTATAAAAGGCATCGAAATCCTTTATCACGGATTATTTATTATATTACATTCTTCAAAATATTTTGCCTCTGAATACCAAATATATATGTTTAGTTTTTAAGTATGAATTTCATCAAGCAATGTGTGAAAGTTTCTAAACAAGACATTACGCAAATTCCCCCATCACATTGCTCTTAACAGTGATTTGCTTCCTTGAAATACAAAAATCAAACTCAGGACAAATAAGTAGAATAAGCGAATTCACTTACAGCTATTGGGGTTTTTATTTTTGGAGTCATAACGTCTTCTCAGTCGGAGATTAGGTAGTATGTACAAAGAGGGAAATAATTCAACTCAGCAAAATTTCTCTAGACTATACATATTTATTTGTACAATTAAATTTATCGGTGATCAATTCTTGAATCGGATCTTTGATCAGTAATCTCAAATCTTATAAACAAAGGACTCTACACGTCTCTGGATTATATGACGCATCAAAAGAGTTTGTTATTAGCTTCTAAGTTAGCTTCTTAAGTGCACGAAAATAAGAAAGGTGTTTCAAATATATTCACTCTTCCCTGGTTTTCTATCTACCAAAATTTCCAGATCTCCAAATGTATGCCATTAAAAATACTGACAAAGGAAGGTGACATTTTTTTTTATTCCATGAGGGTGGATACTTCCACACACAGATATTATGGAATTCCAACTCTGAATCTTTAAGCTTTAATTAAATTAATAATACTATTTAAGATAGTTAATATAACTGATAAAAACTCTTTTGTCGAAGATGAGATAGCAAGATGCAAAACGAAATAATTCAGTTAAAACCCGATAATTTCACTACCGAAAAGGAACCGATTTGGTAATTGCTCCGCCTATATTTAGAAGGAAATGTAGCTCAAAAATTGCATGATATACTGAAAAAAATGAGCAGCAAACTTTTAGTCTCATCTTTATAATGGTATATGCCAAGTATTTTGATCTACATTATGTGGCAATGTTTAACCATTAAAATAGGATTTTTTATTGTTAAAATATATGTGCTTGACTTTATTGGTTTATATGCATGAAAGACTCCCAATAAGCGAAAATAAAAAAAAACCTCAGTCAAATTTTCAGAAATTACATCTCGCTGTACTACTATAAATCATCCATAAACAATTATTTTTAACAAATTAAGGAACAAAATTAAGTATGAAAGTTAAGATGGAATAATTATGCTGAAAAATTGTTTTTGTTTCATGATCTATGTCTTTCAATTAGAAAATGTATTTTTTATAAAGGCTATTGCATTATAACTACAATATAAAGAAAGTCCACATGATCATAAACTTCAGTTAATGATCTTAAATGTAACTGCTGTAAGAAACAGATTCTTTTGCAAGAAAGTTATTCCCAAAATTATTGCGGAAGTCAAGAAAAATGTCTCATAAAATGAGTCATTATTTCAAACAATATATGAGAGGATCGTGTTTAAAAGAAGTTACAAAAGTGTATCCTATTTCATTATTAAAAACATCCCTTGATTTGAAGCTCTACAACCTAGTTTATAAATAACTACACCCGACCGCACTATTGTTTTTTCTCCAGTTTGAAATTTTTCACTAAAAATTAGTGACACGTGAGAAAAACTCATACCAGTTACAGTAAACCAAAATAAAAACGTATGGGTTTTGTTATTTTTATTTTTACTTGTACAAACAAGAGAATTTTCTAAATTTTTGTTGAAAGTGATGTAATTTATTAATAGCCTTGAAACATTTTTTTATAAAAGGATATATATATATATATATATATATATATATATATATATATATATGTGTGTGTGTGTGTGTGTGTGTGTGTGTGTGTGTCAGGATTTAAAATATAGAGTAATTTAAGAGATTTTAATTAGGGATTATTTTAATGGGAGTAACGCGCCTCGCGTTACTAGTCACATAAATACGGCTCACGCGCAATGATAACAGCAGAGAGCGATAAGCAATTACTCTAGGCGGACCTGTGGCTCCTCGAATAGTGAAAACTGCTTTTGTTTGCAGTTGGGCGCCAAAGATGAGACGCCATGTTGATTAGCGTGTTAAGTGGATTAATAAAGAGAAGAAAATAATGACTTGAGTGTGAACTGACTTATATATTGACCAGTGTGATACTCGGACCGTGTCACGAGCCGACAGGAAAGTACTACGCGGGAAAAAAGTTTTTGTTTTTTTTTTTTTTTTTTTTTTTTTTTTTTTTTTTTTTTTGAAGATGGACAACAACAGCATTCTCAAGAGCTATGCATAACATCAAGCGTGAACAATATTATCAAGGTATGATTTTCGATATAATAGCATCCTAACTCTCAGCAGTTTATCCTACTACATTCAATTTTTCTGTGACTTTTTAAAAAGGAAATAAAATTTTTTTTCGAAAATGCAAAATTCAGATCCCAACGACTCCATGTCGGAAACAGCGCAGGCCAACTAAATTCAGCGGACTCTTTTACCACCCTTTGTGGACTCAAAATTTAGTTCAATGACGATATTCTTAGATAATTTAAAAAGATTTTGTGACGATGAGAAATTAAATGATACCGAGAAAAAGAAAATTCTTCCCCAATGTCTGACTGGTGACAATTTCAAATTTTACTATGATAATCGACTATATGAACTATCCTTTGATCGCGTTTCGAAATTCCTGATTGAAGTTTTTGATATCACAAGGAAGGAGGAAATACAAATTTTTCATTCACTACAATTCCGTGAGGGAGACGATTTGATACAATTCTTTACTAAGAAACTGTCTCTGGCGAAACGACTCGGGTTTGATGACCCTACAACTATCGAATATTTAACTCTTGCACTCCCAAAACATCATCAAAGATTTATGCTCATGAAAGACATTTCAACGCCAACTGAGTGGATAAGCATAGTGCGTCAACTCCAAAACCTCTCCGATTCACCGAGTCAGGGAAATAACTTCAGTGCTGAACGGCCTTGGTACGGAGGAGCAATTCGAAACAGGCGACCAGTGAACGGCGCTGACCTTCAGCAGAGCGGCTCGTACTCTGGAGCACATCGAAATACCAGACCCTGGAGACAACAGCCTGGTAGACAAGAAAATATGGAACACTTCGGACATCCAACACACTCAGACGGACAAAACCAAAGCTGACAAATAGTTGTAAGGTCTCAGGTATCACATTCCACATTTTTCACCCTTATTGACACTGGATCAAGTGTGTCAATCATTTCACAAAATCTTTTTCAAAAAATTAAAAATTTTAAATTTCTAAAAACAAAAAATAAAGTAATAAAACAGACAAAAGGTGACATACAAGTGTCACATATAATTTCAGTAATGTTAAGAATTGGAAAATTAGTTAAAAATGTAGAATTATATGTTGTTGATACTTGTTTACCATATATATTGTTAAGTTTACCACATATTAGATTATTTAAACTAAGCATTAATTTCCAAAAGATGACAGTGTTACAATTTGGTTATGAAATTCCTTTATGCAATAATTCTAAATTTTATAAAGTAACCTCTAACCATGTGCATGAAAATGTGTATAACAATTCTAAGAGAAATAACATAAGTAAACAATGTGTAAATAAAGGTTTTGATGAGCATCTGACAGGCAGTAAAGCCATGGATAAATTTTATGAGAATAAATATGCACAAGAAATTAAAAAGAGTACACAAGAAACTAATTGTAAAAATTTTGATGAGGGGGGTGAAATTCAACTTTGTGATGATTTGCTTAAAACTATGTTTACCCAACCCAGTGAGGTTTTGGACCAATTGACACCAAATCCAACATCTGAGGATTGGCACAAATTAACAGAAATTTTGAACAAACACAATAATATTTTCTCAAGTAATAAGTATGATGTAGGACAATTAAGATGTGAACCCCAACGAATACACTTGACTTCAGATTTACCTGTGACCTTAAGACCATACAGAGCATCACATGCAGACAATATTGAAATTAAAAAACAAATTGATGAGTTATTAGCAGCAGGATTTATAAAACCATCAAGCAGCCCATATGCGGCACCAGTGACTCTTGCCTATAAAAAGGGGGAGGGAAAAACCAGACTTTGTATTGATTTCAGGAAACTCAACAGTATTAGTCGTATTGACTCTGAACCAATTCCACGAATTGATGACCTTTTGGACCAATTAACAGATGCAAAATTTTTCACTACTCTAGATTTAACATTAGGTTATTGGCATTTGACTATTCATGAGAAAGATACAGAAAAATTAGCATTTACAACAAACTGTGGACTTTATGAGTGGGTTAGACTACCTTTTGGTTGGAGAAATGCTCCAAGTGTTTTTCAAAGAGCAATTAGGCATATTCTCAACAAATACCAAATTAAATATGCTCTGAATTACTTCGATGACATTATAATATTTTCAGACAATTTTGATGAACACATGAAACACTTAGAAGAAATTTTTGAAATTTGTAAACAAGAGAACATAAAGTTAAAGAAATCAAAATGTCAGTTTGCTCAAAAAGAGATAAAATTTTTAGGTTATGAAATATCACATGGGAAATACACACCCCACAACACAAACATTGAAACAATTAAGAAATTGCTACCGCCAAGGAATGTTAAGGACTTACAAAGATTTTTAGGGTCAATTAATGTTTATCAGAAATTTATAAAAGACTATGCAAAACTTAGAATCCCATTAAATAAATTACTTAAAAAAGACACAAAATGGTTTTGGTCAGATGAATGTCAAAATTCCTTTCAGAAACTAAAAGATATACTAATTTCTAGACCTGTGTTAACATTATATAATCCAAATTATCCTTGCCAACTCTATGTTGATGCCAGTCAAGAGTCTGTCGCTGGAGTATTAAAACAAAAACATCCTGATGGAACATTACATCCAATTGCTTTTCACAGTAGACAGCTTAAACCACATGAAAAAAACTATGCAATTACAGAATTAGAATGCCTTGCAATAATTGATGCCATTGATAAATTTCATTGTTATTTACATGGGAAAAAATTCACAATTTATTCGGATCATTCTGCATTACAATATCTTAAGAGTGTTAAAAATTTAACTGGAAGACTGTTCAGATGGTCATTAAAACTTTCAATGTATGATTATGAAGTAGTTTATATAAAAGGTACTAGCAATCACGAAGCTGATATGTTATCGAGAAACCCAATAAGTCATTTTGTATCACCATACTGTTATTTTTTAAGCACTGATGAAATTATTGATTTTCAAAAATCTGATAATGTAAATGGTAAACACTTTAAAGAATATGATGGTGTATTAACTGTAAAAAAGAAAAATTTGGTAAAAATTGTGGTACCACCCTCACTAAGAACAAAATTGATTAAGTTAGCCCATGAAAAATTTGGTCACCCAGGTGTGAAGAAAATGTTAAGTCTAATCTCTCCTATTTATTTTTGGCAAGACATAATCATAGACATTTCAAATTATGTAAAATGTTGTACAACCTGTCAAATGAACAAAAAGTCAACACAAAAGAAATTTGGACTAATGGAAAGTGTACCCATTGCAAATGAACCATTTGATCTGATTTCTATTGACACAATTGGTGGGTTTAATTACTATAATTCAACAAAGAAATATCTTCACCTTGTAATTGATCATGCCACGAGGTATATTTGGACCTTTCCTTCAAAAAGTGTAACCAGTGAAACCTATGCAAACTGTTTAAAACAGATTTTTAATATTCAGACCACAAAACAAATATTAAGCGACAGAAATGCAGCATTCACATCCAATAGATTTAGGAAATTTTTGCAACATAATAATATTAAACAACTTTTAACTTCTGCACATAGACCTCAATGCAATGGAAAAAATGAAAGATGTAATGGTACAATAGTAGCCAAATTAAAATGTAAGGTAAATTCATCATCCAGAAAAATTCCATGGACTAAAATTTTAGAAGAAGTAACTTTCGAATATAATAATCAACCTCATTCAGTAACTGGTTTTCCACCTGCTTACCTGATGTTTGGAACATTGCCTTATAAATCACCATTACCTAATCGAGTAACTTTAAATTATCCTTCAGTTGATAGAGCTAGACAAATTGCAGTCCAAAGGACAATTCAGCACCATAAAATTAATAAGGCTAGGTATGATAGACACTATGTTGACACAAATTTTAAAATTGGAGATTTAGTAATTTTTGAAGAATTTAAATATCCAAATTCTAAAAAATTAGATCCACCCTATTCAGGCCCATATACTATTGTTAAAAAATTATCAAATGTGAATTTTGAAATTACAAAGCCAAATCAATATACAGGTAAACAAACTGATGTAGTTCATTCTACAAGGCTGAGACATTTTCACCCAAAAACCAAATTTCAATTGAAACAATAATGTGATGAAAAAACTGAAATTTTTTCTCATTGTGAGGGGGGGAATATACGTGGGATTTATAGAATGTTGTTGAAATTTTTGAAATTGTGTTTTGATTTAATTATGATATTAGTATTACATAAATTGTTTTTTTTAACTGAAGATGTTTTGATGCACCATGAAGATGTATAACAAATTTTTGTTCATCTATGGAGTCAATTTTATTGCTGATTTTGACATAAGAACTGATGATGTCATAATGTTTTGAATTTTGTTGTATTTTAATTAATTAAGGAAGGTTTTTGATGTTGCTGTTTTTATAATTAGTTAAGTTGATTTTTGCTATTATTATATTTTTGATGATTAATTTTAATTGCCCAGGGAGTTTTCTGTTCTAAATTTAATTTGCCCAGGAAGAAAAACATCCCAAAAAACCATACTACTTTTTCCATTAGGAAAATAAACCTAATGACATTAAGATTTATGACTTTGTAACTGACTTGGCCTGGATGAAGGTTCCCAGCCAGAAAACGTCCAGGTTTTTTCCCTTTACACAGCCCTACGTCCCGCCTAGGAGTGTGTACCCTAAGTGCCACTCATCACACATGACAGGATTTTGTCCTAGTCATGATTCAATTTGCGACTGGTGTGTGTTGACATGGAATGTCACCCACCAACAGCACGTCTTCTGCTGGGGAAGACAAAAACCCTACACAAACAGACACAAACAAGAGTCACACACCTGTTTTAAACAGAATGTATACACTATTGTAAACACTATATTGTTTTGATCTTACTTTTGCCACATAATGAGTGATTTTCATTATGACACCTTTTTTACTTTTGAGATTATAAGTTACTGAATAATTTTTGAGAGAATTACCATGATGAAATTTTGTTATAATATTATTTTTGGAATAGATTAAGTTGTCGACATGTGATATATTTTGTATTTTGATGAACCAACGAAGAATAACAAATGAAGTGAAATTTTGTAATTAAATCAGATTATGATGTTTTCTGACAAGAGATCTCAATACAGTGTACATTGTTATCAAACCTAGGTTCCTTTTTGATTTTTATTTACTTTTTACTGTATTACATATTATACTACTACTGATTGTGATAAGAACTCAAGGACATTACCCAATACTGTTGGACTGTGCTATAAGAGAAACTATTTTTAAACTCATCTGTTTTGTTTTCACCATATATTAGTGATATTTTGATATTATGTTTTTTTTTATCTCTTATTATACTCATACTGTTAATGTTATTTTTGGGAGCTCCTAAGATTGTTTAACCCAAGGTGTTTTCTATAACAAACATATTATTATTAGTAACATATGTTATTCATCTTCAACCATATATTCCTAAGTTCCTGTTCTTTTTATAAATGTTGTATAATGTGCTTAATTTTCAGGAAAGATTTTTGTGATTTAGGTAATTGTGTAAAAGACTTTTATCATTTTATAGCACCATCATAGGGTGATTTTCACTATTTTTGAATTTTGTCAGTTATTATAATAGTGTTATTTTGTGAGGGAGCCACCTGCTCTGACTGAATTAAGTAACTTAAATTTATTATTTTTAATTAGATAATTAATTAGATGTTTTTTTCAAAATTTTAGGGTCCTCTGGGGACTTGCTGGTCAGGAAGGGCTCTCCTGCCTGTGCAAGGCTTCAGAGGGAGGGGGAAAGTTGTCAGGATTTAAAATATAGAGTAATTTAAGAGATTTTAATTAGGGATTATTTTAATGGGAGTAACGCGCCTCGCGTTACTAGTCACATAAATACGGCTCACGCGCAGTGATAACAGCAGAGAGCGATAAGCAATTACTCTAGGCGGACCTGTGGCTCCTCGAATAGTGAAAACTGCTTTTGTTTGCAGTTGGGCGCCAAAGATGAGACGCCATGTTGATTAGCGTGTTAAGTGGATTAATAAAGAGAAGAAAATAATGACTTGAGTGTGAACTGACTTATATATTGACCAGTGTGATACTCGGACCGTGTCATATATATATATATATATATATATATATATATATATATATATATATATATATATATTATGAAAGATTTATTTCGATTTTTTTAAATTTAAATTTTAACTTTACATTGAACACATCACAAATGAAGAAATTTTACAAAGTCTTTAAAATAAAACTCTTTAACTCATTAATTTCTTTTTTTTTATTTCAATAAATACATGTTAAATATTTTATATGTTAAAGTTTTTGAACTGATACTTTGCTTTTTAAGTTGACATTAAGTTTGAAGATATTCTAATTTAACAGTCAGGATTAAATAATTTCTTGCGTATTTTTGTCAAAATATATGTAAAATTTTAAACTAAAATTTATTCCGTGCTCTATACTTCATCGGTTTGGCCGTCTTATTCTATATTCTTACACAAGTATGAAATTCTAAATACGTTTGGAAAGAAGGCGAAGAAAATAGAAAAACTTGATGCTACGTGCTCAAGTAACATTTGACCCACCATCAAAATAACAACGTCTTGTGTCACATTACGACATTTCATTTTCACACAGGAAAAAAACATTCGTAGCTTTAAAACCGAATCTAAGATACATAAAATCTTTTTCCGAAAGTCCTGTTAACATTTAAACCCCTAGAATTTTCATTCTGTTTATGGTACAAAGAGGAGATACTTTTATATTCTCAAAACAATAAAATATATTCTTCTCATAGTTTCTTTCCCATCTTAGACTATTGAATGTTTCACAATTTGACTATTTGAACTTTATTGAAAGTTCCTAGTAAAGGAATTTCATTCTAAATGAAACAGTATAGTGAAATTCTTATAAATCTTAAGACAATGTTAAAATAATTATTCATATTATAAGAAAGTAAAATCTGTTATTTAATATGAATGGTCGTATTTGCAAATAAACTTTAAATTAATATGGGAAATAATATAGATATACTATCGCGGATTTTCAATTTTAATTATTCTGAACTCATCCCAACTGTAAAGTTAATTAATTTATAAAGGGCATGATATAAATAATTAAGTTGTTTTGATTTAACCAAACAAAATGTATTGTTATTTAAAATTGTTAATTTAAAATGGTTACATCCAAATTCAAAAAGATTTTTTTTTGCAAGATATTTTTTTGTGATATATTCTTTCTATTTTATTAAAATTTATGAGTTATTAAAATATATACATATCTATGTGTTTGTATATGTGTATATACATATATATAAGTTGTATATGCGTGGACAATCCTTTCAAAAACTGGTATCACAACAACCCTTTTCATTTACAGAATTTTCTCTCATTTCTCCTAAGTAGTGATTTTACATTCTACAGTTCATTTATCCCGTGTAATTTTCAACAGTTTTAAATTTTTCTATTACAACAAAATATTAATAAAATCTTCTAATACTAACCAACCGCATATCTTGAATAAAAATTATTTGCACAGAAGGGGGAAATAAACAACTTTATTTTCAATATGTGTTTAATAATGAGCTAAGTCAAATATTATATAATTAATATGTTTAAAAATTTAATATCACTAAATTAATTTATTCATTAGTGTATTTTAAGGTTGTCACCTGAATAATGATGCATTAAAAATAGACTAAACCTCTGCTAGGCTGAGTACAGTTATTATCGTTATGCTTGATTATGACTATGACATTTGTCCTGGAGCTATAATGACACTACTCTTTCCCATTTCTGAAAATACTGTAAAAAATATTTCTAGACAGTCCGGAACCGGGTTTTTATTATGTATCACCTAGTCTTTGTGAAATAGCAGGAGTTATTTTATCAGTAGGAGAACTTTGTCTAATTAATGAATGTATCTATGCCGTGGTAAAAAGTCTATTATTTCTGTTAGGAAAAAAGGATATTTTTTTTGGGGGGGAAGCATATTTATTTGGTGTATTATCGTACTGCCTTTGAACAGCATTTCGACTTCGCATTCATATGTTTCTCTCCGTAAGTTCTGCAATAATGTTATTGGTTGTTTGTTTGAAGAAGATATATATTTCTTCTTCAAATTTGAAACATAAGATGGAAATCTGTGGAGATGGACAATATGAATCCACTATAGCTATAATATGTATGGTAAAAGTAAGGTAATATGTATTATCTTACTTTTCTTAAATTACGACAATGTAAAATAATACATATTACCTCCATGGTCTCACATTTTTTTTTTCTTTTAATGTGACGAAGTAACTTCTTATTTTAAATATCTACAAAAAAAAAATCTGGTAACTCTTCTGAAATAAATTTTCCTGTTATAAGGTTTATCAGTTTAATTATGAAGCATACAATTATATTCCTTCAATTTTTTTAAACAAATGCATTTATGTAGACAGTAACAAATTTTAACTCTAAATATTTGAAATCACAACATTTTTTACCGTTTCTCTACTTCCCCCATCCTCCTCGTCTTCAGCTCCTTTTCTTATCAGGCATATCTGAGAGCCGATTGACTCTTGTTTCAAGACTATTCTAAATTCTACTGGCAACCCAACAATGTACTGTCAATCCAGTGAGATTGTTACCAAAGAGCTTTTCACGTAGGGAATCTTATAATTTTGTTAAGTGTTTACTGTTTTAGTAAATGACCTGAAAGTTGTTTACGTTTACTCTCATATAATCTACCAGTAAGTTTCATATTATACTGGGAATTATGATGTAAGAATTACTAGGCCCTTTGACAAACTGGAAAAAGGGGAAAAGGATTAATAAAATAGATTTAGAAGTAACATTTTTTTTAATTTCTAAAAGGTAGCCTAAAAGCTTCCCCTTATGCGATTGCTGCTTGCCGGGCAGAGCTAAATTAACACAGACTATTACATGGGATTATGGAATTGATTGGTTGCTGGTTGTGACTGCTGTAGTTCCGTCAGGTTTTTCAGTATTCCAATATAATTAATTAATAATTCATTCTAATATATATAATTCATTCTAATTCTAAAACTTTACCAGTTTTATTGAGTATGCGTTCAAACGTCAGATAACATTGTGAATGTTGGCGGAATGTCCGATGTGCCTGTGTGCCTAAAACTCTGTTCAATGTTTCCAGTAAAGACGTGTGCCTTGAGGTCCATTGAATAACTTGTAGTGAGCTTCATTTTAAATTGCGACATAATTATGGGAGCAATGTCTAATAAACTTGAGGGCAATGACTCATACAGGTCCAATGAACGAACAGCACGTCCATTAAATTTGTGTACTACCTGAAAAGTTTAAAAAACTCAACATTGTCTTAAAATAAATTTATCTTTTTATTGAAAGTGTCTCATAGTTAAATATAAACTGTAGGAAACTTTTTAGAAATAGAATATTTAGAGGAACTTCGTAATGACTGACACGTGCAAAATGATTGTGAGTTTAAATTTAATGGTGAAAAGAGTAAAAACTTCATACGTTTATTGTTAACAGTTTTAAGCATAGTAAATAGGTTAAACTAAAATATTACAACTATTATTTGAAAGTTTTATCATAAAAATTTTAAAGTAAAATAACAATGCATAAAAACTTAATTAAAACCTTCATCAGTTTTTAATATATATTGAGATAATAAATGTATAATTTGTTTTATTAATTGCCAGTTACTTTTAGTTATGCTAAGTTATGCTTACTTTTAGTTAATTTAGCTAAAATATTTATAAATTCTCCCCGAATTTAAGATTATTTACAAACTTCTAATTGCATAGCAAACTACCTACAAAATTCTAAATTCCAACAGTTCTAGGTAAATATAAATTTAAAGATATTTGAATAAATTATAAAATTATAGAAATACTTCTAGAAATGTACTGCAAATATATTGCAATCGATGCAAAAAATATATCTCTGGTTCTAAAAATACATTTAATTCACAGGGCAAAATTTAGCTATACATCCTTTAAAATTTCCGAGAAACAAAAAAAAAAAAAAAAAAAAAAAAAAAAAAACTTTGTTTGAAATCAAATCTCATGTAAGCCTAATTATTTAAATTTTATTTCAAAGTAAATTCAGTTGAAATTACAAAAGTACAGAAATTCTTCTGAAATCTGATATTAAGCAATTATCTTTGTTAGAAATTTGAATCTTTATTGGATATAATTGTAGATTTTTATCGAATTTCCAAAACTTCAAATAATGATGAGATCAAAACTTATATCTTAATCGCTTATGATTCAGCTATTTACCAAGAATATTAAATTTCATTCCGGTAATGTTTATTTTAGCAAATGATGTTCATACTGGGACGGCATTTTAGCATTATCTGAATATGCAGTATCAAAATTAAATTAAGCGCGGTCAATTTAGTATTGATTTACTGAATAACTTGTAGTCAGCTTCAGTTTAATTTGCGACATAATTAAATATCATATTTGTGTCAATAAGAACGCTTCCAGATGAAAGCTTCATTAAGCATAGTAGTCTGAAGCTTAAATTTTCACATTTCTCACTGAAGCATACATTTAGAATCAAATATAATATTTAAAGGCTTCTAAAATCCGTCATATAGTCAATGATTTTAAAAAACGACCTTCATTACCTTATATGCTAATATTAATATTAAAGAGTTGTTAAGAACTTTAAATTTTCTTCAAATAAGTTTGTAAACAAAAACAACTATATGTACAAAGTAATACAAACTTAACTCCATATTAATCTGCGTAATTAACTCAGTTTATTGGCTTAAAAGACTACTTTCAAATTTTAGAAACATAAAACTAATTAAACAAGAACCTAATTCTTAAAAATCAATCCCAGCAGTGAAATTTGAAATACACTTTTGTGTCTGTAGGAAACACTGTCTTTGTGGTCTTTTACTCACCTAATTTAAGTAAAATACTTCTCAAATATATTTTCTTTAAATACTGCGAGATCATAAATTTATTGAACTCTTAAATGACTAACTTAACATATTGGAGTTCATGAGTTTGATGAAATACATTTGTGCTACAAGCAGGTTAGTTATACTTATGGAGACTCCCTGCTATGGCTCGACGATTCTTAAAGAAGTATCCGCATGGGCCACATCATATATAAAACCATGTTCAGAAGGGATTCACAAGATTCAGTTAAATAAAACAACTAGATCTAGACACAGGTATTTATTTAAGATAGTATAATGAAAGACATAGAGCTCTGGATATCAAATTCAACTAACGTTACAGAAGTTTAAAATACTGAAAGTACATACAAGTTACATAAGGAGCTCTACGGTCTACTGTTTTGCACACGAGGGCTAATGAGATACAAGTTACATAAACAAACATCAGCAACTTCGATGCAACCGTGCCCTCTGCTCTTGTCACACTGATTTTTATATAGGCAGACAACATATACATACATTACAGATACTTACATATTTAGAAAGATGCTGTGTTACCACAAATAAAAATACGATAATTATAAAACTTTACTCATAACAAATATCAATACAGAGCAATGAATTCATGTTACAATAATATGTGAAAATACATAATAATATTTCTAATATATACAAGACACTATTTACAAAGACTGAACATTACGTCAATAATCAGAAATGATTCGTAGGACGTCCATCTTCGGCGAATCAAAACGAGGCAACGACTTCAGTTGTTATTGAGTAATCACCACAGACTAAGCCAATTTTAAAGGATTATAAACATCCATATCATCATTAGGATTTGAAATTATGAACCAATTAAACGGAGTTCACTACATTTTTAATAATTTTTCTGGCTCCAATGGTAGATTAAATTTAAACATACCATAAAAGTAAAATCATACGTCATACATATTTTTTTAAATCCTTTAATTTTTTCCAATGTAAAAGTGAAGTTCTTTCACAAAAAATTTTGCTTGACATTTCTTTTCAGCAGGCTTTATACTCAACTGCTGAGATAATAGTTTACGCCCTTATAAATTAATTTCTCTAGTCTTTTACTATCCTGATTTCAACAGCCTTCTAGGAAAACATAACAAACGGAGAGCATTTTTCCAACATGATAGACTCCTAAATAAACTCCCCAGCCTTTTAATCTCAAAACTTTTCTTCAAAATAGAAATAAAATACTCCGATATGAAAACAAATGCATGCTATTGTATCGAACAAATAAACCTTAATCTAAAAAGGTTGTAAACTTACCCCTTCGAAATTTCACCCATTTTGAGCTGTTATTGGGATTTGTACAATAAACTCTTAAGAATATTCTTCAAGAGAAACTTTTGTTTCCAATCAATCAAAACTCTCTAAGGACACCACTAAGTGCTTCTGCCAAACGATTCGTTAAGCACTAGACAGTAGCAAAAGAACCATTTACATTCTTATCTTTTATAACTTTATTTTTTTTTCAATCCATACTCTTGGGAGAGATGAAGATAAAACAAGTGTTAGAGAAATACACTATAAGTTTAATATATTTTTCTTAAAATCCGGAGGTACGACTGTTTAAACGGAAGATTTTACAAGAAGTTTCAATTATACAATAGTTAGTTGTAAACGAGCATTCTTTGAAAGGAATTTTCTAGTTCTATATTTTCAATAAAGCAAAATAAGACCTTAGCGCTCCCTGGTAATACAATGCTATGTTTATATAAGAGGGCAAATAAATATATAATAAAGAATTTTTTTTTCTTTTTATAAATGGCATCAACGATATTAAAAGTATCAGCCCATCCGCAAATGTAGATGAGCTGTAATTATGTATTAATATTCTAGATTTGGTATTTCATATATTTTTACTCTAAAGAATTCAAAACAATTTAACATTCTGATATTTATCTATTTAGATTCAGTGGACTAATTCCGAAGTTAATATATTAATCTGAGACCACAGGTACTTTATTCATACTAACGTCAATAAGAGAAATTAGTTGAATATTTTTGTAATCAAGTAAATTTTGTCTCATGCTTTAAAAATTTATGTTTTTAATAATTAGTAATAAACTTTGTAAGAGTAAATGTGTTTTATTTAATTTAACCTAAAATATAAAACAAATACTGCTGTTAAGTATCTTTTTAAAAACACATCATTTAATAAAGTTTTAACCGATTTTGTACAAAAAATACCTACCGGGGTTCTTATAGGGCGCTTTAGGATATCTGAATCCCGTAAGGGGGCTACAAATGAGACAAGTTCCAGAACTACATGTACGAGCTTTTTTCCATGTACTACCGAAGTTTTAATTTGTAAACCCCTTTTAGTATTTTAGAAGCAAACTTAGCACGTAACATGAGCATTATTTATATACATAAAGAGAAAACTGCAGTTTTGTTGAAATATTTTTTTTTCAATTTAAGGAAGTCCAAAACACAAAATTCTAAATCTTTTATTTGTGCACTTTTTATTAAGAATATTTTCTCTCAAATGTATGCTTATACATAAATTACTTTCCTAGTAATCATTTTTTAAAAATTCAAACATTTTCTGTTTAAAAAAATTTAAATTAAAATGTTTAGCAAATTTAAATTTTTATAGAACTATGAAACTACTAAATTTTTTTGCTTATTTTTTTCTCTTTTGGACAAGCAAAATAATTTAATTTGATTCTCCCTCAGCGTTTTGCCTGCAAAATTGTTTTCAAGTATAACTTTATGTTTTGCCGGAGGAAAATATCTACAAAAGTTTTGCGTTCCACTACTAATTCGAGAAAATTTAGTATCTGATAAAACATTCTGGAACAATTTGTTTTGTATGTTATATCAGCGACTGAATTCGGCCTTATTGGCAATGCAGTGCATTCGTATCTGTGAAAGAGACGTCTGCGTTCCCCTTTTTTTTTTTTTTTTTTTTTTTTTTTTTTTTTTTTTTTTTTTTTGATTTACTTACGTTGGGCTTGCATTCATAGATATTTCTTAGATATTTTTGGTTTGATATGAATCTTCTGTTTAAAACTGGGCCAATAACGTTATTCGTAACTAAACTCTAAAAACAAGAAGCAGCGTCCTAAGCATGGGCCAAATATTTCTCCAATTATGTTTTTTTTTTTTGTCAATACGCTCCTTCCTGTTACCTTCTCCATCATCTTCATAAGTGTGTGAAAGTTCGTTTAATTCGAAGAAATACAGATATATAGGAATGGAATTTACATGGAAAGATTTACACATAAATTGTTTCTCTATATCAAGTTTTAGACCCAAATTGTATAAGTAAAGAGGTATTCTAGTCAATTTCATAAACTACTACGCTGTTTATAAGAGCATTTTGTCGATTTACTCAATCAATCATTGTCAACGCATGTAAGTTATTTAAGTCCTGCCAATCGAAAATGTGCTTTTGCATAACACTCGGCCACGAACATTTTTGACAACACATTATAACCTAATATGAGAATATTAAAAAATCGTCAGAAGAACACCACTGATTTTTACCTTTTTTCTTGGTTTGGGCTCTGAATCTATGGATAGAAAAGCTATTGGTTATCTAAAATTTTGTAATCAATCGAAGACGAAGTTGAATGTATCTCCGAATAGCAAAGCTTTACCTACGAAAGTTTCAACTAAACAACCAACAATTGTCCTGTAAAATACAGTAATATGTAATTCATAATAAGTATAATTAGTTTGCTTCGATTTTCTAAAACAAGAGCGAATAGCTATCACTCAAATTTTCGAAAACAAATCCATGGATTCGTCCTACAGTAAAATACTAGCAACTTTTTACTGTATTATGTGAATCTTAGGATTATTTTTCCTTTTTTGATGATTCGTATTTATTGAATACAGTCTAAAAGTATCTCTTTTGAAATACATATTTTATTTCTTTTCTTCTAGCACATTCTTATTTGTATTTCACATTGCAGTATTATTAGGGCCATTACAATATTTTACCACAATTACAATGGTATTACTAAAACTAGGTAAAATTTGTTACTCGTCAGTATTATGGGTGTTCAGGGATCATTAAAGGAGGAATGAACTTTTTTAACCATGTACTTAATATCTACACGAGTCCATGCTTGAAATTAAACTCATCGTTCACAGAGTATTTGGTATTCATTTAGTAAATCAATTGTTTTAATATTATACACACCAAAGCATAATTTTACTTAATTGAACAAGAAATGCTTGGTTGACTGATTGGAAGCATTTAAGCTCAGCATCATGTAACCTCCCTATACATTAACCAATTTAGTTTGGTTTAGAGCGCGCGCTAAACTCTACTATTTTACTACACGAGGGGGCCGAACGATGGCCGAATGGTAGAGCGCTGCTCTTCGGAACCGGAGTTCGTGGGTTCGAATCCCGCTGCTGGCATGGATGTTTGTAGCCGTTCGGAATCGGCTTTAAACTGTAGGTCCCGGTCTCATTAGCCCTCGTGTGCAAAACAGTAGACCGTAGCGCTCCAAAACCAAAAACCAAATACTACACGAGGGCTAATAATTTTGGTACCTACTGCTCTCAAAGCCGATTCCAAATGGCTACGAACAACAATGTCAGCAGTGGGATTAGGAAACATGAACTCCTGTACTAAAGAACACTTTATCCATCATTCAGCAGAGCCAGAGAAATAAATAGACAATTACAAGCCAAATCAAATAGATAAATTTATACCATGAAGGTTAATTAAAATTTATTTAATTTCTTTTTTTTATTAAATTATCGAAGAAATTTTTCGTGTTCTATTATTTTTGGCAAGAAAAATTTGTTAAAATAACGCTTTTGCTTATGCTTTTCTATTCAGTATTTTTTCCCAACCAGAACTAACCTTTCTTTTAAATAATTACAAATAGGCCACTACAAAAATATTTACTATGTAGAAACTTCCTATAAAAATATTATATGAATATAAGTCTTAGATGCTATTTTCTACCGATATTCAAACTTCATTTGAAAATATCATTGAAAAATCTCTTAAGTTCAAGCCATTTTGCTATTACTTTTATTCCGACTTTTTAATAAAATTAAGTTTTAATTCATATTGTAGGATAAGTACCATGAAACTGTGTTTCAAAGTATTAATTTCTTTATTTTTTGTACCTTTTTCTAGTCTATTCATCTTATTAAATAACCTTTATTATTACCCTTTATATGCCCCATCATTCTTGCAAAGAAATCTTCATACCATGCATTTTGTGCCTCGAATATTAGACATTAACTAGATCATTTGATTCCTTTTTCTTTTGTCAGAGTGGCAACTATATTTTTATTTCTAAATTTCGAATTATCTACCAACTTTTAGAAAACTTTAAATTTAGTAGTAATTTAAATATTTGTTTAAGTTTCAGAACCTAATATTATAAAATTTAATTTTAACAATAAAAGGGTAAATACAATTATATATGTCTCATAAAATCCCTGTTTCAATTGCCATACAGAGGAAAATTGATACATATCCATCAAAATCCGATGATTGATTATCTTATATCAGTATTATAAAGCCGCCATAACTACCTTCATTAACTATGTACATTTTCTGAAATAGAGTTTATTGTTACCTTTAGATGTACGATCATTCTTTTAGGTATGGCATAAGAGGGATTTGCTCCTCGGGCATTACACACAATCTCGTTGACCTATTTTCTGTATGTTTTGTAAAAAGCAAAAATTACAGTTTTATTTACAAATCTGTCAATCTGTCTGTTTTACTTACAAATCTCGTCAAAGAAATAGAAGATTCTAAATTTAGGAATTTAAAGATTTGTTTTGATCTACTAAAATTTTTATTTTTACTTTTGCGATTGGTAAGCCAAAGTTATGTCACACATACCGTTGGATGGCTTAATTCAGTTTTTTAGATTTTTGTAGAATTTATTTCTGAGATACTTACACAAAATTCCTGTGGCGTCTTAAAGTTTGCATATGCCTTTAGTCTATCAAAATTACTCCACAATGTTTAAAACAGAAACCTTACATCGGTTTTACACTCCATTTTATCATAATGGAAGTAAATAAGAGAAATATTTTAGTGCTCCCCCTTAAACCCATTTTGATCAAATCAAAATAAATATCTTTTATAAAGTTGTTTTAATTATTTCTGAAAATAATTATCATTTTACTTAATTCTAAAATTATGCGTTTCTATTAAGCTATCTATATAGAATTTGGATTCAATAACCGATGTACTCAGGAAATGAATGGTGGCTACTTACCAAATCCATTAAACTGTACCTATATTTCAGAAACATTTACCAACAAATACTTTAATGATAATACTCGGATAATATATGTATAGGTACTTTCTGAGTTCACGAACAGGATTATTAAACATTTGAGAACTAATAACTAAGTAATTATCTGCAACTGTCAAATTATAATTACTACATAACTCACGGACATAAGTTGTGCCTATAATAGTATCCTACCATTTATCCATACTTAAATAATCCTAAACAGAATATACTATATATTTCTACTCTGTCAGTGTTTTCGAAAGTTAATGTGTCCTTTTCTCAGCAAGAAATACAAAACTTTAAAATTTCTTTTGTTTCATCTCTCTAACTGTCACTGGCTTAATTGTTGAATACGTAATAGTAGCCTAACTTCCAGATATATTTGTCTTGTTTATGCATTAAAACAGTACATTTACCATAAAAACACGACAGGTATAAGATTTCAGACTTAACTATTCATTCCTTTTCAAAGATCAGAAAAACTAATTACTAATATGAGACCTTGGCTCTTGTTACTAAATATTTGAATCACAACAAGAGGCAAAAAGTTATTCACAAAATTAAGTGAAATACTACTGTAATAAATGCCCACTAATATATATATTTATTTATTTATTATTCATTGCAACCTTGAAAGCTAATAACCTGTGGTGGAAGGTTTACTTAATTGGAAAAAATTACACAACACAACCTTTATGCCGTTTGGAACTATATTTCAATGTAAAACATATGATTCCTTTATGATTTTCTGGAGAAAATTTTTATGCTGATTTCCTCTAGTATTTAGTATTACATGGTTAAATTGGATTTAAAAAGTACAATTTTCATTGCTAAAATAACAAAATTTAAATGTAAATATATATTTTTATGTTACCCATACTTTGAACACTTTCTTTTATTTTCTAAATAATCATTTTCACTTCTGTGTTCATTTTCCAATAATCGAAATATAATCCCAGGTCTTCTGAAAATCACGAATTCTCTCCTTATATTTAAAAAGTCACAAAATATTTACCTTATTAAAAAATGTATAAATATTTTTCCTAACTCCTTTAAATCTCTAGCGTTGAATTTTACTAGTATTTCTTTTATTCTTCAGATCTATTACGGAACAGTGGTAAGTCGAATCTCATTTTTTTTTTAGTTTTGACTGAATCCCTTCTCGAGATATTTTCCTTTAAGAACTTTTTATACTTTTCAAGGAGTTTATTTTATTTTATTCATTCCTTGATGTTTCTGAGAATCCAAGAAATCCATTCCAAGATATTTTTAAAGTATTGTCTTCTTAAGAGTAAAGTTTAAAAACAAGACTTCTTTATTTCAACATGACGAGATTAGGCAATAAATCACCCGCTTATATATCAGGCATTTGTAGAAAATTATCTACAGAATCCCTATATTTATTTTAATAAAAAGACTTGGAAACTATTTGATTAAAAACTCATTTAAGTGATAGTTTAGATTTATTACTAAATAAATATATTAAAAGGCAATCTATTCACTAAAGACAATAACAAGTTTGCTTTCATAAATCCCCAAAATACCTATGAAAAAAAGATTTTGCTCCAGTAATCCTCCTTTTAAAGGATAAAAGTTTAATAGTTTCATAAGGATATGAAATGCAGTTTTTTCCACTTTTAATTACACTTCTCAGCATTAAAGTCTTTTATCATTAATCTCATTATTATAACCACATTGATTCTTTAAAAAGATTACATTGTGTTTAATTGACTGTTTAATTAGAATAAGTGCTTAAATAAGCGAATAACTGCAAATATTAATCGTTTCTATCTACTGCGTGTCTGAAAGTTTTAAGAATTATATAAAGAATGAAATTAATAAAATTACAGATGCAAGAATTCCATACATATTTGATAGGCAATTAAATGTTCCTCTTGTGAAACAAACTGAAATAAAAGGTAAAATATTCTCTTACTAAATACTGATTTATAACTATAACTATTTGACAAAAAAAAACACTTAGCAGATGCCTATTTTACGTTGAAAAGATATAAATAAAAGGAATAAGAGCTATAAAAATATTTTATATTTTAAAAATGTGAAGTTTTATTCAATTTGAAGTTTTATTTACTTTTAAATTAATCCTTCACTTAACAACAGATTACTATAACTAATTTAAAAGTTTCCTTGATATCAAACACCCATGCCTACAATATATACACAATACACGCTTTCGTGAAAATCCCTTATAGTTTACTGTGGATTATGAAGGTACAATTTTCCTTACGTACAATTTAAATTCTATATTTCATCAGATCTTGGATTCTAAAATGTTTTCTCTGATTAATTTTGAAGCACATACTAATTTCTAACACTTTGAACTGCGGTGGTTATTAAATAACTTACTTCTCTAAGTATCTTGTGTTACAAATATTTTGGGAAATATGATTAGTGAATGCAGTGATTAAAGTTCTGTCAATATAAATTCCTATTTATAATAAAGCCAAGGATGTGACACATAAATAGTTTAATAGACTATTAAGTACTTTTAATAAAAATTAACGAAATGAGCTAATGGTAATGATATGTACAAAGGATTTGCTTTGGTTTCAGTACTCCAACTTATTTTTCTGCGACACTAGAATTAAATAGACCATGTAGCTACAGCTTAAAAGCGTGTGTCTACTTATAAATACAAAATAGATTTTTCTTCGTTGATAAATAGAGAGCTTTTTGTCAGAAGAAAACTAGATTCTTATAAAGTCATTTTATGCAAATATTGCTTTCTTTCTTGCATTCATTTAGAGGTCCTTCATATGCATATTAACAACATACCTTCGTACTTTCAAATACTCTTTGAAATCACGAAATTAAAAACCTAACTAGGAAAATCAAGTATTTTATCTAGATTGAATGTTTTACACATTGAAAGTTTCTTGTACATTAATAATTTAAACTTTTCTTCACATACTGTACTAATTAAAAGTATAAATGTATTGACCTTAAATTAAAAGGTATGTAAACTATAAAAATCTCACCTGCTGAAAGACAATTTTCCGATGGATTAATAATGTGTAGCATTAAAATCCTTGTAGAAAATATTGGTTACACAGTCAAAGTTCAGCAGCTATAAAAGTGTGGATTTCATAAATGTATTTCCATTTAAGAGCTGTTATATGAGTGATAGCGTAATCCTACTCTAATTTACTCTTAAAAATCAATGTATTGAAATTGAATTATTTCTTATATTAGTTATTAATAGTAATTTCTTATCAACCTTTTCATGTTTAAAATTGTAATTGTCTATGGAGTAAAAATGCTCTGGACTAATGTTTGTTACGAGGAAACTGACAAAAGAAATGTTATAGCCAGTTGGAAATCCTATAAAGCACAGTTCTTTTAAGCATGGATCTTATATTATCAGATAAACATTTATTCTTTGAGAAAAAATGTATAGAAATACTGAATAGAAATTTTGTAAATCTTAGAAAGAAGTTTCACCTATTAGTACAAATTTGAAGACGATCATACTGAAAAGTTACTTTACAATTAATTCTATCAATATTGTCCCCAAAACTTGTAAGATACGTCTTTAACGTATGAGGTACACTGGGCACAGAAAAGGAAATTAAGTTGTATAGCTATAATAGATTAAGTAAATTGAGATTTCTAAAATGACGAAAGGAAATGTTTTGAAAAGCGATATAAAAAAGTATTAACCTCTTAACTTCAAAAGTAGGAACTTTTATATAAGCCTCATATTCCCAAAGGTTAAAATATAATGTTTTGTAGTAATTTTAATAATGCTATTTATTGCAAATAAAACTGAAAATATAGCAACTAGAATAATGTCTCTTCCTTTATACGAATTTGCTTATTGACAGAAGTATGGAAAACATAATTTTATTTATATAAATTAAAATAATTAAAAAACGATATGAGTTTAGAAATTTCTAAACTTTACTTTCATTACTTGTAAAATTTAATAACAATTATTGCTACGAGTTAGCAGAAAGGAAATTATTATCTATTTCCTGGTAAATTTTAAGTATGGATATTAATAATGTGGCGACATGAAAAATGCTTGTATATTATTTTTTAAATTTTATTTCTTAAGAAATTCAATATCTCTAGTTATTTATTAATCAAAAGAGGTAACAGCTCTTAAAGCTGGCACATGTATGCTATTTTTCATTCGTTACCCACAATTAAAACTATTTTAGCTACATGTGAAAAATCTTTTTATGAACCATTCATAAAGAGGATTGAAAGTATAAAGAGATTTTATAAAAGGTATTTATTTTGTTCAGTGTTCAGTGCTATATGTAATTTCAAAATATAAAAAACTAACACTTATTTTTTTCTTTTAAATATACTGTAAAAAGGGATTTCACAATACTTTTCAATCCCAGAATAAGACTATTTCCCTTGTAAAAGAACAACTTTTATCCAATGACTATGTATAATTATCAAAGTATTTAAATAAAATATAGTGTTGGTTCCAAATACCTAATAATGACATTTTTTTTCACTAGACTACTTTTAATATATTTTATCAAAATCCTTTAAAATTTCGCTGGATAGCTACTTTATTATTAACTTTGTATAATATTTCCTATAACTTGATAGCTAAATAATAGTTACTAGTACCAGCATTCTGTTTAAAATTTGAGGTAGCATTGCATTAATTTTTTTCATTTTAAGCTTTTAAAATTATCTTCCTTTACTATTTTTCTCAACATAACATTTTATCAAAATTAAAAAATCCCATTTCACTTGATTATTTAAGTTCTTGGAACAATGTAATTTCAATTACAAAACGTTAAATTTTTCTAACAGAAACAAACTAAACTAGACAGGGATATAATAATGTGCGTCCTTTTCTTATTTCTTTTCCATTGCTTGTCATTTTTTAATCTATTTTAATTTAGTTAAAATGTTCATTTCTTTGAATGACTGTGATCAAAATGAGACATCCAGTTATAATGTTTTGTTCAGTAAATTTGCATGACAGTTTAATTAAGAAAACATTTCATATTATGCTACTTCTCATTTTGCCCTTTCTTTCATATTAATACTTTAGTGAGTACAAATATATGTATATATATATATATATATATATATATATATATATATATATATATATATATATATATATATGGAGCAATATTTTCCCATTATATAAGACAGTTAAAATTAGCATTACTTATAACTTAAAATGACTTTTTGTACATTTCACTCACTAAACTGTTCTGTTTTCATTTTCTAATAATGCATTATTAATTTATTTATTTCTGTATTTTACAAATTAAAAAGTCCCAAAATGAATTTTAATATATTTAAATTGCTATAGATATTGGATGATGTTTTATATTCTTAAAAATTATAATCGCTTCTGGTGCACCAACAGTTTTTCTTACAGCATACCTGTAGAAAAGTAATCCAACTAATTCTGGGATATTCCTTTTAAAATAAGGATGAAAAGCTACTAATCGGCATTTTTTTCACTCACATTGTAAAAAAAAAATGCTCACATGTCTATCTTTTACTTTATCTATACTCGTTTTAAATATTATAGTTAACATTCACAACTAATGGTCTTTAGTGTTTTTGAGTTAGAGAAAAAATGAAAGAAATATCTTATTCAATTTCATAATTTGTCACGTGATATGTATCATTCATAAAACTGTTTGCTACATTTTATTAAGATTCACGTATATTTTCCTTGAGTATATTTGTGAAATTGATTTTGACAATCGTAGCTTGACGAAGTCGAAATTTTTAGTAAAAATTTAACATGTTTCTGTTGTTTACGCGGTATTCTTTGAAATGTTACATTTTCATGTCTGCGGGGCAAAAGAAATGTCCGTTTGTCTGAACACCCAATGCATTGGAAGGGTGAAGTCTGATTTGGTGTTATCAAATAATTCCCACAATTTTGATCATCTTCAAGGAGGGTTTTTTTCACGGTTGTGGACTCCGTTTCCTTCATCTAGTCATCAAGAACTCAGAAACAGGGTTTGGTTTGGTTTGGAGTGCTACGGTCTACCTTTTTGCAACACGAGGGCTAATGAGACCGGGACCTACAGCTTAAAGCAGATTCCGAACGGCTGTGCCACTGTGGGATTCGAACCCACGAACTCCGGTACCGAATGCTAGCACCCTAACCAATCGGCCATCGTTCGGCCAGAAACAGGGAGCTAGTGATTGCGTCATCAACAATCAATCACCCACAGCAAGTGGTGATGGAAAGTTTAAAGCAGTTGAAATATGATGCTATAGGGTAGATCAAATGGTATGGAACATTCCTAAGCTTTAACAAAACTATGGATTTACTCACATTTTATACTTTAATCCCAGTTTGAAGGTTAGCTAAAGGCGTTTCAGATTTCAGTTCTTAAAATTCAGGTATTTTCTTATAAAATGTGCAAAAAAAATTCCAAATACTTTTCAAATTCCTCAGTATACACTCTCACCTCATCTCCTCATATTTTCTTATAAAATGTGCAAAAAAAATTCCAAACACTTTTCAAATTCCTCAGTATACCCTCTCCCCTCATCACCTCATCTGACTCTGAAACCAGCTCTGAAATCAGAAGCTAAACACATTTTTTTTCAACATATATGGAGCAAATATTCATTTAAGGCAAAAACTATCTCTTAAAATTTCTATTTATTACGAAAAAATTAATTATTTAGGTTTTAAACCAACACAATAAGTTTTCAAAATTTCTTTCTTTCAATTTTGAATATAACATGATCTTATACACACATTTTTAGTACATACTTAGTTATATATAGTTATAGTATTTTTAGTTATACATCACTTTTTTTAGTATAAATAAAATAATATACTATACGTTTTTAGTAAAAGAGATAACTTTTTTTTATTTTTTCCTTGCCAGTTCAACTTTTTACAGAAACAGAGTCATGTGCAAAATGAAAAAAAAATCGCATATTTTGTAAAAATTTCATGAAAAGAACTGCACAAAATGTAAAACTACTACTTCGATAAAAAGCTAAAAATCTCGTGCGTTGAAAACATAAGGGTACACATGTGTAGTGGGGAGCCTATAGAGAAACAATCTTTGTAAGTAGACGTGACAAAACACGGATTTTGCTTTTTAGCACAGCTTGCCTAATTAATTGATGGGGGTTTTTAACAATTAGAAAAATTTAAATTCTAACAGTAAAAATAAGTAACCACCAACATTTAGATGATGGAATGAGGTGGAGATTACGGGGAGGCTAGAAGATGGTCAGTCTCAAATCCAGATTTTTGAAGAGAACAATTTAACACCAGAATTTGTGAAACTTATGGAAACAGTTTAGTATATGGAATCCATTGAGAGAAAACCATGCAAGATCGTCCAAGAGCCACAACGGCCAGAAACGATCATCATTTCATCATCATATCGAGGCGGTAACAGGGATGCTACAGCTCTCGTGATTTGTATGAGGCCACAGGAACCCGAGTTTCAAGGGTGACTGCTTCCAGAAGACATTACGAGAGAGGGTTATTAGCAAGAATACCTATTGCTATTTGTGTCCTGCTTACTTTCACGAACAGGCGAGTCCATCTAGCATGGCGCAGAAAGCATAGAGATTGGAGTATGGATCAATGGGCAATCGTTCTCTTCCCTGATGAGTTCCCGTTCAGCCTAACCACCTTTTCTTGAAGTACGTGCTCAGGGAGAGAACTAGGGACAGGCTACGTGCCCTCCAATGTCCGTGAAATTTACCGTTGTGGGATCCGGAGGCTTAATTTTCTGGGCACACATCATGTTGGATGGCCGCACACACCTCCATATATTTGAAAGAGGCATTGTGAGGTTCAGGTATGAGGTCTTGGCATCCTATGTTCGCCTTTTCAGGGATGCATTTGGCCTTGAGTTCATTTTAATGGATGATAAACGAAGCCACATAGAGTTCTTTTGGTGAACGAATTTGTAAAAAGAGAGACTATTTGCTTGATATTTTGCCCTTGCAACCCTATAGATCTTGTCTGGGACTCTCTGGTGTGGGAAATTGCAATTTACAACCGCATTCCGAAAAGCATCCAAGGTCTGAAAACAGCGTTGCTGAAAGAGTAGGACCAATTGCCATAGTATTTCATGAACTGACTTTTTTAAAGTAGGAAATTCCACTGCGAGATTTGTATATATGAAAGACATATCTCGTATTAACCCATTTTTTGTTCTATTTTGAAACCGCTATTTCATAGCTTACGACTCCAATGAGTGTTACGTATGAGCTTGCGTAAAACTGTTGAATGGTTATTTGTTTTGTATTGTATCAATGCATGTACATACCAAATTTTATTACAATCAGTCTAGTGGTTCTGGAAATAATTGACAAAATTTGAAATTTCTCTTAATTTTGGACATCAGTGCATTAATTCGAAAACCACTACTCTATTAAAAATTCTTGTAACTTTAATCAGTATGATCTATTTTTAATGTTCTGTACCATCTTACCACTTCCGCAGAAATTTCTTTTTAGACAAACGCATAGAGATTCAGGCTGCTAGTCATTGAACTCTTCATGGTTTGGTTTGGTTAGGAGAGCTAGGGTCTACCATTTTGATTCACGAGAACCCAACGTGAAAAAATCAAGTTATTCATTCTTTTTAATCCGCATATGACCCTCATATGAAATCCAAATTGACGATTATTTCATTTAATACTGAAATTGCTTACAAGACAAATTTTACTGCATAATAGCTATTAAGTGCTGACAAAACCGTCATTTCAATAAGGTTTTATACCAAATTGTTCAATTCCATGATTAAGCTATCCATTCATATTAAGTCATATAAGTGAATGCATTCAGAACAATGAATCAAATACAGTCCTCAATATATTTTGAATGATATATATATTCCTTGACATATATCAAGCCTAATTTTGTCGAGTACTGTCCTATTAAAACAGCTTACCGATATTGTACAAAACGTGAATGCAAAGACTTAACTAGTACAGTCTAGATAGGGGTTATCATTGATTTCAGATAACATCTGACTTTTGTAACATCTGAAATCAATGCAATCGATAAAACAGGTATAATCCAACAAGAGTCAACGATAATATCCTACTAATGGGTAACAGAGCTTCCAAATCATGAGTGGATATTTCATGACATATTCCGAAATCTAAAGTGTTTTTAAATTTTATACTTTAAAATATTTTAAATGTGCACTTTAAAGAATATTTTTAATTAATTTCTATTCTTAAAATGCTCTAAAATAATGCAAATGATAAAAGGTGAAATACTTTCAATTACAGTATAAAGAAATTAATTACAATTTTGCGAAATGATTGGTAAGAAAATAAAATCATTTGTACAACAATTGCATTTTAACAAACATTGCAATTGAAACTTCTGATGTTTCTAAATAGGTTTACAAAACCTGTACGTTTTCAAACTACTTTAATACTAATTACTATTGTAAAATTTTGAAATTTTTCTCATACATGTTATTTTTTTTAATAAATGAAATCTTTGCTTTATATAAAGGTATAAAAAATCACTATTCCACTCACGATTTACATTTTAGTTAACAGAATAATAACTTTTTTACTTCACACACTGTAGACTGTAAAAGAGTCTATGAAAAAAAAAGCATTGTAATCCAATCTAAAAAACAAAAGTTAAAAATGTAGAAAGTATACAATGTTCACATACACTCACATTTGTGCATACATATAGATAAAAATGTCTCGACATAATGTCTATACCCTTATACTGTAAATGTACTTCTGATTTTTATTGTGAATAATCAAATTGTTTCTTATTCTGATTAAAGACTGTTCTCAAGTAACACAGCTTTTAAAAAAGGAAAAGTGTATAGTATAATATAATTTACGCTAACACATATTGCACTCCTCGTCTAGAGGGAATAAATATTTTAGTTATGCATCCTTTAATAATTTAATTATAGCTTTCTAATTTATGGATTTGAAAGATTCACTGTTCCATTTTACAAATATATTTTGATATAATCCATGTCTATTATCTATTATTATAAACTTTTTAAATACCGTCTATCAATAATTAAAATACCGTTTGATAATGATTAA
>CM063502.1:156207628-156342628 GCA_032207245.1 Pardosa pseudoannulata
ATCTGTCAACATGTCAACTATTTTTCGGCAGAGTTCTTCATTATTCTATTGCTCAAATATAAGAGTCTTTTATGATATTTAAATTGAGGTTTACATGTGTTAAGATATAGTTTTAGAAATGTCATTTTATTTGTTTGTTTTATAGTTCTCTGTAGAAAGTAAAGCACGATAAATTTAAGGGCTTAAATTTGACCAAAAATATTTATTTTGACCAAAATTGACTCAATTTTCCCAAATTTCAATATTACGCCTGTGTGTGCATGCAAAACCTTTAATTCTTAAGTTTTAAATATCCATTTTGACCATTTCTGAACTGGTTATGACTATTTTTCCTGTTGAAGTCTGAACATCCGTACATATGTATTTCGTATTACTCAAAAACTATAAGCAGTAAAAGGTCGATATTTTGTATTTAGGAATAGTATAACATCTAGTTATGCACTTACTTTTACGTGCATTCTGCACGCTACATAACGAAAAATTTCAATATAACGTAAATTAACACTGCACAGAATAACTAAAAACGATTAACCGCAATATGTTAAAATTTTGCATTTTGGACTGTTGTAACGTCCAGGTATATATATATCTCCTTTTTGTATTTGAATCTGCAATCTATATAAGGAAAATTCTCAATTTTTAAAGTATATAACTCTGTGGTGGCATAAACCAAACATAAATAGTCATAAAATGTAGAAATTTTGTATTGAGGACTTTTATTAAGTATGCGTCTCTCCTTTTCATTTCAATCTGATCTCTATAAAATGAAAAATTTCAATATAAAGGACATCAATACTACCGTTATACAAAAATGAACTTCAAAGTTATTAACGCATTCATACACAGATCTTACAATGCTATTTAAAAAGCGGGAACAATGTTTTTATTAAAATCCATGTTTAAAAACAAAAATAAAAATCTATTATTTATAGAGAATAATTTTGAGATTTTACTATCTATTACTTCCTGGAACGAGTGATGGAAGTATTATAATGGGTAAAAATTTCGGTTTATAGCGAAATATATGTGTAACAGGAAGTTTCATTATAACGAATGTTAACTTTGCAAATAGCAGTACTTAAGCTCTATTCAGAAGACGTAGATACCATAAGAAACGAAACCTACTTTTAATCTTTAAGAAAATGTACAAATGATAATTCTGAAGACTCATCATCAAAACGAAGAGATATAATAGATGTATAAGGAAGTCATATGGTGGCCACATCAGATTTTTTTTAAACTTACAGAAATGAAAAACGTTTACTGAATGGCATTTGAAATTGGAATATAATATGGAAAACTTGAAGAATTAAATAATTGTAGAGAAAATATTTCTCATCAGTTGAAACTATCTTTTAAATTAAGAAACTGAAATATACATTCAGAGTTACTTACAGATTTTTCTTAAATTATTGCAAAACTAATTAGCAATTACTTATTTTGTATCATGTTTTTAAATTTATACTTAAAAATTCATAGACCATATAGATGGTAATTTAGTAGAATTACAAGTAAAATACCCAATTCAGAAATATTAAATTGCGCACAATATTAGTTAAATATTTTTTTATTACATAGGAATCTGTGATTGAAAATTTTAACAATCCACAAAAAATAACTTATATTTTAAAATTTATTATACTGAAAAATTCAAGGAGACTGATCAAATTCTAGATTGACGATATTACAAATAAAAAGTTAGTTTATATTCTCTGAATACAAATTAAGCAATCTTATTAAATTTATGAGAGCAAAAAACTTATATTTAAGTTTTTATGTAGATTGTTTTATATAGAGATTGCAGAACAAAAAGTCCGCGATACTAATGTTAGCTGAAACTTCTATGTTCATATCAAAGAAAACAATCGATTTATAAAAAAATATATAAAAATTTCATATTTTCTGTTTCTGGCGCATTTAAACAAGCATCAGAATCCTACAACGCCAGATGGCTAAATCATAGAAACGGTCTTGGAAATATTTTTTTTTTTCGTTATCGAATTTCTTATAAATGAGTTTCCATTACCTTCCAGGAACTTGAGAGACTAGTAAAACAAAATGACAGTTTATTATTTCTTTCTCAGCTTCTTAACAGAATCATTTTTAAAAGTCATTGATCATTTTTACCACACAGATACTTAACTTATTTAATATGTTATTGCAACCCTTTGAAGCTGGTAACTTAAAATCCTTTGATCACACAGTGAACTCTGATTTTTTGCAGTAATACACTAATTAAGAAGTGAAATTAAGAAAAACCTGATAGGAAGAGTTAATTATAACTAAAGTTAAAATGGAAAAATTCCTCTTTCTATAAAATAGGTAAGCAAAATTGTTATAGAAAACCAAAAATGCGGTGTTTAAATAAGCTATAAGTAGAATTATAGCCTGGGGTCATTTTGAGCCCAGTGGGATAAAATTGCATATTGAAGGATTCTAATAGCGTATGCCAATAAAAAATAAAATATACAGTAAATATAAATATTGTAAGGAGGTCAGATCAGACACCTGATCTGATTGTGTGCATGTGGACAGATGATTTACTAACCAGGGGTTATGAATGGATTAGTTGTATTCTTTCCTATACCTCTCTAAGTTCCGTTGAGGAATGTCCCAGGACTGTTGAAAATAAAATAAGTAGTAATGAGGAGCCATACTATAGAAATGATGAGAATAGCTCTCTCGAACGTTAGTTAAAGCTGTCGATAATGCTTTACAGAATACAATAAAGCGTCGTTATGTTTTAAGCTGCTGTTTGATTTGGAAGTGAAGGATTGGTACCACGGTTGGAGAGGATGGAACTAAGGAATAGAGCTGAGTAACAGTAGGGAGGACGTTACAATCTTACATTTTTTTTGCCTACAGGATGTATCAATTACTACATCAGTAGGAGTTAAATACCATGCATTTAAATTAAAACCTGCACTGGGATTTGACTCCAACGCTACAATGACACAGACAAAACATTAAAAACAATGAAAAACTAAGCCTAAAAAATCAGATCATGGGCCTTTTAGTAAAGTTAATAAATGCAAGTATTGTAATGTAATAAATAAAGTTACATATACTCAGTATCCAACTCTACAATAGGCCTTTATAAACCTATCTATATCCAGAAGACCTGGTGTTGCAAAAAAACAGACCGTAGCCCTCCAAAACAAACCTAACCAGAAAAGAGTTTGTCACATTTTTATAAATAAATGCTTCCAAAAAGGGGTCAAATCGATCCATTTTTTTTTCAAAATTATACCTATAAATGCAATTTAATACGTTTGGAAAGAACAATTAATTTGAGAAATGTCATGAAAGATACCCTTTTTAAAACAATATTAAAAAGAAAATGCCTACAGGGGGTCAAAATGACCTTTTATGTAAATTAAGCATTATAACCTGCAAAAGTTCCTTTGATTTAAATAGCAGAGTATATTTTTAGTTGAATTTAGTAGAAACAGCTCAAATCCGAGGCATTTTTTGAGTATTTTAGTGAAATTTCAACGTTTATTTCGTTTAATATATTAAGATCATTTTGTTTCTCAAAAAGTTTTCTCCTAGTATACATAAATCTTGCAAAATTCTTTCATGACATTTCTTAAATATATGTTGTTCTAACATCTTACAGGTCTTTAAAAAGTTCACATTTGGTTCAAATTACAAATCGTCATAACACACTTAACGTACGTATATAAAATTGCAGTCCAATTATAATGCAGATTTCTTAACTTAAAAGTTTTTAAATACTTTTTTACCTTAAATCCCCGTTTAATATTAGAAATATATATTTTTATGAAAAAAAATACTTATTTAAAAGAAAATGCAATAATTATAATTAAATTATTTATAAGTTTTAAATGTTAGTTATTTAAAATACCTTAACACAGTAAAGGGATAATTATAATTTATATTAACAAACGCACAGTGCAAAAAGAAACCATTGTTTGAAATAATGTCAACCCATTGCTGAAATAATGTATTATGTGTGTAAATCAATATTTATAAATTTCATGTAATTTCAATATACTATTTTAATTTGCCAACCAAATGCATTGACTTTATCATATTGGTGAATCTTCCCTCTTTAGCAGAATATATTAATTCACAGTTGGAGGAACGATGGCCGAAAAGATAAGGTGCTGGCCTTCAGAACAGGAGTTCGTGGGTTCGAATCTCCCTGTGGCATGGATGTTCATAGCCGTTCGGAATTGGCTTCAAGCAGTAAGTCCCTGTCTCATTAGCCCTCGTGTTGCAAAAAGTAGACCGTACGCTCCAAACCAAACCAAAATCAAAGTTGCAGACACGTTAGATGAAACTATACACATAGTCAAAAAACAAAAGCTACATTTTCTATAAATTTCATATTAAATTTTTGAATTCACAAACATTTTTTCACTTATATAAACTTCACTTTGGAAAATAAATTTCCTGATATTATTCATTCAATTTTCAAATATATGTTTTTACATTAGTAATGCAGTAGACATCCTTTAGATATTCGACATATATCGCAAGATGAATTTTAGAGTAACTATTCATTGAAAACGTTTTTTTATTTATATTTTTACTCAAACATTTCTTTACAATAAACATTTACATTTATGCACGATTCTTTAACTATTTGTATTTCTTTACCTTAAACAAAATCCGATATCAGGACAATTTTTTAAACCTATCATAAATATCAATTAATATAAAATCCACTTTTATATTTATATATATCTATGCTATTTAATCTAAAATCTAGAAGCAAGTACCATAGAAGTATTTTCAAATTAAACTAAAACTTCAAATCGTCCAAATCAATAAATAAATATCTGAGCACATTACATTTTAGAAGACTAGATTTCACGAATACTTTGACATACAGATGACGCACGACATAAACAAAAAGTAAAGTAAAGGGACTATCATTTTTCAAAGTGAACAGGATATGACTTTCTTTGAAATTTGTTTTAGAATTTACCTTTAAATCATCCTAAACAGTGCGAGTGTCATTTTGTTTCGCAGAAATTTTATTTTTACTGCATTACTAGAGAAAGCAGCCGGAGTTACCCAATCATACATACATATATTTAAATATGCATACTCATATATAATATATACATATTATAGCAAGTGTAAATACTTTTGCCGGGTTCTAAAATGTAGGGGATGTAAAGAATTCAAGAGCATAAAATAACATACATGCATAAAATAACATTTATTTGTATAAAGATTATTTTCGAAACTTAGTTCAAATCTCAAAATGATCGTGTAGAATTTAAAAACTGTTTCCATTGCTCTTCTGCTACTACTATGGTTTGAGATATAATTATATCAATTTGTTATGTTGTTTATATATTCCAAAATTTTTCCGTTTTACCATAGTTTTTTTTCGAATAATGACATTTCATTAAATTTTATTCCAAAAACTTATATATATAACTTGTTTGACCACCAGTTTAAAAAATAAACACTTAATGGCTTTTTGAACCCAACATACATAGTTTTAAGATTTAAAACTTGATTAACTTGATAAATAGATATATTTTACAACCTTTGTATTAAAGGGTTTCAGCTATTACAAAGTATTCCAAAAAAATATTACTTAACTATACATTGCCAAAATGGAAACTAATGAAAGCAAAGAAAGTAAACGTTAAATATCCAACGGTTTTATTCCATTTATCAAAGAATGAAAGTGTCATTATATCATTGCTTCTGGGTTTGAAAAAGGGGAATTAAAAAGAGGAAGATTATAAAAAAGTATTTAAAGCAAAGTTTGACAAAGATAGATAGTAATCAATGCAAACAAATCTAAGTTCTAAACATCTATTGGTAATTGTGTTATTCTTCTATTCTTAAACAGGTCGAGATTTAAGAATCCGGCAACCTGGAGAGCTCCGGATTTAAATATCCGGATTTGATTCTATATGATGAAAATATTTAATAGAAAGTGACTATCTATACAGTTTTTAAAAGAAGGGGAATAAGCACTGAAAGTAAAGGAAGGAAATTATATTTTGTTGTCAACGGATGAAATAAGACAATTATTCAGACAAAGCACATTTTTATTATTCCATAACGTTCTGTAAAGCAATAAATTAATGATAATAGGAGAAGAAATGTCAACAATTCAATTTAACTGTCTCAGAATAAATTGTATAACAAAGTAAATAGTGTTCACACATTATTGTGCTTTGGTTTTCGTTGGTTGTAAAGGGGCTTAACAACAAGAATACCTTGAATGTCTACATTTAGCAGTTAGAAACAAATCTCCAACTCGTACTACTGTATATATATGGTTCATAAAATGTCGTAGATGAAGTTCTACCCTGAATGTTGAGAAATGTGTTTCAACATTGATTTTAACAAGGAAAGCCACCATGTTTGTTCAAGAAAACTACTGCATTTTAGTCGACTCGCCCTGGACATTATAATAAAAGAGCAAAGAAACAATTATAAAGTTAAAAGAAAAGTTTTCCACTTTGTGAGAACGAAATTTTATGTCAGCTGCGGTGAATGAGTCACGAAGAGTTGGTCTACAAATTCCATACGTTTTCTATGGCATTATCCCGCACACAAGTACATTGCTAGGTGAGGTAACCAAATGCAACTTTCTTCTGATTGGGGATATTTGAGAACAAAGACTCATCATGGTGAGAATGAAGTCGGAAGAAGTGCATCTTGACAACAAACAAAAAACTTATAGGCTAATAAATCTAGAATTTTTCTTTGGAGAGCTTAGAGTTTTACCAGTGCTTACAAAAACCTAGTGAAGAAAATAAAAAAATTCGCCTTATTTACGGCATAAATATTTCTGCTCTCTGTTTTGTAAATATATTTTAATCAAGATCATGATACAGTATTTTAATAGAGTATTAAATAAAGTTTGATCAGAACCTTTGCTAGGTTTTAATTTTTTTGTCTTTGAATTTTTCGATTAATTTCCACATTCATTTCGTAATGTGATCTATTACATTTATACCTTCAATTGTTATTATACAGCAAATACAGACACAGTTGTATGGTTTTAATATGAGTATAATATTAATATAATTCTTCTCTTCGTGTAACCTAATCAACTGTTAGTTAAGACATGGTAATATAGCGTTAATGACTCACCTAAAAACATTTTAATTTGTGTAACTACATAATTATAGAATATAATTGGTATTCCAAATATATAATGGGTCATTATTTGCTTTCCTTTTCTATTATTGTGGTCATTCAGGTCGTTAAACTTTAAGATGAAGCTGTTATATATAATATATAACATAACACATAATGTGTCATTATTTGCTATCCTTTTTATAATTATGATTAATCAGTTCTTTAAGCTTTAAGATGACACTGTTCTAATATAATGTATAATCTAGTCTTATATATACTGCGTCATTATTTGATTTCCTTTTTATAATTAGGTTCATTCAGTTCTTTAAGCTTTAAGATGAAGCTTTCTAATAGTACACAACGTAATTTATGGAATATCTATCATAACGGTCATGCCGTGATATGAATTAAATTTCTGGCTACCCCAAACTGAATGAAAAACACAGAAGAAAATTCTTGTCCTCTGTAGTCCCAGAAAATGTGTTCGTCATACGAAAGATGTTAAACGATAATAATTGCTGCTCTCAGAAAATGATACAGATGGAACTTTGCATTAGATACGCAGATATATATATATATATATATATATATATATATATATATATATATATATATATATATATATATACATAGCTTGTCTTTGGATACCCCATAAATTAACAGGATACCAAAAATCTGAGAGTTCCAGAATCTGCAAAGATATCCTAAAACTACTAAATTATACTATACGCCGTCTTATTTCTAAAATTATAACTCATGATGATAAGTGATACCGTATTTTGACTTTCAACAAGGCAAGAAAGTAAAGTATAGGTTTTTGACGAAGACCCAAAACCAATGAATGAAATGACAAAGAGCAATAAAAAAGTAATGCATGACGTTTTCTTGAGAAGTAAAATATTGGGCATAGCCTAAAAACTTGAGGGACAGAGGACAGTTGCAGTTAACTGGAAGTCCAAATGTCTTTCGAAAATTGAGAAAAAAACCTTCTGTATTAAGTTTCTTCGTCATTTATAATAAAATGGTTATTTGTTTTAGGCACTTTTACTTTTTTCAGTAATAAATATATAAATATATATCATTTGAAAAATTATTGCATAATTATCAATAATATTAAATATAAAGAAAATATTTTTAACAAATCTCCTCGCTTCCTAACAATCCTACCACATACGAATATTTTTATGTCTAAAATTATAATATGTAACCATTCATTCGCAAAGCATAAACAAGAAAATTAATCTGTACGTGAATTTGTGAAAGACATTTTGTAAAATACTATTTTATCTACTTAAGATACATTCCTTAAATTGAAACAGAATTTAAAATCAACATCATAAATGTTATAAACTTCATGGCGGAAAATATTCTATATAAACTTACTTGAAACTTTCTCCTAACGTTAAATTTCCTTGCAGCTATTGAAATAGCGTCTACAATATTTTGAACACTTTTTTTACCTTTATAAATAAACCATTGACGGTGTCTTTTTTTAGAAAATCTGCTGAGATAACTATGTAATAGAGTAAATTTAGTTTTTAAGACCCGTATCAAAGATTACAGATGTTTGGACGAGTCGTTTCAAATACGTAACAAACGGATTGAATCTGCCAAGTTATCTGTTACGTAAGTCAACTGTGATGGAAAAGTGGAGAAAGGATTTTTAAACCATGGCAGAAATATATTTTTAAACAGCTGAACTACATCAAAAGAAATATTAAGGACTTGAGATTTTGTTGGAGCTTTTGGGAAAATGATTTTTTAAGTGTTGAGTATAACAGTTTTTCCACAATACTCGTTTTTTCTCCTTGGGGAGTTTCTCTGAGAGAAAGTGACATGAGTTGTCGCGACAATAGACATAGTCATTGTATAACGTGACTGGCATTAAAAAATTCTAGTCAGACATTCTTTGGTTTAATAATTCATAAAGGTTTTTCTCTATTTTTTTTCTAAGGGGATGGTAATTATTTTTGACAAAGTTATTTTGAAAATGTCTGGGTTGTATCACATCGTTATGAAACTTAGATGTATAAAAGATAATTTTCTTACAACACTTCTAATGAACTCATAATTTTTTATTTGCTTATTTTACTCTTGTTTGTCTTCTGTTTGTTATTCTGCAAATAAAGTAAATTAAACAAAATACTTTTTAATGAATGATAGTTTAATCCACCAAACGTTTAAAATGCTCCCACCCACCCAACATATGATACTGACGGAATAAAACCATTTTTTATATGTGCAATGGGTGTTCTAAACAAGACCACATTTTAAAATATTTTGTCACACAGCAGAGAAACTGAGTAACGATTACTGAGATTAGCTATCGAGCAGTTTACATCACCAACTCCCATTTGTCTTGAGTTCGTAAGCCGCCAAGCTACAACCGCTACAGGCATCACGTTTACAAGCTCGTCATGAAAATTATGGTCGTCATGAAATTTCAAAAGGATAATAAAAGAGCTCAAAGAACAACGTGTGTGCGTGTAAAATTTTGCTACAATTTTGTTTGCTTTCACATAGACGGTTCTATTCCTTAACTAAGAATACGAGGGGGATGTGCCTCGTATACAGTTATGTGATTAATTTAAACGATGAAAAGGAAAGACTTGTCCCGGTCAAAGTCAAGGAGATTTCGGTGTCTCTTTTTGATCGGAAAGGGTATTTCCCCTCGAAAGTTTATAAACGTTGTCAGGGAGTAAACCCACAGATGTATCAGGTATTTTAACGTGTTTCGGAATGAAGTGATTTGAATTGTAGAAAGGGAATATTTTGACGTTACCCCATGACAAAGCTCCGGGATTCGCATTGCTCTCATTCACAATTATGTGCTAAAATATCAGATTGCCGTTGAGTCCCATAAACTCTTATTGCTGTACCTTACCGGGCAGATTTGTTTTCTGTTCCACAAGCTTAAAACTATCTGTGTATGGATGTCATTTGCAAACCATAGATGAGTTTCACGAGACTTTGACAACAGACCTGCACGTTATCCAACAAAGTGTGGCTTAGGAGGTTTTCCAAAACTGAAAGTAAGGTTGCGAACGGTGTTATTGCCAACAAAGAAGCCCATTTGATTACACTGATGAGGATAGTACTTAAAATGCAGTAAAATTAGTAATACAAATGTTACAGCAAACGATCGATCTCTTCTTAAACACATTTTGTAAAATATCTAAAGAGTATATTACTTTTTAATTAAGTCTAGTATTCTTCCACAATATGACACTGAACATTAATGATACAAAAATAACCATATGTAATCGATCTAAGAATTAGTATTTCTTATTTTCTATAATTTAAGAAAGTTTTTCATACTGTAAATAAAAACTAAAATAAACTCCGGTAGTACCATACTTTTCACTAATGAGAGCAAATAGTTTATGATGTATAAATTCCAAAACTGTAACAAAATGTAAAATCAATCTCATAGTTTTTTTAATTTTCTTTCTGTGCTAACAAAAAATATAGAAACATTTCTAAAATACTTTAAAAAATGTTTGGCTCAAAGTACAAGACGTTTAAAGTATATTTCCATGAAAACCTTTCATCATGATTAAAATATGAGCTAGATAAACAAAAGTCCCATTTACATTAACAGCTTATAAAAATCGGTAGAATATTAAATTTATCAAAAGTTGCGAAACTCAGTAAAAAGTCCAACTTCAAAATAAATTAAAAGACGATTCCATAAAATTTGTTTCCCTCGACTACATATTCCTAGAAAAAAAAGTTTCTTACACACTTTTTCTAAATATATGCAGCACTGGTTGCAATATAAGTCACCAATATAAATTTGAAATCAACAATTATTTTTAATTTATGGTGCTATTCATTATATGAGCTGAAGATAAATATAGCGAAACATTGTGAAAAATTGTACTCAAAAATAAAAAATTAGAAAAAGGCCTCTCCTCGTATTTAAAAATGTGTATTCATGGGTTTCGTTTTAATATTTTAAATTGAAAGTGTTTTATTTGACTGCATTTCAGAATATGGCGAATTGCCAGGAGTTTATCATAAAGCTCAATAAATCACCCCCATTAGTCTTCCGGAGAGCGTTTAAGATTAAGATAATGTTACAAAATATTGTAGATAATGTTTTCTCTTTGAATCGCTCCATAAATAATCATATCACAAATTATATTTTCGGTGAAATTAATGTTAAATAATTCAAGCTTACAAATTACATAAAAGTGGTTAGTTACAATGATATTTTATAATGATTAACAGTTCAGATATTAAAGATATATTTAACTTTTAATGATAATAAAACATTTTACTCGTTATATTTTGAATATAAAAGGAATTCCTGACACTCACACATATTTATGTATATACCCTTTATATTATGGGAAAAATCACAAATTATATGATAAGAATAACATTTTATTGGTAATAATTCCTAGATTAAGAAGGAAACATCTAACAAAAATTACTATGCGAATTTCTTTATAGAAGCTTATAGATTTAGGTTTTAGTTCATAATTCAATTTCATTGGCTTTATATTCCTTTCTACTCAATTAATATATTAAAATCTTAAATTATTTTACCCCCATACCTTAAATGATAAAAGGAATTTCTCATAGACATGATTCAAATACTATAAAAACATTTCATTAATTAGGAGGGCTACAGTTGACTTTTTAATTACACAAGAGATAATTCTATCTAACCTACACCTAAAACTCGATTCTGTACTCTATAAGTCGATGACAAGTTCAAAATATTGTAGCCTAACTGCTTGAATATCATTCGGCATTAAAAGATTTAGATGTGTTTTTTTTTTTTTTTCGTTATGGCAGGGACTAAGAAGCATCTTGTTTGGCGAAGAGAAGTCAGTGCTGGAATTTGTTTCTCTGGCTTGCCTTTGCACCTCTTACGTTACAATAGTAAAATGCACACACATTCGATATGTGTCACCCTGTGAATCCTTAGTTAGGAAGATCACATTCATGTTATAGTCGAAGAAACCAGAAGAGCTCCTTCAATCGATTTTGTCTCGAATCAAACACAATGTAGCTAAATGATATCCGCTATTTTAAAACAGAAATCTTAACCTGAAAGTAAAGCCTGGCATGAAAAACGTGAACTTAATGTAAAAGATAAAGTAACACTATGCAGAGTAATATTCGAACAGTGTGATTCGCAATTCACTTTTCTGTTAAGTATTGTTTCTTAACAACTAAATTTGACAGCCATTTATTCTTTCAAGAAATGCTTCCTTCTGATATAAACTAAAATTAAGAAATATAAAAGCTTTCAAACTTTGAAAAGATGTGTAAGATCAAGATAAAAGCAGTTTCATTCACAATTATTAATATCGTATTTCTATGACACCAGAGAGAAAATAGGAGCTAGAGTATAGGAAAGTTTGCAATCTCGTTTGGAAGTAATTACGCAGCGCAAGTGAGGATATGAAATAAAGAACTACAACAGAATAAGAAGTAGTGAAATTATTTTATGAAAACAAATTTATTTCTTCTGCTATGTTTTTACCATATTTTTAATACTTCAAGATTTACAAAGACGATGTGAGCAAAAATTTCAGTTTTTGAAATTTGTTACCCTCTCTTCTAGATTATGCAGTATTATATCAATAGTGATTAAAAAAATCTTAAATTTGAGTGTCGAAAAAAATCTTTACAGGTAAACTCTGCGTCATGTTTTTAATTCTTGCTTCCGACACAAAATGCTGAATGGAGGGGGGGGGACTACAGATAGCGTTTTGCACTATCGTCTTATAGGCGACTTTTTCCAATTTTTTCACTTCGTGAGCTTGTAGAGGAAGGTCGCATTTCCTTCATTCCTAAAAAAAGTAGTTTTTTTATTCTTAAAATTTTAGGCTTAATATCTCACTGTATTGTATACGATACATAGAAAATTAAAAGGGTTGAAGAATCCCATGACTTGATTCAGCAAGAGAAAAAAAAGTCTATAACTAATGTAGCTAAAGGTAACCATGCCGAGATAAGCAATTTGTCAACTGAATTGGTCGGCAATGCAATCGCCTTCCGTAGGGTATCACACATGAAAGAATTTCTACAGCACCTTAGAAGTCTTCACTAAAGAGTGACAAGATGTAAAGCCTGTTGTGATGTGAAATTATTAAATTTTAAAAAATACCCTGAGCTACTCTAGAACGTCTCAACTTGAACAGTTTGATTCCTGCTTCAGAAGAACCTAGGTTTACTAATTCGCTGCATCCAGGAAAATCCTATACTGACAACAGCCGTAAAGAAGAAATTCTTTGACTTCTATAAAGTGCATGAAGAATGGATATCTGAAAAATGGGAAAATGTTATGTTTAGTGGAGATAGCACGTTCAGACAAGTCAGGGAGGCTCGAAGTTGCTCGTGATTTCCGCTTACTGACTCACAGTACAACTCACAATGTGTAGTTAAAACAGATAAACATACTGACAGAGGGATGATATGGAGAACATATAAGTCAAAGAATATTAGTGCTTTCTAAGACTGTAAACGTGAAAGAAACCACAATATTAATATTTATGAAGAATATTTTATCACTTCTTGTGCGGTTCATAAGTGATTATTTTATACGGGATGGGCCTCCTGCCAAAGTTAAAGTTATGATACAGTTTCTCGATATTAACATTAAGATTTTAGAATAGTCATTAATTCCTGTGACTATAATCCCACAGAAAATAAATCGAAAAACAAAATTGAAGAGTTACATGAAAAATACTAATTCTAATGTAATGTCCTAAAAAACACTTTATTAAGAATGTTGCGGTTTCATGATCATGTTAAGATTTTTTTTAATTTTGTCTTGAATTTTCTGTATTTATGTTTAAACACATAATCCAGGTTCTCTAAGAAGCATATCAAATGATTTATATATATATATTCAACATTTTTGTTCTCTAGCACATGTACTGTACCCCAAAGTAAACTGGTTAAAATTTGATGGATTTGATTAAGTTTTAACATTTTACTTTAACATTTTTAATATCCTCGCTTTGAAATTTTTACCAGCAGAGAGCAGATTAGTCTCTCTTACTTGTTCATTAACAAGAATTGTATATCCTCACATTACCTTCGAAAGAAATAATGAAAATCCATGTGTTTTCCTTATTACTCTTCACACAACATTTTCTAAAAATATGAAGGTATTATCACCAATTAGTGTTTCAAGAAGTTAAATGGATAGTAACTTGCCTATACTCTTTCCAAGTGATCCAATGATGAGAAATAATTTTCAAACTGTGCCTCATGTCATTTAAATATATTTCATTTGTTTTCTATCTAGTTACTAAGTTTCAAGCTAATATGCAAATATTCTCCCATTTATACATAAGTCAACAAAAACAAGATTATTCATGTACCTTCAGAACAGAAAGATATTGAGTAAATATACTATTCACAAATTCTATAAAATTCCTATATCCATACAAAGTCTTCAATATTTATAAGTTAAAAGCACCTTTTAAAATCAATGTTGAATTGTTAGTTTTACTTAAAATAAAAGTTTTACTTAAAGTAAATATGAAAGACATTTGTAAAACCTATTTATGATGATCAAAGAATTGGTTTAAAGCTTGAAATATGCATTGAATTTCTCGCAGTTTTGAAATTATATTCATTATTTTTATGAAAAGAACGATGATCTTTATATATAATACTCACAGTAAAGATAAGGTATGACATTATTCACTATATCACAAAGACTTTCTGTGTTAAATTATCAGTACATCATTTCTTTTTCTTTTGTTCGTTATATTTTTATAATTTATTTTTATTTTCTAAAAAGGATAAAAAATAAGCATACATACAATAAATATAAAAAATATGGGAGGTTTTAAAGAATTTTAAAAACATATTGACAAGTGAAAAGAATTTCAGTTTCATTTTCGCTTAAATTCTAATATAAACAGTATAAGGAACTAAAATAACTTCAGAAAAATATTCTTTCTTACATTTTCCATTATAGGTTGAGTCATAGACTAAAATTACAAGAAAAAATATCTAACTCTAAAGAGTTGAAAAAGGTAATTGCTTTATATTTTTCAATACAGCCTGGAGGTTTTTAAAGGATTAGCGAGGTGTAAAAGTTGCCGTCACGCTTATTTGCTTTAGCATTGTATTATCGGGATTTCTTTTAGAGTTTAGCGTCATGTTTTATTGGAACATTACTAAAAAAATTTAAATTGTGGACGTCATAAATTTCTCTTAGAATGGATATTTTTTGCCAAAAGTTGTCCTTTTAAACATATACAGGAATTAAGTTAAGTTACCCCTAGGAGTAAAAAAAAATCTCTTTTTTTTATTAAAGATTATATTTTTATATTATGAATCATATTATAAGCGTAGCAGTAAAAGTAATTTTTAATAATCATCTAGTTATTTAACAATTTGTTCGAAATTATTAAATAACTAGATTTATGATTAAATTAAAACTATCAGTTGTTCCATGGTGTTAACAACAAAACTGTCAAAATTATTTCCATTTTGGCCATTGATAAATACTCCCAAAAATTTTTGTAACAATTAAATGACATTAAACTCATATTTGATATCTACAGGAAAACCTTTAGAATTTTAATAAAAAAGGGATTAGTTTTATAACTTTTAAATAACCACATACTCTGTTTATAAATAAAGCTTTCAAAACGTTCAACCACAAATAAAGGAGTCGTTGTGGAGAAGATAGCAATAATTGCACCATCTCTCAGTAAATTTTTACTTTCCCTTCGCCAAATAAGCTTATATTGATATGGTATAATTATCTTTGCTTCCCTTACTTTATTTACACGTTTATTTTAGTTGGTATATCAGTTTGTATATCCGTATGTATCAAAAAATGCAAAGCCAACGTAAGTAAGGCAGAAATAGGAAAAAGGGTGCTTTATCAAAGCACATTGAACATGCACCTGCCAGTGTTCAGTCTTTTTTAGAGTTACTTTCGTTGGCTTTCTCTTGTACATCCTTCTATAATTTATATGTAAATCCAATCGAATAATGTACTACAATAAAAAACATGAAACTATATGTGAAACATGGAAAAGGAAGCACAATGGTATGAAAAGACTATGGATCAGTATGTTTATATTAACCTTTCAAAAGATTATATACAACCTAGTCCACAATTTCTTGGTATTCTAATTTTACTACAGTATTATTACCTAAATTTCTACTATCAATACCGAAGAACGATGGTCGATTGATTAGGGTGCTGGCCTTCGGTACTGTAGTTCGTGGGTTCGAATCCCACTATGGCATGGGTGTTCGTAGCCGTTCGGAATCGACTTTAAGCAGTAGGTCCCGGTCTCATTAGCCCTCGTGTTGCAAAAAAGTAGACCGTAGTACTCCACACCAAACCAAACTACTATTAATACCTGCTTATGACTACTATACAATTGATTTAAAATAATTTTAAAAAACACCCTCAGTCCCCATATTTAAAATATTTAAGAAAATTCATGACATCAGTTAAAATACGGGGAAAAGAAAATATCATATTTTTAAGAAAAGTGACAGCCTCTAGTAGAATAGTGGAATAAAATTAGTAAATGCTAATGGGAAATGCTCGTTTGATCTATACCGACACTTTTGAACACTTTAAGAGACCTTGATAATACAAAATAATGTACTTATAAAAATATCATATGTTTATGTTTTCTAAAATTGAGAATGAATTTTGTATAGTGTATAAATTTTACCTTGTCTCTATCTTTTCTATATTCATCTAAATATTTTCTGCGTTCTTTGAATGTTGTTTAAAACTTAAAGTTCTTTATAAAAAAATCATTTGTAAAAAATTTTATTTGTTAATTTAAGTAAAAAGTATCAAAATTTTGTAATTATCACTTTTAAAAGCTGACATTAAGTATAAAACCGTAATATGCCAGTTTACTTTGACTCCCTATATGCTCAAAAATATAGTTCGGTGTATAAAATTGCACAAGATATTTCCTGTATAATATGTCTGAAATTTCAACTATTCTCATTTTTATACTAAAATGCAAACTATTCGTAAAAGTATGAGAAGCAGATACGATCTATTAGAAAAGTGAAATTCCGAGTCATAAAATTGAACGTCCTGAAAAAGAAGGAAAAAACACACACAGAACTCTTGAATGTAGTAGAGTCACTTTTCTTTGCTTCCAACTGCTACTTTCGGCTCAAATATAAAGATCCTTCTTATATTTTTTCCTGGAATGTTTGAAATTCAATAATAACTCCAGAAAAGTAAATAAAAATGCCTAAAGAGCTATCTTTATATTCAAACAAGTCCATATTTTGTATGGTATCGCGAAAGAAGTGAAGCGGTATATTTTTGCAAAAAGCTAAAATATAACTTCGATGTAATAAAATTCAAACAAACCATATGCTTATATCACATTTTCTAAAGAGTTGAAACGGGGGTTTAAAACTATCGAACTGAATCTCTTATTTTATTTTTTTTAGAATCAAGTTTTGAAGATGAATCGTTTGACAGAATATGCATGAAGCGTAACCCTTGACATCTACTTTTATTTTTTTTAAACCATCCACGCCTAGTATTTTCATTTGAGGACAGTTAGAAAGGAGGAATGACGTTATAAAATTTAAATAAGCCATATTTTTATGCATCTTGTTTTAAAAGTAGAAATAAGGTTTAAAACTGTTGGATTGAATCTCTTATTTAACTTTGTTTAAGCAAGTTTTAGAGATAAATTGTTTAACATAATATGCATGAAGTGTATTTCTTAAAACTTGCTTTAATGCAGGTATTCCCACCGTTCTTAACAGCACGAGATTCAAATATTAAATATGAATTAAAAAAATATTTTACGAACCTCCACCCAATCTCCCAAGGGAAGAAAAACGACAAGCCTAATTGAGTTATGACTGTAATTATGAATGTAAAAGTTTATTATAAAATCACACTGGACTAATTGTATACATTACGAAAAAAACCGACAGCAGGAGAAAATGTAATAGTATTCCAATTATTTATGTCTCTTCGTTTATTACGACGGGTAGGAAGATGTATGTATGTACGTGTATAGATGTATGTACCTGTACACACATAAACATTGACAACTTGTTATGTACAGAAGCATTGAAAATCTTATCCCCTTTCATCAACTCTTATCTCTATGAAAAGGGTCTTTTGTTTTTGGTTGCGCTAAAACTTAAATAAAGAAATCGTCTTTTATCACTCGAAAACAATTTCCTTTTATTTGCTTCTGACGTAGATATACTTATAGAGAAACTTTTAAATGAATAACAAATGTATCCATCGCAATCATTTCTTTTCTTTACATGAACTTATGGTAAGTCAAATATTTATAATACTTGTCTTTCTTATAAAATTATTTATTATTAATAAGGCTGTTTTATGACATTCTGTATTATCGACGTGATACCCTTGGGGGTCGCGATCCATAGGTTGAAAAATGTTTAAGTCTGGTGTTTTTATTTCAAGACAATTAAAAACATCTGATGTAAAAGAATACAAATTAATTTTATGTCTATATCTCCATTTCTAAAAATTAGAAAAGAAATTAAAAGCTTCCGGACTGAATCGCTTAGTTTATTTTTTTGCAGCAGATTTTAGAGATGCGTCATTTGACAGAATATGGATGTAAAAATAACCCTGACACAATTTTTATTAATTTAAAATATTCATGCATAGTGTTCTTATTTGAGGACAGTTTTAAAGAAATAATTGTAAAATTATTTTGTCTTGGAATAATCTCTTAGTTTAAATGACTACAGGGAACAGTGCTGTAACCTATCCCTCAAATTAATAAATGTGTGCTGTTATTTACAAATTTGTTATTTGGTTTGCTTTTGAGGGCTACGGTCGACTTTTATGCAACACGAGAGCTAATGAAACCGGGACCTACAGCTTAAAGCCGATTCCGAACGGCTACGAACATCCATGCCACAGTGGGATTCGAACCCACGAACTCCGGTACCGAAGGCCAGCACCCTAACCAATCGGTCCTAATTTGTTATTTGGATTGACACATTTTATAATATTGCAAGCCTTCTACAGGAATTTAGTAGTTCAGTTAGCACATTAACTGAAATCTTACCAATTAGCTATCTTATAAAGCTTCACTTTATAGTACTGTGCTTACAATATTAATAGAAAATTAATCTTTTACCTTGAAAATGTTTGTATAAATGATATTCCGTGATATTTAAAATTGGTCAGAGGTTATAATGTTAAGAATAGTTTATCTTTTTAACTCTTAGAAATTCATAACAACTTAGATTTAGGATATTCATCAATATGCTGGTATATTCAGTAGAAAGTGTTTGGCGTTATTTGGTGCATTCAGAAATTAAGAGTTTCATTTTTTTTTTTAAATAAATTTATAAAATAAATCTTAAATATTTTATAAACATTTTTAAACGAAATATTTATGTATTCCGCATTAAATCAATAAATACCAACATCTGTTGGTTCGTTTAAGAAAAACACAAATATTTTTGCCAGTCCAAATGTCACGTACCTCTTTTCTAAAAAGGAATAAATATGTTAATGCAATTTACTTGTGAAACTGCATTTTGCTATTATAACCAATGAACAAACGTGCCGCGTATTTCTAAGAAAGAAAAAAATCATGTCGCGATGTAAAACAGGTTTTACAATTGTGTATTTTAACAAATGCAGTATATTTTAGATCTAAACAATTTCTACTTCGTTAATATTCTTTTGTAAATTTCTCGTTTACTTATTATAAGAAAATCAAAGATAAATATCATACATATTATTTTATGAATTGTTATATTTAAAGAGTAAAATCAGGGTGTCTTTGCATCTAAAAAATAACGTGTTCAGCAGCGTGCTATTAAGTAAAATTCAATGAACCACATAACATACTTGAATGGCCAGGTACAAATAAATGACTATTTAAATATTTTTTGAAAACACAGCATATTTAAATGACTAATCTTATAGCAACATTGTCATAAAAGTACTCTAAACAATTATAAATAAAGAAACAAAAAACAAGTGTTTTCTTTCTAAATTCCCTATTCAACAAATCTGAGACACCGTCTCAATATTGTGCTAAAGATTTTTATCCAAAAATGGACTAGAACGATGAAATCTTTTTTTCATAAAGGTAGGTATTTAGAAATTACAGGTACAACATTTCGAAAGCATTTTTACAGTTTAAAACTTTAAGAGACCATGAACTTTCAGCTTCAATTTTTTAAACGTTCAACTTTCCACTGAACATAAATAATACTGATACATAAATTCCCTAATTATTTATTGAAGTGAAAAATATTTTCATAAAAATTGAGTTGTGTAACAACATCCAGTAAAATTTTTTCCCGTGAACTATATATTTGCAACTTCTTTAATATTTCACTTAATATATAGTATTCTATATAGTAAAGAAAATTATAGGTTTATACTTCAGTTAAAAACAATTTATGGAAATTAAATATTTGAATATGTGCGACTTCTATGGCATTACAAACTCCTTTGCTTGACAAAATACCGGAAATTTTAAGATTTTGTTCGATTTTCTTCGGAACCCTGTGGTCAATTTTTTAAACACAGAAGAACTTATTAGACTAGAATCTATTCTGCTAGCAGCTGTATTCAAAACCGACTACGACACCGAAAAGTAATACCTAATTCATTTACTCTTTAATTAAATCGAATGTTTTAAGGGAGCAACACAGTATTATGAAAAACATAATAAATAGGTAAGTATAAACGTTTAAAGACATTGAGACAGATAAATGCACCTAAAACATTTTTAAGCAAAAAAAACTGTAAAAGATACCTTTGAGTTTTAATGTGAGAATGTAAGACAAGAAACTGATTTTAATAAAAAATTAAATGACCATTCGTTGTCAAAAATGACTAGATTATAAACTGCGCACTAACTTGACTTTAAAAAAAGTTTTAGTTGAATTCTGTTTTTTGAAGGTTTTTTGGCGGGACACGTTAGTAAAAGCTTTTGGAAATTACTAACTTAAAGTTAGGATTATTTGTACATTGAATTAGAACTAAACAAATCACATTTAAATATATTTTTAAACTATAAAATGTTTTTAAAAACTCAATTTCTTTCAACTACTTTGTTTATTTTTAAAATGTTTTTATTTTTGTCTTATAATTGTTTATAAAAATGTTTTGAACATAATTGAATATTATTTATTTCCATTGATACATTGAGTAGTTATTTCATAGGAACTATTTATCTATATGTATTTAGAATATTTATAAAAATTTAGACTTTTTAATGTTAAATTGTATTATAATAATCAAAATATAATCTAAATTTCAAAAAAGATACACGTATCAATTTTACTACGCTTTAAAAGTGTTTCATAAATATTTTGTAAGAATCTTTGAAGAATTAATTCGCAAGGAACATATATAAAATGAACAAAATAAATTCATATTTATACAAATATTTGATGATAATAGAAAAGATTTCACATAAAAATAATCATTCAAAAATAGTATTTGATTTTAAGAAAAAAATTGTTATGTAATTAATTTACTTGTACTTCGACTGCATACAAAATTTTATAATACACAAAATATAAGTATGTACTTACTAAACTTTATAAATAAGTTTATAAAATCACTTAGTATTGTAGACCATCCCATTAAAGTATTTTTGACGGGTAAGCATATAAATCCTTCTATACATTATCCCATATACATACGATACATTTTTAAAGATTGGGAAAATTGGTATATTTTGAATTTATGTTTGATTCTTATTACGATAGCTTCATTTATCAATAAGATTTTAGGATTTAAGTGGTGATAATTAGGTAACACTTCCATTTTCTTGGTTTTCTTGGAAGCGCTGATATTTAATAATTTTAATTTTAATTACAGGATTAAAAATGTTAAATGCACTTACTAAAACTAGTAATTAGCATTTCCTTAATTGATAGATTATACAGACAAATATATTAATAATACACCATGTGACTACATGTATGTACTTGGATATTTTAGCTATTTAATTACATAAATATGCCAAACATTTCATCGAAGAATACTTTTTACTCAAATATGTGATAGTTACATATTTTAAATGCATTTTCTTTCATAAAGAATTCATTTTTACGTTTTATAGTTGAGATTTAACTTTCAAATCGTGCTATTTATGAGTTGTTGTCAAAGGAACAAAGAGAAGGTAAAATTCCTTCAAAATGCGAAATACTTGCTCGGTTTCATAACTCACACTTTTGACAGATTTATTTCTTTGCATATTCATGCTTTGGATCAGAAATCTTTTATTACTTGTTTCTACTGCAATAGCATAAAAATGATGATTTCACTAGTTCTGACAATTTACATACTAATTAAAAATGACTAGTAAGGTTAGTAAAATTAATACGTAAATAAAATAATACAAAAAAATTGCTTTGATATAATCTTCAAAAGGATCTAATATTCCTATAAATGCAGCATAGCAACAGATAATATTCTTAAATAAATCAGAACTTCAAAACACCTGAGAAAAGTTATTTGAAGCAAAAACTCGTAGAAACCAACAAAAATAGATGGTGTAATCATTATCATTGTTTGCTTAGCACTTGTAAATATATTATTTTTCCACTAAATGAACAGCAATCGATTTTGCTATACAAAAACTATGTTTACTTACAAAAAGTGAAAGAGATCTTACTGATACTTTTCATTCACACTAAGATAGTTTTTATTTTCTCTCTTTCGTTCTTTTTGCAGAATAGAAAGAATTCTCTTCCCAGCTAAAGATGAGTTTAAATCTTTAGTCGAAAATCCATAAATTTTAGTAAACATAGATATCGGACTATTACAATTATCAAAGGATTATAAAGTACCCTATAATTATAATTATTAGTATAACTCTCTATAATTAACTTTTTATAACAGTATAACAAAATCTAATAGAATGTTATGGCCCGATTTTATACTAAAAAAATAATGATATTTCTTGTACTAAAAGCTCCACGGGGAAATTCTTTCAAATGTGATTTCTAGCAAAACATAAAAATCTTATTGATAAAACAATTTGTGGGGAGGGGGTCATTTTTATTGCTGGATAGGTTCACTTCACATTGAGGATTGTACGTTTTTGAAGGGTCTTAGGATGAAAAAAATTTAAACGTATATAGAAGTTTCAAATATTGATTGTAAGGGAAAAAATCAGTGTGGTATTCGAAATATACACGGTCATTTTTAATGAGTATTACAGTTATGTTAAATACATCTTTAATATAAAGCAATTCAATAGCTAGATAATATTTTAGGACTTGATAAGATTTAAATATTATTTGATACCTCGCTTTTTTTAATTCTAATATTGCAATATAAAAAATAATCGAAAATCGAAAAATAATAAGTATCCAAAATAAACCATTTTAGTACTTTTCTAAAATGAAACAGTAGTAACTTTTCTTTCTATAATATTGAAAATATTGGCTTCTCGTAAAGAAAAATTCTGTATTAAAGGAGAAAAATGACCATTTAATATTTATAAGACTAATTTAGTCCCTTGAAAGCCATTCATTCTTATATACATTAAGATTTACAGCATACAAGTGATAAAATAACAATCGATATTTTATATAAGATAAAAATATGCTCAGGAAATTAATCAGCAATTTATTCGCCTGTAAATTTAGATTTATGTTATGCTAATAAAATTAGTGCGTTCTTTTATTTATGTTAATACGCTCCGGGGAACTATATTTTTCATGGTAGAGATGTCTTCGAAACTATACGAAGAAATATAAATCAATTTAAAGGAATACCACAAGTTACACAGCTTGTGCTTTCTCTTTTTAAAGTTTTTCTTTAGTCGTTCTTTATATTTCTTGCACGACAAAACACGTTATCTTTAGCACACTTCTTTTAATGCCCTTATTACAATTTTAATCTTATTATTCAAGAAATTCCTTGCATTTGAATAATCTTTCCAGTGAGTTTCTTACTGTGTACATAAATACTGAATATAAAATACGTTCTGAATCTCTGATGTGTCCAGCAGGTTTGCCATTAATCTTCAAGCGTGGGGGCTCATAGTCAATTACAGCTCATGTTTAGAAGTTCTACTTGGAAATCAACCAAGAAAGGTCTACTTAGTTTGTTCCAAGTTTCATTTGCTTTTATATATGCTTGAAATGTTTCTTTACTTACACATTTACAGGATTATTAACATTAATATCTTTTGACATAATATGAAACCTTGAAAACTGCTGTTAAAAGATTAAAGAATTAAAGAATAATCTAAGTTACATTAATGTAAAACCATATAAAATAATTTTATTGGTAATACAAATGTTATTAATACTTTCAATACTTAATCACTTCTAGAAAATTCTTTAATATTGAAACACGTCCCACAATATAGTGCATATTTTATAGCCCATAATTATTTTTTACCTAGAAAGTTACAGTAAAACTCATATTTGAAGTCAAAAGATAAACAATCTTTTCATCTCTTTATCTCCGAGTACTTTTTATAATGTTAGCTACGTAACTTTTCCTTTGCTGGCAGACAATTCTAACAATTTCTGACAAGAAAATAATAAAATGAATTTAATATTTTCCTAGAGATAGATCTCAAACTATACAGCATGTATAAATTATATAATATACTCTAGAGTTTTCTACATCACTAATAAACTCTGCATCGAGGCGTTTCCATTACATTTTCTATAAACAGATTATTTTTAAATAATCTCTCTCCAAAGAGCTGTTTGCATCTCAATTGGATTTATTAAGAAAAATTGCATAAGCTTTCGTTTAAATACTAACCCATTTTTAATGGTAGAATTATAAAAATGTTCCTGTGTTGTAGTTACTATGAAATGAAAACTTTTAGGTTTAACAGTCCCTACCTAATATAATCATATTTATTCTTGCAAAAAGCATATTTAAAATAAAGTGGAGACAGTTTTAATTAAATTTTGGGGGGGGGGGGGGGGTAAATTTAACTCAGCTTTTATTCACTAAAATTGTATCACAAAAATTAAAGAATATGTAGGCTATAAAAATTTTGGATCTTCATAGTACATTCTGCGTAGCAGTTTACTAGTTAAATTGTATTTTATTGTTTATAACTAAATAAAATATGTTGTCAATATTTAATCATACAAGACGCTCTTTTGAAAGGGGGTATATAATATAATAACACAGTTTAATTGGGTTTGAATTTATTAAACTTCATGTTGAATACTGTAAGTGTAATCAGAATCAAATTAGATATACAAAATTCTAATTTAATATTGTGTCACTTTATTTTACCTGTGTGATCTATAAATTTATTAACCTTTGGAGTCATTTATATAGCAAGATGCAACTACACAACTATCACTGATAACGTTCTCTGAAACGCTCCACCATTGAATCCCGTTTCTGGAGTTATAACGGTTAGAGAAGGATTTTAATTATTTTAAAACACTCTCGGAGTTGAATAATACTAAGTAAAGCTAACTTAATTTATTGCAAAAACCAATAGAATAAATTTGTCAAAAATTAATTTAGAAAGCAGGATGAGCACCAATATGTGAGCAGGTAAAAGTAATTTCGTTGCATGTTTTGTTATTCAGAGGTTTTAAAGCTGTCATTTCCTAAAAATAAACTTAATTTTTTTTTCATATTTTATATCTGCTCATGGGCTTATTTTGAAGAAGCTTTTTCCCAACAGAAACCTTATAGAAGAATGTAAAATAAAAAAGATTATTTTTTTAATACAGAGCAGCTTAAGGAATTGTAACTTTCCGCTATTATGCTTTATAACAGTAATTTAATTGACTATTCAGATTATTCTTTTAGATTTTGATAACATTTTAAACATATTTTAACATTTTTGTGTTATTCTGATGCACATATAGAAATTTTTGTAGGATTTATAAAGTTTCTTTTCTGAAGAGTATATTGTCTACTAAATGTTTAGTGATTATAATTCATTTATTTCCAAACAAAAAACTTTTTTCTTAATATATGTTTATCATATTTTGACAGAAAAAAAGACTTCTTAAATGTGCACAATTATTCGTGCTTTTTAAAGTCTCATTTAAATGTAATAAATGTGTTTCCAACACTAAAATAAATTTTAAAAGGATTTCGTAATTGAATTCTTTGCACATAAAAATTCAACTTACTTCGTAAGGTTTTACTCACACAATAACTAGTTCCCAAAAGAGTTAAAATGCCCGGAAAAATATCCGGCATACAAGAAATCGGAAATTTTCTAGAAAATTATACCGTATATCTATCGACTGTAAATTTATTATTGTCTATTATTTGAATACCATTTTAAAATGCTATTCAAACATTTAATATGAATAAATAATTACAATTTCAACAAAGTCATTGCGCAGGAATAATTAGAACTTCAAATTTGCTTTACAGTTCAATGATAAAAGACATCGATTTGCCTTTCTGGGAAATAAATGATTACCAATAATTTTCCAAGAACCCCTCCCTTTTGCTGTTTAAAGAAAATGACTTAAAATAACTTTTAAATGAGTGCAGTATTCTCGCCATTCTCTTTCGTTCTCCGGGACAGGCACCCGAAGGCATTTTATTTCAGCTGCATCATACTATAAGGGAACATCTTTGTAAATTCTAGGAAAAATTTAACTGAGAGAGAAAGTAAATGACTCGAAAGCGCCATTCAGATCTTCTTTTAAAGCCTCTTTTATGAAAAGGGGTTTCACCATTTAATTCTTATGAGAACTCAATAATTTTTCTCGCACAGATCATATTGCTTTCTATTGTTTCGTTGTAAATAATTCTTAAGTTCACGAATGCAAACAATGTAATTTTTATTTTAATTACGTTAGCATTACAAGTCGTATCCTTTACGTTTGAGTTGGCCACACATCTACAGCAAGGCGTTAAGACTTTTACAGAAATACATGTTGTGGTTTGATTTGGGGTCCAGCTTCCAACTTTTTTGCTACACGAGTAAATATGGGTGGCGAATTGGGTATATTTAAAATATCCAACCTTTTTTAATGAAATTCCACAATCAGATTTCTTTTCTCCAATTTAGGAGATAAAAAGTGTTGTCTAAAATAATCCTCTAAAAATGAGCTTATTTTACGTTAATCAAAAACATCTATGGTGCACTTCTCTTTCTTGTTCTATGCATAGCAAATGTATCAAAGACATCAGTCTCGGTACTTAAATCTATTTAATTTGTTTTCCATTACTATTGTTAAGTTAGATTTGGCGCGATATGGTCTACATATTTTGCTACGCGAGGTTAATGAAACCGAAACTTACTGCATAAAGACGATTACGAACTTTAAATATCCCTGTTAGATTTGGGATTTGAACCTACGTACTTCAGTACTAAAGAGCAACATCCTACCCCTTTCTCAGTCGTCCAGCCGTATTATATTAAAAACTGTAACTATTAATAAAACCAAAAAAATGTTACTAATGCTATATTTAAATTTTAAAAAATTTCAAAATTCTTATGAAGAATTCTGATGAATATTACTAATAAATAACAGGACTAATTATATTATAATACCAATGTGTCACAGGAAAATATTTTGCTATGAAACGTGACTAATACTTTCTTATGCAATAAGAATACAGGAAATTTTATTTACAATCTGGTATTGATAAATTATCTAATGCAAAATTTGATTAAATCATTAAAAAGTGTAGATTATTATATGTAGATTCAATAATGTTTCAGTGATAATTTATTTTTGCTTTTAAGAAATTTCTTTTTACGAGAGCTGATATGCAACTTTCAAATCAAAGAAAAATAGTATTTATCAAACTGTACTTTTTAAATATTCCACACTAATTACAGAAACTTTTACTATTGATTTATACTCTCCCTTTTCAAAATAAATGCCATAAAAAAGTAAACGTTTTACAAATATTCCTTACAAAGTGGCACGTAATCCAGCTTTTCTTTAAACAAATATCCTGCTTCTCAAACATAAGAACTTTTTTGCATAGAATTTTTTAAAGATTTATCCTATTCTAAAAGTTTTATAAATATAAAATATATTAAGCTGTTATATAATTTTACACTTTTTCGAAAAAACATTTCATTAAGATTCGATTGAATAGCTTGTTTTTCTTAAAACAGTTCATTCAGATTATGCTCATTGAAGTAAAACAGTTTCCAGTACAGTACTCACATCATTTTCTTCAAATATTTAAGTAAGATTAATTTAAACTTCAACAATAAAATATATCTCTTTTATCATTTTCTCACTATTCTTCAAACAAAAAGTGAACCCAATTTTTTATCTGAATCTTCTAACATTCAAAGGGATTGTTGACTGTTTTGATAAAAAAAAATTAAATATAAAAATCCCTATTATTTAGTGCATTATCATGTTTCTTCTATTTTTATAATGTAAAATGAAGAACGTTGTGTTTCTTTTAAAATATTTGCTTTTAATGTTATTAGGGATAAATATCTATTATTCTTTTGGCCTCTCGCTAAATTTTTAAAAAAAATTCTGTGTTTTTCACACTATTAATTTATTTGAATTTTTTTTAATGATTTTTAAAAATTTAAGCGGGGAGTTTTTAAAACGTCCCAAAATAATATTTTAATTTTCTCTAAATACAAGCAAAAAAGCAACCGTTTTCACATCTAAGAAAATATCTGTATTTAATTTAGCATCATTCCTTGGAAGTCAAATCTCTATGCCTCACTGAACTTAATTTTACTTTTTTTTTTTACTTGTAAAATAAAGGCATCACTATGAAAGTCATACAATGATGGGTGAAAATTCATTTTCATTCCTTTGTGTTGAGTAAAATGAAGATTGACAGAGACTAGCAAATCTGTTCCCATGGTACCAGCCAAATTCCCGACACAATATAGATTCGCTTACGAAAGATTTTTAAAGAAAAACGAACTGTCTTTTAACGATTCGAGTTTTCTTCGTCACTCTAATGCCAAACTTTTAAAAGAAAGTTACCAATTCGTTTCTCTCTAAGAGTTTCATAAAGAGATATGCTTCACTTGCTGCTTCTGAAAGATATGGAATGAGTTGCAATGATCCCAGATTCCCAAGGGCAGTTACTTCGCGATCGTTACGAGTCTTTTCCATTTCTGTGGGTTCAAGCTTACCGTTGGATATTTTTTCTTTACTTTATAAATCATGATAACAGTTTATTCATATTTTAATGTTTATTATATGGATAGGCAGAAGTTAGAATATGCAATCGTACTAATATTTTGTGATTTTTGTTCCACAAACGACACAGCTGGTTATTACTCCAGATGCATGCCATTCTTGAACGGATTTATTTCTAATATGAAGTAATATCCAGAAGAGAAATGTTACTATGGTTTTGATTCTCTTAGAGACGTGAATGAATAGTAAACATTTAAATATATTATTATAAGCTATCTCACAGCAATTATTTGGGAATTCGTGATTTCTTTTTATTATGATGTGAGGAGGTCAGATCACTATTACCGTATTTGACTGCACGCATGTGAGCGAATTATTAATTAACCAGTGGTTATGTATAGTTCCCTGTCAATTCCTACACCTGAAAGTTTTGGTTATGCATTTACCTCACGGTGGTTCGAATTTAAATAATAAAAAAGAAGAGGTGAAAATAAACTGTTTGAAAACACCTGCTGGGTTAGATGGATTGAGTTCAGAACTTGAGAAGAAGTACCTTATTTTCGCACGTAAAGGGTCGCACCATCGTATAGTCCGCGGGCGCAAATTTTTACTTAAAAATTTCATAAATCATCAGATAGTCCACACCACTAAATAATCAGCAGACTATACAAGCAAAAATATGTATTTTAGTATGACAATGTTAAATCATTTTAAGAATAAAAACTAAGTATGGTAGAGTGTCGAAAATTATGGATTAGAGTCAATTAATTCCACCTTTAAAATCTGAAATAATTTCTTCTGCCATAGCCTCGGAGACGAATTTTAAAGGCAGAAACAGAGCCTACATTTCTCTGTTCGAGAACCCAGCTACGCAAATCGTCTTCTAATGCAGGCCATTGTATTTTTCCATGACAATTGGATCGCTTTTTTCTCATATTTTTAATGCTTCCTTTTGCTTGCGCCAATTTCTTACTCATTTCTCGTAGACCTTCTGAACTAATTTCAGCTTGAAATCAGCAGTAAAACTGCGGCGATATTTTAAAGACATAATGACTAACCAATATTACCACAAATCCAAAGTTTGAAAACAATACACTCTTTTACGAGTGATCCTCGGGGTGAAATGTCCTTCGACCCTCAACCTGAGATCTTGAACCCATCCACTCGGTGTTGTCAGTCAGAGCTGTAAATAGTGACCATCGATATTTTCCCGTTCTCCAGGACACAATTTAAGATTGCGCTGCTTGCTACAACTGATTCGTTTTGCTTTATGGGTTGTATTTTTTTATGACTTATTACCGATACGATACGATATATTCTTGCCATCTCGTGAGTAGTCCTTTAATTTACATTTGATCACCGGTCATTCGCGTGACGTGCTTATTTCCCCCTTCTTCCGATTTTGATGATATGAGCAATGAACAACCAGCAGACAATCCGCAGCTGAAGAAATTTTCTTTTTAAACACAGACAGTCCGTGGACTATACGTGCGAAATTACAGTAGTTGGTAAGAAAAAAACCAACATTAAAATGTCCTTAATGTCCCTCTCTGAAACTGCATTATTTTTAAGTATATTATGCTACTTTCTTTCTCATAAAAATTTACACGAATTCAATGGAGGGTATAAATCTGAAATTTGGAGCTTTAACTGAGGAAAGTGTCTGTAAATCAGAAAACGTTAAGGATCACATTACGACGAAATTGGAACAGGGTCTACAGTTGTAAAATTTTTCCTTTATGTTAATCCTCCATTCCGTTTTATGTAATATATTCGAATGTACTTAAACACTTTTAAGCTGTCGAAAATAAACATGTTCCATTTCGCATCACTAAAAGCACGTTTGTTTGATATCTGAAATTATCAATTACATGTAACGGGAAGCACTTCAGGATAACTGTGAAGAAAAAAAAGTAATTGTAGCATTTTAATGCGCATTTATAATAAGCATATACAGCAAAATGTCGAAATTAATAGAAGACAAACATAATTTATGAATAATTAAGGAAATGGTGTATCTTTTAAAGACTATAAAATCTTGAAACATCAAAGCTGATTTACTAAAGAAAATATCACTTAAAGGAAAATGATCCATGAAAATTCTATGCGAATTAAGTGCATTAATGCGCATTAACATTCGGGAAATACTTTACGAGTAAGTAGTAAAGTGTCACTGAAAAGAGTATCTAATTTCTACTATATTCATAAAGTTAATATCAGAATCGCAAAGTTAGTGTTTAAAATAAATTTTACCAAGGCAAATAAAATAAACGTACTAAATTGAAAAATATATAATAGTATGTTAAAGAAAATCTTATTCGGAATAAAAGTAGTTTATACTCAAATTGTCCTTATAAATAAGGAATCATAGGTATCATGCTATTTAATTTTCTTTCTGTAATTAACTTATGTTAATACAATGGTTATCTGGAAAACAGAATTGTATGGAGTTTAATGAAATTGGGTTTTCAAAGTCATGCCAAACACTGCACACTGTGCCGAAAACTGAAATCCGGAATATAACTAATAACAAAAGAGATAAGAGATAACTATATTTCCTGTGATGTATGAAGGCGCCAGAAAATGCTTAACTTTATATGTCACACATATTGATAGGTTGAAGAGGACACGAGTTGTAGATGTACGTAAATAGTGGCTAAGCCATTTAAGGCTTATGGGTGGTCCAGAAATGCAGATAAGTTACGAATAAAATTAAGCCGCCAGCAAAAAATGACATCACTTCCTCATGTTGGGTATTTATATCGTCCTAGATCAGACATCGGCAGAGTTTCATTGAAAATTAGGCTTCAAAAGAGAAAGCCTAATTTTCAATGAAACAATATAAACGAGGGTATCAGAGAGCCATTTATAATCATATACGCTATTGATACAATACACAGAAGCAGAAGTCTAAAAACCGCAAACACCTATGGAAAGAGGTAGATGTTTGTGACTCGCGTTTTGCGGCATGCAATTCGCGAGCCACGGTCAGCTAATTTCTGTCCTTGACGAATTTAATATCAGATTGTCTTATAGGATAGACCAGTGGTTGGCAAACTTATTAGCCAAAGAGCCAAATATGAACATTACAATTAAAAAAATGGGAGCCAAATCTGCTTGTTTAGTAAAATTATTATTAATATAATTACTATTATACTTATTTAGTAATAAAAATACTCCAAATATATTTTTATAAAGCCACCAGTACAAAATTATTAAATTGATGAAAATAAAAATTTAAAAAATTATTTAAAAAATACAATTTTATTAATATGTGTAACTGCAATAAAAAGAAAAAAAATTCCATCATCAAAATAACAAAACTTTTAATATGACTAAAAATAGAAAAAAATTCCAACATTTGCACAAATAGAATTTATCCAAAAATCGATTACAAATTTTGTACCGGAACCACAAACATATATAGCAGGTGTAATAAAATCGTATAAAAATACCTGTAAGATGTGCAGCTAGATTGAAAAATACAACTTTTTAATAAGACAATACAACGGCAGACACGGTAGATAAGACAAAAATGTTGTTCACCCTGCAACTGCTGGTCTGTGATGCCAATTTTTACCCCCCCCCCACTACTTTAGAAAAAGTATGAGCGCGCATGCTTGTGGTACCTTTGTATCACACCGGAGTACGCCGAAAACATACGAACAATTTCAGCCGGTAGCTTGTACATGGTTTGTGTTTAAGTTTACGAAAACTAATAAAATTAAACTCGATGTTCGTTACGTATTTTTACAACGATATAAAACTTTAATTACCTATCTGTCTTTTAACTTAAAAAATTATACATGTTCTCGATTTATAGAAGAATTTTTATATATCAAAATAAGATGTAATTTTTTTCTTACCAAGTTTATTTTAAAGGAAAATATTATTACGACTTCCTTAGATATTTGTGTCAGAACCGCACTTAAGGAGCCAAAGAGCCACATGCGGCTCTGGAGCCGCACTTTGCCGACCACTGGGATAGACGATTAGAGAAGAATGAAGGGAAATCACAAACCTGATAAAAAGTGATAATTAAAGAAATTAACCAAGAGTGACAAAATGATCCTTTTATTTCACTAAAACTCTTTGCAAATCACACTGACAAACTGGTCAATCATTTTGTAGTTACACCGCTCCAACTGGGATATGGCACACATATACATATTACATACGTAGTGAGAAATCACGCGTAAGAATTTCTCTATAAATTAGTTATACCTAAGAACACAGATATTAAAATATTACGGTATTCTTTAATCAGGTTAGTTTTGATAGAAGTTGATAAATTTGTCCCAGTTTGTATTTCAAAGTCCAGCGTTTTTCTTTAGCACTTGACTCTATTAATTTTTTAAATGCAAAAAGTAAGCAATCTGAACAGAATAGGTGTGTCACTAATATATATATGAGATAGAATTTTTCTGCTCTATCTGAAAGATTGTTAATTACTGCGCGTAAAGAAATCAACTAACAACGTTTTCAAATCGTGCTTTTCATGTGAAATTCAAGTTTTCAGGCATCATTTCGTTAATGATCCCTCTTTAATGATACATTAATCGCACGAATGTGGCGTCATTGATCCAATCTTCTGCAGCTTATCATTAATTTGTTTCGAGAATGTAGAAGGTGACTTTTCTAATTCCTGCATTTATGATTACATATAAATCAATTTTTCCCTTAAAATATTTCTGACTATCATTGTTCTTCGAATGCACTGATGAACGCCACATCTAATAACAAGCTTCAATCTTTTTTTAAATGTATACTATAACTAGGATTTTTAAACTTACATTATTCCAATTATATTTATTTTGAAATGCTTCATTAATAAATACTTCAGACAGTTCAAATATATAGTTTCTTCATAAAAAATAAAATATTTAAAAAATACTTACATTTAAGAGTTTACCTCTGATAGTGGGAGAAACAGTTTTGCTTAAATTTCCCTAAAAGTTTTAAAGTCTAATTGTTTAAAACTATTTAGATATTACAATTTTACTCCTTTAGACTTCAAATGATTTGCTAGAAAAATTTATGTAAAACTACTTTTTCTGTTACATTCACTTGAAATATATGTCGCTAAGCGTTTACGTGTCTTTGAAATAACAAAAAAAAAAAAATGAAAATGCTTTATTACTTTATATCATAGAATGGTTTGAGAATACTTGTAAATGTGTTTCATATTGTATTGAACCATCTAGAAAACTTACAAAATTCAAATTCTTTATATGTTTATGTTACTTTTAATGTTATTTTTTAAAACATTCCGCTAATCAAGAATTGTTAGGAGTTCCATAGTGTTGTACGAAATTCAAATAATTTTAAAATTTTTAACTACTAAGTAAGTTATTGCAGCCATTTTATGATATGGAGACATCTTATAAAAAAAGTAAAAAAGTTGTTTTGGAAAGTTGTTATTCTTTTGATTAAGCATTGTCATACTATCTGCATAAAAGGGACAACATTTAATAAAATTACTATAAAATTAAGTAAATGTTACTTAAATTAGAGTTTAAAATTAGAAAAATTTGAGAGCACTAATGTTTTTATAGTTATCAGATTATCTTCATAATGTAAATCTATAAATAATTAATGTATTTTTATTCTGACATTTATTATTTTTCCTAACAGAAACTTTTAAAGTACTTTTTAAATCTATTAATTTGAAAAATCATTTTTAGACGATTTCAGAGAGTATTATCATTATATAATTCAGCTTATACACCCGAAAAAATTCTATAAAACATAATATAAAAGTGGTGTATATTAAAATATTAATATTTTATTTTAAAAAGTACTAATCTTTTTTTTTTAGTATCAATTTTCTTTGTTTTACAACTTTAAATGAACAAATAATATTTTCTACATTGTTTAAAAAAAAAGGTTTATTGTAACTTTTTTTATTTCTTACTAGCTTTAAACAATAAATTTCTAAAATGTTTTATCTAATATAAAGTATTGCATAATAGTTATAACTTTTAATAGCTAATTTTTCAATTATTTTGGTAGTTGTTTTTGTAAAATATGTATTAAGATATTACATTTTGTAGTGTTATATTTTGCTTTGATTTCTTTGAGCTTGGTTAAATGCGAGAGAGAAAGTCAATGAAAGGAGAATGACTTATCGTTCCTATTATTGGCTTATCATTGACATGAAAAACATTTGAAAGCACTCAGGCTTTTTTCGTTTATTTTAAGCTACATTGATATTAAACATTATAGTGATCTCTTTATACAAAAAAGCTAAAAAAAATGCAACTATATCTAAATGTAACTAATATTAATCCATACCAAATGTATTTAAAAACATATACGACATCGTACTAGATATTTTTACATTGCTATTTACATTACTTTTAAAACAATTGTATTTTCATAGTTAAAAACGCCTTCTCAAAGATATCGATATGTGCAATAACAGTTTTTGCCTTTGATCATTAAAATCATTATGTTTGCTTATTTCTTAAGCTTGTGTCACCATTCAATAGAAAACAAAACCTAAAATTAAAAAAAGCTTTATTTGATTCAACCACAAAGTGCAAAAGTTACACTTTCATTAGGTTGCTATGAATTTTAAAACACTATAAATATGCTACACAACAATTTCTAGACGTATATTTCATGGCAGATATTCGACGAAAAGTGTACTAGTTGCAGTTCATATTTCTCAAAGGTACTGGATTGTTTCTTTGCAACATCATTCTCCTCTGCTAAAGCAATGGAAACGGGAGATTCTAATTGGACAATTCATTTTCAAAACATGTCCTATACCCATTCATTATATTTTATTTCTTTCAATCTGTAAAATGGTTTGAACCATAAATACGATTTTAGACAGAAGAGAAAACGGAAAATATATATTATAAATATTATGTTCTAACATTACAGCGGGTATATTCATTGTTGAAGGTACTGGAAAGCTTCTAAATAAAAACTAACATGTTTTACGAATTATAGTTTAAAATCATATTAGCCGGGGAAACATAGGCATCCTCATTTAAATACCAATTGTATATTTAGGAATAAAATACTACATTTTAAATTATGTAGAGTTGTTATTAAAAATTTTTTACATCAAAAATTAGTTTTTAAAACGAAGTTCTTTCTAGGAAAAATTATTTGCCCCATATTTTAATAATATCTTCAGGTAAATTGCAGTCTTATTTTATTAATATAAATGATTCTTTCTATATAAAAGAATTTCTCTAAATCTCTATCATTTCTGGAAGAAACAAGTTTCTTATATTTAACATTTTTACGTTAATCTGTTAGCCTAGCAATCAAATTTAGTTTTCAATAAAAATTCGATTAGTGTTTGCTTTCCTTCTTGTTTGTTGATAAACTTACTGACGTCATTCGTATGTCTTTTTGACTGGACAAATAAAAGTCTAGAATGTATCGATTTCAGAGAAAAATATTTATCTTTAAACCGATTCAATTTATTTTGATTAGAGCAATTTAGAGCTCTCCGTCTTTATTGCATGTATTAAGAGACATTCATTACACATTTTATATTTATGTTAAAAATAACAATATTGAACTTTATATCTGTAGAGTAACAAATATATTTGTGACTCCTAATATAAAGAAAAAATGTAACGAAAATAATATTTTCCTTTCTTTTAGACCTAAAAATACAAATGCTTTCCTTATGCAATTACATCAAAGAGTTTTAAATTATAAAAAAGTATTTGTACAAAGTCTTATAGTAACATAAGATTTAATTCTTTTCTAGGTACCTTCCAGCGTGAAAATAATTTGTATTTAAACATGCCTTTTCACCTGAAAATAGAGATAGCAACTAAATAATTCTAACATCACGCAGTTTAACATGTTTGCGCATTTTTTTTTTTTTTTGTATTTCCAAAGCTTGAAACAAAATAAAAAAATCTAAGCACTGACTGAAATTTTTATCCTGAAAAGTACTCTTTTTCGTCTTGCTTGTAAGTTTTTGTGTTATTTTCTTTCTCTTTTAAAAATTTTATTGCATTATTTTTCCTTAACTGAGACTGGTTTTGCTGAATTTAAACCTTCATATGCTCAAATAATAGTTTTCTCCATACTTAATATCTTCATACCAGGAGCCGAACGATGGCCGAATGCTTACGATGCTACTCCGCTACGGGAGGTCATGGGTTCGAATCCCGTTTCTAGCATGGATTTTTGTATCCTTAGGAATTGGCGTAAGACAGCAATTCCCTGTCTCAGTATCTGTCGTGTAACAAAAGAGTAGAGCACAGCACTCTAAATAAAACCTAGTGCCAGGCATAAAATACGTATCATATACGTATATTTGACTTCGGGCTAGTCTAGTAAAGGAATTGATCTCCGATATGGCAGTCTTTATTTTTTATGCATTTTTGAAGAAACACTACCAAACTTATCCTTAACTCTTCAGTATTTGAGCCGTAATTTGTACCTCAGCTTTCAAACTTACAAAAATATATATAATGGATCATTATATTAATCCATTGTGAAAATAGCCTCATAAATGTACAGACTGGGATAAAGTTGAAAAACAATTTTTAGTATCAAATAACTTGAATTCAAAGGCATGATAACGTTCTACCCATAACTTTTTCGTTTAACATGTATCAGATTCGATGCCACATTAAGAAAAAGTATGACACACTTTACAACACAGCGTATCAATCTACATAGTTAGTCATTAATTAATTTTTCAGTCCCTGGTGTAAAAATTGCTTTTTGCTTAAAAGGAAAACCAGTTATATAATATAGCAAGATAAAGTCAAAGCCCATGGCCTTTGAACGTATAAAAGTCTAAATTACTTTATTTAATGAGGAGTCTAGCATAAAAACTACAAAAAGGTATCAGAAAACATATTCTACACACCAAACGTAGTTTTGGAAAAGACTATTCACTATATTTACTATTATTCACCTTTCAATAAACCTGTTTTCAAAGTTCCAATAGATCAAGAAGTGTCCCCAAAATTTACAAAGCGAACACAGTTCCGTAGGCATTATGTCAATAACTTTGCATTTAACTTACGGCCTTTACGTCGAGAAATGAATGTAACTTATTTTAAAAAACCTGTGTTATACGATACCTTAAAAAAGAGAAAAAGAAAGGAGTTAGGCTCCAAACAACACTCCATTCACTATTGACAGGTGTTTCTATTAAAATCTGAGCAGAGGGAGTTTTCAATGAAAATTTAAAAAATAAAGTTACCAACAACACTCTTTGTTACGATACTTTACTTCACTCTATCTGCCCACAGGACCCAGAAATAACTTTTCTCTGAGACTACTAAATTTAATAGGTTAAAGAATAAGAAATCTGTATAAAAAAAATGTTTATATGAAATTATAGATAGCAACAAAACAGGGTTAATGAACTAGGAAGTTTGCACTTAATATATTAAGATAATATATAATATATATTTTCTTTGAAACAATTGCATGAATATGTCATTGGATTATTATTTACGTAGACTCTTTGTGAACTAAAAAATTAATTTTAACTTTAAAATCTGGATCAAAACTTTTCTTTTGACTCTATTTTCTTCAAACCTTCAAATATATCTCTTCAGTGACACAAAACTAAATTATTCAGTATTCATAAAAATGTTAGAAATCTTGTTCTCTTCATTTTGGATAAGCCTTAAAGTAAAAAAGCCTTAAAAATAGTATCTTTTATGAGACATGTAAAAAATATGAATATAGAAATTTTAAACCTTAAATTGAAATTATTGCAAGAACCATCTTAATGCACATTTGTCTCTTTGTTGTAACTAATCCTAATACCAAACTAAATTTTTAATTCTCGTTAAATAAAAAATAATTCTGCAGTTGTTTCATCTTAAAAATTAGTACTATTGATTTTACCATAAAATGTATAGTCATCCTTAACAGCACCAAAATATCTTTAAAATGTATTTTTTAGTAAAAAAAAAATAGCAAAATAGTGTAAGAAAAAGTTCATATACAATTACAGTTAAGCAATATCTGACATGAAAAGAAGTACTTAAAAATTTCCTTTTTAAGGCATTATGCCTATAAGCAATAATGCGTTTTTATTATATGTATTTTACAGTTAAGTACTACGTGACATACAAAGTAATAGGTAGGAAAGAAAAGTAATTATTTGTAATAATTTCAAAGAAACCTTAGTTTAATGTTTTATTCGCCAAGAAGCTAAATTTATTTTCTTGTAAGTGATACTCATATGAAACTGTTAATATTACTTAATTATATTTACACATGCGAAAAATTAGGCAGTGCTAAATATAAATTTCTTGCGGGTTTTGAAAATATTTTAATCTCTAATTACCTAACACCAGTAAAATTAATGTCAATAAAATTTGTTACAATTTAAATTAAATACACAGAGGATTAACTTTTAGATTGAAAATTTTCTAAATACTAACAAGCAACATTTCAATAGATTAGAATATATCATAAACCGCTCTGAAAAATAGCAGGTATCAGTATGTCAACATAAATAAAACTTAGAAGCTCTAGTGTTAAGAGACTTCCTGAAGATGTGATAATTATTGTATAAGTTAATCTACCTTTTCACTGTTTTCTTGTAGTAAATTTGTGTTTCAAATTTTAATTTTTAAAGTATTATTTCTCTTCAAACGATCTATAGAGAAACTGAAACTGCCAAGTTTATGAAATTCATTAAAAATATGATATGCCGATTAATCACCACTGCGTTCATACATCAATGTCCTTAACATTCAGTCTGTATCATCGTATAACAGTGTTAGTTATTTCACAAAACAATTTCAGTAGTTTGCAATGACACTTATTTTAATGTGTTAACCTTCAAAACGTACTTAAAAGAGTGATGCTAAATTTGTGAGCTTCTGTTTAGCATTATGAATTCTAGGAGGATTTTTTTGAGCGCGATTCAACTGGGAAACATCTAATTTTTAGAGGTTTCACAGTACTACAGTACTACCATACTCTAGAGCTATTTAATTTGGTTTATTTACATTTTTAGGGTAGCACAGAACTATTTTTCCGGAAGTAGTCTGAAAAATAGGATTCTGTCTTTCGGTACCAAAGCCCATGCTTTTGAATACTATGGGAATAGATGCCTCTGTCTGTTCAGACTAGGCTTTAAGCAGTAGGTCAGATCTAATAGACTATTCATTGTAACCGATCTGTTTCTTTTGGACCAGATTCAATTCACATGCGCATCTCTCGTATCTCACCATTCGTATGCAAATTTGAGGAGGTAAGCAAATTTTAGGTTTGGTTTGATTCACTTTGGAACGCTATGGTCTACTATTGCAACACGAGGGCTAATAAGGACCTGCTGCTTAAAACAGGGATATTCTGAACGGTTAAGAACATCCCTGTCTCAATGGGATTCGAACCTACCGGAGATCATGGGCTCCCACTGTGGCATGGATGCTCGTAGCCGTTCAGAATTGGCTTTAAGCTGTAGTTCCCGACCTTATTAGTCCTAGTGTTGCAATAGTAGACCGCAGAGCTCCAAACTAAACCAAATCAAACCCGAAACTTGCTTATACCTTTCAAACTTGCGGACGGAGAGTGAGATACGAAAGATACGCGTTTGACTTGAATCTGGCCCCTGAACTATCATTTCCCTACAAATGGTCTATAAGAATTAAGGCTATTCATTAGTTAAAAGTTCTTTCTGAAAACTATTGTTCTTTACCAACAATCCACTAATACCACAAACCTTTGAAAAATATATTTGGACTCTAGAACAAGTATATTAATCAAATTTAAAAAAGTTATCTCCAAAAGTTCTCACGGATGATTCCATATATCAATGTTAAATATAAACTTCGCGATAGAGAAATATAGTGTTAATTCAGATGCGTTTAAAATCCCTCGGGAAAGCTCTTAGTAGCAGTAGAATATAATGGCTTGAATATTTAATTCTCTTGGGATAAGAGACAACTTTTGTCAGCATGGGTTATAATAGGCCATTTGCGTTTATTGGATTTCCTGAACTTACTGAAGTACTAGCATTTATAATGCATCGGCATTTCCAGCCTAGATAATTAATCCTCATTAAAACGTGTATAACGTATGAAGAGTTTTAGATTACCATTCATTGCAAATACTTAAACGCTTATTTAGCTGACTGTGCTCTTAATATCAAGGCTGAGTTTTAAAAATACATGTTTCACTTGAATTTGATTTACTATTTTTGCAACAAAAAAAAATGGATTTATAAATTTAAGCTTTTTTTTACTTTCTTCAGATAATTTTATCAATCATTGTCCAAAGAAATTCGTGTTTATTTTAAATGCCTTCAAAAAGATCATTTGACATATTTTTATTTAAAATCTATTATATTGTTCTGAGCTACGGATTACGGTGTAGAGTTATCCCACATAGTAATCAGCAGACATTATAAATTGTTAATTCCATACAACAGTTTCAAAAATTTTGAAATAGCCAAATCCCAAAAACTAAACATAATAACAACAACAAAACTTTCCGCACAATGAAATTTGCTTTGTCTCGAAGCATAAACGGAAATGATTCCACAGTGGGATCTGCAGTTTATCGCTTCTAACACAATACCCACTTACTCAATTTGCGATAGCCTCTGTTTATAGATTTTCAGATAGTTGTAAAACACTCTGCAAAACACATGTTCTGCATCTTGCTCGAACTTCCTATTGCTGTATGATTTGTCTCGGAAAATTTGCCAACTTTGTTACTAAGATATTAAACTTGAAGCCAAACGTCGCCTAAGTCCAAAATGAGAGATACATAGACAAGCGTGTTGATTTCTTTACTGTAACACTCCATTTGATCTCCCGATTAACGTTCGGGAAGTTATGCCTTTATAAATACACGATTTATAACATTATCTTTAATTAAATAATTGTAATATTTTCTTCATAGTTCTGATATATCACCTCAGAGATCAGATTTACCTTTATATTTGCATCTCTAGATGAATTTTAAAGGGAAGTTAAAATTACTACAATAACTGTTGTTAGACTTTTGCAGGAGTAACAAATTGTTACGGAAAACTTTAAATAAGCTGCCCAAAGTGATCAGTTTTAACGTATATACAGCTCATTTCATTTGTGTACATTAATATTTTCTATATTTGATTGATATATTGTAACTTGTATCCCTAATATAAAACTAGCTCATTTGAATTTGCTCTCAATACAGTTTTATAGACTTTTAATTCAATATCATACCATATAAAACAGGTATTAAAACAGATTTTCTTTTTTATTAATATCCAAATAATCTGTAATTCAGACAATAAAAAAATATTTTTTAATTTCAGAAATATCGATGATTATATATAACTATATATCCAAGGAGGATTTTGTCATGAGATAAAAATTATACCTTTAATGTATCTAAATTTACCACAAATTTAGTTTTTTAAATTCAGGCTATTTATAAGCCCACTTTGATGTATTAACCCTTTTGTAAAATTTAACTAAGTATAAAATTGCCATAACTACTTACTCTTTATTTAAATTAAAGTTTAAATTAAGAAAAATGCAACGTAAATTGCCTTTAAAACCCCAGGTTGCACAGCCTCTACATTTTATTTCCGCCTACAAATACAATGTCGTTTACCCCTCATTTTTAATCCTTAATTGCCCTAGTAAAATCCACTTACGTTAATACTTTAAATTTACTTCTAATTGCGCTGTTGTAACTCATTGTTGTAAACATTTTTGCGCATTTTAAACATAATTCTGAGAATTCAAGCATTATCTGTTTTATGTATTTTTTAACAAACTGCACTTTTTTCTGGAATTCTCTGGACTCCACTAAAGCAATAAAAGGTTAAGTAAATTAACTAGATAAGAAAATAACCCATTTTCTAAAATATCTTGTTATTAATAGCATTAAAAGTCATTGAATGGATCAGAGTAGTTCTCTCGAACAAAATACTCGACATCATTAACTCAGCAATACTCAAGCCATAGGTCAAGGTAGCTTAGTCAGCAAAGGGAGCGATCTGGTAATTGAAAGGTTCGGGGTTCGAGCCAGCCTAAAGTCCGCCGAGTTAGTTAAAAGAAACAGAGGAAAGTAAAATATGGTCGTTGTCACAATGACCTCCAAGTTTCTGAAGGTCTTTTGCTTAGTCCTTGCTTCTGTATTAGGAGGACCCACTTAAAGCCAAGTCATTTTCACCCTAGCGGTGATCTTCATAAAAACGGAACACGCACCCCTTACCTTAATTTGAGTATCCTAAGCCACACGTCCTTGGATTTTCCAAGAGATATAACGACACTTATGGTTGCAACACAAAACTTAAGTGTACTTTTTTTTTTTTTTTTTTTTTTTTTATACTAAAGTTTATTTTTTTTTCCTACTTAACTTTTATCACTATAACTTACATAAAAAATCTCTTCTTATTAATGAACATGACAGAAAAAATATTTTAACAAGGAAACTTAATCCCCAAACGAAAACAAGTTGAGTATGTCATACTCGATGAAAGTTCTCACTGGTTAATTGTGGTGATCGACATACTCGTGCATCCTAGTTTTAAAATTATTGAAAAATATTGTCTATCGATATTTAAGCTGTAAATTAGCTGAATAACTAGATTATCTGTTTATAAATCAGTTTATAAATCTTAACAGTATTCTTTTATGTAGCAATTTCTAAACGTTGTTTATGCTTACGCGTACTATCGTATTAATCATATTGAGAAAAGCTCAATATGGTGGAATTTCCAAACACGTGACTTTTACTACTTCCATCGCAAAAAGAATAAAAATGAGCGAACTAAAATGCTTATTGGGTATCTCAACCTTGAATAGAAATATATTTACGTGAAGGAGAGATTACGTGAAGGAATCATTCCTAATTCATCTATTCAATCAAATGACCCATACTCAGAAGGATGAGTAAGAACTGTCTGAATAACAGAAAGTGATGCGACTTGGACTGGGGCCAGACTGTAGACTCCATGCCAACATCGGAATTCATACCCATGGACTCTAACTCCGTACTTCAGAGCACTACCGATCATCCAGCAGAAGATCTAAACAGAACGTGGTAGAAAGACAAAGGAAATCCATGTATATATTTTTTGAAGAGAGAACAAGCACATTACTGAAAATTGTAGTTAAGTATGAAGTACTGAATATTTCAAGGAATGCATAAGAACAATATTTATTTAAAATTATTTTGCCTTAGCAATGTGGAAAAATTTTGTTTCATTTAATTTGCTTGTATGTGTCTACCAGCTACTCCTTGAATGTTATTTTTCTGCGTTTTCATTTTTTTAACAGGATACATATATTTAATGTAATAGAGGGCTATATTTTTTATTATATGTACTTCTATAACATATAGTTTTTTAAAAACGTATATTGTAACTATTTCATGAAAAGTCTGTAAATGGTTAACCTCATTGAAATACAAATAGTGGTCGATATTTAATAATACTCTACAACCCGTAGGGCCAACGTTTCGTTAAAATACAATGCCATAAAATAACTTGTATCATTAACCTATAAATCAAAATTAATCAAAAGCCGAGATATAACAGAAAAAACTTATGAAATATTAATAATTATTATATATTTGATTAATCTAATATTTTTGAATTTTTAGAACTCCATTCTTTAAAAGTCCTGATCTATAATTTACAGAACTGAGTAACATTAAGGTAAACTTACATATGAAATATAGCTTAAATTGTAATGGTAATAAAAAGAGCACAAAATCCTGTTACACCAGTACAGTAAATATAAACTCTTAACATCTTACTAGATTTTATAAAAACTCACCTACATACCGTTAGTCTTTTGAAAATCCTCCTAAAAGTATCAAATGATATTTTAAATAGCTATTGATGCCATGACAGTGAAAAATATTTCTGGAAACAACAAGACATCTAAAATTTGTAATATCATTTTTTGAAAAGTGTTTTTGACATATTTTAAGATAAAAACAAAAAGAGCATTCCAGTGTCTTATATTTTGTACATGAAAATTTTTTTCATATTTCTCATTTTAAAAATATGATTAAACGAAAGTGACACACTGAGGGTCAGTGTCAAAATGTTCGTAAAGTGTAAAACTCCCTAAATACTTTGGAAGAAGAGTTTTGATTAAATTTCACTAGCTAGTTTTATATTCACCAAATTACCGTAATACGAAACAGTATTAAAGGCAGTTGACACTTTTTTAGATATTTTGTGTGACACAACACAAATAATATTTAAGTTTTCATTTCTAGGTTGCTATATATATTTTTTTTCTTTACTTCAACTATTGAACAGCTATTTAGAAATTTTTATAACGTTCATATACATAAAAAAGAATTTTTCTAGCATTTATTTTATTCGCATTCATTATTTTATCTTTAAAAGTATACTTGCTTTTAACTAATCTTAATATACATAAAGTCTTCTATATAAGCATAAATGTATACATACATATCTACTTAACAAGACATGTAAATTTATATACCTCTCATGGAAATGGAAATCATCTTTCTATTTGAAGTCGTATGACTTTTATATGGGTACAACACCAGACAACCAACCACGTCATATAAATCTATACATTCCTTTAAAATATATTCAACGGTAAATTCTGCAAAATAAATCAGAGCAAAACAGTACTTTTTAAGAAAACAAAAGATTTTTAAGCCTTTAAGCTTTAACTGGAAGCTCTGCACAGGAAAAGAATTGTTACCTAAAAGTATTTTCGTTCATTTTGTTCTCTTCATATGAATAGTCAACTTATTTATCTGAAACTGCATATACATTACTTCATATGCCTTTATTATTACTGAGGAAGTATGCCATGCCAGTTTATATCAGTTAAAGAAATTAGATTATTTCTGGATCTCAAAGTCGTAGAATAATAAAAACATTTTAAATTACTAAAAACATATAGTTTCAGTAGAGGTACTAATAAGATGTTCTGTCTAAATAAATAAATTATACAGTAAATAGAAAGTAAATTTCAGCAAAACAATGGGGAAAATTGTAGCATGAAGGTATTAAAACTCGTTTTTTAAGGAAGTAAATTCGGTACTATGTTGGTTTACAATCCACTGTGGATATATTCTAAAAAAAAATACTTCAGAAGTGGAAATGAGTAGAATTATTGAATATTCTGTTCATCTTGACGCCAACAACATCGTCAGATCCTGACACACAAACTTCATAAGTTGAACTTGTGTTGTGAAAGAGCAAAGAGTTATCAAATCTTTAGACTACAACTTACGTATACAACTTATTAATTTTAAAACAGTCGTACAGTCATTTCAACTGTTACCGTTAGGATCATATATGTCGGCACTATTTAGTTTGAGTATAACTAGCAAGAACTTGAATATATATTTTCATTTCTAAACAATATGCTTCGATTTCTGTCTTCGATATTGTAATCCAGTTCTATATTGAAAACACGTGTGACACGATTAACATATTTAAAACCCCAGTCAGAAATACTAAAGAATTGACAGAAATAAAATATTATTGAATAGAATGAAAGAAGTATACAACCAATTATACGCTCTCTACCCATTCATTCAACTAGTATCAGGTTTAATATTTCATTAAAATAATATGTGAAAACAGAAGATATTTTCTGTTATGATCTGTTAACTAAAATCATATATAAAATATTATAAAAAATTTAATAAAATGTAATAAAATGTATGTGTCCTCCCTCATTCATCTTCATCTTTAGGTACCATAAACGCTTCTATGTTGATTGCAAGTATGGGTTAAGTCTATCTGTCTCAGAAGTGACAAGATGAGATGATGACCAAACTGGTAGGTTTGGTTTGGTTTAGTTTGGAGCACTACAGAGTACCGTTTTGCTACTAGAGGGCTAATGAGAGGTAAACTGCTTAAAGCCCGTCCCAAACTTCTATGAACATCTATGCTCTCAGCTGGATTAGAACCCGTGAATGCAAATCCCATTTGGCAATTGTTTAGCCAAAATTGGAAGAACATTACCTTTTGGTATGAGAGACCATGGGTTAGAATTTCTTTAGTGAATGGAACCTAGAATTCGACATCTTTTGGCACAAATCCATAACACCATTCCATAAAAATCCTCAGTTTTACATTTTCAATTCCATTATGGCGAAAGTAATGTCCACCGTGTGAATTTTGCCGATTCAAGAGTCGTCGATTTCTTTCTTTTTTCCTTTCTTTTTCCCTTTCTTTCTTCCTTCCTTTCTTTCTTTCTTTTTTTTATATTCATTATCCGTCCCCCCATCACCATCTCCCCTCATTCTCCGTTCCCCCATCACCCTCTCTCACTCCCTCCATCTCTCTACATATATAGTTGCCCTGTAATATAAATATATATACATATTACAGAGCAACTACTCCATCGAAAATACAGAGAATATAAAATTTTATGACATTTTCAATGCAGAGTAGTTGCCCTGTAATGACTGTAGGGCCCTGTAATATTATATATATATATATATATATATATATATATATATATATATATATATATATATATATATATATATATATATATATATATATATATATATATATGTATGTATGTATGTATGTATGTATGTATGTATGTATATATCTTTATGTATAAGATTCTTCTGCCCGTATGTTTGTAATAGAACTCCTCCTAAACGGTTGATTTTGATGAAATTTTATGTATGTAATTAAGTTGATTCAAGAATGATTTAAATTCACAATTTGATCAGATAGAAAATGTTTTTTATTAAATATCCATAATTCTGCACTTATTGAGATTATTATAATGCCGCTTGAAACCCTTCACTGCCAACTGTGGCGCAATGGTCAGCTAACGGGCTTCAGTATGAGAAGTCCCAGGATCAAATCCCCGTACATACGATAGAGGAATTTTAATTTAATGTAATTACATTTGTGATGATTGTACGCGTTGTGACGTCAAGTATTTTTTAAATATAATTTTTTTCTTACTTTTCCATGAAAACAGTCCAATTTATTTAAAAAATTTCACAATTTTTGGATTTCCAGCATTAAAACTGGACAACGTCTGTCGGGTCTTCTAGCATATATATATATATATATATATATATATATATATATATATATATATATATATATATATATATATATATATATATATATATATATATATATATATATATATATATATATATATATATATATTACTGGGAATTACAGGGCAACTACTCTGCACTTAAAATGTCACAAGAATAAAACATCTTTCAATGATTTCAAACCACAGAAGTGAGCACGTGATTTTGTTCTCAGGAGACTAAAGATTGTTCAACCCTTTTTGGGAGACAAGAGTGAAACTTGATTATACAATGTAGCTCGAAAAACACACTGTTCTGCAGTTAGTTTGTTACTGCAGAGAAACAAATTTCTTGGATAGCTGAAAATTTGCCAAGTGAACAGAAAATATAATCCAGAGTTAGCCCATTTTTGATAGACTGGTAGAAAGAACTTAAGTCTGAGAACACTCCTATATCTGAACTATGAAAGAACTTATATATCTTAGAAACAATAATTTTAATGTATTACATTTATATATATGTGTGTATGTGTGTATTTGAAATCATGCGCGTATTATGTGTAGAATTGGATTGGGTATGCTACAAGTTATAGTCAATAAATTTATTATGTCTCTTAAATTTGAGGCAAAATCTTTTTAATAAGACTTTTCAAATATTTTTAATAAATGGTGAATTTTATTAAATATGTAATGAATAAAATTTGATTTCATTATATTTTATCATTGAAAAGAAATTTCACTTTGTTTCGTACATTTTATTTTGATTAAATTTTAATTTTTCCTTCTTATCAACGAACTGGCATTAAAAAAGAAAGTTATATTTTTTTTAAGTTCATTAATACTTCTGAGTTAAAGTAGTGCTGAATAATAATTTCTTTGTTAAATAAGAATTTTAGTTTATGAAAAAATATTTTAATGAATATTTTTCCCACTGACGTAAAATCCTCGTTATCCAAAGGGAAAAAATACATGATTATTTTTAAATTAGATATAAAATTATGAGGGTAATAGAAAGGGAAAACGTATCATCGTTTTTTTTTAATTAAGAAAGGTAATTCCATGATTTTTCATTCATCACAATATCCTTAAATCTAAGTTTCTTAAACAAATGGTAACTATTTTTTCCAAGATAAATATTCCTTTCTCGATTTTCATTCTAAAAGTACTAAGATTGTAATGGGGCATTTGTTAAAATCGAAATGAAATATCTTTTATACCAATATATCGCCGTTGAGCTTTCGAAACCAGTAATGTGAAATGAAGACAATTTTGCATGTGAGAGAAAATTTATTTACTTATATGAATAAGAAAAAAATTAATGTACAATCAACAATAATTTTAATTTCAACAATAATTTTTTATTCACATAACATTACAATATCAACTTATGGAATACAATATGAAATACAATAAATATATGGAGATTAGTTGTCTTAGTGCTTACAATGAGTTCATATTTTAGTATTGTTTAGTTTACAGTAATAAGATTTCATTTAAATAATATTATAGTTTATTCATCATTAACTTAGCTAACTTCGAGGAACAATTCAGAGTTTTCTGCTTCTTATAATGCTTTCTTATATATATCTGCTTCTTATAATTTTCAGAAAACACTGCACATAGTAGGTTTTCCAGGCACAACAACTGTACCGAAGTACTTTCCCACGACGGTCAGCACGTGCATGCACAGCTGTGGAAGAAATTTCCAAGAAGAATTTAGGTGCAGTTGTTGACTTTTAGTTACCCCTGCGGAGGAGTTACAGATCGCGGAATGGCACAAGCGTAAAAGTCAAGCTCTCACAGAGATATAACCGTGAGTTATTGGAGCAGGTGTTAAAGAATAATGTCAGCTTTCACAAAAGAGGCTATTTTAATGAGCCCATCTGCACGCCCGAAGGAAGTGCAGATGTAAGAAAATTTCACCAACAAGCGAATGAAAAAAAAAAAAAAAAAAAAAAAATGGGGCGTCAAAACCGAGGTGAAGAGTTGGGTAAAAGAGTGAAGAAAGAGAAGTCTAGGTCAAGATTGAAGAGTTGCTGGACATCCAGAGAGCCCGGACCAGCAATCGAGTCCCGAATCCACAGCCAACATAGACGTACAGCAAAATAACGGCCGCTACGCCAGTACTGACGCCCTTTACGCCCGAAGTCCTGCACCGCCGTACAGCCTGATGAAAGCCCCAGCCTGCTTTCCTGTAGTGTCTGGAGGTAAACAGATTTAACATATACAGGATCATTATTTAAGCCTCAGTTAGTAATTCAATATTTTGATTAAGGAATAACGTATAACAAAAGAGAATTGTAATAATTATTGTGTATTGATGAATATAAAATCCAAATAATTGCTGGTTATGTTATATGGAAATTAAGTAATGTAGCAATTTGTAAATAGTGTACAGAATAAATGTTTTAGTCCAAATATAAGGTATTATATTTTTACTGTGTTTCCCTTTTGTAAACGAACACTGGTGTTGGTGTTGTAAGTACATTACAACAACGACTATATAAAATCCTTTCCAATGGGTAGTCAAACCCCAATTTAGAGTCATGTTGAAATACAACCAACCCTAGATAAAAAAATGTTTCATTGATGACTTCCATTGTTATAGCATCAACTCGTTATAACGACAAAGAACTCATTTTGCGGAAATATATGAGAAAATAGAGAGGAAATTCATTTCTAATTTTTGTCTATATTTCATATCAACCTTCCAGTTTTCATATTTAATTAAAAAGAGTCTGTGTTGAGTAGTGTTGAAAACATATAAGTCGTACTGATATTCGTGCAAAGGTAAAAACAGACTCTTGTTTCATAAGCAATCTATAAATAGGCGTCTTTTCTAAAATCTGCTTCATCAGCCTAAAATTAATATTGCTTAAATGAAGTGAAAAATGTTTTTCCTCAATAGAAGAACTTAATTAATTGTAATACTGCTATACACAAAAATGACTGAAGAAATATATTAGGTAAGCATATGTTTAATTATTCCAAAACAATACTGATATATTTCGAAATAAAATGGACTAGAACTTTATAACAGAGAAAATTGTCTTCACTGTGGCAAAAATGCTCAACATAAAATCCTACATGAAAGTTTGTTCCGCCAATCTCAAAACAATACTAAAGAAATACATTAAGATAAAACAGAAAAGGAAAGACCTTCAGATAAACTTCAATATAAAGAGATCGTTAAAATACTAAAAAAAAAAAACAATACTGATATATTTCGAAATAAAAGGGACTAGTACTTTATAATAAAGAAAAGTGTCTTAACTGTGGCAAAAGCGCTCCACATAAAATCTTACATGAAAGTTTACTTCTCCAATCTGAAAAGAATACTAAAAAATACTTTAAAATAAAACAGAAAAGGTAAGAACTGGAGATAGACTTCAATACAAAGAGATCGTTAAATATTGAAACAAATAGTAATAAAATTTGTTTATAGTTGTTTTCTAAATCAGAACCTTTGATGGAAATAATTGAAAATGTTTTCAGAAAACAAGAAAGATTTCTTTGAAGTAATCAGTGAAACGATCAAAATGCAACAGGCGATATCATTGCACATTTGCAAGTCATTTTCGCATCACATCCAATTCCTAACGATTTCGATTACCGGTAAATCTGAAATTTTAATCGATAAAACTTTAAAATCAAACGGTGCCAAACATATCATAAATTAATGCTTTCCTTTACGCTGTGTCAGTGGCAGGATAGCATAAGGATTACAAATATGTAACTACCTTGGATAATTAGGTCTACTATATTGACATAATTGTGGTATGTCACTTTTAGAGCAATTTTTATTTCAGTTGTAACCGCTCCAATAATTATATTTATTCCTTTTTCTTATTGGTAATAAATATTATCAAAATGCTAACAAAATATTAGAAGCAGAAAAATCTATAATAACTTTTTATAATAGTTTTCTAAATGAGGATCTTTGATGGCAATAATCTTACTTTTTACTTTGGAAATGAGCAATAACTCTTCGAAATAATCGGCGAAACAAATCAAAATGCAAGAGCAGATATCATCTCGCTTTATCATGTCATTTCAACATCCCATCAAACTCCTATCGACTTTGGATTCCCGTTACATGAAATTTTAGTCGATAAAACTCTAAAACCGAATGATGTCAAACATATTACAGAAAGAATATTTTCCCTGACTCTGTGCCTGTGGCAGAAGAACATACAGATTGCAAACAACTAATCATTGTAGGTAATTGGGTTCGACTATATTCAAATAACTGTTGGATCTCATTTCGGCTATTTTTTCGCAGTAGTTGTTTCATTGGATTACATGTATTCCTTATTCTTCTTATGGTCTGTTGATAAAATATTCAAACACCGAAAATATTGCAAAATCAAAATTCCTAAAACTTTAATTTTGTCGAAATTTTGATAACATAAAATGCATTTAGTGTAATTTAAAACTTTTGTATTATGTTCACTCTTTAATATACGATTTGAAAATTTATAATAATTAAGGATAAAACATTTGTAATAGCACTAATATGTTTTATGCACGGATATGTTTTGGGTTGTTTTGGAGCTGCATATACTTTTTGCTACACGAGGATTAACAAGTCCTGGACCTACTACTCAAACCTCTTTCCCAACTTCAAATATCCATTTCAGCAGAGATGTAAGAACCCATGGATTTGGGCACCGAAAGTCAACGCCTTACCGTTTCTGCCATTGTTCGAAATGTGCTTGTATGTGTGTGAGAGAGAGGTAGAGGGGTATGTGTAACAAAGAGTTACAGAGAGTATGCGCCACTGGGATATTTTTACATATAAATATATAAATATATATATATATATATATATGTGTGTGTGTGTGTGTGTGTCTAATATATCAAAATTATTTAACTTTTATATTTCCATAAAAACCTCCTCTTTCCCATTCTAATTCCTTACAATCTTTTTCCCAGAATCTAAATGTCTTAATCAAAGGAGTGTCCTCGACTTAAAATTCTTTCGATCCATTTCCCAAAGCTTTCTGTCCTTTAGATGTAAATTTTCTGTCTATTCAACACGTTTTCCAGATTTTGCCGGCAAATGGCTCAGCGTTTATCCTGATCTTAACAATTTAATTCGCTGAGTAAGTTTCGGTCTTGGGTGTAGCTCTGTTCGAGCAGAGTGATTTTTGTGTCTTTCTTTTGTCTGTCGTTGACTAGTAAAGATGTCCGTTTTACAGCTCTAAAATAAAGTTTTGATTAAACTTGTACCGTTCTCTTCAATGTGGCCAGACTACATCGTTCGTTTTTACTGCTAGCTCATTAGGCTTCTCCTTGCTCAGTAGCCCGGGCAAGTAAAAACAATAGGGGATACATAATTATTGTGACTAGAAGATATAATTTTTACACACACACACACACACACATATATATATATATATATATATATATATATATATATGCGAGTTCCCTTTCTTTTTTTCGAAGTTCCTTTGATCTTTGTGATCTTTGAGCACTATACATAACTGTATACTAGAAAATGAGACAGTCCCATCTAACAAGGGCGATTTTATACTGAGTGTTCACAATGCGAAATGCAATCGACGTTTTAATTTTCATCGCATATCTCCAGTAGCATACCTTTGCTAATTTTGTCCGCTACAATTCTACAAAAGGTTCTTGTGTATTGTTCCAGAAGAAAAAAAAATTTAACTTAACAATTAAAATTAAGTTTAGTTAACTAAAAAAAAAATAGATTTTTTTTTCCTTCGAAATAAAGGATGATTTTAACTGTTTTGCTCAGTTAAACATCCTATAAGGTTTCTAATCTAAGTAATGAAAAACTGTTTTAAAAATATTTTAAACTTTTATCTTTAATGACACCGCTTATATATCTAGTCCATCTATGGAGTTTTAAGTTTGATGAAACTTTCGATGACTGTTAGTAGATTGAAAAGCTGAGGTCTCAAATTTGTCGAAGTTAAACATTTTGTTTGTGCTTGATTATAGTCTCTTTACAACTAATAATTTTAAACACCATACTTAATAATTTTAAACGGTGATACATGTATAAAATTCCCGTCTAAATTTAATGTATGTTTCATTTTTTAAATGATGTAAGTTTTAAATGGTGCAGTTTGCTGCATTTAAGAATCATATAAAACTCCTTTAGCTTTACTTAATACAGTCGTGATGAAGAAACTATTTTTGCATAATGTATAATACTATCTTAAATCTACCAAGTTACAAAATTATTTCACTAATTATCATAAAATGAGTGAGAAAGTATTTAATTCAATAAGCTTCTTCAATAAAAGTAAGGGACAAATTTTCTACAATTATTTTTGAAATATATTTCTGTATAAGATTTGAAATCTTAAGGATTTTGTGTTGCAACAAATTGATTATTCTCATTTTAACATTTTTATTCTTTAAAACTTGATTACTGTTTCTTAAAACTGCACTGTAATTATTGGTTTCTTTTCTTAATGAGAACATATTTCAAATGGATTACTTTTTCAAGATTTCGAAATGCATCTTTCTACTAATCTCGACAGCTGAAACATATTTGCTGGTTTCTACGATGTCGTAACCGATACTTGACTCTATTTGAAATAGTCTGGAATATTTTACTTTAAGATACTATGTAAGTTGAAATTAGCTGAAAATCGTGTATGAATTCCATTTAAATCAATATTGAATAATTCATAAATATTTGGCATTGTATATTTATGAAATGTTAACTAATAATAGTTTATGATAATAAAGGAATATATCTTATTTCTCAATTCGCAAAATTAAGTTCTTTTGACACCTTTCATACTGATTAAGATTCATTAGAATATTTTCATGAATTACAGTAGATTTCGCATTCATTACAGTGTTTATTCCTTTTAAGGATAAGGATGTGTGTATTTTATTAACTAAGTAATACAGCCAGCAATACCATTACACGAAACTGGCCATTTTCATTATTTCTCATAAATTCATATTAGTATGGATGTTCTTAGCCATTTGGGACTGACTTTAAACAGTAGGTCTTGACCTAATCAACCCTCGTGATGAAAAAATTTTACAGTAACTCTCCAAACCAAATCAAACCGAATTTAGTCATAAAATGCAGATTTGGTCCAAGGATGGACCAAACAAATAGTAGTCAGGAGTGGCAAAATGAATGCCAACATTACAGTTTGTTTGTTTGAGAGCGCTACGGTCTACTGTGTTGCACAAGAGAGCTAATGAGACCGGGGCCTACTGCTTAAAGCCGATTCCGAACGGATACAAACATCCATGCCATAGAGGGATTCGAGCCCACAAACTCCGGTACCGACAATCAGCCCCCTAACCAATCGGCCAGCGTTCGGTCAACATTACAGTCATATATAAATGTCTTATTTAAAACAAATAAGGTCACATTTAAGATAAAAATTAGGAGTGAGAATTAAATGTTATCATTAGACACAGAGTAAAAAATTTCAGAGATTAAAAAATATGTATAGATGGAAACAAAATATATTAAAATATATATTCATGAAATATAAAAATATATTCACATATATTTTGCATACCTGAACCTTATTTGAGAGACTTGATTGAAATAAAAATGAATAATAGGGGCTTCTAATCCAATTTATGAATAGAACAGCAAGTTATTTATAACAATTGGTACATTAAAATATAAATTCCTAACACATAAAAATATATTTACAATACATATTAAGCTTATTGGGAAAAAATGATTAAAGAAATTCTCAAGTACGGTATATTAAAATTAGACATAAAATATTACATATTTTACATTTATAAATATATATATATATATATATATATATATATATATATATATATATATATATGTGTGTGTGTGTGTGTGTAATATTTTATATGTATATATTCGTGTAAATAAGAACTGAAAAATAATGGATAAGATCAAAAGTGTAAATTTTTGCTACTTTTAATAAATTAAGCTTTAATAATAGTTTTGGGGCATGATATTTAATTTTTTTTTCTGTTAGTGAATAAACCTGATAAGTATAAAGCTCGAGGCAATGAAATCATTAATCATTTCAGAAAACTTTTACTTACTTTCGAAGAGGAGGTATTATATATTTTTAAAAAACCAAGCGGTACCACGATGGTTTGCCTGGAGCACATTCCTGCTCTGAATTCACGTAACTGTTCTAAGAGAAAGCTAACCTTTAAATTGAATCCTTACTTACAATCAATACCAGTCGATTTTTAAAGTATAAGATGTAGACGCGTACTAGAAAAATTTTTCTTATCGGTTTAATGTACTCTATTTACAAAAAGTTAAGAAAAATGCTGATATTTAGATTCTTCGAAGAAGAAAAAACTGATAGAAATATTGCACGAGTTTACAATAATAAATAATTTTTATAACATTCTATTTGTGTCTTTATTATTGAATAATCTATTGTACTAAGGAATTGAAAGGTAACAGAAATAAATTCGTTTTAATTAATGCTTAACATTTTAGGAATATAAAATATATTTCAATGATCTCGTTTCAACAGTTTGTTATGTTATTAAATCAATGTTCATCCGTATTTTATGTTATTAAAATAACACAAAATACGGATACTGGAGAACCTACGTCATTGTAGCTGATTTTGGTTTAGTATGTTTATCTTTTTCTTTATTCTCTGCCCTGTTATTCTTTGTATTCAAACCACAGAACATCTGCGTATTTCGATAAGGCGCATCAAACAGTAGTCTACAATTATCACTTTTTTCCACGCTTTTTCCCTCAACACGATAAATTTCTTATCTCCCAGGTCTTTTATCAAGAAAATCCTTTCATAAAAGGAGTTTAAAACACCTCTTGGACTAATTTTAATTCCATTTGGAAAATTTGTTGATGGAAGAAGGGTTCCAGGATGTTACCCACTATTTTAGCCTCGGTTTTAACTTTATTGATAATACGTGCAGAAGGCAGCGCCATCTGGTATAATGATTCTACTCTAGAAGCTAATGCCCGTAAGTTTTCATTAATTAAATTATACGATTTATTGAATAGAACCAGGTTGCATGGTTATGTTCATAAACTTAATATTTGTAAAAGAACTTTTATATAAAAATAGTAATATTTTTATGAAACTGAATGAAAAATCATTAGAAAAATTTTATTAAAAATATTTCGTTAAAATTCGCATTGAAGAATTATTCCTAGAATTGAACAAGCTTGATGTTATTAAATTTAGAATAAAACTAATCCCTTCTCATATTCTAGAAAGAGCCTAAATAAAACCTTGATTTTTCAAAGCTACTTCTCTGTTTATACATTTCTGCCCATACTTTCCGTCATAAGAAAAACTACAAAATCACCTACAAAGTGGCAGTGGTTATATCATTAATTATGAAGTAAATCAGTGCTTAAGAAATGGTAAAAATTAGAGATTAAATTATTTAAATAACACTAGATTAAAAATGTTCAAGTCAATTATATCTTGTGAACTAGAACAATTAAAACATATACAAATGGAAGATTATAATGTTAATATAAGACCAAACTTCCCTTAATTACAAAATCACAGCAACAGAAAAGTGTTATAAATAATAAACAGCACTATATTAATTTCTAAAATTTATTAATAGTAATTTTTATGAAATTTAATCTCCTTGGTATTGTATTAACCATAAACTTTATTTTTAGTAAAATCAAAAATCTTGGCTTTAATCAAAAGTACCTGAAGAAATTTTAGATATATCTTTAGATATCTTTTGTACTTCTCAATACACTTATTCATTCCAATATAATCCTTGTACAAACTAAATGCTACAAATAAGCAATTCATCAAATGAAATTTTCATTTTAAAATAGCTTATGTAGTTAAGAATAGACAAAAAATTTAAAGTGTAACAGTTTTCAAAAACTCAATATTTGCTTTTAATATACCCTTATATTGAATTTTTTTACAAAATACAGACTGCAAAGTATTTATAAATTTTATATACATCCATATGACCTTGTAAAATAGGAGACTTAACATACATAACTAAAATAAAGTTATTAAGTGAATTTTCTGTAGAATAAATAAGTTAATATTTAGTAAAAAATTGTAAAAAAATATAGTAAAAAATTGTAAAATTGTAAATAAATATTATTTAATTAATGTAAACTATACTTCCTACTTTATTTTCAATACATATTTTCTTTTATTTTTAAACCGAAATTAGAGATATTTTGAAAGAAAATATTTAAGCAATAAAAAAAAATATTTTTCTTATAATTCAGTAGGTTTAATTTGTCCCCTAATTATTTTTGAAAGATAAAGGAATAGACAAATTATAAAAGTTTGATAAAATTGATAATGTTTCGGTTTCCCTAAGGAAGTTCTCATTTACATTAATATCATTATCGTAATAGCATTTATAGTTTCATAGAAAAATTTATAAATCCATAAGTATATTTTATGAAGCGTTCGAATAACAGATAAGTAGATTTTTCTAATTTTTTATTACCTCAAATGTGTACATTTATTCTTTAATATTCGTAGAATATCAAAAATGTAAATTATATATGTAGAATATCTTTGAAGTTCAAACTTTTCAGATACGATAGATATTAAAATTAAAAATTTTAAAAATGCTTCCTCTTAATAAATATGTTATTATCATGCTCGCGATGCTTTCCTTGGAAAAATTTGAGTTTCATCTTGTTACATTTAGGTATAATTAATAATCAAAAAAAATTTCCTACGTAGTTTACTATGTATATATCTCTATTCTAAAAGTGGTCCTTATACTTTGGTTATCTTTAAGTTTTTATTTTTCATCTAAAAAATATTTAATTTCTGTAAAAAATTATCTTTATAAATTTACTACGTATTGAAATATGGTTATGTTTTGGATATGCTATTGTTTAATTATTTACAAAAAAATAAAAACCGTATATGAAAACAATCATCAACAATATTAAGAGGTCTTACTACTTTTAGAGGTTTAAATATTCCTCATGTCTCTATTTCTGAGAAATACTCAAAAGACTGGTTTTTTTCTATGTAATTTAATATTAACTTCTGAAAAATTTCTGTTTATTTTTAATGAGTTACGGGTTAAAATTTAACAGCAAAGTTAAAAAAATATATTGAAATTATTCTTTTAAATCATTTTTCTAAAAATAACGTCGTTTGCCCTATCGCGGACGATTACTGTCGAACAATTGCAGCCACTTTTATAGAATTTTCGCAAATATAATATCATTTAAAAGCTTTCATTTCAACCTAAGTTTAACCATTTGAGTGCCAAAACACACACACACACACACACACACACACTCATATGTATATATATATATATATATATATATATATATATATATGTGTGTGTGTGTGTGTGTGTGTGTGTGTGTGTGTGTGGTGTATGTAATGGGCGAGACTCATTCAAAAGCACAACACATTTGATTTCTGGTGAGATACATGAAATCCATACAACAGGCAAAAGCTTTTACAACCTCGTGTACCCAGACAATGTGATCCAGCACATACACTTTTCAAGTAGGGATTTCTGGGGTAAAAAGACTACGAATAAGCACAATTGATCACGTGATAAAAAATACCTATGTTTAAAGAGAACGCTCTGACTTTTGGCTAAAGTAGTACAGACAGAGGCTGAGTTAAGTCTACAGCGTGTCTTTAAATTATCAGTACTATTAAATAAATATATTTTAAATTCAATGTGACACTGATACTTTACAAAATGTATTACAGATGACATCTGCATTTTAAAATAAAGCAGTAACCGTACACACAAGTATATAATCTAGAATTTAGCTTCGAAAGGAGGTATCTTCTTTTTTCTATATTTCATCAATTTTTTATTCATTTACTGAGTATTTTAGCATTTTTTTTCGAAGTGTGGATATTATTTTATATTTTCGTAAGAAGATGGTATTTTTTCTCCTCATATTTTGGGATATATAACATGCCAACAACTATTAAAATTTATTTTTCGGTTTCATGCTCGAAGGTAGAGACCCCTTAAAAACAATTTAATAAATTAGTTATTAAAACGTGCGGTTTTTTTCAACTTAAATATCTTGTAACTTTAAACCACGTAAACAACAACAAAAATAATATTTTTTTCTCTTTTTAAAGAAAGTATTAGCTTCCCATATGAAAAGAGCCTTAAACAATCTTTAAAAGCAAAAACATTAAAAGCATTTACGCTCCAATAAACACATCATCCATGAAACAATGTTCCAATAAATGTCACTGTCTTTCAGGAGCGAGACATATATATGTGTGTTGCACTTTGATGCCTTAATATAAAGCTTCAAAAGAATCTGGAAGAGATGTGTGTAAAGGCATCATTCTCAGACATAAAATAATACTAAATTTCTCTAAGAAGATAGTTGTTTCAATACGAGAGATGAAATATCAACATAATGTGAAGACGGAAATAATTTCGGCAAATATTATCTGAAATAGAAATCTTCAGTTCAAGACTTTTCTCATTCAGATAATATATAAGTGAGATATGCTGATATGAATGTCAAAAAATCACGTTTCAAAAATGAACAATTGACAGTTAGAATTTTTCCACTTCAGATATTATTTCAGTTAAAAATTCAATAAACTATTCATCGGCAAATATGTTATAGTTATTTGTGCTGCAGCAAATGTCGTTTACATTTCTAGATACATTTTGAAAATGTATCTACTAAGAAACATATATGAACATAGATAAGCTAACAAAATTATTTAGAAATCCAAATTTGTTCTTTGGAGAACCTAAATGTAATACATTATACTTATTTTTATCGTATAGTAACATATTTCTAAACATTTTTAAAGCATTATCAAATAAATTAGAACCGAAAATCTAGTTTTGTGTGGTTTTTCATCTATTGTGGGTCAGTGTCTCAAATATGTAACAAATTTTCCTAAAATCAAAGAGAAATTTTCTTATAACCGATAAGGTTTATCAATTGTTTTTTCTGTTTACTCCAGCAGTTTGGAAAATTGACAGATGTCTTTTGTTCTAAGAAACAAAATCCTCAAGGACATAGTCATGAGATATGATAGAATAAACATATGTAGTTTAAGATAAAATTTATCGCTTAAACGTATATTCATCGGTTATCGATCACTTTCGTTTATATCGATTATTATTTTTAAACATTTCACAGACGCTTTATTTAGACAGTCTCTAATAAAAGCTATATAGTCAATAAATAAACATATGATACTATCACAGTATTTATAAAAAAAATTTTTCAAAATTTTATATCCCCTATTTAATTTTCTCTCGACTGTCTCTAAAGAACTTGGAACTTGGAACTCAACGGGAACTTGGATATGCAATTAGTTGAGTAAGTTATTGTTCTGAAATTCATTTTTCCAATTTTTTAATGGAAAATTTTGTAATCTGTCCGAAATATCCTTTTTTCTATACAGCTATCACATTTTTATATGGGTAATTTTTAATTTCATACTTTTTGTTAAAATTGGATCTTCATCTAATTATTTAAAACCAAGATTCTAATGGATTTTTAATTTGTTTATCACTAACTTAAGTTATCATCAACTTTTTCCTGTTTCTTGAGCGATGATCGTTAAAAAAAACTTTTCAGTAGTTTCTTCATCTTTTTAATCGGGAGCTTTTAAAATGATTAATGAAAGTTTCGCTAATGATATTGACTCAAAACAAAGGATGGTGACAATAGAAAAAAACGCTTTGATATGAATGCTATTTCTTTTAATTCACGCCACTGTTGGGAGATATTTTCCGCTTTACATAGTCCATATTTCGTGTTCAGAGGCATAAATGGAACATTAATAAAAAATACTGAGCCGTGGTATGTTAAAGTATAACTGTATTTTTTTCTTGTTAACACCTGTGAAAGGCTTAAAAGGAAAATATTCCCAATTTCTGAAACTACAGGAATAAAGTGAAAATCACTAAATTTCATCTATGAAGTATTTGTCATTAAACTATTCATTTACTTTTACTTATTAGAGCAGTGACATAAAGAAGTTTGGAGCTTAACCCCCCCCCATGAGGATTTTGTATAATTATATTATACATGTAAAGATTGCGGCTTTAATTTTAAGATATGAGTTTAAGGAGAAAAACCCCCTTCCATGGGAAATTTCTCTCTATATTCCCTGTATTAGAGTAATTTTAAACGAAGTATTCATGCAAAAATTTAGATTGAGATTAATTTAATTTTTATGCAATTTTTACACTGAGGATACTGAATTGTTTTATTATTTCAATTTTTAACAAAAGAAAAGATTCATATAAGAAGTTACTGAAATATTTACAGTTAATTTTAAATAGAACTATATGAGTTGTTTACTGATTGTTATGGTTGTACTTGTAAATGCTATTACATAGACTTCTACATAGACTTTTATTCTTTTAATTAATACCTATAAACATTCAATAATACTGTAAGATTAATGTGTATTTTTACGAAATTTCTTTTTTATTTACATTCTCTCTTTGTTACACTCGCATTTATCTAAAATACTGTTTTTATAATATAAATAGAACTTTTATTTTAGTTCAGTTCTTTTAACAAAAAAAAATATCTATCTTAAAGTGCAAAAGGTGTTCCACAAAATTTCGTGTTTCAACTACTTGGTTCCGTTGACATGTTCAAAATACATAATGTAAAAATCTTCAAAGTAAACTTTTAAATATGAGCTATAAATAATGCAAAAATATTTACCTCACTTTTAAAAATTGTTTCAAGTCTTAAAATATAGAATAAATCTGAAAATATTGAGCCGGAATAATATTTAAAATATCCACTCTTTAGTTATCGTCACTTAATTTAAGACAAGTGTTCTGAAATGTGTTAATTAGGAACGTTGAAAAAAAATTTAATTTAATAAAAAAATATTTCAAAGTAAAGTTCCAATTTTAAAGCTTTAGACAAGTCAGATTAATGGTCAATTCTTCCGATTTCTAAGGCAAAGTAAAGGCTTTAGATTATTTCCTCATTCCCGTTGTCTCCCAATCGATAGGGGGATCAATTTACTAGCAAATGCCCTATTTATCTTGACATATATGATGAACCCCAGATCAATTGTTATTGATATTAACTCTCCTTATTTGGTCAATGGCCGGTGCATTCTTTTTTTGTCTTTTAAATAAAAAAAATATTTTGCTTTAAAGAATTTTTCCCAATTTTTTTTAGTTTTATTTGATAATGATTCGTTTCTACAGCATCATTTTATATGTGTCTTTATGTATAAAATATTCTTATTCATCCCCTGTATTTTCATGCATAATTTATCTTTCTAATAAAAAACAACAGTGTATATTAAATTCATAAGACATCCTCTATTTAAAACACTTATATGTGCATATAAGATTACATCTTTTTAAACTGAATGCTTAAATTGGTAATATTCAGAGACTTAAATATGTAGTAATAATCAAGGGTAATATCGCAATAGAATTTGCACATGTATATATATTTAATCTTTTAATTATGGGCGTATCATATACGCAATGCTTCTGACTCAGACAGTTTGAGGTTTTAATATTGAAAAATTCCACTGTAACAGACATAGGACTATATCTAATGATAATAAGAAATATTTAATATATAGTCCATCTAAAATTTCATATATGATATATCAGCTTTCAATGCCAATTTGACTTGCTTGTATGATACACCTGGCCTCAAAGGGTTGAAACTTTTTACATGTATGTACTGTAGTATAAAATACTACAGTACTACAGTACTACAAAATATGAATTTTTAATTTTTTCTCAGAAATGACAGAAATTAACAAGATTCAAGATTTAAACAGACAGAATATTATTTCTAAATGTTGACAACTAAATGTATTTTGTACCCTTTTCAGCGATTGCATTTATATAACAAGAATTTAGTATAATTTAACCTCATAATGAGCAAAACCAAATATACGCGCCCATGTATTTTTTTTTATTTATTTAGAGTAGGGGCTAGTAGGTGTGTAATGCTTACACTGCACACCTGCTAGCTCCGGCCAAAGTGGTTTATAGATCTATTTTTACGGCGGCCGATAGATAGATTAGGTATACTCAATTATAAGGGGTGACCAAATACTATCTTACACGCAGGAATAGGGGATGCCAAATACTACCTTGTGTGCAGGTGGCTAATAGCCTAGAACCTGGTCATGTATATATGTATATGTGTGTATGTGTGTGTGCATAAAATATGTAAAACATTGGTATTTCGACGACGTTTCTCTACAAAATTTAGATTCAGAACTAAATGAGAAGAGGCAAAGACGACGCACCTAGCATATTTGAAAACACCATTTTTATTTAGAAGCTGATCAGATCTCAGATTCATTACACAGGCGAGAGACACAAGAAAGACGAAGGGAGAGATTCTCACAGCAGTTCGATTTATAGATAGGAAAATGGAGAATACAAAACATGCATCTCTTTCAATTGCGAGTGTGAAATTCAAAGGCGAAATAATCAGTGACTCATCGTTTGTCCCCGCTATCTTTAGCGTATGAATAAAATTCAATTTGCTGTTCAGAGAAACATGAAGTTTAAACTAAATAATTGCGCTCTCGTTATTTTCTATCATTTAATATATATATATATATATATATATATATATATATATATATATATATATATATAAATGTGTGTGTGTTTACATGTAAAAGAAATATGAAATTTCACGAAGACTTTATAAGAAAAGTGAAGTTTTAATGGAGACATACGAGATTTATTCAGTTATATGGAGCTTTGTTAAACTGAAATCAAAATTTAGAACTTTTAAAATACTTTATTGTATTGAAATTGTATTCTATAAATACTTTTTTCTTATAAGATGTTTCGTAATAAAATTATTCTTAACCATAATGAATACAGAAATTTTCATATTCTGCTTACTTGAGATACAGTAAGATGAAGCTAACTCTGATTAACCATTACGTTTTTGTTGTATAATTCTCTGTTATAAATACGCAAAACAAAATCTCCAAAATAAATCTTTAAATAAATCAAGTTCTGAGCACACATAATGTTTTTAAATAAACTATAGGCATAACATTGAGTATATTTAGATAGGAGGAAAGCATAAATTTGTTATACAGGATTATCAAGAAATAAGTTCCTCAGTTCTGAGGACCCTAGAATACATTCTGTTTGTCCAAATGAGATACAGTTGGAACTATAGATAATTAAAATGATGCGCCAGACATTTATTTCATAAAAAATATATATTTCAAAATATATATTTCAAAAATTCGCCTATAGGTAGCGCTGTAACACATATGTTATTTATTTAGTTTCATAAAGTTGATTCGAGCTTTAATTTCATGTCTGCACTCCATGCCTCCGTTGCAAGAAAAAGTGCTATTGGTAAACTGTTACCAGAACCAGCAGAACTCCTTGCAGCTCTGAAGGGATTCCGTCATATGAAGCGGGTACGAAGAAGTCCAATGTCTGCACGTGCCTTACGCAAGATGATAGTTCAACAGATATCACTTTTTGCAACTTTTGGTTGTGAGGTATCATGAAAGACAAGATCTACCATCAAATCCCAGAATCAGTGCTAGATCTGAAAGACAACATTCAGCACCATGTTCTTAAATATTCAGACTCATAATTCGGCTGTAGAAAATATGGTTCTCCGATTACAGCATTTTACAGCCGATTACAGCGCACTTTTAACAGCTCGTCTGATTATCCCGAGTTATCTAGGGTTCGTATATGTTGCAGTTAATTATTATCCCGAGAAAACTCGGGCGAAGCAGAATTTGACGGTACGATTTGTTTTATTACGGTTTTACTCGGCCTGGAGGAAATAATAGGATATATTCAGCTTTGATTGGTAATTTGCCAAGTTTTGTTGGTTTCGCGGTTTTTTTTTTTTTTTTTTTTTTGCCGAACTGGTCACGTGTTTTTCACGAATTAAAAAAACTAATATCAGAAAATCATGGTGAATAGTTTTCTGCCACATCAGAAAGACCCAGCATTAGCCCTTTAACACTCAGGTTAACCCCAAGGCATATTCCAGATGTTATTTCTGCTACAAAAAAAATCAAATCCAACGAGACAGTGTACTTTGTGCACTGTAAAACAGATTTCAGGGGTAAGCCAATAAGAAAATAGACCAGACACCACTGTACAAAACGTCAGGTATCACTTTGTGCCTTGTTTCAAAAACTATCACATAAAGACTAATATTTAACTTTTTCCCATTTGCCCGAGATAACTCGGGATAGTTAACTAATATTAAAATTAAATGCTTTTACACCTGTAAAAAATTAAAAATTCGACTTAAAACCTACGTATTTGCTTTGTTTCACTTCCTTGTATTTAATGATAAAATTTTAAAAATGTGATGATTTTTTGCATTTTTTTTTCAAAAAAAATTTGCAACGGAAGCGGTGAATGCTACTTTTTAATATTAATTAGGATTTATAAAGCATACTAAATGTGTTTATATGTATCACAGCGCCATCTATAGGTAGATTTTGTACTAAAATTCTTTTATGTAATAAATGCCAAGCGCATAATTTGTATTATCTGTAGTTCCAATTGTATCTCATTTGGGCTAATAGAACGTGTTCTACAACTCTCAGAAGTGGGGAAATTATTTCTTACCAACCCTGTATTTACAACGAGCTTTAATGAGGACCGATTAAAACGTGTAATAACTGATGCATAAATGTTGTTGAAACACTTCTTTCAAGATAAACATAATTTTTTTAAGTGTGCTTGATAAAATGTGCGAAATATTCAGAATCAAGTTGTAAGCATATTTTCTCTTTAAAAAAATCCCCTCTTCTCTGAATAAAATCTTTAAAACGTTTTCTTGAAAATACATAGAGCATGAAAAAAGCGTACATGATATTTAGCATCAAGTTGCAGGCGTAGTTTTTTTAAATACTTATTTACTTTTCATTGACTGCAATCTTAAACTTTAAACCACTGATTTTTTTTACATGAATGCTCCAAAGAAAAGAATATTTTTTTACAAACTTGTAAAAATGTGAAGGGAAATGTTTTGTACATTTTAGAGATATTTTTCTGTATAAAATGTATATTTACATTTTGATAGTCCATGTTAGTCGTTTACGTTAGTCCATGAAGTAACTAACACTCTAAATAAAAATCGTTACTTAAAAACTGTAAACTCAAATACTTTATCGGATTTTTTAAATTTTATTTTAAAATCTGAGCCTTGTATCAAACTTCTAAAATGCTCCATCGAAAGTATCCCGAAAAAAATATCAATGCTAAAAACTTTTCCAAAAGCTATGCAAAGATTTATATTGATCCGGATTTTCTAGAGATATCAGCCGAGCGAAAAAGTAAATTTAGTTGATTCTTTACAATTGCCGCTGGGCCGTGAAAAGTTGTAAAACTTCAATTTTAGTTTTTGAACCTCTTCTTCCTTGAGGAATTGAGAATAAATACATTTCATCAGAAATATACTGATACAATAAAAAAATTATTTTCGACGATTTTCAATCTTTAAAATATAATGTAGAAATTACCTTCATGTATTTGTAAATAGAATTATCAGCACTTCTTTAATTAATAACCAGCTTTACTTCTTAATAACATACATTAACCTAATTGAAGTACATGTGATCGTTGAAAAGAGAGCAATATACAGCATGTTTAATGATACAATTTCCCTTAAATTCATATTCTAAATAAAATACAACTATCATCCATTCATATCTAAAGTAATGCAAACTTCAGTAAAATCCTAATTACATTCTTTTCAATTTAAACATTAAAATGACCTTACATAAATAATTACAAGAGTAGGTATTCTAACAAAGTATAATCTTTTGAGAATCGTAATTTTTGAAATGTACTCCCTTTTGTTAAATAAGCTGTCTGAAGTGACTTTTTTTATTTGTACCAATCTTCGTTTTTGCCCCAAACTCCGCTAAAATTTTATAACAAAAATATTTTGTTGTAACTTTAAATAAATATAATACACCGTAAAAAATTAACACTATATGTTGATCTGTGTCGTCTGATGCCTACATGTTTAAAAAATAAATGTCTTGTTAATAAAAAGTAATAAACCTTCTTCAACTGTCTTAGAAACATTTTGCTATCTCTCAAGGTGCCTACCTTCGAGACCTTTTTTGAAATAGTTAAAATTTTAAAATTCATGTTTTTATCAAAATGGAGTATAAAACATTAAAACGAATTTCAATGAAATTATTACTCTTCCAAATATAAGCATTTTTAGCAAAGGTTTAGTAAAAATTTGCATTTATTCCATTTCTCATGTATTAAACTCCAATAAATATAATTTTTACACCGCATATAACTAATATAATAAAAAAATATACACGAACTGAAAACTGACTTTGCACGAACTGAAAAATTTCAGAAGTTGTTAAAATATTGAAAACATCTACAAAAACACAATTTTCCTTTAAAAAAAAAACACCCTTCTTCAGCAAGAATTTATTAAAATAAAGAAATAAAAAGAAAGGGATTATATTTCAGTTCACAACTTATTTGGAAATGGATAAAACATTTTGGCTTAATTTTATTCTAGTACATAATAAAATTTTTGAAAAATACTTTTTAAAAGCCAAGAAATGAAATGTTTAGGTTCTCAGAAAATTCATTTCAAGATTTTACAATAGCTTCTACAAACAAATAAATCAATAAAGAAAACGTGTTTTTACTTTATTTAAAAAAGATATAGACATATAGATTGTTTTAAAGTAAAGCCATTTTTGTTCAAACTAATTCCCAATTCTATATATATCCTATCGCGTTTGTTGTTCAAACAAAACCTTCCATTTTGTTCAACTTAAAAAATAAATAAGACTTTTGGAATCCTAAATTCGTGGCTCATAAAACAAATTAAAAGAAATTTGAAAATCTTGAAAACAACAAATTTAGAGTAGGTATATACCATAACTAAAAATTACTGGAGTCATTCCTCCTGAATGTATGTTGATAAATATTTTAAATCTGAGTTTTACGGATTGCACAGAGTAAAACAAGTATGAAATTTATACAACTTGGAATGTTACAACCTGTTATCGTTAGTGAATAACTGTCATCTTAAACGTCATAGGATGTCACTTATAAAAAATTAAAAACTTCATGATAAGAGATTTATTTGGCATCACATGTCAACCCAGTGCTGTAAAGTGAAGCTTTTTAATCGTTGAACTTTAAAGTTGAAGTAAATTTCTGAACTTAAGTTATGTGTTATATAAAGAAGAGAATCTGTGGATTTGTATGTTTCAGGAACTTCGGCTATACTTTTGCTCCGATCTCAATGCAATTTGCAAACTAGACCTTCTGAACGAGAGGTGAATCACTTCTACCTTAAAGCACCCTTGACTTTAATGTACGGGGATATTAATTAAAACGTTCAGAGCACTAATTTCTTCACCCTTTAAAGAATACTTTCCGGCAATGCTCGGAGAAATGGCACTCCAAATGATGTTTACCGAAAATTTGGGACATTTTAAAATTAGCATCTGTCCGTTCTAGAAGATGTGAATCGTATAGCTCGATTATTTTTCCGTTGCATAATAATTTTTTAAAAAATAACTATTTTTACTAATGTTTTTCGATAGATTGCTGTTAGAATATTTTTACGAAACAGATTTTAAAATTGTCCTCTATACTTTCGTACTTCTTTTATTTGGTTACATTTTTACATCGTTGAAAAGTCCAGAATTTCTTCTCTAGAACTATGTGTGTGTGTAGTAACACAGAGTATACGACGGGTAATTTGCAGTTATGTCCAGTTAGTATCGTAAAGCTAGACACCGCTTCCAGTTACGAAAGATATTTAGTGTCAGTTGGAGGGGTTCTTACTTTATTATACTAACAGAACGAACTTCTGAATCATATAACAGGAAAAATCTAAAGAAGAATCTCCAAAAGGTCTAAGGTAAAAAAAAAAAACCTCTAAGAAAAAAAAGTCTTGAAAAATCTACGGAAAAATCTCTGAAAGTTCTAAAAAGGAAAATTTCCGAAAAATCTGTCTCCCACAGCGTCATCTCGTTTTTGTTCAGAATTTGGCCACTAGGATACTATAAAGTTTTAATTGGTTAAACCCATTTTCTAAACTCTTGAGATGTAACCAAATTGGTCAGTTTAGATTATAATACTACCTTGCACTAATGCAGGAAGGCAGATAATTTATTTACTTTCTAGGCAGACAAACATAAAACATTATGTGCACTCAAAATTTAAGTTAGAAATATTTTTAGGTAAAAATTTTAGTTTTTATTAGACCATCGAAACATTTTGTGCCATTCACTTACACTCAACTTAAACCTAAATAAAATATTAAACTATCTTTGCCCGGGCAATGCTGATACTTCAGCTAGTTTAGAATATTTTACAACCTAAACACAACCCAACAACAGTTTTAGAATTTACTACAACCTATTTAACGTTATCTCAGAACTGCATTCAGTAGAATCGATAAAATAAAACATTTTTCATACAAGAAATTTTAAAAATCCAGCAAATTTGAAGAAAAGTAGAAGTATAACTAAATTATAAGTAGAATTATAAGTACTTAGGCCTTAAAAAAATCTAAATGTTTAAATTTCTGTGTGATTTTACCTCATTCTGTTGATAATACAGAAATATACAGAAAATATACAGAAAAGTTTTAGGCTTATCTATTAAATAGATTTTTTAATCTTACGGATGAAAGTATATTATATCATTTTAAATTATTCAGTATTAGTCATACTTTATTTTATCGTAATGAATTAAGAGAGATAAATTCATAATTTTAAAGATTCATAATTAAAAGAGGTCTTACACTTTATAAGTTTTTGTGTAATTTCTCCAAGGTTTCAAAACCATAAAAAAGGTGAAAAACAACTCGCACCAAGATAGCTTCCGCAGGTGTATGATCCCTAAATTTAAAAATACTTTAAACTGGGTATGCACATATGACACATTTAATAATAAGTTTCATTTATCTAGACCTTTAAAATAAACAAAATGATAAAAATTTCAATGAGTTTTAAGCATGCTTTTTTGTCCATGGAATCTAGCTTCAAAGTAAGAAACTGAATTCTTTGGATTATATTTTAAACAACAATCGATGCACTATGCAAGATAACCACGAAAGAACATCTAATATGAATACAAAAAAATTGGGGGGGGGGGGTAAAACTGCCTGTAAACATATTCAATATAACTACAGTGAATCGGAAATATGATATGGAAATAAGCATGTTGATACAAGAAAAGAACTACCTTATAGGGAAGTTTTTGACAGTTTCTTCAAAACTTTCAGGGTTTTTTCCTTACATTAACACATTTTCAAGATAAAAACATTTCTGAGAGCCGTACAAAGATTTATTTTCTCTAAGTCTTCAGAAAGATATCAGCGTAGCATAAAATAAATTCAACTGGTTCTCTAAGATTTCCGCCGGGTCGATAAAAAATGTAAAACAGCAATTTCTTCTCTTTTAAAAATTTCCATCTCGTCAGAGATTTTTTTTATAATACTAATATAGGTGATAAAAAAAGCAGTTTTTCAAAGAATATCACATATCCATAAATTTGAAGAATTCAAGCTTATGAGTTCGATTTACTTTTAGATGAAGATATTTTGTAAGTATTTATAGCTGTGCATTTAAAAAGATAAACAATTTTAAATATTTTCTTTTTTTGTGTATGAAATGAAGCTAAATGACAGTGATATTGAGAAAAAGCATGAAGGAAAAAAATTATAATTCGAAATGTTTACAGTGATTTCTAATCAGTTAATTCATAGTAAAAGAATTAGGCTGATATTTAAGGAAATTATAATTATTTCTAATACACAGAATATTTTATTGTGTCTCTTAATATAGCAGTATTTATATGTAAAATTGAGCCAAATATAATATGAAGTTTACTTTTATGTTTAGAAAATAAAATATCAGTATTAAAGAATGTGCTTCAAGCCAAAAAAGTATTAGAATTATTATAAAAAATATACCCTCAATTTTAAATAATTACTCTCTTATACCTTATTTTATGCATAACGTAACTTCATGCTTATTTATGTATATGACAAGATAGATATATTAAATTCCTGAAGAATTTTTCTTTCTAAGCAATTAAAGTTCATATAATAAGACAATCCTCCAACAAAAATTAACTAATTTCTTCGACTTCTTAACTAATTTACATTTTTTAATTTAGCAAAGGAAGTCTGTATGAAAGAATTAGGATGTTTCGCAATTACCGATGACTTCAAAAGCCTTCTTCACAGACCTATCAACGTACTTCCTCATGACAGAGCTACAATAAATACGAAATGCCTCCTTTACACCAGAAACAACCCCAAAGAATCACACCAGCTTATTCCAGGGGATAAAGAATCATTCGATGAGTCGCAGTTCAATCCCGAAAAACCAGTGATATTTATTGTTCACGGTTTTATGGACAGTGAACTTTTTGGACCCTGGATGGTGGTAAGTTAGAATTTTAAAAAGACAATAATTATGTTTCGCTTCAATCAATTAGTTTATATACAATAAGTTTTATTGCCACTTAAAACACTATATCATACTGTAATGCTAAATTTATAAAGATTTAGAAATATTTAACTACCTTTTCAAATTCAATATCAAATGTCTACTCGCATTTTCTCAAATCACAATTGAAACTGCATTACACATATCGGTTTATTTTCTTGTCTGAAAATAGGCATACGACAGTATTAAATGCATGTAAACAACTTAATTTCCTGTGAATGCACAAGCTACAAAAAAGGAAATAAAATATATTCATAAGGAAATCTAAAAGCTATTCGATTCCTTTCGGTTACCGAATTTTAGAGAAAATGAAGAATAGACTGAGTTTTCCATTTTCAGGAGTCATAAATCTACTAGTGACTCTGTATTTAATAAAATTATACGAAAATAACAGTTTCAATACACCATTAAAGTCTCAACTGGTTTGAAGAATTTCAGTGGAACGATATTAAACCGATTTATAACGTTCAACGGAATGATAATAAATTGACGATGTTTGGTGCAATAATAAATCTTAATTCATATGACATTCTATCGGCATTTTAAGTATTTATGAAAAAATTTTCAATCATTCAAACCCTTTTTTCTCAAAAACATAGCTTTATGTTTTTCTGCCATTTAGATGCTTATGATCAATGCATTATCTATTGTACTTGCCCTAGAGATGTTACAGAGCATCTAATATGCATAGTGTCATCATGATACCCTTAAAGATGAATTTCTCCTTAACCCCTCAAAGTCTACTCTATTATATATGCATACGAAAGGACAGACTTGACGCCTCGATCCATCCATCTCTGACAAATGGCATGTTTCCTCAAGAGACCTAGTAACATGAATTTAGCTATAATGGCCAGCTACTTACAAAATATAAAGAAGGAAATTTCATTTATATTTATGACACTGTAGAACTCTGACCACTCTATTTTGTACTTTTATATCTGTCTTTGAAAAGATACGTGAAATGGATGTCAATAAAGTACGAGAAATTGGACCCTTAAAATGTTCTTTTGTTCCAGAAAGATTATTTTATCGTTTGCTTGGTAGTCTTATCCATAATTCAATGCCAACGAACATATACGATGTTTTGATTAATTCCACCCACAAGAAATAGTTTCTCAATGAATTAGAGTAAGGGGAACCAAAATTTTTCTCAGTTTCCGTCGGTGATTGTAAAGCATATGTTTGCAGGCATATAAAAAATTATTTTATTTAGGATAAACATTTTTATTTAAGAATTTCAAAATATGTCAGATTAAAGAAACAATTCAAAAGTGCATTTTGGGATTATAATGAATAACACATTAATTCAAAACAGTGAAGAATAACAAGAGCTATGTACGTCTAGTTATATTTTAAACTTTTTTCGACTTGATATAAAATGTATTACTATAAGAAAATTACTTCAAATACTATTTCGTAAATCCCATTATATTTATGTAAAATATAAATGAACAAATGGTACAATAATTTTTTTATATCTGAAATATTACATTTTAGAAAACTTAATTTAAGTGTTAAATCTAAATGACTAAATTACTGTGTATTTTTAAATTAATTCATCTCCTAAAATTTCCTTACTTAAATAGTTATAAGCAACCTTAGAAATATTTTATAGATACTAGATTTCTGAAAATAACTGTGCTTTTTTATATGATCTTAACAAATGTCCATATACATTATTTATTCAGAACATGAAAGATGAATTTCTGATGCATGGTGATTACAACATAATTATTGTGGACTGGAGTGGCGGAAATAAACCCCCATACTACCAAGCTACATCGAATACTAGGGTAGTAGGTGCAGAAATTGCTCTTGTCATTCAAGCGCTAGAGGTAAAAATATTTCTATATCATTAACTGCATAAAGAGCAAAAAGGAAATAACAGTGTTTCATATTACGTACATTCATATGATTCCTTTATAGTTTACTAGTTAAAGCAAATAATATATATATATAGATATAGATATACATAAATATTTGTGTGTGTGTGTAATATATCAAAATTATTGCCTCTAAAGTAGATATCTAAAATTATCCTTTCCTCCCCCCCTTCTCATTTTTAATGCCTAATTTCACAGCCTTACAATATCAGATAAAGGAGTTTTCTCCTACTTAAATTATTTTTACCCATCTCAAAACTAATACTAGAATAAATGTTAATTTTCTGTCCACTGGCACGGTTCTTTAGCTGTCCCAATAAAATGGCTTCGCTTCTCTAATAATTATATTGCTGCCTGTGAGGCTTTTGAGCTCGATTAAATGTTCAAGGTCTGCTAAAAATTGTATTATTCTTGTAACATTCTAATCAGGACAGTTCCCCTGTAATGACAGTTATTTGACTGGCGTCTTTTAAACCCCACTAAATTTGAAGTTCCACTATTCTGAACTTGTGTTTCATATAGATTCAGGACCGCAACTTGAATAGTAGTTCTTTTCGCTCAGCAAGCTTGGACAAATCCAATAATAGGGGCTAATTATCCCGTGATGAATATTTTCACTGTTTACATACATTCCTTGCCTTTGATGAAAAGTATTTGTTTCCTTTTTTGAAACATTAAAATATCACTCATTGTGCTGCTATATATATCACCGTCAGACATGGTTAAAATCGGAGTGGAAGAAATATTAATACTGGAAAGATGTCCTCTATCGTCAATTGGCAAGATTAATATATGTCACATGGTGATATCAACTAATAAAAATAGCTTAGGAAAATTAATGCTGATAGTGTTTTTTACATTATGAAAGAATAGATGTACAAAATGAATTTGTGAAAAAAAATATTTGTATTTAAATAAAGAATAATATACATACATACATACAACTACTTTTATATAGAGATATATTTAAACATGGTTTTTGTTTCATAAAATATTCAGAGAAATTAAAGGCAAAGATCGGCTCTGTCTCATACTAATTAATTTTACTTTATACATGTCACTGTGAGGCCATATAGTTAACATTCAATATATAGAGTTCGCGAAAACCAGCAATAAAAGTTCATGAGATCTAAAACATATAAAAATGTGCTTCAAAATATTCTATAATGCATAACCATAGTGAACTGTTGACTTGTTGGGAAAATAATCAAATGATATTTACATTCTACTAATATACAATTTCTAGAAAAGAAAAATTTATGAAAAGAAAATAATAGCTTAAAAAATTATTGAAATAAAAATTCCTCATACACTTTTTGAAACTGATACAGTACAGTACTAATTTTGAAAGTAAAATATTTTTTGTTTGTTTGGGGCACATTGGGGAAAAACCAATTTATTTGGGTTGTTTAAGATTATCGTTCTTTCACAAGGCGAATCCAAGTGTCCTCAAATTGAGAAATTTACTTTCTTCTCTATTATTACAGCATTTTGAGCTGTAATAATCAGGTGATTCATAGCTCATAGATTGTAAAGTTTGGACTAATTAACTTTTTTATTCCCTCCAATTAAACCCGTTCCCTTCACTGAGCATCATTATTCCTACTAGTAATATCTTTATCGCTTTCACTAATTTTCTATGAGCCCTTTGTAAACCACAGAAGTAATAAAACAGCAGGAAAATTTGCTGAGAAAAACTTAAGAGTTTTTGGTAATTGAATTGCTCATCAAGAGAGCTTAATGTTGAATCTATAATAAAGGGAGTAAGATTTTGATGTAAGTTTAAATTAAACGAGAATGAGTTATCAGAGTTAACAGGAGTTGATTATAAAACATTTGTAATTTAATTACTTAAAATTATAAAATAAAGCATACATGAGAAGAGTTTCAATGACTGAGGTATTACCAAAAACTTTTGTTTAAGATAATATTAATTAATCAACTCATACAATCCTTTTATATAAAGCTTTCATTGAATACAAAAATAATCACGACTGATGATAATTATATTATCGCAAGTCTTCATTTTTAGAAAAACCTACTCACCAGGGGATCATTCAGAGGTAATGCTTGCCAGTCATTTACAGAGAAAGTATCAAACATAGATCGGATACAAAATGTAGAATATTATCAAGATGCTGTACACTTCCTCTAAATTCCGTTTGTTTATTTTCACTCACATAATCTAAGTCTCTAAGGATTCAAAAAAAATAATTTGATTATTTAAGCTTTTATGCAAATTTTAATTGTAGATTTTCTAATATTTAATTAAATGAATTTTAGAGAAACATAGAAACTACTGCAGACTGTCGTATTGCTTGGTAACTTATAGTAATCACTAGGATGCCAGAAAGCACTCTAAGTGACCTAAGGCACTTTAAAGTGTTAAATATTAATAAAAATAAATATTAAGTCTTAAAAATCTTAAAATTAGAACAAAAGACTTTAAAAAGAAAGCAGTCTATCCCAATGGGGAATAACTTTTAAATTAAGTATGCATACAAACGTTACATTTTTATCACATTATTCTAAAAGAATCTAAACTCATATAGAGAACGACCCCTTGAATTTTCCCTGGTGTTCTATTTATTTGTATCATAACTCAAAAACAAATACAAAAGATAATAGAATGTATAGTTCTAATTTAATACTCTGGGAAATACACCGAGGTGATAAATTTAGAATTGGGATGTTTTGAAATTATAAGAATATTTTAATTGTTCGTATGAAATATTACTACATTGTATTTACAAGAATTTAATGTTGTCAAATTTAATTTTAAAATGAGGTATCTTATGTATAATTAAAAATTATGCTTAAAGATATTCTTACGTTTTAAAGCTTGATATTATAAATTATTACCTTTTTTATATTAAAATTACTTGAGGACAAGAGAATAAATAGTAAATGGAAAACAAAGTTATAAATGGCAAATGTTTAATAAACATTTGGCAAATGTATAATTTCAATCCAAGAAATAAATGCACTAAGCAAACGAAATTACTTCACATGATCTTTCTTGCTATTCTATTTAATCCTATTATTCCTATTTTTTATTTCTTAAGTACTGGATAAAATAAAATGAATAAATATGTAAAAATATCTTAGAAGGCTATTACTCAACCTTTGAAAAGTGAGTTCAGCATAATTGTGTGATTTATTGAATGATTAATATAAAGGACGTGTAATACTTGGCTAATGAATTTTCTTATATCATTATAAGTTTTATAACCGCATAAAAGTTTAGAAGAGCTTGAAATGCCACACAGCAGCAAATTTTAAAGTTTCCATGCAGTAATGTATATAAAATGCAGACCTTGTTTTATACTGCAAAATTGGTTTATAAATATATACTGTTACATTTATAGGCAAAAAATGTATATTGAAATTTGCTTTTATACACATCTGTCCTAATTAAAAAATTTGTAGACATTTAAATGTCGAATTCTACAATACATTGATGTAATTTCAAAAGTAAAGTGAAGTGGGGAAAATGTGTTAACACTTCGCATGCGGGCAACGTATTTTTACGTTTTTTGCAGTCTCTCACTGGAGCGCGGGTCACGTAAAAATACGTATTTAGTAGATTTGTGGTGGATATCCGCTACTTGACATTATATGTGTGTTGTTTGAGTTGCTATGTAAAGTTTTGCATTTTTTCTTTCCACAAGTTATGATTGTCGAGTTACTCGGTCTTTTGTTGCGTTATTTCGTCTTCAATCGAATTCCTAGCTCCAGAACGTACAAGTCGTGTTTTGTCAGTTTGAAGCTTGGTTTTTATTGTTGAATACAAAATTGATAAAATGAGCCGTTGTGACAAAGATAGTTATGAAGAAATATGCGCTGACAGATTATCGGACTTTAATTTTAAAAATCGTTTATTTTTGTAATTTCGTAATTTTTTTAAATAATCATACAGTATATATTAAAGTGTAAAATAAAAAAAAGTTCCGTTCATAAAAACAAAGTAGTTTTCTATTTACTGCGATTTTTTGAATAACTAAAATTCGCGCGATTCACGAAAAAAAAACGCCCGCTGCACTCGTAAGTTGGCGGTGAAGTATACCCGCATGCCAAGTGTTAATAGGCCACATTTTTCCTTTTGCTCAACCAGTGGAATATGGTAGGAATTGAATGCCTATCCACATTAATCAAAGAACCCTGATTTTCTTTCTAATTTTGAAATTTTAAGAAGGAAACTATTTGTTTTTTCTCCGCATATCCCATCAAATATTCGGTTCAAAACAAATGCATTTAAGAGAAGTGTTCTATGCACTAACCCCGTTTTAGTGGTGTGCGAAAGTCAAATTTGAAATATTTTTTCTATTTAAATGCTGGTAGTTTATAGAATATAAAAAACAACTATGTTGTTATCATGAATATACTATAAGGTAAGCAATGCAATAAATAATAATCTCAGATTAATAGCTGATTTGTTATGCCTAGTGGAAATTGAATTTTGCCCCTCAAATGGCGCACCTGCCCTACTTCTCTATAATAATATTATCAAAACTGTAATTTAAACTATTTATATGACTTGATTTATTGCCATTATACAATCTCATAGAAATACAAGGGAATAAGGAGAGAAGACTGTCATATCGTCGGTCACAGTCTTGGATCCCATATTGCCGGATACGCTGGGGCAAGATTAAAAACCTTGGGCAGAATTACAGGTAGGCTGTCTTTTCACATTTACTTTATATTTGTTCATATGCCTGAGTAAAATTTAAATTTATTAGTTAAAATCAAGGCTGAACTTAGCTAAATTGTTAAATTTTTGAATGATACGCTATAAATATTACGGATACTACAGTGTTAAAAAAATAAATAAAAAAACACTTAATTCTTAAATGTTATTTTACACTTCCTGGGAAATTTTTAAAGTTATTTACTTGTATAGTTATCTTAAGTGTCAAAACTTATCTGATTCAATTATGTTCAAGTATCAATTTAAAAGAAAATTACTAACATTAGTTTAAAAGACAAAATTTTTTTTAATTTCTTTCTTAATAGTTTTCAATCATCATAAAAAAATGTTAAAAATATTTTTAAAAATTAATAATTTTATGCTTAATTATTTAGTTATTGTTATAATAAATAAATAATTTTAAGTATAAATGATAAATATTTTTGTTTAAAAATTAAAGTTATAATGTCTCTATTATTAGTTGAAATATATAGTATGGCTCAAATATTCTATTTTCAATTAAAAGTTATGTCAAATAAAATTTTTTCCTCCATTACAATTTATGTATAAATAAAATTTTAAATATTTAAGTACTAAAACCACGGATTCGGGTATACAAAAATAATATGAAAAATTTAAAAGTGCAGAGGTTGAAGATTTATTAATTTGAAGCTGAAAACAAAATATAAAATCATATCTCATTAACAAAATAAATTAACAATCGTATGAGTTAGAATACATCCTCTGATCACCAACATTTCATAAAATCAACATTTATTTTTTGATTCTCTAACATTTTTCTAACGATATGTTTGAAAGAAAAATGTTCAAAGAATACGCTTTAATTAAAAATTCCTATGGATAAAAATTTAAATTTAAAAAGTTATATTTTAATTGTTTAAAACTTCAGATAATGTAAGAGTATATCCAAAAGTGTGGCTGAGACTAAATTGATTATCGATTTTTTAATTATTTTTTACTTTGTTCTTTAAAGCATAAAAAGTCTAAAAGAAACCTTTTTCTTCACTTTTTTTTACATATTATTAACATATTCAAGAATTTTTGCTTGTGTGCAGTAAGAAACTAGTAGTAACATTTTTATAAACGGAAATATAAATAATTAAGTCTTAAAACATTTTTAATGCCTATGTTTGAAGATTTTAGGGTTATATTGTTTATAAGAATACACTCGAAAGAGAGATTATCCTATTTGTTTTGGGTAGACATCAACTTTTTCTATGCTATTAAATCGTCTATAAAAGAAAAATTAAATACTTTTCTTTCTTAAAATTTATGTTAAAAATTTAAGCACACCTTTAGCATAAAATCTTGGCAGAAAATAAAATGATCTCTCTAGTTACACTATTACTCATCAAAATTACCGCTTGTAGTGAAAATAGGATTTCCAGGTACTTCTAGTGAAAAAAAAATTTTTTAGAAAATAAAAACAAGCATGATCTACACTTGCAAGTAAAATCAATAATAAACAAAATTCTTACAAAAGAAAATTTAGTATCTGATATGATAAGAGAAGTTTCCTCCTATATCATACATTGCTGCATGTTAGCAATGATAACCCTTTGTAACCTCAACAACTCCGGTTTGAAAGATATTTACTCAGATAGTACAAAACATCATTTCAAACATGAAAAAAAAATTAATTAAGGTTTAAAAATGTAAACTTATTGTCAAAAGATACTATTTTCTACGAACAAAAAATGTATTTTTCTTATCAATATTGTAAATTACTTTTCACAAAAATTATCTTTACTCAAAGAACTTGAAACTGTCTTTGTATTACATTTACTTCTGATGTTTCCACATTTTAAATTCTTCATAAATTAGACGAATAAAACTTTAGTATAAAAATTAAACATTTAAAAAGAATTTAAAAGAATGAATTGTGATAATTGCAATAGTACAGGATAGAAACAACCAACAAAGTTGTCTTCTAAAATTTCACTATAAAAATGGCACTAAATTTTGGGTATATTGCATATCTACAATATGGCGATATAACGGGTAACAGTGACAGTCTTTCAGCTAGGATAAATTTGGCTGAAAATTCGATATATCTATAGTATTTAACTATGAAACATAACAAAGAATAAGAACTAAAGTATTTTTAATAAATACAATACTTTAATGAAACTATTTTCACAATAAAATTTCTACTAATTGCAAATTCAAATGTTTATCTAAACAAAATTCTTATCTAAACAAAAAAAAACATATTTGAAATACTGCGTTTCCAATAGTCACTTTGAAATTCACACATCTAATAGCTTATAAAATAGAAGCTAGTTAAAATCAATCTTTTTCTAATCGGGCAATCTGTTCTTTACTTACTTAATCCCTTTCTTCGTCCTATCCTAAAAAAATTATTTACATTTTACTCGGAGAAAGTGAATATTTTCAGTATCTTTTTTTCTCTCTCAATACTTTTTGTAAGTTCTCAAAATAATAACTAAGTTATACTCTAAATTATTAACGGTATCTGACAATTAAAAAGGTTATTTGTGTATAAAAAAGAACATTCATGAAGTATTTTCAACAAAGGTAGTTTTCAAACATATGATAATAATAGCTCAAATTATGTAAAACCAAGTTAGTTTTGAGATTTCACAGTTACCTTTAATTTGATTTCAAACACAATTCTTTCTCAGTAAAATCGTTTATGACTGATTTTAGTTTCTGGCCAATCGGATTTAAAAAAATCCGGAACTTTTGAATGACATTATTTTTGTTTTGTTTTTAATATTTTATCCCCGCATGTATTATTTTATATTATACTAAACTATAAAGATTAATATTTAATGCTCCAGAACAGTTTTGATCCAGAAATTAGCTATGTAACCAAATCGCAGCTTTAAACTTTGAATAAAACGAGATGTGTGTTCTGTTTGTATATATATACATACACTTGTTGCTTTGGGTCATTCTAAAACATAAAGGATAAACATTAATAAACCAATACTCAGTTTCCATTCAGAATATTACCCAAGTTACAAAAGCAAAACTTCAAATTTTCCATAGGAGATAAAATTATTGTTCTGTTTATAAATATATATACATATCCAAACACATGTGTACATATAAATGTGTGCACTTATAAGTGTGTAAAGCACGGTATTAAACGCACTTACATCAGATTTCCAGATAAACACTACATGCTTATGAAGTCAAAATATTGCTTTCAGGCTAATAGCATTGTGTATCATTAGCATTATTATGTGTCAAAATTAAACATAATAGAAAATATGTGTAGGAACTTGAAGGTTTTTAAGGGCAGCAACTTCCATGCTATATATCTGATACCAAATAAGATATTATATACTCTCTGAAAAGAACAATAAAATAATATTATTCCTAATTTTATGTCACATGGAAGTATTATGTAATATTACGCTTCAGGAAGTACTTTAAAAATAGAATAGTGAAAACCGGGAATAAATACGAAAATGTTACCGCGTCATATATAGTTTTAAACTGTATTATACGAAGCGGACACAGACACAAACATATATGTTTGTGTGGGGGGGGTGTATGTCAATCTTTTCCTAAATTTAGATTTCTAAATATATGATCTAAAGCAAACGTTTTCCATTATTTGAACGTATTCTAGCATCGATTTATCACAAATTAATCCAATGGATTTAAAAAAATCTTCCACAAAAGCTCCTTAATTTTCCTCTTAAATTCTCATAAATGGAATCCCTGTTTTCCTACGACTAGTTAAAACACAAAAATAATTACATCGCGCTATACTTTGGTGAATAATTCTATTCCCTAAGCTCACCATCCAATTAAAATTTGGATTAACTAACTTTAAATGCGTCCATTTCTGCTGTCAAACGCATTCCCTTATGATGATAGCTCAAGCATCAGACGCGGATTACTGCTAATGGCTGCGAGAATTACTCATCTAAGCAAAAAATTTTAAATATTGGAAAGCAACCCTCTAATTTCGAGTAATGCATCTTGAACTAAAAGATTCATTAGAAAATCTAGGGAGTAAATATTTGCCTCTTTAGAAATTGTTGGTTAACAAATACGAAACCTTTCACGATGTGAAAGGAGTAACGAGATGATTAGAGCAGAAAAGGATGAAGATAGGTGATCATTATTCTTACAGTCCTGTGAAAGAAACGCATGATATTCAGTTTTGCAGATGTAGAACGCGTGTGAATCAAATATATTTTAATAATAACAATATTCTAATTAATTTATTCCACCGCATTTATATCTCATACATAAAAGTAAACTATACGAACATGTTATTCTATCAACATTGATCAAAAAGTCTCCCTTGTTTACGATGAATTAATTTTAGAAGTTACCAGTAAACTCACTGAAGTTTTTCAAATTGCAAATAAATTCCGAGTTAAAATTTTGTTTCTTAAAAACAAAAATGCTTTCGTTAAGAAAGAAGTGTTTCATATTTTTATTATACTAACGATAAAGAAGAAATATGATAATTAAAAGAAAATTGTAGGAAATGTTAAAGAGATTTCCGGAACCCTGTTGCTTTTATTTATGATAACACATTTACTAAAAGAATCGTAATTCATCTTACAACGTGTCTTTAATTATACTCGTTAATTACTACTGACCCGAAATAAATTAAAACAACGAAATGTTTCTGTGGTTTTTAGCTTAATTAGAGCAATATATCAGTGACGACTTCAATTATGCTCATAATGAACATTATAACAGCTCTTATGATAGAGATTTTTACTGAAATGTAAGCAAAAACTTCAGCAAATATCAGCTTTTTGTCCTATAATTAATTCCAACTCATTAAAATTTTCTCTTTTTTCTAAAACTATTGCTTTTGTCCTATTAAATACACATAGAAGAGAATTTTACCTGAGATTTATTAATATGATTTCAATAAATTCTTTCAAGTTGAAATCTATTATTAAATTAATAATTAAACTGAAATCCGAAAAGAAAAAAGTTTAGGGGTGTTGCAGATCCGATGTATAAATAGAAAAAAATTAAGATATGGATGAGTATAATTTTTCTTTAAGCTCTATATCATAAAAAGTGGGAAAGTTTAAAATTGTCTTAAAACTTTTTAAAAGAATTTAATAGTCTAATGATTTGGCAAGCAGGGATCAAAAATCAGAAAGACTAGCTCATTGTTCAATCTATTCAGCAGAGGCGAAGCGTTATTGGAAGCGATGGTAGCGCCACTTCTTTAAAAATATTACAAATATTAAAAATTTACTTATCTTTATATCTTATCTAGTCATTTGTTTGATTCTGTATTTCTGTCTCTCTGCAACTCCTTCATCCTCGTCTCACCATCCTCATTCTGTTGAACGGAAGTGCTACATTCTATCTATCAGGCATAACACGCTACTAGCAGAGGCCCATATTGCCACTTGCCGAGTTCTCTAAGAGAGACAAAATATACACATTTTTCTATTCTACTGGAATTCCTTTTGTTTCTTCAGTTTAGTGAAATATTACGTTGAATGTTGCAGAAATGATACTTTTAACTACTTTACAATAAAAAAAATAGTTATATTTTATTATTTTTAAAGTGTTATTACTGCAAAATAGTTTCTCCTTCGGAATCAATTCCTTGTAATACTGAAAAGACCTCTGTAAGGAAATTGTCAACTTACGAAAGTGCGATTGTTTAAAGTGCCTGTTTAGTTTATTTTCATATGTTAAAAAAAATAAAATTAAAAAATAGTCTTAAAAATGCACTTACAATTTTAAACTGTTAGTAAAGAGCTGTTTATTATATTAGGGCCTATGAATAGTTCACTTTAAATACGTGAATAAAGTTAAGGAAAATATTAATGACTTTTGTTTCGTAAATAAAATATAACTACAAATCTTAATTTCAATTTTTATTTCTGCATAAACTATATATCTATATACATATATATGTAATATGTGTTAGTATTTATTAAATTATTATGACACTGAGGTTTTCTTATATGAGAACTTACGGCTAGTCACTGATGTTAATGAGATCTCCTCTATGTACCCGTAACACGAGTTATGGGCGTATAAAGTGTATAGACCCAAGAGATCTCTTGCCTTGCGTGGCTAGCAAGAAAGGCCGTCATTATATTAAATGCAGTTTTACAGTGTTATAAGTGACAAATATCTTGACGCATAAAATGGCTTCCGTATTTGTCAGAAGCAACAATAGATCTTTAGAAAGCGTGTTGTTTAGCTGCTATCTGAAATTCAAATCTCTCATTTCCAAATGTTCAAGTCCAAAAACATTTAATTCCTCTATCATTATCTGAAAAGGAAGCTCTCCCACTGTACATTTCTCTCATTAACTTGTATCGGGATTTTTTTATAGATGACCTCATAACAAATAGATTTAATGAACTGAAACTTCTATTTGGATTTTTTAATTAATCTCAATTAATTTACTAGTCATTCCTTGTGCCTCTACCAGAGGGAATTTATACTAAATCAAATGTAGCAAGCTTTTGGTCTGCACGAAACAGCTCAATGATTTGAAACATACGCTAAAAAATAAAATTATTTTTTCATCGTTACCTTTTCCATAAGACTATATTCTGTATCATTCCAAATATTTTATGTAATGTTTATAAGTAATCATAGACTAATTTCTTATAAATTTTAATAATGAACTTTGATGGGTAAAGAAAGATATACCTTTTTTTCTTCTCCAGTATTATATTTGACAAAAAACTTGACAAAGATTTCGACCAAAATTTATTTTTAGCTCGTATATTTTTCCGTGATCTTAACAACAACTGTATACATAATGCAATACTATTTCAATAAGTGTTAAAGTTATATAAATATACATTAATGACATAGTAACAGCCATAGTAAAGGTCATTACTTTCATTACTTGATCAAACCTGAAAGTTTCTTCCGTGAGACTAAATTAGTTTGTTTTGTTTTGTTTTTCATATATATTGGTAGAAAAAGTTTTTATAGGGTTTAAATCATTACCCGTATAAACTCAAAATACTTACTTTCCCATCTGTTAAATTTCATTTTGTTAATTGAATATAAAATTTTCACTGTAAATAAGCAAGAGGACAAGACTTACTGTAAATTTACTGTAATAAATTATGGCTTTGAAGTAAATGTAAATTTTTCTCAGGCTGTGATCCAGCAGAGCCCTACTTCCAAAACATGCCTCCATCTGTACGACTGGATCCCACTGATGCTGATTTCGTAGATGTCATTCACTCTGACGCCACTGACATTATGTTCCTTGGTTTGTATTTAGTATTTTAAATATGTATACAATCTTATTTAGTGCTGTCATATAATCTTCTATGTTGAGATTTTTATAATATTTAAATTTTTATTTATAATTGTATTCTATTCTCCCATTTGTAGATTTTTATTTAATGAGCAAAATCAAATTTAAAATCAAATTTAAAGCTGCTAATAATTGGGAGATCCTCTATATCTATCGCATTTCTTTTATCTGAACTTTCGTTAAAAGAGAAAAATCAAGTTTAAAGTTCATTGTAAATTTTTTGTCAGTTTGAATATAATGATTACAAATTGAAATAAAAAATCCATATGTTTTTAAGACAAGTAAAAAAAATACAAGTATGAATTATATGGATTTGTAAGTTAAAAGACAACATTTTTTTATTTTTATAGACATCCAATTAGAACTAAAAATAATATTTTATTTTATTAAATAACTTTTTACTACTCAGTTTTTTTTCAAAGACCTGAAAATTCCAGTATGAAAACTGCATTTAAAGAACAGTAATAAAATTCATTTTAAGTTTCAAAAAATTTAATTTTGTTTCGTGTTTACCTTAAAATTCTAACTAAAGAAAGAAATTTACTTTTATTTGACTGAATACACTATATTTGCGCTTTATCCAAATGTTTATCAACATTTTTCTGGTAATTTTACATTATTTACCTGTATAAGGAATTGGGGAAGAGCTTGCAACAAAATGTATACGAAGCAGTTTATTAATTTTTATACCTTAGCTTTTATGGATTCTGTAATTCACTAAGTTATGAAGAATTCTGGGAAAGAGCAGTTTCATTTTTTAATCTTGTAATTTATCACATGGTTTCTCACAAAATTCAGCTTCCAAGTAATCTCATATCATTAAAAATCATTTTTCTTTTATGATACTAAAGGTAGAGTTATAACAGATTAAGACAACGATATAGAGTTATAAAACATAATCTAATTAAATCAAGTTATGAACGCATATTTTGACCAACGTTCTCAATATAAAAATTTTGAGGACATTTTTATGCCACTAGATCATGTTTATGAACTTCTTTCAATAGTGTTATATACTTTTACTGATTAAGCCTTTCTTTAAGCCTTCCGTATTGCACATTTTCTATATGTAAATATTCAAAAAAGATTAATGATCACATGCCGGACACTAAATTTCTAGTTAGGTTCTAAAATAGAGGTTAAAATTATATTTCTAACATCGGCGGGGTATACTATATACGTTAAGGACATAAAGATTAAATGAAAATGTAGAGGAATAATTTAAATAATTTTATCACTTATCTATTTTTTTAAGAACAGTTGTACTTTTAGATTACATACGGAAGTATAACTCTACTTTTTCTTTCAATATTTTAAGGTATTATATATTAATAAATATTACACTTAAAATGATTTTTTTTATTTATAATTTAACTCTTGATATTGATAATGGGTTTAAAGATTTCAAAACTGAAAGTTATCACTTTTACATGACTTAACATATTGCTAAATTTCATTCATCTTGTTTAGGATTTGGAATGAGTCACAAAGTCGGGCACGTCGATTTTTATCCAAATAATGGTAGAAATCAGCCAGGATGCAAAACTGATAAATTTAAGTCATTCATCACAGAAGGATTAAATGAAGGTAAGAAATTCCATCAGATCTTGTACACGATAAAATCATGAATTATTTTATTGATCACAAATTTATAAAAATTTATGCTATACCAAATTGTTCCCCTATGCTAAGTAGTTCATTTTTCAAACAATAATTTCCTATCTATATAAAATCTCCTGATCTCAATATGGATGAACCATGAGGTTTTATACATATTCTATTCTATTTTTAAAAATTCAGAAAACTAAAAACTCCACTCTTAAAAAATTAAAAAAGTAAAATATAACTTCAGAACTTTTCTGAAATTAGAAAATTAAAACTAAAATCTTTACAAATGAGTCTAATATATAGAAATTGTAGCAAACAAATATATCATAAGGATCTAAAAGAAATGTTATATCGTTATTTGGTACATAGAAATAACACAAAAAGCAATTAGCCTACTTAATCATTAACATAACAGAGATTTAAGAAGTTCCTGTTCAGCGAAGGCGATATGAATGATCTCTTATTAAAGTCTATGTAGCCAACGGGATAAACTATTTATAAACAATCTTGCCCATTAATATAATACCATCAAAAAGAAATGGAGAGGAGTTTATCTCTGTAATCGTAATTTTAGAAAAAAAATTTAAAAATCCAAAAACTCTTAAAATAGTAGAAAATATATTAAACTATAAAAAGATAAATAGCAATTGAATGAGTAAGAAACCTTGGGACTCTTATGGATAAGTGTTTTTGACGTTATTTATTGTTCATTTAATTATAAAGAGAACGACCGAATAAAATATATTTATGGTCCCTCGAAAGGCCCATAAGATTGCAAAGTAAGAATGCTTTCATATCTGATGCAACAATAAATAATATATAAATAAAAGCCTTATATGGGTCTTAATAATAAATATAAATGTAATGCGCAAACGTAAAGTATTCCTAGTAGAAATAATTCTAATAAAAAGATCCTAATAAAAAGATCCTAATAAAATTTACTGAGTCTAATATTGTTTATTTTCATTTGGAAATACCCCGACAACAACAAATTTCATAAAACAAGAATCGCATTTTACGGACTGCATTGCACTTTAAGATACTTTTGAAATGATGTGTTACGAAACTAAATGTTATGATTAGCATCAATAAATATCCCCTAAATCATTCAAAATCGTATCTTTACCAATGATGATTTCTCAAAGCGATAAGAAGAATTACACAACTAAATAACCTCTAATGGGTGATTTTAGTCCAAAAGTTGATATACAATACAGAAATGTAGATATACAATTTTAATGTAAGAACTACTTATCAAATTGCATAAATCTAACTGGTTATGTTTCTAAGTTATCATGTCCAAACATATACCTACACTAATAACACTATAGAATTTAAAAAAAATTCAGAATTTTTTTCTTATTTGTAGGGACAAAACGTTTAAAACGACATAATTAGATCGAAAATATAAAATGCTGTTCAGTCCCGAAACAATCAAGATATGCTTATTCGAATCAATTTGAATTGCTGTAATTTAAGTACTATTTTACATCATTAAAATTTGACTTTCTCTAATATATCCTTGCTTTAAAATACATTTTTTTCAATTTGATTTTATACCTTTTTCCGTGGCTAATCAGCGCACATAATCTGCCACGAAACTTATATTCTAACCAAGCAGTAAAGGGAAAAAGTAGACACTTATTAACCTCTGAAGATTTAACATACTTTTAATATTGAAAACTTGCTTTTTTAATAAGTTTAAATCAGATAAAATCTGACTAATAATCCATTACATTATACAACATATACAAAATCTGAATACAATTAATGTTATTAAAATTAAAATTCATTTGATTAAAATAATTCACAAAATAGGCTTTTTTAAATTATCATAGAAATCCTTAAACTTTTGGCATACTCTCCACTAAATAAGAAAAATTCCTTATCGAATACTTAAGATTTTTATGACAATGTTGTTCAAAATACACCCCCCTCTCCAACCTTAAAAGCCACACACACCAATATATTTCCCCTTACTAATCGATTACATTTTAAAATGACAATAGCAGTCCAGACAAAGTCTTAGCTAAAGGCCTTTGATGAAGAAATAATGTTTACTAAATATCTGTATATTTCAAAAATAGACCTGGGTATAATTCATTAGAAATAGCCATCGATTTACGATACAAACTTCTTTCTCATCCTTCAATTATTATAGCATTATTTACCATTCTTCAAAATGTAGATGAAGTGCAGTTTTTTTATAAACAATAAAAAAACAAAATTAAAATGTTTATCCTGCACAAAATAAAGCGAAATGCACACCTTCTTGTTCTAATTATATTTATTAAAGCGCTTTAAAAAAACCCCATTCTTACTTAATTTAACTCCATGCAAATGCTTTGTTAATATAATTTACTAATTATATTATGAAAGAAGCAAAAAGTCTTACTTTCTTTTCGGCATAGATTAATGCAAAATGACCTTGTTTCTTTAAACATCTAAAAAATTTTATAATGTGTACTACCAATAGACGAACAATGACTTTAAGAGCTCCTTTTTAGCCTGGTTAAATTGTCCAAAAAACTGTTGAACTTAGTTTTATATTACCAGCAACATTCCTATTCCTTTCCTTTTTAACAATGTAATATTTAAATTACTCCAGGTTAAAAAAGGTTATGATACATTGAAGAAATAGAGATTTAGGCATACCATATTTTGTTTTATAATTATATTCATGTCCACAAATTAAAGATAATTGCACTTTAAGTGTATACATAAAGAAATATAAATTGGACTATAAACAAATGTGGTATATGAGCATAAAACAGTTGTCAGGGAAAAAATCAATGAAAAAAGGATAATTGATTGTTATTATCTGAATAAAAGAGTTGCAAGCAGAATGATCAGAAATTTATTTTAAAAGAAATATTAAAAAAGTAATTACTGAAGTTTTATAAATTATCGGGTTATATCTGTAGACACACATCCTACACGCAGATTTCCCTTACATAAGCTATAAGATTGATATCATGAAATCTAAATAACCTGTGCATGTACCGGATATCTTTCTTGTTGAAGAAGTCATCAGTAATAGATTTTAAGATTTTAAGAAAGTCATCGGTAACTCTAGTCCCCCATCGATGATGGAAACTAACGTTATCATCCATGAATGAATCTACGATCAATAGCACCTCTAAGGGCCGGTATCACCAAAGTTGTTTAACGGCTAACCGCGATTAACCTATGGCTCCAACCAATGATGGGACGCAATTCTCCGTTTAAATAGAGATTAATCGCGATTAACCGTTAAACGACTTTGGTAAGACCGGCCCTAACTGATTCAATATTGCATCAAAATTAATCACTATACTTTGTCATGGTATGTGATACTACATCTACATCATACAAAGACTGAAAATGCAATTCTAATTTAGTTTTACCAAGTTTTTAAAATGTTTTGGAATTTCCCACAGGAAGTAGGAGATTTGCAAGTTGCAACCACCAACGTTCTCTGGACTTTTTCCACCACAGTATTAACTACAGGAAGGTTACTCCAGTTGGATTTGAGTGCACTGAATGGAAAGATTTTCTTGAAGGAAAATGTGCCGAATGTGGATCAGACACCAAGAGATGTGCAGTTATGGGTATAAGAGCTATTGAATACAAGCCGTTCAGGAACACATCAGTGCAGCACGCTATGTATTTGAAAACTTCAGCAAAATCTCCTTTCTGGTGTAAGAAACTTATATATTAATGTCAAAGTTTTTTATTCTTCGAAATAATTTGGAAGATTTTTAGAAGTTAGCGCTTTCATATACATTTCAGATAGTTACAGTTTCTATTCTATTACAGCATACTATTAGTTACGACAAAACGAATTTGGAAATATTTTACTTTATGCTTTTTCTAAAATTAAACAAAAGTATCACAAACTTTGCTGACAGATAAGGAAACTTCGCAAATGGGCTGTAACTCACTAGGAGAAAGTAAGGAAAGAGAAGAAGGTAATTAATTCCCTTCTCTTTTATTGTTTCAGCTTACAGCTCCTAAAATTTCAGCAACAAAACTTTCTGTCATATGCGGCTAATTAATTTTATGGTAATGGTTCAGTTTTTAAACTTAAGCTTTCTATGTTCCATTTATTTAGTGCTGGAGGAAGAGAGCTATAACTGAAACACTTTTAAAGTGATATTTTGGCTTGCCCTACCTTTCTCAAAATGAAATATTTTCCAATTTTAACATTAGTACTCCCATTTTTTGCCTAGAATTACAGATAAATTATTATCTGTAATTCTCGACATTATTGTTCTTCATGTCTATAATTCATTCATAACTATTTATCTAGTAGCTTCAGACATTTCGTTCATCTAATTATTTTGAAGGGAATCAATTAACTTCATCTCCAACATAATAAACAATGGCCGAATAAATAGTACAATACTCATTGATACTGGATTTCACTGGTTCGAATCTATATGATGGCAGAATGTTTGTAGAAGTTCGAAATTGACTTTAAGCAGTAGGTCATTGTATTCAATTAATTCAATATAAAGATTTGTAATTGAATGTAAAAAAAACGGAATAATAATTGCTAAATGTTTTGAGGCATTTTTTTGTGAATTGCCATTGCTAGTTGTATTTATATGTTATTAGTTATAACGATATAAATAATCTCTCCATTCTAAACTTAAATTTTTATACTCGGAGTTACACTTTTTGTTTTAATCTGAGTTTTAAGAATTTTATATATAAATCAGTTGTACACCTGTGTAAAGGGCTAAGCAAAACATTTTTATTAAAGTATTACAGCTTAATCCGTTTCGGCCTTTGTTCTTATCCTCTCTATTTTACTACATATATATATATATATATATATATATATATATATATATATATATATATATATGACATGGACGAGTGGTTAAGGCATGGAAGACACATTTCATTTCATATATAAAAACTTCTTTATTATAATCCTTCTGTCCATAGCTATGCCCTTCAGAAATCATTTGTTCTCATACTTTACCTCACACAAGCGTGGAAGATGTTATCAGCCCGAGTTTCCGCTCAGAACTGACTCTTTTGGCTTTGTTAAACAAAATTACTATGTGTACTTCCGCGTTGGCTTCTTCACTCTGTATAGTTCCGCTCAAGGGTGTGTCTTTCTCCTATTACGTTATCGTTAATGAGTTCTAACTATTTTTAATTATAACTCGCTTAATTCTTAACCCCCATTTTTAAACTTTACATATATATATTTTTATGTGTGTGTGTGTGAATTTTCACACTTCATACATTATAAGGATTTCATAACTTTTCATCTCCCATAACATACTCTATGAAGAAAATTTTTATTCTAAATATCCTCTCAGCTCAAAGCTATTCATAATTTTATAAACTATAAGCCAAGCAGTTTGCCGTGTCTAACGTAAAACGCCATTAATAACTAGCAAAAAAACTACGTTATTCTAATCCGATTCCCGATTATTTTTCCACGGTGTAATACAATTAACTATTTATAAATGGTGGCTGGAGCCATATATGAAAATCGGCAGTAAGTGAGTGTTTTAGACTTGTAATGAAACGTAACCGTCAAATGAGTAAAATAAAATGTATGGTTCTAGGAGTTAATTTTATGTATAGGAGAAAGTAATCTAGGAAATGTCAATATTGATTTCAATGGGCAGCAGATGGGGGTAGAAAAACATTTTCCTTGTAATGGGAGAACATATAAGAATACGGATTTTTCCATTGTATTGCATTAGTTTTCTCGATAACACATCCATCAAATCATCAATAGTTTTTGTGAAAGAAATTTTGAAGGCCGTTATTTTATTTAAGCCATTAAAGCCCAAATTATATTTTCTGAATACATACTAATGAATTATTTTGAATTAATATAAACTCATACGATACAAAAAAATTAAAATTTAAACAACTATGAATAGTATATCTTATATATAAGTGATTAGATGCAATTTTAAACATCATAGAATGTCATGGATTCATATATAAAAAAATTAAAACTTCGTAATGAGAGATTTGTAATAATTTTAATAGATTTGTAATATGAGATCATACGTAAATGTAGTAATGTAAAGTGAAGTTTTATAACAAATCTTGCTATTTGTCTTTATTTTAGTTGAAAAAATAAAAAATTAAATTTATGTGCGAGTTTTCAAAAGTCAAATGTCAATCCAAAAGTCTCAATTATAAATAATAGGTATGTACTTGAACATTTGGGGGATTGTTTATAGCACTTCCATGTACCTTCTTTAAAAAGAAAAATTGTTCCAAGGAAACATATAAATTCTACAAACTATTTTTTCAACTGTTCTCAAAAAAGGACGTTAATGAATTAACTCTTAAATGTACGATTTTAAAAAAAATAAAAAAATTTTTCAACTTACAGTTCTTATATAAATGGGAAAAATACTTTAAAAATCATATTTTGCTTTAAGTGTAGTTTACTGTTTAAAAAGTGGTTTATTGCCAATTAATCGGCAACACTGGACTTTAATTGAAAAATTCATTTTTCTTGATAAAATTTTAAAATATCAAACACGCGTGAATTTTAATAGCTATAATAAGGAATTTCCACACGATCTTTTTAAAATTAATTAATTTTTATTACAAATACAAATTTTATTGCCAAGCATTACAAAAATCAATGGGGAAAAGAAAATAACTCGTTTACTTTGGGATACTTGACGATATGAGTATAAATTACCCACTAAAGTCTCACAACCTTTGAGGATGTCATAAATTTGACTGTATATACATTTGAAAAAATAAATTACAATTAAAAACTACTGCAAAAATAAACTACTTGTATCCACAAAAGCCTTTGTGACAATCTTTGAGAATATCATAAAGCTGACTGTATCTACATTTTAAAAGAATAAACTACAGTTATAAACTATTGCAAAAATAAACTACTTGTATTGAATATTGGCATGACCGATTTAGGGGCACCTTGGGCAGAAGGCCCATTGTCCTCAGTATACACATAGTTATGTAAGAAACCTTAAATTAATATGACCAACACTATGATATAAATATAGGATAACAGAGCAGACAGGGAAATATAATATAATAAACAAATTTATAAAAGTTTAGGGTTGAGTATATGTTTAGCAGGTTTATTTATTTATTTTTATTTCATTTTTTATATTTTATATATATATATATATATATATATATATATATATATATGAGCAGAATACTGCCCTACTCCAAACAAGGATAGGGATAGTAGCTTTTTAACTCGCCGGCTATATGTCCGTAGGGATCACCATGGCTGCCATGGAGCGGCTAAAGTGCTCCCTCGGATCATAGTCAGGGAGATTAAAGATTTCTTCATTATCAATGTTTGCAGTATTATTATATAACTTATTAGAGAGGCTACTGATGCAGCTTCTAATCGGATCAACTAACAGGTCTTGGTGCAGCATAATATTTGACATAATTATTAGGTTTTCTTATACTACGTAGAGTTTTATTTTGGATAATTTGTATCATCTGGATTTGAGAGTTGGTAGCTGAGCCCCAGACTGGGGCAACATGAAGGAGTATTGGCCTGAGAAGGGTTTTATATAATAAAATTTTGTTCCCCATTCCCATGAGACTTTGATAAAGGAGGTGAGTCTATTGAATATAGAAGAAAATAAAACCAACATTGCTTATTCGCCTCTACGGTTAGTGGAACTTTATGCCCATTGTTGAAAATTAGAAAAAAAATCTAGTTACAGCAAATATTTTGCAGCTAAATATCCTAAGAAAGTCATAAATATTGGCTACATACGTTACCTTTTCATGTAATAATTTTTACTTAAGCACTGCAGAACAAAATAGTGTATTTTCAAGTTCCCCATAAAAAGAAAAAAGCACATGCAGCAAACAAATGCACGAATAAATCTATTTATATTCTTAAAAGAAGAAGTAAAAGTACCATCGTCATGTTGAAAATTGTTTAGTGATTCAGTGTGTATTTTTATTGGCAACATTAGGTATTAGAGCTTCAATATTATTCTAATAGTATTTTAGAAGACTAAATTGGGTATGTTGCCAAAAGACAACACCGGGCTTTTAAGAATTAAATATAAAACTGTTTCAAAATACTTTCACCTGCTTTATATAAGTTTTTTCATGAAGTAAAAAAAATGTATTTAATTGTTTTTATAACAAATTCATTTCTGATACTATAGATTATAGTTCCAGCTAAAAGTATAATATCTTTCTATATATTAATATACTAATTTTATATTTTATGCTAGGCTGTCACTTTTAAACGAAGAATGTTATATATGAATCAGCAATACATCTGGAAAAGGACAAAAAATATACATTTATTACTGTATTAAGATAAATAATCCTTTTAACTCTTCGTTTTATATTCATAATATATGGCTGTTTTATGTAAATATTAAATTTTTCTATAATTTCCCTAGCTTTTACACCCATTATGCAATATGTTTGCATTAAACAAAATAAAAAACATATACCATTGTTTTTTACCAATTCCTATTTTATTCTGTTAATTCGAATTTCAGCTAGAAATTTGCATGTATCACAAATTTTCTGGAAGAAGGCTATTATTTTTATAATATTACATCCACGAATATTTTATCCAGTACCTATTCTCGTATGCTGTCATTCCAATGAGAAGACTTCTAAACTCACAAATTACTCTGCCTGTACTTACAGGCACTTTCGGGTACTCACCAGAACTCTAAACCGAATCAATTAGTTCATCGTATTATCTACTGAATCACTTTGAGTCAATTTAAACTTCTTTATATTTAATGTCACTTTTTAGATGAAAACTAATTATAAATATAATTTTATTAAATATAGTGTACCACTATCAAGTTAATATCAAACTGTTCAAGCCTCGTACATCATACAAGGACGTTAAGGGAACTATTGATATCACTTTGTTTGGATCCAAAGCAGATGAACTTGCTCATATTCAAAAACAGTAAGTACATTAAAATGTTTCAAATTTATTATTTTCTGGGTAATTGTTATTGAATCTGTAGGTTTATCTAAAATTCACATAATGAATTATTATTTTCAATAAAATGAGATTAGAATAGGCAAAGTTAATGAAAACCAAATTGATGCCATGTCTTCAGAGACAGGAAATAAATTATTTATGTTACAATGGGAATAAGCTTTATTTTTGATTCTATTTAACGAAAAACTTTAGGTATAATTAGGAGACTGAATATTTACATTTCTGCACATATGTGACTAATGTTTATCATGTGCAAAATCAGGCTCTACCCATTTCTACGTGTCATGGAATAATGAGTAAAAAGGTAGAAGGTTGTCTTTCTGTACCGCTGTCTTTCATTAAAGGTTAGTTGTGAATCACTCTGCTGGCATGAATGTTTGTTGCTAGTCTGACTAGTCCTCCAGCAGAAGTCGACTTCATATTAGCCTTTCTGTGGAAAGGTTGACCATGCAAACAAAACAAAACCCGCAAATCATGGCAACCAGTTAAAAAGAACATCTTCTATTTAGTCAGAAGTTGCAAAGCATTAAGAGTTCTAATTTGCACTCGATATATCCCTACGTATTAATCTCAGTCAGGAACTAATATTTTTTCCTGATTCGGTACCACTATCCTACAAGTTGCCCTCTTGGAAAGAGAACTTCCAAACCCTATTCACTTCTTTTTAAATAAAAGCAAGAAATTAGAAAGTCGGGTAAATTAATCTCATTCGTTTAAAATAGTGCCCTTACAAAGAAATTGATAGGAGTTTATTCAAAGTAAAACCTAAGTAATTTTGGTATGCGGTGTTAATTTGTCTTATAATTGACTAAACTCCTGTAATACACAGCATAATTTTCAGTGATAAATTAAAAAGAATGAAATGCTTTCTTTTTTTAGAGCGACAGACTTGTATCATGGAGCTCGGTACCAGTATCTCATAACTACTGACAAAGAACTGGGAGAAATAAAGAGTGTGAGTTTGAAATGGTACAGCTCATCTAAAAACCCAATTGATTTGATCAAGAAACCTAATCTATATGTAGAATATATAACTGTTGTTCCCATGAACGTTATCGAGACATCGTAAGTACACTTTTTATTTTATAACATGCAAAAATTCCTACTTGAAATCTTGACGAACGATGGCCGATTGGTTAGGTTGCTGGCCTTCGGTACCGGAGTTCGTGGGTTCGAATCCCACTGTGACATGGATGTTGGGAATCGGTTTTAAGCTGTAGGTCCCGGTCTTATTAGCCCTCGTGTTGCAAAAAGTAGACCATAGCACTACAAACCAAACCTATTTGCAATCTCACCAAGATTCTTTTCCGACTTTTCTAACAAATATGTACTCACTTCAGACTATTGCAAATACTTATTTCACTTCTTAATCTTACTATCCAATAAATATACTTCCTGTAGTGATTATATTCCAATTCGCTTTCATGTTATTCCACCTTAAACGAACAGTTTAAATTTTCTTTACAGAGTTTGTAATCATTTTCCTATAGAGATATTTAAAGAAAGAAGGAACCTTAAAACTCCAATTTTTTTATATTTAGCTTATAAATGTATGCTTAATAAGAACATAAGTAACGTTGCATATCATGAAAAAGACACTAAATTCTACTTGATAAAAATTTTGATTAAAATACAAAATATTTTCATAAAAATTGAGTTTTTCCAACAGGATTCATTGAATCTAGAAAACTATTCTGTTTCTGTTGACTGTCAATACTATTGCTATATTTATAAGACAACTTTTTTAATTTATTAAAAGGCAAGGAAATACAAGTAATAAGTGCGCTTTCAGCTAAAAACATGATTTATTGTAAAAAAATTAATTTCTTTTTAACAGTTTACAAGTTTAATTACAAAATTCCTCCGAGAAGTAATGTTGTTCCTAGTGTTTGCATATTAAATGACTGTCAATGTCAAAATGTTTTTCATTGTAATAATAATAATTCTAATGTTTTCAACTGCTTAATGTATGTTTCACATTTATATAAAAAGTGGTATAGATTTTTACTTGCGTTAAATATAGTTTTTAAAAATTAATTAAAGTTCAGCTACATTATAACAGTTTGTTCCATTATTTTATGATATTACACTCTCTAAAACTTGAAAAAAATACTTTGTTTTGAAAATGCTTACAAGTACGTTTTTTGGGATATGTACGTTAATGCACAAAAATTTCAGAGAGAAAAAAGTAATATGCTGGGAACATTTAGAAATCATAGATAAGGTACAAAAATTCAAACTCCTGAACAAGATTTTTTTTAGTTTAAAGCAAGTATGGAATTCAAAAGATAAATTTTAGCAAAATAACACTACCAATCTATTGCCCAAATGACATTATGCCTAGCTTATCTTTTTCGGGATAATTTCTTTTAATTTTGTCAAATCCTGCCACTTTGATGTACTTCTGTCCCCATAATACAGTGAAAAGAAAGAAATAATGATAAGTCCGCATAGCAATTATGAAATAGTGTTTACATATGTGATCTAAATTGCATCACTTCATAATAGATAAACCGATTAACTGAGTATTAAAAATAATAATTGTCAATGAGTTAGTTCTCATTTTAATTCTCAATAAACTATCGAATTTTTTTTTCATTCAGTATGCATACAATCGTTTACCGGTGGGCCACTTTTGCCACGTCTTGTTAAACGAAAATTCCTTTCAGAATATCTGTTAGTACGAGTAAAGCAGCGAGAAAATTTTCTCAATGTCGTACTGAATGTCTATTTCGTAAATGACAAAATTTTAAAAGAAAAAAATTATTTCTTCAATTCAAGCAATGGACAGAAATTACCTCCTCCAAATAAAGTGAGGCTACCATAAACAGCAGTAAAGAAGACAAAGAAAATTTTAAAAAAGCAATATTAATATTTCTAACGCAGCAGACATTTGTCTCTCAACAACTTCTTACAGGAAGCACCGAATTAACATTGGTACCACGCTGATAGAGGTTAGATTATCAACTATAAGATCAACTAACTGTTTATTCTTGGCTAATTACCTAGTTTAAATATATATATATATATGTGTGTGTGTGTGTGTGTGTGTGTGTGTGTGTGTGTGTGTAAGAGAGAGAGAGAGAGATATATATATATATATAGGTTAAATTGCCCATTACACATAAAGTCGACAGCATTCGAAATCCATTGATGTTTCCCCGCACAGGTTCGAATCCTGTCGACTTTATTTGTAAAATTCAATTTAGCTCATCACAAAAGGGAAGAGATCCACATTGGCCTGTATGCAGTCGTAAGTAAACTTAGCCGAATGAGAACACAAAGAATTTTGGAAATAAGAAATAGAGTTTATTCTAGCATCATCTCCTGCTTCTGAAAGGCTTCTGGGATGAAAAACCCGTACATCAAAAATTTATTGTTGGATGAGTCAGCCAATCAAGATTAATAATTTTTTAACACGTGATGACACTTAATTAGGAACTAATTATATAAAGTGTTATAAGAAAAGCGGGAACAGCAAGAATTAAACTTTTGAGTTTTCGAGTTGCCAAATTTTACTAGAAAATGATAGAATCGCCAGTTAATTAATTTAAGATATACATAATTACGTTGCTTAGGTTTTTAAGATAAAAATATCCCATATATGTGTGTGTTATTTAAAAAAACTAAGAAATGTAACTTGCTTAAAGAAAGGTTACTTGTGATCTTGTCTTTTTACATGCTTTAAAAAAATAACTCTTGTTAGGAACTTAAAGCCTAGTGTAAACAAAGTGGTCGCTCCTGTTTCAAAATAATGCTTTTTGCTAGCTATACAAAACTAAGGATTAGGTACTATATTTTTCAGAGGAAATAGTACTTTTTGAAGATTAAAATCTTTTTTATAACAGCCTTTTTTCAATTCAACATTAAAAAAATGTTCTGCTTATTTTAGAACATTTTACAAGGTTTTTAAATAGCATTCTAAATTTTTTCCAAAATAATTTAGTTTAACAATTTTAGTAAACAAAATATAAGCACCGAATTAAAAACTTTAGACAAAATTTTTATATCAAATTGAAATAAAATATCTGAATCATTCTGTAAATCAAAATTTTAGAGGTATCTGACATTGCAAAAATTTAAAACTTAAAAAATTAAAAATTTAAAAGAATTGCCTTATTGTGCTATGGAATAAAATATATTATTCCTATTAATATAACTGAGATTCACATAATAAAAAAGATAGTTAATTTCTATTTGATATAAAAATCTAGTTTATAATTTCTTATTAGTTTCTAATTTAATTTGAAGATTTAATATCTAATTTCAAAAGGAATTTTGCTTTTGCCGGTAAGAGAATTCCTATTTTTTTATGGTGTTTTTTTTTCACGTTTAATGTATTACTTCATGTAACGATCTGAATAATTTTTATAAAGTTAAACCTGTGTTAACACCTAGAAAACATTTATTGCTAACCGAGCAGAACTTAGTTTTGAATCCAAAAATAGGCAGTTTTAACGACGACTTTTCAGTTCAAAAGGTACTATGTCCCCTTAAAAGAAAATACTTATTCAAATATTTGTATATATAGTTTGCTTGATTCTTGATCCTATAATACAAGGAATAACTATTCTGGAAATTGGTATTGGATTTAGCAAAGCTTGTGAACTGCGTATTAGTAAAACTTATCACCGGAGCGTATTTAAAAATTTAATTATTTAAAACTATGTTTTAAAAAAAAAATATTATTTTGATTCCCTATATGCCATTTTTTTTTCAGGCCAAGAAACATGACTAATCGCGTGTTCTGTGACAAACCAGGTAAGGGAGTAATTCCAAAAACTACAGCAACCTTTCATAGGAGCAACGACTGCATGAAGTTCTTGTGAAAACATTTAACAGAGACATATGACTTGTTTTAACCAATAAAAGCCATTTCTATTGGTTTGTCCCTTTGTCTGTTTTTATATTATCATTCTTTACAAATGTGGATGCATATTATACTGTAACATTTATCCTCATAAAATTCAGATACTTCTTTTAGTTTCCTTTATTACAAATGCCTTAAAAATGTTGTTGTTTCTTGAAAAAAATTAGATTTAATGTTTGATAAGGTCATAAAGTGTAGAAATATTTTAAGCATGATTTTTTGTCCAAATACATTTGTTGTTTTTTACACAGAATATATATATATATATATATATATATATATATATATATATATATATATATATATATATATATATATATATATATATATATATATATATATATATATATATATATATATATATATATATATATATATATATATATATATATATATATATATATAATTTTAGTAATGCAATATTTAGAATTTCAGACTGATTGACCCTAAATCCTTTTCGTTTTTCTGAACTTATTCACCAACTGAAGTGTTCAATAAAACTTACTATTTTAAAAAACATAATAATGGATATTATATGTATTATAAAATAGACCAACATCGGAGGGGGGGGTTAGTTACGAACAAATTAAATACTCTTTTGAGAAATTTTTAATTCTCTCTCTTAGTTAAACATTTCTATATTTAAATATATATTCTTCCAAATAAAGAAGAAAATCATTTCTCTTAAAACAATTTTGTATAGTTAAGTTATAGCCCCTCCATTAATGTTAGTTATTTTTTTAACTTTTAAAAATCAAAAGTATTTACACAAAATTACAAAACAGCACAAATCAGCGTTAGATAGGCACATTCATAACTGCAAAAATTTCACAATGTCATTTTGTTATTTGTATTGTATTAAAATTTCCTTGTATATTCTCTTAGTGTCTAATTCTCCTTCGAATAAAAGAATCAAATAAAGAAAGCAATGTCTAGAATTTTCCTTCAAATTTTTCAAATATACAAGGAAACTTTTCCTTTATACTGCAATGCACATATGTTTTGGAGTTACAAAAAAAATAGGCAGCCTTGGAAACGCCCGTTAAAATGTTCTTAAATGGAGTCTACATTGAAATGTGGATAAAAAAAATTATCACCAATCTTTTAAAAATTCTACATGCATATGCATTCAACACACATTTATTATTTCATTCTAGAAAAGAAAAACTATCAGAAACATCAAACATACATATGAATTCATCGTATCAAAAAGCCCTTTAAAAATAAACTATTTTTTCATTGAATTATAAATGAATTTTGTTTTCAAAATTTTAAAATACTATTCAAAACATCCCTCTGAGATTCCCAATTTACAAATCTATACCGTTTCACTCACCAGTGCCTTGTATAACTCTCTCAACTATTAAAATTAATTTTAAATAGTTTTTCTACAAACTTATGTTCAGCGACCATATGGGGTTACAAATTTTATTTATCTATCTATAACAATCGATAGCACAAGATTGAAAAGTTGATATCTCAGATTTATCAAAGAACTGATTTCAGAAATAAAACGTGTTGTTTGTGTTTCGTCTTTGGTTCCTTTTACTGCAGTAGAGCATGATATAATTAGCCTCGGATTACAAAATATTGACAGAAGAGCTACTTGTGCTTGCTTAAAAATTTATATTTTCATGAAACGCGACTACAGGGCGAAATGTCTGGTGTCTCTTTAAACCAAACATCAAAACGCCTTCAAGGGTTAAGTATCAATTTAACCTACAAACATCCAGTAATTATGTTCATACTTAGATGAATGGTTTATCTTTTGAACCCATACTTCTCTTCTACTATTCATCACCCCAGTTAGAGGATTTCGGACTTACAGAAACTCTTAAAGCTACATTCAACTTTGCAGGGTTTAAGACACCCTAGGGCCGGATATTTGAAATTTATTGGAGATGCGAGATGATTGAATCTGTCATGCAACAAAATTAAGACCACGGTAGCATTACAATATTAGTCGATTCCTTATAAAACAATATTTACAGCAAAAAATGTACAAAGTACCATTTAAAAATTACAAATACGATAAGTTACCTATGGAACTCACTAGTGTCATTACTAGTATTATTAATGCAATAGAAATAAGCAATAAAGAGGACAAAAAAAGTTAAAATTGAAAATATTCAGTTTCTTACAACTTATTTACAAACTTCCTCTAAAATGTTCAGAAGATATTCAAATAATTAATTAGACTTAGAGGATGTACAACAAAGGACACTTTGATTTCAAAATTAAGTATCTTGAAAACAAAAATGGATATGAAAATGAGAAAAACGGTGTGTTTATCGTAAAAGCTGTAAGAATTTTATAGATATGTTTAGAACAAGCTAACACATGACGCCATGCACAGCACAGTTCTTGGTTTGGTTTGATTTGGAGTGCTACGGTCTACTTTTTACAACACGAGGGCTAAAAGTACAGTTCTTATCAACATCTCATTATTTTCTGCGGGATGGAACGCTTCAAACTAAACTTTGCTTTGGATATATTTCTTTGAATTTTCTGAGTAATTTCAACCTCTTCCTTCGGTACAATTATCTTCTTTCCCGTTTCAACGATAAAACTGGCCACTCTGGGCTTCTGAGCAATATTCATACGCCCTGCGTACTACGAAGATTACAGTACTATATGATAGGAACTTTTATAACTATTTCACGAATCTTCTGTATGAATTTTTAAAGCTATCATGATAAACGTGTCATTTTTTGAATCGGTCTACCTGTCTTTCTTTTCGACATACTTAATTTTGATATCAGGAACTGCTATGCAGAACATCTTGTATTACCAATTAAAGGAAAGATTTGAATTTTAAAACATACTTAAATCCCAAAATAGCTTAAAAGCTCTGTGAAGAAACTAGCCACAAATAAATGATTTGAACATTGATGCTCCCTCTTCAAGGACATCTGACAAGCTTCGACCACTATCCCGAGACGTTAACCCGGAGACATCATCTTGAGTTCGCCATAAAAGATTGATAAAATGTAACTCTGTGAAATTATTACAACGCAGATAAAAGGGTCAAAAATAGTTCTTTTAAAAGTATGTTCTATCTTAAAAAGGAGAAGAAAGAATCCAAGAAATAAAGTAAAAAGAAAATTATTGTAAATCAAAGTCACAGTTAACATTATCTCTTAAAAGCAGAAACAAAATAAATTATCAACAAGTTACTTTCTCACATAGCGTAGGAGGCTAGCTTTATTTCATTATGAATCTTATATAACAAAAATACTCAAGTATATTGAAACTTTAATAAATTCTGGGTCTTTCGACACTGCTTAGAATGAAACAAGCTTAATAAGGAAATACTGCTGTTTTGAAAATTATTCACGTAAGAATATTATTTGAAAAGTACTTTAACTGTAAAAACAGATATAAACTAATATGATATTAAATAAGAGAGTTGTAATAAATACTGATTTTTCCCGAAATTAAATATTTTTATGCAGAATATACATTTTGATCACTTCGGCGATGTTCATTCAAACTGATGTAATATTACAAGTGCTTCTAATCAACGTTCCATTAGCAAGAAAGCTAACAATAAATGTGAAACAATCGCTACAGGAAAGAGTAAAAAATATTTTATCTTCTTTACAAAGTGTTATTTTCATTTCAAGAGAACTGGAAATGTCAAAATAAATAAATTTGATTTTTACATTCCAGAGAAATATGATATTCTCTAGAGAATTAGAAAACTCTGCTGAAAGTGTCTTTATTTGAATTACTAAAGTATGGAAATCTTCCGATAATAAATATATAACAATATTATAACTAAAAAAAATATTAATAAAATTGTCAGCGATCTGTGATTTTTTGTGGAAAAGATAATAGAAAATAATCGAATATTTTGTTACTACTTCTGCATATAAGTTGGAATAACTAAGCTAATTTTGTCTCCACTTATTTTATACCTTTAGTAATTATTTACCAGAAATATATAACTATCGTTCCATACATAGTTTAGAAAATTTTAATAAAAGTGAGAGATTAATTATGTATTAATTATACTGTTAAACAAAAAGGAGAGATTAATATTAGAGGAATAATTTTTTAAAAGAGAAAATGTATAAAGAAAATATTCTAAAGTTATTCTCAAGATTGGTTACATACATATTGCGTAATATTAAAATCAATATTTTCTCTGCATTTTTATCTATGTTTATACATGTAAAAGTGAGTATATATGTGAGTCATATTTATTCTTTATACATCCAGACGGTTTGTAATAGAGTCACCAATTTTTATACAAGCATTCTTTAGAATTGTCAACTGATTCACAATCCTGAATTTACAAGGAATATAAGATAATGAAACCTAGTCCAGACATCATAAAAATGTCTCCAATAACAGTTCTATAGTTTCTGATATATTAACTGATTTCCAATAGAATAAGTGCTTATCAAGTTTGCTCACTGTAAGTACCTGATAAACATTTACAAAAGATACGTTTCCTCACTTTCTAACCTTGTGAAGAACCTTCTAAACATGGAATAACAGACGGCAGGCAGTTACTAAACCAAATTAAAAACATGTTTTTTCCAAATCACGGCTGTCATGACTAAGCTTTCAAAGAAATAAAAGAATTCTGAGAAAGCTGAGGATAGAAAAGAAGGTGGGAAATAAAAAAATCGAAATTAAAAGAAATATATTGACACAGTATCCAATGAATAATTTCATGAAATGCCAATATAAAGTAGAATAAATGGCATGGTATAATAATGAGTAAATAAATTTGGGGACGAGCTGCCGAGAATCTAAATAATGCATAGTTCACTGCTAATTATATTTTGAAAAAATTTTGAACAAAGGCTCTCAAAACAATTTTAATGAACAAAGCAGGATTTTATTACTTTATTCGTTTGAAGTTTTACGTTATATGATAGATTGGTTGGTTTGAAGCGTTAGGTCTACTCTTTTGCTGCACGAGACCTAATAAAGGAAGAGCCTAATGCTTAAAGCAAATTCCGAGTGACTACAAACATCCATGCTAGCTGTGGGATTCGATCCCATGAACTGTAGTACCGAAGAACAGAACAGTATAGGATAGAAGTCACTAGTGAGGAAATAGAATCTACGTACGTCTGTTCCATGGCATACTAATTGTAATGTACATGTTGAATCCCTAGTATTGGCGAAATAATGGCCAAGATCATTTCTAGCATTTGATCAAAAACAACCTATGGAATTAGAAAGTTAAATAGTAGTCTCTCATTTCCTTTTCAATTTAACTTTTAACTGGAAGAAGAGTTTAAATACTTTATAACGTTCACCAGCTACCAATAAAAGAGTTTAGCATTGAGAATAGTGTTCCCAGTCAAATCATGTCTGAACAATTCCATTTGACTACTTAGGGGATTTATTTCGGTTTGGTGAAATATATTTCTTAAAAGGTTTTTGAATAGAAGCGAACTCTCTGGATAGTAAATAATATATGTTAGGTTAGAAGAGAATTATATTATTTTCTATCCTATACAAAAGATTAACTAACATAAGTTTAATATAGTAAAATTATGAAATTATTACATAAATAATGGAGACCTTTCGTATCAGGTTTGATTATTTCAAAGGCATTAGTTTTTATTTCCAGAGTTTTGTAAAAGATATTCATTAAAAACCATGAATAAAAATTTCTGTTTCATCTATATGGTTTATAAATTATTTTCAAATTCCTTTCAAATATACTTTATCATACTTGTACAATAAATAACCACTTTAGTTCTTTTTTAAATAGATCCATAAACTAAGTATTATATATGTAGACTGAATGACAGCCACTTTTCCTAAAATTAATTACTCTAGAAAATAGATCAGAAAGATTTACGAGATTAACATTTCAAATTTTTAAATGAATTTTTCAAAAAAGAATTTAGATCTTGAGAAGATTTTTGATATATTATTTTTGAAGTCACGAAAAGTATAAATTTTACTGATGTAATTTTTTCTCTACCAAATATTTTCGTTTTAATCCTTTCTGTAACATTTTTTGTGACATCTACTGCCAAATTTTTGAGTTACCAAGTTAAAAAAAAAAAACCTTAAGGGTATTCAATGTAATTATCTTTTAATGATTTTGACTTGCCGTTCCCTGCATGTTAATAAGCAAGTTTTTTTAAACTATCATATTTGTACTGACATGTGATAACAACAATTAAGATAAATTTCTTGGTTTTAAAAAAAATCATTTGATACAACTTTACGCAAGGGATAAACTGACATGATTAATTGCCAATCAACCCTTGATTAGTAGGAAATTCTTCAGGCTTTTCACTATTTCTAATCTTTAACAGTATTAAATATCTCTATAAGAATATTCATTAAAATTCTTTAAGGAAAAAATCATTGGCGCCAGAATAAAATAGAAGAAAAGTAAATATCGCACTCTGCAAATAATCCATTAATGCCCACCGCTTTTTTTTGGGGGGGGGACATCAAAAAATAATAAAATTTTTGTTTTCTCTACCACTTTTCCTTTTTATACAAGATATATGGCAATTCTATAAACAATTTTCCAAACTTTCGAGTGTCTGCAATTATGTATAACTTTGTTATTTGAATTATTTGAATTGACATTTTAAGGGGGGTTTTAGCCTGGCACATAAATTTACTTTTTTGGCATGTACATCACCTAAAATCATGACAAATAGCTTTAAATATTATAAATTTTCTTCTACAGTATCATGTTTATATGTGATAAGAAATAAATCTTTTATACCGATTTTTATTTTATAAATGTCATCATATTATGTTTAAAGTGACAACTGATCACTAATGAGAACAGGCAGTAATATTCAACATTAACACATTCGCTGCCTATCACACCAGCTCGTGATGAACTTACTGGAAAATGCACTTATGACAGTGGGTTTGGCAGCGAATATTTAAATTTCATGTTTCTTTTACTCTGTTCAGTATATAATACCTAAAAATTAATATGTAATGAATATACAAACATAGCAAAACGTCAAGCATGAATCCGTAAATGGGCAAAAAATCGACAACTTTTGCGACAACGAACTTAGATACTAATAAGTCGGATACAAATCCACGAAGTCCGATTATAAAGAACAGACCTCTACTCAGTCTGCCGACGTATCATCTTGGGTATTGGGACGGACATGTTGCTTAATTATTTTTTACACATCCTTTCATGATGATAATTACATTAAAAGTTTTTGGAAAATTTAATCAATATTTCGTTTTTTCTTCATGGTAATTGTCCTTTCTGCATGTGTTCCACCTTCTATCTGGTGCCGATCCCAACCGTTTCTCATGCGTTAACATTCAAATTCAAAGCGTTAAAATTGAATAAATAAGCACTGCATTACTTATTACTTTGATTTTTAACAATTGTTTATGTGATTCTAGGCTATTAATTCTTTTTGGTACGATTTAATAATTAAAAAATGTGCATAAAATAACCATTTAATTTGTATTTAATAAAACTTGTTTCATTTTATAATTCTTACATATTCTTAACCCTATCCGGTAAAATGACGAGTCTAGGTTCTTATTGGTTTTTCATGCTATACCACGCAAGGTGGTTGTTGAATATGGTAATTATCCTATTCAACAGTAACTTTAGTAGCATGACGAGTGTAGCTCGTCTTTGGACGGTATGGAATGAAAAACCAATGACGAGCTAGAAGAGTCATTTTACCGGAAGAGGTTAATATTTTCTTTACTGGGAAAATTCATCTGGAAGATTCAGACTAAACTAAATTATGTACAATTACATTGAAACGTGAAATACAAGGAGTTCTGATATCTAAGAATTTATACTTGATTGGAACAACGCAAATATTAAAAAAAAACTAGGAATCCTCAAATCTAATTTATAAAAACATGAAGAAACAAACTTTGTGAATGACTCCAAACAGAAATAAAGCATCATAACAATCTGATTATTCTCTAGTAACAAATAAGTATTCATTCTTCTGGTAGTCTCGAAAATGAGCAAAGCATATAAAAAATTTAAGTTACTCATTAGCAGAATCAAAAAGAGAATCAATGAAACTTGCCAAAGGACATTCCACATTAGAAGAACTCAGAAAAATTAAATTACATGAACTGAAGGTAATTGAAGAAAAGAAAATTGCCTCACTTGATTTACAAACTCTGAAGGCTTAACTTATAAATAAAGTAAGTGTTAAGATCAAATCTGAAAAATTGTATTTATAATTAAACTAGTATCATAGTGTTAAAATGTTTTCAGTGCAGTATTTAAATGGTAATTATAGATTGTAACAATATGTTAAAATATTTGTATTCCTATTTTATTTATTTTTTTATACAAAGTCAAAATTTTTATTCCAAGCGACAAATCGATAATCATTCGTCTAACAAATTCTAACAAATTCTTCATCCCGGTTCAGATACTTCATTGATTGAAACACTTTTAGAGACTGTATGTTTTATCATCTTCAAAGAATATTATAAATTATAACTTTAAATTGTTACACTTTAAGGAAAAAATGAATCTTTGTGAATTCTTCATTAATGTTATATGTCATTATTAGTTAGGATTTGCAAATTTATGTACCTAAAACAAGTACAACATAACAAACAAGTCAGATACTTATTAGTTTTAATTTCTTTATTAGAAGAATTTTCATTTATACCACAAATTATTTAGTTACATTTATATAAAGAAGTGAAGAGAAAAATCTCATTATGAACTGAAGTTTATTTGCACTTTATAAGATAAATGTGTTTTTGAAAGTACACAAGCGTACATATATTACATACACTGAAGTGCCACTGAATTAGGGATACCTACCTAGTAACGAGTTGCGTTCCCTCTGACCTTGATAACGGCTGCCACGCGATGAAGCATAGATTTAACAAATTTCTGGAAGCGTTCCACAGGAATGGCTTGTCAAGTATTGGCTAAAGCTGTTCATAATTCAATATGGTTCATTGATCTGTATGAAGGCATTTCACACCGTGTTCCAAAACATGCCAAAGATGCTCAATAGGATTTTCTCTGGGCCTCTATGTGGCCAATTTATGACAGAAAAGTCAGAGGAATGCTCATCGAACCATCCAGTAGCCAACCGGGAATTGTGTGAGGTACAGTTGTCTTGCTGGAAAATCCCATTACTGTGCTGATAACAGAACAGCATAAACGGATTGAGGTGATTACCCAGCATTTCTACATACCGAATTGCATTGAGGGAGGTTGTTACACCCACCAAAGATCCCAAACAGTGCCATGAAAAAACACCCCAGACCATGATTGAGCCACCATGCCCTTGTGCAGTTCTAACCTGGCATGCAGTATCCATGGCTTCATGAGCCTGATGCCATATTCGCAGACTCTTGACAGCGTTAAGTCGTCGGAATCTAGACTCATCGCTCCATGCTACTCTTTTCCAGTCCTCTATACTCCAGTCTCTGTGCTCTCTTGTTCAGGCAAGACATGCAGACCGATGGCGAGCATAGAGAAATGGTACTCTAGTAGGTTGACAGCTCCCGAAACCCATACGGTTAATCAAGCGTTGCACAGTCTGTTTATTCACTGTACGACTGGCACTGTCATTCAACTGGGTGCTAATTGGAGCTAACGTTTGGTTTCGCTGACTACGTACAATACGCCTGTGCCGTCTCTCACTACGCACTGTCAAGGCTAACTGCCCTTTGCCGTTTGTCCGATCACTAGTTTTTTTTCCACCATCGATGTATTCTGGGTATACTCTTAACACTGTCGACCTTGCAAATCCTAGCTGTCTGATGATTTCGGAAATTGAATGGCCCATACGTCGTGCACCTACGATTTGTCTGCTACCGAAGGTGTTTAAATCAGGCAGTTTACCCATACTGGCAATTCCAACAACTAATTCAGAACAACCACATATACAGTAACCACAGCACCCTCACTTGCGCAGCACTACACAATTTGCATAACCCTTGCTATCCGTAATTCAGTGGCACTTCTATGTATAGTTGAGTATGTTTGTAATGAGACCAACATTGAGAATACCAACTTGTCAGCAGCTTGTAAATTTTACAATACGAACTCTCATACTCATTATACAACTACTTTGGCATAAACTTCCTTTAAAATACAACAGGAAATATAAAGATATTTAAATTAAGAGATCGGTAAACTTACCTATTCGATGGATTTTCAATATCTTAAGCATCTGGTAAAATGTTGACTGCTGAGATTGTATTCGCCTTGAACCATGTTTTAAAATCATCTTCGTCATACAAAGAAAAGCGAAAGATATGCGAGTAAGTCTAAACAAATCAACGCCATTCAAATAAGAAAATAATAGCTGTTGCTTCACGTCCACTATCATAAAAAGTGTTTGCTCAATTTTTAGTAGTTATTGACCCAAATTCGAACAATAAGGGCGGGTCTCATCAAAGCTGTTTAACGGCTAACCGCGATTAGTCTCTGTTTAAACTGAAAATTACGTCCCACCATTGGTTGGTGTCAAGGGTTAATCGCGGTTAGCTGTTAAACGACTTTGGTGAAACTGGCCCTTAAAATATTGCCCAGTTAAAGGGAGATTTAATTTCTGTTTTGGTTGGTGATATATGATTCTCCATTTAAAAAGACGTTATAGATTAACCAGTATTGGTGAAACTGGCCCTTAATATTCTTGAGCACTTCAAATGACATTTTAAAACTTATTATTCTTTTCTTATTAAAATATTTGAATAAGCTGTGATTAGTTTGGGGGGATATAGTCTTTTAATATGTGACTCAACATATTTAACACGGGCGCTACCATATTCAGTATGACTCAAGTCACGGGCGAAAATGACAATCTTCAGAAGTATGTCACTCGCCTGGATTATGTTGGCCAAGTGACTATTTGATACCATATTGTCATCGAGTGATATAGGAACTGGTCTGTGACTCCACCTACAATGTCGCCACCCCTCAACAACGTATTAGATGAAGTTGGAGCTAATCAATGGTCTTCTTCACTCTTCTGACCAATCAAAAATTAGATTAAGTAAATATACACTTGTAACTGTGTGTAACTGCGATTTTAACCTTGTTTATGGCTGCTCTCAATTCATTATTGATGCATGTGCTCGCTGCTGTATATATTGCTGCTCTGCACTATTGAATTATCATATACTAAATTATCTTACATTAATGGCCAGTGAGAGAAAATATGATCGAGTCAGTTCTTCCCAAGTGAAAATTCTATTTCCATATTTAGAAAAATAGTAATCTTCTCTCAGGAAATATTTCCACATCTTTCACAAAAGAAGGTATACAAGAAAAATGGAAAGAACTTACCGTTCTTCTGAATTCTTCTGGCATCGAAGCAGCAAAAGACTCCAATCGATAGAAAAAGATAAACTTTAATTTCTTATTAAATATTGTTTCCAAATTATTACAGCATGTCGTGTGTATTTTGTCTTAGAAACATGTTGCGATTTTAATTTTATAAATATATCTTGTGTTGAATTGTTTATGTTATGAATAGAATTTTCTTGCTGTTGTTATCTAATTCCATAGGTAACTTACTGAATCTGAAGTAAGTAAATTTAAGAATGTTTTAAAATTAGATACGAGTTATGAGTATTTTCAATGGGCATATTTTTTACTTATATTTTATAAATTTATTAACTATTGTTGATGTGCTGCAGCACTGTGGTTAACAGCATTTTAGTACTGCACTATCCTAGTTTATGAAAATTGACAACTTTTTCTGTTTTCTATAATTAAATCATGCTTGTATTGGAGTAGCTTAATTATTATTCATATATGTTTTGTAATAATTATTGAAATGAACTTATAACTATTTACGTCATCTTTATTCTAAATGCCAGTTTTATACTTTTTAGTCCTGGTTTGATCTGAAAGCACATGCCAGAGCAAAAGCTGCCCTCATCGCCAAATATAAAGGAAGGACTGGGGGTGGACCAATCACCCCAAAAGTTCTTAAAATATTGAAGAGCGAATACTCTTATTGATAGGGCTTGCATAATCAGTAGGTATCCAAAATGGGCAAGAAACTGATTTTGATGTAAGTCAACAATGTTGCATATAACATTATTTAATTGTTAATACATAGCCATTAACTTGTCAGATTTTTTCTAAACTATTCACAATATACAAATGATTGTAAAACTTGAAGAATGATTTTTTAAAAAATTTCCAATTTTGGACAAAGAGAATAAAAGAACTACTTTCATATTTTGAATTTGAAAAATTATTTTTATCAATAGTAATCCAAAGGATTACTTTTTTGAGTAAAAGTGTGATAAAGTACTTTTGAAAGAGACTAAGTTAATAACATATAATGAATGTAAAAGCTGGAATTATGGAAAGTAAGTTGAAACTAGATATTTTCTGTTTATTTTAAATTTAAATAACTTGTTAATAAATAGCTTGATTCACTGCATTTAAGTGTGCCCGAAAAAATTGATTCTTTATATTTATCATCGCCAAGTATTTGAAAGTTTATTGCTTTAGATAATTTTAAAAACTGTACCATACTTTGTTTGCAATTGTGTATAAAATTTTTGTATACTGTTTTAAATATTTAAAAACTCATAGTTTATGCTCTTATTACATTTTTATTGCTTTTATAGTATACATATTTTCTGTGAAATGAATAATTTAGAAAATTTATAAATTTGATCTCCATACGTTTGCAAATTTAAAAGTTGGCACAATCTGTGTATAAACTTTATGAATTCTGTGTATTATACCATTTTAATACTATTAGCTTATGTTTTTTTATTGATTTTATGAATGTTTACCGTCATTATCTTAAATAACGTGTTGACAACAAAAAAATTATAATTGGTACCAAAAATGCATTTTAACCAAATAATTTGTTTCCCGTTAGTGGAGATTCTTCTAATTGTTACTTGTACATTTTTTCATTTCACATACTAAGGAAGTAGGCAATATATGTGTGTTTCTGGGGATATGTGCATGTTTTCTATGTGCATTTTGTAGCAATTTTTAAAAAATTTTATTGGGATTTAACATAGATTTTTGTGTGTTATCTGTGATGTAACTAAATTAACCTTCTCTTTACAATTGTGCTCAGAAAATATTTTTATATATCCATCTTAATAAAGAAAGTGGTTTACAGATATAAAGTTCGTCATCAAATCAACTAAATCAATCTACTGTTTTGGAACTACCCTTAGTGGAGATTCCTTTTAATGAAAATATCTCCCCATCTATTTACCGAAGACCAGTCTGCCAAAGTACTACTTGTAAGTGCCTGTATTTTTAACTCATTTGGACTTTTATATAAACTTGACTTTATACTATTCCTGTTGTATTATATATACTTTTTAATTAATTTATACTTAATATTTCACTATCTTCAATTATTTTATTAAACTTGTATTTTCTACTGTTAAAGTTTATTAAGATTGAAACCTTTACTTAGGTATATATGCAAAGATTTCTTTTCCCTGTAGTATTTAAGTTTAGCTTCTTAATACTTACGTTTACAATAATATAATGACCATCAAAGTTTGTTTTAAAAGTTGCTTTAGACATTTTTCCGACTCAATCTTTTGTATAAAAATGTATAATCAAAATATATATACAAATTCAATCATAACTTGTAAAATATATGTAATTCTTGAAGTCAAACAAATTGACGTTAAATGTATGCTATACTATTATACTTATACACAGTAATTTATAATGATTTAGACAGAGTACTAGCTTGTCGTAAAAACATAAAGGAAATTAAGCTATTTCTCTATTAAAAATGTGGGTATATTTAATTGTTTAGCTTTGTTTTGTATCATTAACTTTATGTAAATACTTTCTTTTATTTTTCTATTAGTAAGCAAGAGAAGAAAAACTGATAGGGATATGACGGTGAATTCTGTAGAGGCAGTGAAATCCAAAATACGAATTCAGCGACTGAAGATCTTGAGAAATCAATAAGAGAACTTGTGCAATTATTCGTCAAATAGATATAATGGAACATTTTAAAAAAATTCATTTATGATGAAAAAAATGATTAAAATTATTAGCTGTATAGTCTATTTATTTGCTATCTTTAAAAAACTATTTCAATGTTAAAAACCAGCCTTATTTACTCGCTTAAAAAATATAGACAACAAGCCTAATTTAACAATTGTATTTGTGTGTAATACCATGATCATGGTAAGGAAATAACTATTTATTACTGTATTAAATCTTTTTATCTGACTTTAAAAACCAGACAAAATTTAAGGAATTAATGACCATCAAATACATGATAGTTGGTAGGTGAACATTTATTTATTAAAAATAAAGGATCATCTACCAACAAAATAATAAACTTATTAAATGTATAAACATAAATCAATAATTAACTGAATTCAGTGTATATGTTCAAAGGAATAGTTTCATGACTCATTGTAGTTATACATGAAAAACGATACATACTTGACTAAGTGTAAAAGCACTCATTCAAGTTACGGATGAGTCAGGAGAAGTAAGAGGGGTGGATATGCTTCGAAAATTGTAAAACAGATTTGTTTCTGATAATTTGAAAAGAATTTTTGAAAGAATTGTGTTTTCTATGCTAATTCTTCCAGTCAGAAATTTTTTATATTCTTGTACAAAACCAAAAATCAACCGATTTTGGCATTCTGCCAGTCAGAATTTTTTTTTTTTTTTTTTTGAAAGAATTCTAAAAGATTTGAGTCTTTGTAACTCTCAAAAATGCATAGAAACATCTTATTTAGATAGAATTTATTAGTTTTAAAAATCTGAGTTTAGTTTATAAGAAACAATTATTGAAAGCAAGCAGTTTTTCCTCTTAGCTCATTATCATTGAAAGATGTAATTTTTATACATATTTAAAGCAACTTTGTATATTCTTTTTAATTTCTGTTTCAAAGATTGCATTTACTAAAAAATTGAAACATTATTTGTTATTCAGGTTTAGTTAAAAACATCAAGTTTATTATGCATCAACATTAAGAAATAGCATTTTTGTGTTTTAGATAACCAACACATACTTTTATATATGTTTGTATTAATTTAAACAGAACACATATTTACAACGCTATAATGAAGGGATATATGGATTAGAACATACTAATATGTCAGAATTTGTAAATAGTATATCACAATATTAAAATTCAAATATCTTCCAGATCTAGTTCCAACATTTGGAAATTAACCTTATTGATATAATTTTATTTTATAATTCATAAAATTTACTTTTTCATAAAATTTTGTGTGAAGTTCAGAATTTTTTTACTTAGAATCATCCATGGAAGTAAAGCAAATCCATGCATGCACAGAAGCTCGTTTCTTGACTCGTGTAAACATGGCTTTATAATTTAGCCATTTTTGTAAATGTTAATTGTTATGAGAACTAGAGCACATGGATTTCAGTAATATTTTAAAACATCTATATTTTTCTAATTCCTTTTTTACACCAAGGCTCTTTAGTTATTTGACATCATTTAATGGGAGTTTAATACCAATTATATAACATTTTTAAAATATAATTAGCAAATTTACATGCAAAGGCTATGAGTCCCCCAGCATTATGCTGTATTACCTGCTCAAGAGGCAGGGGTGTCATCAGTACCACCTGACTCGTTGTTGCCCAATTCATGAATGTAAATTGTGCAGTAAAAACATCTTCCTGTAATCCAAAGGAAAATATATCGGAGAAATTGAAATAACAGAAAATATCAAATTATGGATGGTAGTTTCAGTAGAAAACTGTATTTAGAGATTCAGGTGTTAACATATCAACAAAATCACGAAAGAAATGAAATAAGCTTAAAAGAAAATAACTGTCAAAATATTTATTCATTAGAAATTTAAAAGATAGTCAATATTAGGAAAATTACAGAAATCATGTTTATATACTTATTATTATCAGTAGATTTGTAAATGCGTAATTGATTATAATGTGGTTACATAAAACAAAACACAACTATGGTGTTCAAGTGTGAATATCTTAAGAAAAAATATTGTGAAAAAATACAGGAAGTATAGGGTTCATAAATAAGATAAATAAATATAATTAGATTAAAAGTACATGCACTACTAAAACTAAAATATTCAATAATAAATTTAATTTGATTATATTACACACAGCTATGATATTCAATTGTAAAATTTAAATAATACCTCGTGTCTCATAAAAAAAAACGAGCAAAAGAAAGAGCCAGCCGATGTCTGATACTGTATGCTCCGGTGTTAGCAGCAGCTGGACTGTCACTTGTCCACACAATATCTTCATATGCTAAATCAACTTTTTCCTCACCCAATTCTATATTCTGTTTTACACAAATATTGTGTACAACAGCACATGCATTTATGATGTGTGCAGCTGTTGCTGGTACATAATGCAGTACTCTGTCTTTTAATAGACAACAGTATCTTGTCTTAAGGACACCTTTGCACACATGAACGAACTGAGGAATGCTTAAAATTAAAGCCCTCCTCAACCGAGTCACGTACTGGGCTGATGAATGATGTCATTAGCCATGGTTCCAAAAGATATCCACTATCTCCTACAAATAAATTACAAGAAAATGTTTATGGAGGACGAGAAAAATTAATTTTAAACATTTGTTTTTCTTATTTATATGCAAAAAAAAGGTAAAACACACTACAGTAAATAAAAAAGTACACAATCTTTGTATAATACAAAATACAATAATTAATATTTTCCATATTTTTAAAAGTTTTAAATCCGGATGTGATGAAACTTTAGGTGATATGATTATAGTTGCATAAAAGTGACTGTTAAATATGAGTTCATTTTATTAACAGGAATAATGTGCTCCATATATAATAATATATATGTACTGTACAATATACAAGACTCGTGACCCATATGCAAAATTTTAAACTGTATTTATTAGAAATATAAATTATATTACCTAGGAGTCATCCTTCTCTTACTTGGAATATACAATAACTGGTTCATCTGTGTCCCCAAATAAATGAATCATGGACACTTCCTGGATATTTAGCACTAATACCAATAATAACTAAATCAGAATCTACAATTTGTGGAAACAGATAAAACTTTTACTGAGAAATTGTATTATTATTTGCTAAATATATACTACATAGAAAATACAAAAATACAAATTCAATCACAGATGTCTACAATTAAGACTTTTTTAATTTTAGATATTCATTGAAATTTTAAAGTTTCAATAGTAGAAAACTATTTTAAAAGTATGTGGAATATTTGTAGACCATTGTTATTAAATTATAAAAACCAAGAGTTAAATAACCAAATATATAACCACAGCTTTCAATATGAAAAGTTAAAAGTTAATATTCCTAACTGAACGTTAATAGAATTAAATCCTTTTCTATTCATGTATGAAGAAGCTGAAGGATTCCTTACTGGTAGAGAAACAAAAGACACATGTGGGCATTCTGTAGCTCCTATAACTATAAGAAATCCTGTCTTCACACATAATTTTTCTTTGGTTGTATGCAGGTCCTGCCTGCTTGGAAATCTGATCTATTTCTTAAATTAGAAAAATAATTTAAAATCATGGTACAGCAAGATATTTTTACAGGATAAAATCCTTTAGATGCTATGAAATGTTTATATATATATATATATATATATATATATATATATATATATATATATATATGTGTGTGTGTGTGTGTGTGTGTGTGTGTGTGTGTATGTATAAGTACCTGCATCAATAGAGTCAAAATTGCTTCACTTACATTCCTAAAACAGTTGCTTACTGATTGCTGGTTTAACGATGTATAAATATCATTAGAGCTTGATAGCTTCCAGTGGCGTAAAACCACAAAGCTACTAATACCTGAAAATATAAAAACAAAGAATAAAAGGATTGGCATTGAAATGAATAATTGATATTATGTGTGTTGAAAGTCTGACTCACCCGAAGCTATCCAGATTATATTGATATAAAAGGGAAACTAATATATATTTATTTAATGCTTGTTTAGTAAAAAAAGATAAATTACTTGAAAAAAGTAATGATGTCTAGATTAAGACTAGTAAATAATTGGGGTTTGTATAATTCTTGTTTAAAAAGTATTTCATTTTGAAATAGAAGGGATGTTTTTTACGCTTTAAACATTCATATGCATCTAAGAAACAATTACTGGAAACTTTTTAAAAAGATCCAAATTTTTCTGAGGTATTTCCGGCTTTAAAAAAGGTTATTTTGTTATGAACAAATTGCGTTTGAGTATAATAATTTCTAACTGTGGGGCAAAACTTTATAAAATTACCTTAACGAGTGATCAAAATAAACTTAACTAAGCAATTTATTAGTTATCATTACTAAAAATATAACTGACCTACCAACACCTTCTTTTTGTTTATAAATTCGTACATATAATAAAAGCTTTATCGTTCTTTAATTCGTAAAACAAAAATATATACTTATACTTTACAAAAATGTATACTTTAAAATCACCGGAGTCGTCGAAGATTCTAAAAAATTCTTCAGTTTATCCGATAAGGATAAAACAGATTGCTTATTCAATCTGAACAATTTAATAAATGATTCCGGCCAATCATAGGCCCATAATCTTGTCCTTACGCAATTTCTTGGAACAGAAATATTTTCCAAGTCGAACAATAGCGCTTGCAGCAAAGCTCCCACCATTTTTAGTTTTACTTACACTGCTACACTGTATACACTATGTCACGTACTAAATACTGGGTGACATGGATGGGATGACTTCGGCAGACCGTCAGTTGAATATGGTACAAAATTTCTCTCTTTGGTGACTCCTGGCGTCATTATGATGTTTATGTCAGTCACCCGTGACTAAAGTCGTAGTGAATATGCTAGTTCCGCACATTAACGGCGGTCTCACCGAAGTCGTTTAACGGTTAACCGCTATTAACCCATGGCGCCAACTAATGGTGGGAAGAAAATTCTCCGTTTAAAAAGAAATTAATCGGGGTTAGTGGTTAAACGGCTTAGGTGGGACCGCCCCTTAGCACAAAACATTTATTATGAATTGTCAAGCAGAATACACTTTAACTTCTAGTTTACCTTAAATCACTTATTTAGATTACCATATTGCAATTTCTTTTAGAAATACTGAAACATACACTATACCTTTGAAGGATAAGTTTTATCACATGAAAAATTATCAGTAGGAGGACATACATTTTTCCATTTTTAATTAGTTTTATCCTTATTACATTCCTAGAAAAACATTCACTTAAAATTCGTAGGTCTTGGCCATGTGTCATCAATATTTGTCATTATGTGTACCCCCTATTTAATTTTTTAGTATTTAGAAACTTAAGAAAATAAATATTCTTTCTTGAATACTTATATTTTTGGAATATTAATACTCCTTCTTGGGTATAATCCTCAGATACAATTACTTTTCACTCATAGTAAGGATTACATGACACAGTGTTCTCAGTTACATGAAATAACTATTAAAATGAGGATTTTTAAGAATTAAGCACCACTAAAAATATTTAACAATTAATGGCTGTTCTGTAGTCTCATGGATTTCATTCCTTAATATTTCCACCCCTCTAAATCCTAACTGATTCATACCTTTTTTAGTATCTTCTTGCAACATAGAGTCAAGATCATTTAGGAATCTGTAGGCTAGTTAAAAATCAATTGAAATTAATAGCTGCAATAGTTTTATCTCCTACAATAAGCCCACAGTTGTATAAAACTATTTAAAGAAATTATATTTCAAAAATAGGCACTCGCTAAGTCAGAAATATATATATGCATTTGAAAACATGTTCAAAAATATTCAAACAACGTACTTTTTAATTAATATTGGCCATTAAAAAGTAGTCCCTAGTAAACAGATATATGCTTTTTATAAAGTGAAGTTTTTTTTATATGAAACATAATATGGAAATAATGTTTTCTTTATCGTGTTAATATTCTGATGCACGAGTGCAAGAACAAAAAAAGTCTTTATGTAATTTACTTGAGTGTAATCGTAGAATTGTAATGGTAATTAAAGTTATCAGCAAAGTAACAACATAATAGAATTTTGATCCTCTAGCAAGTAATTACCAAACAAGGAAAGTATGAAACTGAAAAGAAACTACGAACTAACTCCCGCTTAATATTATAAACATCAATACTCTGGTAACTCAATACTCTTTTGCTTCTTTTGTTTAAGATTTCAATTGATATCCTTGTGCTTTCTAATTAATTCTAAATCACCATATGTTACTCAATATTAAATGGTTATAAACGTTTTGTTAAGCTTTTTGATAAAGTATTGTTGCTTAGATCAACAAATAAGAATTTTTATTAGAAATATAAAGTAAATCCTGAAGTTTTACTAACATACAAGGAATATTAAAGAGATACCGAATTTCTGAAATAGTTCGTCAACTAGTACAAGTATCGAGTAGCTACTACTGAGAACATTTAGAGGTAAGTTTACAATAAAAAATGTCATTCGTCTCGTTTAGCTGTATCCGGTAGTTACCAAATCACAACCGCTGAAGCAAGTAGGTTCACAAGGTGTCTGTCATAAAATTACAAAGTGACAGTGAGAGAGCTTTAAGAACAATGTGTCTATGCGTATGAAATTTTGCTACAAATTTTACTAAACTTTTACATCGACATTTCAATTGATAACGAAGAATATGGGGGAGGGGTTTGTGTCTGTCGAATACAAATCTGCGATTAATTTGACAAGGTTGAAAAGGACAGAATGTCAATCAATGGTGATCTGAATCAAAGATTAAGATGATAGTGGTTTGGTGCCTTTGATTGAAAAAGTATTGATCATCGTGAATTTGTACCACGTGGTCAGATATTAAACAAACAGTTGTAACTGAAATTTTTAACACATTTCAGGAATTCTCTGCTCAGAAAGATGCCTGAATTGTAGAAAAACGAGACTAGCAGTTTCAGGAGATTGTGACAAGAGACATACATGGCATTCCAGAAAATGCGTTCCAGGATGCTTAATAGGAAAAAACGTTGGAAACAGTATTATTGCCAGTGCATATTTGGAAGGTGACCGTACATAAATTGTTGTAAAATTAGTAACACAGATGTTATAGCAAAAGTTCGGTCTTTTTCTGAGCATACTTTTAAATATTTATAAAATTAATGATCAATGTTACTAATATTTTTCCTTTTCAATGATAAGAAAAGTTTTTAAGGATGCAAAATTTTGATTTAGAAGTTAGAAGTCAAAGATTAATTATATTTTTGCTTTTGGTTTAATACAAAGTCCTTATTAAGTTGGTATATCATTAACAACTTTTATAATTTTTTTTCTCTTCGGAGGACTTCTCTCATATGTACTAACTTAATAACCCTCACGGAATTCCATCACGGAATCCTTAGAAATTCCATTTATACAAATACATTCCCCCAAAGTATTCACAGCTTTTAAAAAATTTCTTAACAGTACCATATAACAATTAATATTCACCTAGAGATACCAAGTTTTTAATATTAGAAAATAATTTTTATATATAATCAAAACAACACTTTTGAAGCCTATAAAAGAGCGTTATCATTTAAAATCAATATCTAGGAGAAGTTTCACACTGGGAAACTTTAAGATTTTAATACTAATTATTATTGCATTTCATATTTGATCTCAGAATCTAAAACGCTCTATTAAAGTTTTATGTCGGCATAATTCTAGGAGCATTTTACGAGACAAGACGAAAATTTCGTAATTTGGCACAATATCAGTATAACGCCTCCTTTATATGCAGACATTCAAATGGTTATCCTAGTAAATAACATCAAAAGCTGCAAAGCAGCCAAAACGAAATTCATAAAGAGCTTTAAATTTAACTCTGAAATCATTTGTTCGGAAATTCTCTAGACATTTGAGGAAGAAATTACTTAACGCGGAAAAGATAATAGTCAAAATTGTTTTATCAGTACTTGGTTATTTATTTCTACATCATTTTAAATTTTTGTTCCTTATATGTGAATGTTATTAACTTAAATTCGCAGTGAGTAATATTTGTTTTCATATTTCTTGATTTTATTTTCCCTTTAGCATTTTCTACTGCCACAATGATGATGTTTTGACCATGGCAATGTTCCAATTCAAAATTTTGAATACTCAGAGCTAAAAATTGCTTTTAATAATCATTATTATTAAATAAACCACTTAAATATAGTTAAATCATCTTTCATTTTCTAGAAGTCTTTATTACTAAGTGTTGGCAAATTTTACGCTAGAATAGAAATCAGTCCTTGTAAGTGAGGAAATTTATTTTACTAAAACATACTTTGCTTTGTTGTTGAGACTAAAACTTCTTTTAGAAGCTAAATAATGCTAAACACTATTATAGATTACACACTTACAAACTGCTGGTGAAACATTTGAGATAATTTTAAAATTCTAAACACTATAAAAACTTCTAAAAGAAACAAAAATTAATTTTATATACAAAACCCATAAAATAAGCTAAAAAATTTCGTAACTGTGTTAGTATGCAAATATACATTTCCTTCTGTAATTTATAATAAGTCTAATAAAAGTCTAGTTATAAACAGAACTTAACACTTTAGATAATTATCTAACTAAACAAAAACGAATTTTTAAAGTGCATATAATTAATAAATGTTGTTAAAATATTTCAGATACTGAAACGCATTATCTTTTGATTTTTTTTAGCTCTCATGTAGTAAAATAAATAGATCGTAAAGCTCCAAATCAAACCATTCTCCGATAAGCATTAAACTTTAATTTTAGTAATTATGCCTAAATAAAAGGATTAATTCGTGCAAAAAGCAGAATTAGTTTTGAATGCAACAACTCTGAGTGCAAAACTTCAATACAATAAAGTATTTTAGCCTTTAAAAATTTCAATCCCGTCTGAGTTCAAAGGTATTTAATATCAGATAAATTACACAACTTACTATTTTTGCTTACTATTTTTAACAAATAGCCTGTTAGTTTTTATTAACGTAGTGTCTGACCTGAAATATTTTAGAATGAAGATAAGAACGATATTAAAAAAAAAATTATTTTTCAAAATGTCTTTTGATTAATATTAAAAATATTTCGATTTACTTATTACTATCACAAATTACTAAATTTGATCATACATACTCAATACTTATCCCCAAATATTCATAATTTGTTTGATTGCCATTCCAAGTCGTATATCAGCACTTATTGCAGCTTGTAATGGCTACCCCAATTACAGATATCGGACAATTAATTTTTTTCTTTGAAAATGCATTAATTTTTTCGTTTTATACATGTTTCCGTTTCATTTAGATATCAGCATTCTACCGCCCTGGTAAAGCATTAGAATTCCAACATATTTATTAACACTCTCAACAGGGACTTATACAAGGTCATTCTTCTCAATTGTTTGCCTTTCTTGGGAATTAGTCTTAAATGCCTCAGTAACAATATTTATTACTGCTGTTCCGAAGTTAGCATTTGCTGTCAATAGTTCTTATTTAATTTTGGATCCCATAGATTATCATATTATGGCAAATAACTATAAATGTAGATTTATGTTTTCAGACACGATTTAAGGATTCAGACAGGTAAAACTTTTCACGAGAAATTTCTTCTTATTCACCGAGGTAAACCTAGGTTGTTCTTGTTTGTAATTCTTGAGGTAAAAAAAAATATGGTATCCATTGTTTGGAATTTTAATAACGTTTTCTTCCATACATACATTTAACCTAACTATTGAGTTATTTTAAAAAAAGTCCTTATTTTAACTTTAAAGAATGGAATTGCTGGTTGACTTTAAGCAACTGATTTATATTTATTTAAGATTTTTTTCCTCCTTAAAAATCTGGTACATTAGCCCTACGATTCAACTTTTATATGCTCGGACAAAAAATGCTTTGTGTTGCTGAGAATTTGGACACCAATGACGTGAGGGTATTCTAAAAAACCTCCAAATCTGAAAAACCTGTATACGAGTTCTTTTTCCATACCCATGAAATCCGAGATAGACAGGTCTAAGATTGTTATGGAATTTTTCTATGAAGGGTATTAACGTCCGCGCCTCGGAGGCTGGGCTTCCTGACGGGTTAATGAAATAGCAGACGGTTGGTTTGGTCTAGACGATTAGTCACTATATCCGCAATGGCTAAGGAAATGTAAGCCTATTGTTTCTTGAAAACCAGTCCTGGGTTTACATTGCAAGGAAGGGAATCGGATCACATAAGGATCTTACTTACAAAAAAATCCTTAAAAGAAGATGAAAAATTCCTAATTTTCTCTTATTCTGTTGTATTTTTCATCTAGCAATCTCTTAGATTGGCCCAGGAAGTTCTGTTGACTCATTTTTACTCACTGTTACTTAAATCGCATTGCATGTCCACCTAGGTCTAAATATTGTAATAATTTTAACTAATTTCCCTATCTCAAAAGGAGATGAAATTTTTTATACTAATGTATCTTCGAGGGCAATGCACGAATCACTCCTAAAAAGTACATCCCTATTGAAAAATTAATTCATTTTTAAAAAGATTGCTTTTATAACCACTGTTATTTCCTTCCTTTAAATTTTATATATGCGTTGATGGCTCTAGTAAAATGTTTTACTTTCCCGCCGACGATTCCCGTCTAGTTAATCAAATTTGAAAAGGGGTAATTTACAATATATTTACAATTGATAAAAAAGTGAAGAATTTTTGTTTGATTATCTCAATAATGTTTTTAGACAAACAAAAACTTGATTGAATTCTGATAAAATTGGTACAAACCGTGTTTCTAGTGATAATTTATTATTCGATATTAAAATTTTTGTGTGTTTGCAACGACCATAGATAATTATGAAGTGCTGTTATATTGTTTTCTTTCATAAAACAACACTCTGCAATTAAAATACTTCATTTATATTATACATGCTTGAATTATTATTATTTAAAGCACCTTCTGCCCCCTTCGTCTCAACTGACCTTAGTGAGTCATAGACTAATATTAAAAATATAAAGAGCCAAAATGTTGCATTGTCATAAAGCTTCTTCATCATTGGTCTGGTTTATTAAGGGAAAAGAAACTCGTAAATTTTGGTTTAACTAGTTCGCTCACTATTATATGAAAATCAAGAAAAAAATAATTTTTGAATTGTTATACTTAAAATGGTATCTTATATTATGTAGAAGAAAATCATTTATTCATCGTAATCTTATTAGATAGATTCAAGAAGGCTTATAAGAGGCTTAAATGGCTTGGAGTAAAAGCTGCAAATTAAGCAAAAAACATATAGGATAAATTTTATACACATATTATAAATGGTTCTTCAATAATACTATTACTAGTTAAGAGACAAAAAGCTTTATTACTGTATCCACTTCTTCGACAAATTTGAGTCTTCACCTTAGATCTTGTAGAACTAAATTAACTTTGAAGCCACGTATGAGACTATAAAACTGTCATTGAAGATAAAAAAAAAAAGTTTGTAAATTTATTCTAAATTATTTTCTATTTCTTAAAGTTTGATCATCATAATAGTTTTCATACTACAATAATAGTATTGCTAGTCAAGAGATAAAATGCTTTATTTCTGTATCCACTTCTTCCCCACAGCTGAGTCTTCAACTTAAATCTTGCGATACAATTTATTAAAACTGAATTAATTTTGAGGCCACGTATGAGACTGTATAAAACTGTCATTGAAGATAATATATTTTTTTTTTTTTGAAAATCTATTCTAAACTATTTTCTATTACTTAAACTTTGACACCCATATGGTGTTCATGTGGACGAGAAGGTGGTAAGTTAACTGATTTTTAAAAAAAAAATATGATTTAACAATTTATTTTGTCTGTGCATTAGGACTTTAAATGCTACTCTAATTTTTTTAATAATCACAATAGTTTTTTATAAATCTTCAAAAATTTCGAAACTGACAGCAATGGGTAAAGTTATACATAGTACAACCAATCAAATCAATCAATTTGTGCAAACCCTCATTTGCATGAGGTCACTGCACTGCTAATAAAGACTGACTTTATACCGTTAAATAATTTTTTTTGTTTCACTATAAGTCAACTGATAATCATTCATTGCTACTATACCAAGTAAAAACAGCTCTCGTCTTGAAAAAAAGCATATTTTATATAGTGTCAAATAAGTTAAAGATCTACCATGGACCCATGGACTTCGCTGTTTCTAAATGGAGCGACTGCAATCTGCTTACTTCCGCCTCATTGCCAAATAAGGCCGATAAATTAAAAATAATAGGGACTTGTGTAACTGGCGGATATAATCCCCTGTTATATATATGTGTGTGGGGGGATTGCATATATATATATATATATATATATATATATATATGTATGTATATATATGTATGTATATATATATATATATATATATATATATATATATATATATATATATATATATATATATATATGTATATGTATGTATGTATGTATGTATGTATGTATGTATATGTATATATGTATATATATATGTATGTATATATATATATATATATATATATATATATATATATATATATATATATATATATTGGGAAATTTACTGTCACGGGGGAAAATATGTAATGGCTTGACTAAAATGAACTTATTTAATTAAGATATTTACAAATTAAATACAAAAATGGTCTAGGGAGAATTAAAAAAAAAACAGAGCATCTGTGTCCGTCTGGTACAACATCAGCTTTCGTCTTGGCGGTCAAAAAGCTATCAGCAAGAAGTGACGTCTGCACACTTTGCTGTCTGCATCACGTCTGTGCAAAGTAAAGAAAGTTCGTTTCACTTTTGTAGTCATATATATACAAGTATTCAGTCCAAAAATGAATCATTTTTAAGCTAACAATCCAGAAACTAATCATTTTTAATATTCACCAAGATCTACGATTATATCCGTAACATTACTTTTCTGATAATAGTGTTTTGATTCTGGTTATAGTCTGGTTATATGCATTTCGCAAAAAAAAAAGTTTTGGAGATGGTTCACTCGGATACGTTCTTGACATAGATACCAAGGCTTTTATTATAAGGAATTAATAAAATAAAGATAAAATAGTTTTAAATATTTCCCTTTTTATGGTTACTTCCTACGTCTGTGGTAAATTGTAATAGCAATTTAAAAAATATATTTCGTAGGATAAAATCAAAAGTAATTTTGAATATTATTATTACATCTGAGGAATAATTGGTTACGCTATTAAAAATGCAGTTATAATCAATAAATCGTAAATGCATTTAATATATTAATATTTTTCAAAAAACATTTATAAATGGTCCTTAGCTCCCTTGCACCGTATTTTTAGAGAGACTAAGTAATTTGTAGCTCATATGACTTTTACTTAAATGAAATAAAAAAGATTCTTACAAACTCAAATAACAATATTTTAATGATGAAATAAAAGACCTTTATTTTAATGTTTGCCTTATATAACGAAGTACTTTTTATGCTATAGTTTTTTATATACTCTTACAATACTTTAAAATAATTGTGTCACAGGGATATATTATGTTTTAAAAAATACTGAGGAAAGTCAGAAAGGGAGTACATATGTACTAAAAATAAATGCGCATTTTAAATGCATGGAGTTTTCTGCAAAAAGAATACTGTAAAAAATGCAAAAAATCATTAAAAAATTGATTTTTTTTTAACAATAAAAAATGTTTTGATTTTAAAACGCAAATAAAATTAGGCCATGTTCTCTTTTTTTTTCTTTTGTGCAAGGTTAAATTTGTGTTTTTTTTACATTATAATCGCTTTAGCATAAAAACTGTGTATACATTTCCTACTAAATAAAAAGAATCTCATGTTTTGAAAAGCATTTTCTTAATTAGAAGGTTTTCAAATGTCTTTTTTTATATTAATTTTTTTTCTTTATTTAAAACGCTGACTAAAATGGCACAACCAAAACATATTTAATATGTATATAATTCATTTTTAAAAATTCAAACATTTTTCATTAATTTTCTCTAAATTTTAAACTTGTTTATATGATATTTGTAGGGGAAGCAAAATTTACCTATTTCAGGGTTTCTATATGCAAACTTTACTTCAAAACTTAAATAATTACCAAGCAATCACCAATGACTTTAATTTTCCAAACTCGCACTAAACTTCTGACGCTTCACATCCAATCTAATAAGGGAGAACTTATTCTATCTCCTGTACCTCTGCTGTCAAACACACTCTGCACTAGTGACAGAATAGGCATTGCTATTAAGTTACGTATAACAACACCATTAAGAAATTTCGGTTTCAAAAAGTTTCAAATATTTACATGTCAATAATACCTTGTTAAAAAACTCATTTTTTACGCTGAATACGTCATAAAAGAAAAGATGCATTAGTTACTCTGAAAGTGTTTCTCTCGTCGATCAAATTGAAAGGATCTGAAGTGTTAATGGCTTTCAATTTTTTCCGTAATTTGTTCAGGGGTATTTTACTATATCGTTTAAATGTCAGAACATAAGATTTTCCATAAATATCAGTTTTTATGCATAATAGTCTGAGAATAAAGTACTAATAGTACTGAATGTAGTTAAGATTTTTATTTGGAATAATTTGTTCAAATAACTCAATATACTTTGACATAAGGCACTAATTGAATACAAATAAATAAATATGAAGCAAGTTCAATTTTTTCTATTTATTTTTTAGTACTGTGGAAATTATTAAACTACAAAATGTATCAAAGTAACACGGTTATTATAGTGTAACAGGCTTTGCTTCGATTGCATCTTCTTAGATAAACATATAAACCATCAATATTAAATTTAATATTTACAGAATTTCTCTTTTTTCCAAACCAAATCATAACTGAACTGTTAAGTCACTGCCTTTCATTACCAGAATCCGCAAGCTTGATTCCTATGGGTTGTATAAATATTTTCAGCCATTTGGTCATTTGGTTTGGTTTGGAGCGCTACGGTCTACTGTTTTGAACACGAGGGCTAATGAGACCGGGACCTACTGCTTAAAGCCGATTCCGAACGGCTACGAACATCCATGCCATAGTGGGATTCGAACCCACGAACTCCGGTACCGACGATCAGCGCCCTAACCAATCGGCCAGCGTTCGGCTTGGTCATTTGGAATTTCAGCCAAAGTTCTCTGTAGGGCTTTAGGTGAACTAAAGCCCTACAGAGAACTTTTTACGAGTTAATTAAGTCTGTAAATGCTACTTAAAATCAATTTTTTGAATATCTTCTGAGCAATGAACTTTGATCGCGTGGCCTCCGGTACCAGAAGGCAATGTTTTCCTATTGGCTAGTTTCTCTTGTAGTTCTTCGGAATCAAATTTCTATTGGTAGCTCTCGGACTAATTAACCTTCTTGTAGAAACGGTAAATACGGTAACATTCCCAGCAGATCTCTTCCTAAAACATCAGCAGAGCTTTCTAAGGCCTGTATCACTACGCACTGACAACTACTTGGCGTGACTGTTTAGTCTTGCAGTGGGATGAAAATAATCTATTACAGATAGATTTTCCCTCTACTTCAGCTCGAAATAGTTTTTTGTGCTTATCTTCGGCTCGTTCTATACGAGCTTAAAACAGAGCTACCTAGTAATTCTAAAAAGAATCTTCATTCTACAACATTCCGAAAAAATTAATCAGTTTTATATCAGTAATTTTATTTTAAAAAATGTATTATGCTTCAAAGATACAGACAATCGCTTGTATCATTGCTTTATGATATAGCTGAATATAAAAGAATAGCCTACTATTTATGATACAGGATGTGCCCTAAACAAGAGGTAATCAATGATCAGTAGACTAAAAGAGTTTGTCTAACCGATTAAACAGAAAGAAAAATATGCAACACAAACATCTGTAGGCGCTTACAAATTGAAATATAACACAACTCACACAGAGTTATAAGTCTTTATAGTGAGCCATTTTACGTAAATCCAAAGGAGGAAAATGCTACCTTAAGTTCAGAGATGCATTTATAAGTTAACCAAAATGTATTGCATTGTTTCAAGAATTCATTGTAATAAATAAAAATTGAAGTTGAGATGATAAAAGCATTTGAGCTACCCGCTCGTAGGGAACAAACTCAATCAGCCAAAAGGACTATTAATTATATTAAGAGGAAACTCTTGCCGTAAATAGAAGCAAACGTATAAGGATCTAAATATACATTAAGGAAAATTAAGAAGCATAATATGTACAACCATTCTTCTACTGTTCTTAGTTGCAATAGATGACATTGAAAAGAGGAAAAATTAAATTTTAGCGATTCATCCCTTTGAATTCTCTATTAGAAATATCTCAGGTATAGATTTGGTTTGACTTTGAAGCTCTATGGCAATTGTTTTACTACTCCTGTTTTTATGGGTTAATTAAATTAGACTTGGACCTTTTGTTTAAAACCGATTCCGAATGACTACAATTAGCCCTGCCAACAGACGGATTTGAACCTTTGAATCCAGTACCGAAAGTCAGAGCCCTACCGATTCAGCACCTTCTGGTTAGGTGTAGAGTGAGTCATCTGTTTAAGTATAAGAAAAATATAAACTTCAATTTTAACCCCAATGATTCTTGTAATAGTTTCATGGTATAATTTAGCAAGCGTACATTAGTGAATAGTAAAATGTCTGCAAAGATGATAAAAGTACATGATTTTAAACACAAAAATTTGTTACACTCGCGAAATGTTTTAGGAAAAATGAAGATTTTAGGAATATCTCCATAAAAAAGATCTACAGCTTACTTATGCATAAATCCAACATTAACATTCGTCACCTCAAAAAAAAAAAAAATCTATTGCCTTACCGATATTCAAAGACAGTGGGAAAAAATCTAACAAATAAATTATCATATAAAAAGGAAAGCGAGTTTCTTCCATAATTGATTTGGCAAATCAGATATCATAAGACCTCAGGCCATTCAAAAACCAACGACTTTCACTGAGAGACTAAAACCAGAATCGTAAAGGGTAAAGTTTGGCAAACTTATCAATACCTGTTTAACTATGGAATTTTATCCCGATATTACATTTTTAGCATCTTAGCATCCACATTTCCATCGTTGTGAAAGTTATAAATATTTATCATTTAATTTGCAGAGATATCGAATTCTTGTTTTACGGTATTACTTTATTTAATAATTATTGTGATAAAAGTCATTTTGCTGATTTTTCCTGAAATTTCTTATAATTATTGATTGTAGAGAAAGTTCTCATCAATTTTTTCTTTCTATTTTGGATAAAATTCACTTTGATAAACACTTTTTGATATTTGTAACAAAGTATAAATTTATTTGTGAACTATCGACTTCAAAGTTATAACTTACAATTAATTTATGCTCTGATAATAATTTCCTATAGGTGATTTTGTGGACAACCATAAGACCGTGCTAGAGATGTTCAATCTTAAATGAGTTAACGAAGCTTGACTAAGGCCCTGCCACGTTTGTCGATCAAATTATTCTCATATCATATAAGTTAACTACTGTTTGGTGTAAAAGCAGTGGCAGTAGTGGTTGCTGCATCTAAAGTTTTAAAAAACGAACAAGTCGAGGCAATTTTATTCACATCAATAAAACCTCGACTGTATTTCGATCTGTTTGGTGTAAACTAAATTTTTGATCTATATTTGTTAGTGATAATTCAATGTTAATGTTTTTCTTGACTTTTATATGATTCAGTGTGTATCCATCCATGGTTAAAACAGAATAACTTAAAATTTGGTCACCCAGCCAAAAGCAATATTGAAGAGAATAATCGGCGTATACAAAGAAAGAAAAAATCGATATACAATGCAGATTGTGGGTTCTATACCGAAATTTGTATTCACAATTCATGGTATATTAGTGGTTTGGTTTGAAGCGCTGCAGTTTCCTTTTTTGCTACACTAGGGCTAAAGTGTATTGGTGACCTTAAACACAGTAAAAGAAATGAAGTCGTATCGAAAGTGACACACTCGGAGTAAAATGATTAAAATAGCTGAGTATCCACCATATTGGATGCACTTACCTCCATGTAAAATCCCAAGGATGAAAATTTCTACCAAAAGACAATTTTCATTTAAAGATTCAAGTTTACTCCATTACCAAATGACAAATTGTTCACTAGTTTAACTTTGCTTAAAGGAAGCTAAAAATATTTTTATTTAAAATTAGTCGAGAACAATTTTGACAGACTCTTTGAAACGAAATTTAACTGCAACCGACTAACTGAAATTCATAAAGAAAAGAAAATAATAAACATCAACGTCGATAAACTTACAAGATATTCGACAATATAATTTTTATGGGACTACATTTTATATAAGTATGGAAATTTTGTATACTTTTCTTTTAAATATAAAATAGGCCTATGAAGAATATTGACATTTAATGAGTTCTCTCTTGCATGTAAAATAGTGATAAAAATTTAAATTCTCACCTCGATTTAGTTTTATCGTGGTGCTCTCATACATATAATGCTCAATTTCTGCATTCTGACAACTTATATGACTAGATACATATAAATATAAGATGAATAACATTCTATATTATATATATGACTATGCATGCGAGTAACTTATACAATAAATATTTATGTTACTTAACCTAAATAAATGCGTGAATAAAATATATCTCGGATAGATAATTTCTGCCATCAATTTCTTATACTATGTGGTTTGTCGTATACAGTGTTATGTTGTATAAAGCATTTTTAGTTTTTATGTACCCAAGAAGAGAGAAAGAATAGCTCCTGGTACTAATCACTTATATTAAGAAAATCTGTCCATCTTTGTTATAGAGAGTGCTCTTTACTATGAATTTAATTTATCAGAAATGTCGATTTTAAAATAGTAATTTAGGACAATTGTGTCTGTGTACGACGCTTTTCTAGATAGTAAGAGTATTCAATTTTTTAAACCGAAAATGCAATATATTTTTGAAAAATCTATAAACCTGTATATGTACATCAAACACTTTTTCAAGGTAATCGCCTACCTTATCGCTACACTTTGCAAGTCTAAGAATCAACTTTTTTTACTTCCGTCAAAATAATTTCCCGCCACTCTAAGCCTCCTCGCCAGTCAAAAACTTTTTTCCTGCCATAAACTACTTCAAAAAGGCAAAAAGGAATATGAAAGTGCTAGATAAAGGTTATCACCAGGATCGTTGTTGATATCCAATCCCAATGCATCCAAGAGTTGCTTTCAGTTGACAGCTGTGTGATGACGTGCATTGTCATGCTACAAAAAGGTTAAATTTATTTTTTATGTATCCATGTCTATAATT